>OY755236.1:110358840-111558840 GCA_963576725.1 Azorinus chamasolen
TAACCCTTTACTCCATAAATTGCGCCTTTCTATGCCTTTACAAACAGGATCGACTTATTTCATTAATCCAGATCAGGTCGTCTGTGGGGGAGGGGAGGGGGGGGGGGTATTTTATTTTAAAAAAGAACAACCATTTAATTAATAGTATGTCTAGTGCGTATGTACATATATATATATTTTTCTTATTTTTGTATTTTTTTTTAAATTTTGGAGTAGTAATTTTCATTGCATTTTTCTAAAAAGTGTGTGTCAGCAGAGACTTATCTAACTCATCCCAAAACCAGCCTGGTTTATAGTTTAGCTTTATCTTTTCCCATTCCCCCCACTACTTAATAATACTTTATTTTGACCTAACCACCAACAGAAATCAGGTAACCCTAAATAGTGGATCTGTGTAATGCTAACATACATTTTCTTAATGTTACGTTGACTTAGGTAATTCCTAAGATAAGTTATCAAGGCCCGAGCTTAAGTAAAATAATTTGTATTGGTCCCTCGCATTGCATCTATTTACTGAATGTTTTACATGGACACAATATTATGTAAAACCATGACAAATCACAAACCCAAACCAAATAGATGTATCTGTATGAACATTATTTTCTATAGATTTTAGTAATACTTTCAAGTTTTCTTATCCTTTATGTTCTTTTTAAGGGCTCACACGTACTTGCGCAGTCTATTTTATCTGTTAAGTCTGTCATGCCCTTTTTAGCTCACCTAAGCATAAAGTACTCAGGATGATCTATTGCGATCATTCATCGTCCATCGTGTCTAAATTTCCCCAGAACTAACGTTTATAAATAATGTGTATATGTTTTATAACATAATTCTTGGTTCCAGCGTGACGTAACGATGTCATATATATTTTGATATTCACGGGCATATATTCACTAGTGAATAACATTCGAACGACCTATCTGCATTCATACGCGCTGTCAAAACAAACAAAATGGCGGACGGTGACCTATCTGTCAACGATTTAGTCACAATAGATAGCAAAGGACTGTTGGCACTTGCGCCTTAATTGTGGTAAAATAATACAAATCATAATCGCTGTCCAGTAATTATCTACAAAATATATGCAAAAAATACCTACCAGCTACTCTGACCCAAACCATCCATTCTACATTGCCGCCACAATGTTTTCCTTCACCTTATGACCTTTTGTTTAAAAGAAATCTTGTAGGAATCAACAACTTATCATCTACTCTGAAACGTATGGTCCAGAAAACAGATCTCGATCTAAACTATCAGCAAACCACAGTCATGTATGTATACAATTATTTACATTGATGTCACAAGAAAAGATCTTTTTTGCGCAGCCCTTCCATCGTTTGCTGTAAATTTACAGATATACAGTGCTCCCTCCCTACAACGGCCCTCTCAATAACGATTCCCTCCTTACAACAACGCATGTCACTGTTTCCGAAACAACAAGGCTCCGGAAACAACTTTTTTCATCGTATTTTATTTATGCCTCCATCAAACCCTATGTTGTGACCACTCTTTAGAATCGTCACTTTGTGACGATTCTAAAGAGTGGTCACAACATAGGGTTTGATTGAGGCATAACGGTTTTAGTTCTCGAAATACACCTTATCTGGGGATCTGCAAACAAGCTAATTATGTTTGATTTTCCCTCCCTATAACAACTCCCTCTGAACAACACATACAATCTTCGTATCCCAAAGGGTGTCGTTGTAGAGAGGGAGCACTGTAGTTCTACGGTGTTTACCATGACCAACAATTTCCAATGTGAGATTATAACAATTAATCTAATTGATATTCACGATGTTAACATTTCTTATATGAATATTAATGGAGTGTAAAGTGTTATCAAAACCAGAAACCAGATGCTCGATACAGATGTCATTATATATGATCCAGGTTCCCTGGCAGCATGGTTTAGAGCCAAATATCCATACCTATGTGATGGCGCCATGGCATCTAGTGCAATGATTAAAGCTGAGATGGACTTCGGAGGTAACCACTTTATCATAGTATTTTTTTCCGAGGCGTATGTATCAGAAATCACAAGAACTAATGTACATACAATGAATGAGTTTCGCTGTTTTCCACATATATTTCATTGTAACTGAAATAGTGTAATGTAATATTAAATAAGAAATTTCGCGTTACATTTCTTCAGAGTTCTTTGAAGCAATAGCAGAGTCTCTGGATGATATTGATTCCCGGTGTAGGACTGAGATCCACAATGCCACAGAAACAATGTTTGGATGGTATGGACAGCCGGAGAAGAGATTGGAGATGTCAAAAATGTTTAGGTGTGTTAACCAAGACTTTATGATTTAACTAATGGGCGGTTTCTCGGAAATGTACCTCGTACACTTGTCTCTAATTTGTATGACTTTTCTCGGCGAAGTTCTTATTATCCGAGGTGCAAATAGTTACACTACTTATTTATACAGTAATAACAAATACAGTTCTCACGTTTCAATTATTTTACGTTTCAAAATGTTTATTAGTTCTTCAAAATTACATTGGAATCAATGTTGAAAGCGTGCCGGACCCTGTATTGTTTCCACGGTGATTTGCGTAGAATTCCCCACACTCGAGGTATTTCGATTGGGACTTGTGATTTGCGTAGAATCCCCCACACTCGAGGTATTTAGATTGGGACCGGTGATTTACGTAGAATTCCACAGACTCGATGTATTTCGATTGAGACAGATGGTTAGCGTAGAATTCCCCACACTCGAGCTTTTTCAATTGGGACTTGTAATTTATGTAGAATTCCCCACACTCGAAGTGTTTCGATTGGGACGGGTGATTTACGTAGAATTCCCCACACTCGACACATTGTTTGGTATTCATATTTCTGATATCCTTATACGATACCACATTAATATGGAAAAATAGTCAAACAGGGAGAGCCACACACGAAATGACACCGCACCAAACACCATCAAACAAGAAACAGTAAAGCCACAAGACAAAACATAACAGGACGTATATCAAGACGAAACACATTAAACGACAAAATAGACCGTAGGCTGAAAGCAGGAGTGCCGCCTTGGAACGGCCAGCAACCAAAATAAGCTACTGGGGGACTTTAATCTGGTTTACGGATACCCAACCTCGTCCTTATCCCACTTTCACCAAAGTCAAAATGTAAATAAAAGCCCCCTTCCAGACAACTCCACAACATGCATAACGATGTCTGCCAATTATCAGTCCGATTAGCCTGAGCATGTGCGCTAGTCAGAGTGAGTGA
The DNA here is from genome assembly GCA_963576725.1 of Azorinus chamasolen. Taxonomy (NCBI): domain Eukaryota; kingdom Metazoa; phylum Mollusca; class Bivalvia; order Cardiida; family Solecurtidae; genus Azorinus; species Azorinus chamasolen. Next base: position 110,362,079 of record OY755236.1, read on the forward strand.
CATTGAAGTTGTCGGTGATTTAACCTACTCAAAGTAGGACTTTTAACCTTCTCAAGGCAGGATTTTCAACCTTGAAGTTTTTAAAGTAGGATGTTTAACCTTTTCAACGCAGGACTGTTTCTGATCAATCCATTTATTCCCACATTATTTAAGGAAATCCCGTCTTGATCTTTTTTGGAACACACATTGACTAACAACCCGAAGATAATAGTTCACTAATACCACAGGGTTAATATGTGGTAACCATTTCAGATTGTGTGAGAAGATTGACTACAGCGTTATGGTTGATCTGAATGTATTGTTCAACACATTGGCACAAAACTTCGCAAATATAGCTGTCTTCAACAACATCAAGACAACAATAACGGTATCAAGAACATATATATGTATTTTGTAAAGGAGGAATACATTGAAATGATACATATAAAGTATATATTTCACTGTAGACAATCCCATATTACGATGGTTATTATGCTCTAAATATCTCGTTTGCGCCACAGGATGTTGTTGTTGTTGTGTTAAGTAACGTTCGTTTCTGCAAACAATGGGCTAATTGGACGCATCAGAGAGAGATGGGAGCGGATACAGAAAGACCCGAGCGCAATGCCCTACTCTTATTATCGATAGAGTTTCTCTGTTTCTTTTAGACGTTCAGTGTAAATAGCACTGATATACCGGACGTCGGTTTATAAAGTCTTATCCGAAGGACTTGGTCCGGCGGGAAGGGGGTGGGGTGGGGATGGGTGTGTGGGTAGTTGTTGCATGTGGGGTTAGTCCAAAGTATGATCCCATGTGCTGCTTTGTTGCATGTGGGGTTAGTCCAAAGTATGATCCCATGTGCTGCTTTGTTGCATGTGGGGTTAGTCCAAAGTATAATCCCATGTGCTGCTTTGTTGCATGTAGGTTTAGTCCAAAGTATCTTTATGATACCACCCGTGTCCATCATGGACGCTAAATGACCTGACAAGTGTTCTCCTCTGTCCCATTGTTCATTCTTCTATATGAAGACCGGAAACAATCGAATACACAAGATCTGTCCATATGTAAGCGGAATAAGAACAACAATAAGCGTAGATTTACCGGAGTATGTCAAAAGCCATGAAGAGAACGCCCTCATCATCACCACTCTGGCTCTTTTTCATTGCTAAGAAAGTTATTATTGTTATCAACCGATCTGATATTGAAACGTAAAATAATCTTACTAACAGGCAATATAGAGTTGAGTGTCTCATTCATAACCATAAACCTTTTGGCTTTTATTCCTGTCACAGGGACAGACCGTCAAGAGAGTTAGTATGAAACAAGCATGTGACGTCATGACAGACGTGAGCAGAGGTAGCAGTGTGCAGAGATATGCTGACGTCAGCAATATGGTACTTGAGACGTCACAGATGCCATGTTTGAATGTGCGGTACCGGGATCTCATTCAAAGTATGAACCATACCTGGTGGAACAGTTCTTCTGCTGATGGAAGTAAGTCTGTGTGAAAGGCCATTGTTCAAGATCAAAAGATTCGTTTTGAAGACTTAAACTGCACAATGCTTTGACTTTGTCAACTCTACAATAGTTATGACCCTGCAGGGAAGTCAAACTGTTCGTGATGAAATATAGAACCAGGTGGATTGTAAACATAAACACAATGTGCAAACCTTTTCGATTAATAGTTATGTGACCAGTCATATGCTTAGCACACAACTGTTTCATGCTTCCTTTGAGGGATGTTCCCCGTGCTACATGTTATGGGTTTTACATTTCTCAGCTTATTCGTTTTGCTAGGGTTTATGCTTTCCTCTTTGCTTGTGCGACGACAGAAAAGACTTAACACTCTATGAAGACATAGTTAAACCCGTTTACCGAGGGAGGAAACTGGATATTTGTAATTTGCCAGTTCTGTCGTACCCCAAATGACCTCTCCACAATTTCTCCGACCTCTGAATGGTCAACGAGTACATGCGTACGATGTCATGTTTATTCTTTTCCAAATAAAACAGTTGTACATATCTAGTATTCACTTGTATTTATATTGTCTTCAGATTTATATTAAAATACCGGTGCCGAAATGTTTCATGTACTTTTCCTGTACTTTTAAATTAGGACGTCAATTAAAGGATGACATCACGTGTTTACCGTTTCAGTTTATTTTAAAAGTATTTAGTCTTGACATCGTTACTCATGTTGTGTAGTTGTCTTGAGGGGGAATTTTATTTTACATTTGACTTGGGGGATTGTGGGATAAGTGTGAGGTTGGGTACCCACAGGCACAAGTCATGTTTAAGCCCACAGTAGCCATTTTGGCAACTGACCGTTCCAAGGCGATACTCCTGTTTTCACCGAATGGTCAACTTTGTTATTTAATACGCTTCATGTTTAATGTTTTATGTATTGATATGCGTCCCGTTAAATTTTGTTTTGTGGCTGTGCCGTTTCTTGTTCGATGGTGTTTGATGCAGAATGTAGAACTAGTAGCAATAGCAATAAAGTTTCGTCCATTCTTTATAACAAAACTTTTATCGGAGTGGCAAACACTTAATAATACACACACGACTAGTTCACCTGATGTAAAGGATTATATCCTTTTTGTGTCACCTGCTGAGAGGCAGTGTGTCACATAGGGATCACTTTTCCGTCGTATGTCTGTCGGTCTGTCTGTCTGTCCGTTACACTTTCTTTTTTTATTGTTCTAACACTTCTCCCAGCAGGTGACACATGTGTTCCTTTGAACATTCTTGTTCCATATGTTTAACGTTTTGTTAGCCCTTTCAGTGTTGGACACTAGTCACTAACGTCATTCGCAAACAGTGTAGACCCAGATCAGAGGGCTTTAAAATCCCTGAATATTCACGTTAAGCTTTTGAAAATTCAACGTTAAAAGGATTAGTAATTATATATACATGTACTAACGAATCTTTGGACATAAGCAAATGAGACGCCTTTTGAGAAAAGGGTTCTTATTGCATTGCGAACAGTGTTGATCCAGATCAGATATTATGTGTATAATAAGGTATCTGATCATGCTTTACACTGTATGGAAAATATAGAGAACTAATTACTACAAATTGCGATTATTGACAATTAGTGCAGACCCTGGATATGCCACTGAAGCTGGTTTGCTACCATATTCTCTCTAATAAACACCCGCTCTAATAAAAGCATCCGACTTCTTGCGGGGGTAGGGAATAACGATGAACTCTACAATTGCCGTTTTTCAAAATACAGGGGGTAGCTTGATGCAGACTAAAACCAATGCAGAAGGCTCCCCTAGCACCTTTTTAGCATTGCGTTAATTCTGCATAAAACAATCGCCTGTGTACAAAATGCAAGAACCCCGGAGGCGTTTATTAGAGTAAAATGCGGCTTTGTTTACTGTTTTCTGTTTTCGATTGAAAAAGCTTGGACGCATATAAGAAACGTCATTTGATATGCGCTCGCATACACCATGATACATGATGCATACTTAAACATTTACATCATGTGTATTTATTCAAACCATTCCCTCATGGGCTATCTTTAGAACTGACCTCTTGGAATAAATATACTAAAAAGGAGTATTAGAAAAAGGTATATTTTTAGAATTGTGTAGTTTTTAAACCATTGTGATAAATAGAGCATTTACTCATATAGAGCATATGGAGCTCAATGTATCACAATGGTTTCAAAAAGCGACTTTTACAGATACATCGTAAGGCGTCAATATCAGGAAATGTGTTCAGACATCATAAGAACTTATTAGCTTAACTTTTATAACGACATATGAACACATGATTGCTTGGCTTTGGCAGAAACTGTAGAAGTATGTCTGTATCATTACATAAACACTCAGAGCGGCCCCGATAGCTCCTACAGGAGCCTTCACACCTTGATCTACTCTGTTTGCAAATGCGTGAAAAAGCGTTTGTAACAGATAAAGGGTCACAGGTGATTCCGGTTAAAACGTACTTAATATTAAACTGTAGCAAATGACGGTCACTATTTTGATTGTGGTAGGTCGTGGATGGCTGTTTCAGTCCTGCTCTGAATTTGGTTGGTTCAAGACATCAGCATCTTCTAAGCAACCATTCGGCAGTTACCTGTTTCCTTGGAAGTAAGTGTTGATAGCTTCTTGTAACACTATTTAGTCCAGGTTTGACTAAGTGCTGATATATATTTGTAACATTATTTCGTCCCGGTTTAATAAAGGTTATCTTGTTGTAACACAATTAGGTCCCGGTTTAAAAAAGTTTGGATATCTTTTTGTAACAATATTTAGTCCCGGATAAAATAAGTGTTCTTGAAGCAATTTTCAGTCCAGGATTAAACTAGTATTGATATCTTCTTGAAACAAAAGATTTTGAAAGTATAAAGGCATGACATTAGTTCTTAACTTTTATATCATTTTTTCATCAGCACTTAATCTTAGATACGACAGGACATCCAACAACAAACCTATTTATTGATACAACGACAAATGATTGGCATTAACTGTACAAAACATGTAAATCCAACCTGCAAGAAATGCATGTGTTGCAACGAAAATGATTTGTGAAACTGCAAACATCGATTAGAGATAGCCATCTGCTATTAGTAAACATAAATAATATGTTCGTTTATTCCATAAGACATAATACGTAATTAATGACCATGACACATGTTTTATCTTATTCTGCTAAATGATTAAAACTGGTTCATCCCTCTCTGAATACTAATTAAACAATCATAAATGACTAAAATCATTGATATGACAATCAGTGCATACATTGCTCAAAGTCTCCACCAAGAGTCACTTGATCTTGGTCTACACTTTATGCAAATGTCTTATATACTCGGTTCCCACACACGAAGCGTTCATATTCTGGAAGATACTTATGATAATGAATGTATGCATATTACTGGCAAATATTTTATAATGGCGTATGATGTCCTTCAGGAGCGTTTGGATATCTGGGTTTGCACTGTTTGCAAAGTTTTTATAAACTCAAGTTCCAGCACTTTAAGGGTTAAACCTAGCACTGTATTTTGATTAAGTATTAAGTCGATTAAGCGGGTCGAATAGTGTTTGACTGGAGGGGTTGCATAGTGCGCGTATATAACAGTTGTTTATTTGTATTGCTTAGTTTATATGCATGAACTTCAAATTGATCTGTTCTGTTACCCAATTTTCCGGCACAGACAGATAAACTTACGGAAAAGATGTAGTTGATTTACCTATGTCCTAAATAAATTCTTTTTTATTATTATTCTTTTCTATATATAAGTATTAAATATATTTTATTTTAAATGTTCTATAATTTACGCATTATTGTACATAAAATGTATCTTTGTGAAGCGCTTTTGAACGCACATAACCTGTTTGAAAAGAGCGCTATATAAATGTGGTAAAATAATATAATAATCTCATGTGATGCCCTTGTCAAACACAATCAAGAGCATATACTTAATTGTTGACGTAACGGTATTTATATAAACGTGTTCATGCTCTACTTTCTGTCTCATAGTTTGACCACCCGTCAATGCATTGACGTGTTCCAACATAGTTTCGGCGGAGGGGAGGTCATTGACAACTGCCAGGAAACCAACCGTTACTACGGTGGCCTGGATATTGTCGTGTCCAATACTGTCTTTGTCAACGGGGATGTTGACCCATGGCGGACAGTCAGCGCCACAAAGCCGCTCAAAAACTCGCCAAATGCGGAAATCATCTTAATTCATGGTTAGTTGTTGAAATAATAATACAGTTGAATATAAAGAGGAATCATACTTACATATGTGTATTATGTGAATACTTTGCTGGTATTGTTTCAGATTACCGTAACATACCATCGAAACTTGTTTGTTACTTCAGAGGTGTTTACAGATACGTTTGAATCCGATTTTAATTGGTATAAAACGTATTGTATAACAGTCCTAGTCCTTAAATAATGCCCTTTCTTACTTCTAGAGGCTCATTTGAATCAAACACCACAGCTTGGAAACAAACGTTTCGACATTGTATACGTAGGAATTGACATTACAATGCTATCCTACAATGCTTTTCAATTGCATTTAAATTCTTTGCCTGCCTGGTCTTCGATGGATGAAAACATCTTGATGCACTTTTCACTCATTTTAACACACGATTTGCATCGTGGATGTGTTGCATTTCAGGAAAGATTGAACCTATCTATATCTCATTCAATCGATTAGGGTGCCCACCCTGGTGGTAGTGTAAACTTTGGCAGGTGCATTTCGGTTGTCCTTCAGTCGATGCTCCCCAACCAGGCACCCAGGGGAAACGTTCCCACGGAGGTCAGAAGAAGCGTTACAAAGACACACTGAAAGACTTTCTGAGACATTCATCATCAACGCTCACTCCTGGGAGTAGACAGTGCCAAACAGCGGAAAGTGGCTTGAGGCTGCTAATACATGAGAAAAATAGCAGCAGCCGAAGAGCACACAGACAAGCAAGCAAAGGCAGCGCAATCAGATCCCCAAAGCCTGCGGCCATGCCTTGCTCACATTGCCAGAGAATGTTTCGAGCACGGATTGGCCTAATCAGCTATCTTGGTACCCATACAGACACAAACCACCCCAATCTATAGGTCAACTATAGTGGTCCTCGTCTTCTTGATCTTCAGATCAATCAATCAATATAAAATATAGCTATGATTCTACAATCTCTGCTATGGTCACCAATTCCAGTGTCAATATGCCATTATAAAAATAAATGTAACGATTAGAGGGTTAATACACGTTGTTTCGGGCAATAACATCTGCAGTGTCCCGAGGAACTGTTGTTGGCCCGAGCCCGTAGGGCGAGGGCAACAACATTTCCAAGGGACACTGCAGATGTTATTGCCCGAAAACAAACGTGTATTAACGCTATTCTTGCATAAACCCATTTTCTGCTTTCCTGCATCAATTTATTTCTTCCAAATACAAGCAAAACTATACACTTCTTTGACACTTCCGTTCGTTCGATTTATGCAGTTTCCGGGCCACTCTTTTCTTTCTGACGTCACTCCACGATTGTATCAAATACCGTTTACACGGGATTTCATTCAATATGTCTATCATTATGTCTATAATGAAGCAGTTCATTGTCGGTGCCCCTGAAATACTCGCACCGTTCATCTAGATTAGGCCAAAACGCTATAGCGTTGGCGTCCGTTGTTTACATTAGGCCCCGAATAGGTATAATTAAAACCGGTCAACAACAGCGCGTGAGCACGAGAATCGCCTTGTTAATACATGGTCTAGCGGGACTACAACAGCACGTTTTGTGCAAGAATTTGGTGTCACGCCTAAAGTTATGCTGCGGTCTGTTGCTATTAGATATGAAAGTCGTATTACGCAATGCAAAGTAGTACTTCACAAAATTCGTTAATTTTCTTGGTTTTAGGGCGTATTTCAGCGAGAAAAATAATCAAGCATGGGATTTGTTAAAACCGGGGGGTTCTATACCCTCGGTTGGTCTGTTCCTACCGGAAACTCGCTAAAGCTCGTTTCCGACTGGAACAGACCAACCTCGGGTATAGAAACCCCCGTCTTTAACAAAACCCATGCTTGATTCTATTAATCTGACATTTGCAAACAGTCACATGATACGGGTTCAGATGAGAAGCAAAGTAACTCGAATCAGAAGTCAGTGAAAACTTCAGCAGATCATAGATAGAGCAGATTTGTTTTCAGCATGAGAAGGGTTAAAAACGGATGAAAGGGGATAAAACTTTAACCTTCTGTAACACTTTAATCTTCTGCACTCTTAGCAATTTCCGTCTGTAGAATAGTGTCTGGATAAGGTTTGGACCCTGGTGAGACACGTGTAATCACAAAGTTTTGGACCCTGATGAGACACGTGTAATCACAAAGTTGTCAGTAGTGTCAAACAGTTAGAACCCTGATGAGACACGTGTAATCACAAAGTTGTCAGTAGTGTCAAACAGTTTGGACCCTGATGAGACACGTGTAATCACAAAGTTGTCAGTAGTGTCAAACAGTTTGGACCCTGGTGAGACACGTGTAATCACAAAGTTGTCAGTAGTGTCAAACAGTTTGGACCCTGATGAAACACGTGTAATCACAAAGTTTTGGACCCTGATGAGACACGTGTAATCACAAAGTTGTCAGTAGTGTCAAACAGTTAGAACCCTGATGAGACACGTGTAATCACAAACATGTCAGTAGTGTCAAACAGTTTGGACCCTGATGAGACACGTGTAATCACAAAATTGTCAGTAGTGTGGTGAAAATTTAGTCAGATAGTGTTCAAATTGCATTCAATAAAACAGTAGCATGAAGGTATTCCGTCTGTTTCAGGAACGTCCCACCGTGCCGATATGTTTCCATCTTTAGTAGACGACCCTCCCCAACTAACACATGCTAGACAGCGAATCAGCCAACTAATAGCCAAATGGATAGCTTAGGTCGTCAAAATATTATTAAAACAAATATTTTAAAATCTCGATTATTCGAAATGTTATTATAGACGAATTTAGACACTTTTAGGCATGTGACTACTTAATGCATGGTGAAGGTCATGCATGTGACTGCTTAATGTATGGTGAAAGTCATGCATGTGACCTGCTTAATGCATGGTGAAAGTCATGCATGTGACTGCTTAATGCATGGTGAAAGTCATACATGGGACTGCTTAATGCACGGTGAAAGTCATGCATGTGACTGCTTAATGCATGGTGAAACTCATACATGTGACTGCTTAATGCACGGTGAAAGTCATGCATGTGACTGCTTAATGCACGGTGAAAGTCATGCATGTGACTGCTTAATGCACGGTGAAAGGTATGCATGTGACTGCTTCCGCCTGTCTTAAAGATCGAAAATGACATGTATTTTAGTGTTCGAATGATTGAGATTTTACTGTACATGCATTTAAAAATACCAAGTATAAACGTTTTAAAGTGTGTAAGAATAGCAGCTTACATTCATTTTATATATCTATGATTATTATAATTATTCATTGATCTTCAGGGACAGCCAGATTGTCCAAGTGTGAGTAGGAAATTAAAAAAAACCTTATATAAATATATGTATTATGATTCAGTTTAGTTTAATCATATTTTATTGCTTGCTTTTTACACAATTACAATGTTCATAATGCTTGTATTTGTTGTTTTTCCAATTTCAGTGTTATGTCAATATTTAGTTCTGTTTTTCATTATGTGCTAATTATATGCATGCTTTATGATTTACGTACGTTAGGGATTTATTTTCTACTCGAGTTAACTTTGCATGATTGTTCTTATGTTTAATAATTTTGTGTACAATGGTGTATTTTGTGTTTTGTCCTGTTTTGCACTTGCTCATCATATATGATGGAAATACAGATTCAATCAATCAAACGGCGTATACATGTACATAATAATTAACCCTTTAAGTGCGGGAAATGAGTGTTGTGTCATATTTGAAACAGTGCAGACTAAGATTTGATGGCTCCTAGAGATGACTTTTACTTGTTCATACATATTGCCCCGGTGCATATAAACAGCCCGATACATCTCGGTTGATGGCTCATACAATAGAGTCCGCTCAGCTATATACATGTATAACCTTATACATTTCATACCTGCAATCAAACATTGTATCAAACGAGTTAGATGTGACAACATCAAAACTTGCAACCTCAACACAATTTGCTGATAGGTTACAATATGGTGACTGTAATAGAACGCCTATTCATCCTCAGGTAACCGCGACACTAGAGACCTGTAGAGAAGTAAGCCCTTGTCCACCCTTATCACGTTAACCGCGACACTAGAGACTTGTAGAGAAGTAAGCCCTTGTCCACCCTATCACGTTAACGGCGACACTAGAGACTTGTAGAGAAGTAAGCCCTTGTCCACCCTTATCACGTTAACCGCGACACTAGAGACTTGTAGAGAAGTAAGCCCTTGTCCATCCTTATCACGTTAACCGCGACACTAGATACTTGTAGAGAAGTAGCCCCTTGTCCATCCTTATCGCGTTAACCGCAACACTAGAGACTTGTGGAGAAGTAGCCCCTTGTCCATCCTTATCAAGTTAACCGCGACACTAGAGACTTGTAGAGAAGTAACCCCTTGTCCACCCTTATCACGTTAACCGCAACACTAGAGACTTGTGGAGAAGTAGCCCCTTGTCCACCCTTATCACGTTAACCGCGACACTAGACCCTTTTTCAAACAGCTGGGGTCGGCGTGTCATCCGGATCCGAGCTGTTTGACGCTTGGTCAAAAGTTTCTGAAACTCTTTTGCCATAATATTTGGTCAACTTGTTTTGGTTAAAGCTTGATCGATTTGGAAGTAGTCAACATTGAACAGATCATCACAAATTGAACAGACATTATATTTCACTGCAGGATAAGGGTTGGTATATAGCAAACCAGGAAGAATTTACAAAATTGTAGTATATAGATTGTACAGGGTCCAAATCTACTTACACGGCTACCTCTGCACGTTCACGACCCTGGTGTGAAGTATTGTACATGTGTGTATAAATGCAAATTGATGTACACTTTGAGCTTACGCAACAGTTATTTTGCAGAAAAGATAATACCGAAAGGGATATCAGGAGGGTATAAAACGCTGTATTCTCGACAAATCTTCCGCTTCGGTAATATTAAGATATATTAGTGTTTAGATGTAGCTTTAGATTTAAGAGCTCGCAATTTATGGGAAAATGTAGTGGAACTGTTTTATACAATTTATACCGACACCAGAATATTTATACAATTTATACCGACACCAGAACTAGGTGAACCTGAGCAAATCGATGGCTGTCGATGAATTTCGGTAATTGATCAAGATCTGCACTGTTCGTTATTCGTATTCAGTATTCGTGTATGTACATGTACATTTTCAGCTACTGCAAACCGTGAGCTGTCGTTCCGTTCCAAGTTCCAATGCATTTACGTATGTGGATGTACAATGTTTGAAATGTCCGAGTGTTCTTTTCTCGTTTGTAAAATTATGAATGGAGGTGGTTTTAGTCTGCTACACTTCTAAAAGTACATTTTCGTTCCATTTTGTTTTAACCCTTTACTCCATTGATATACCCTTCTTCGCATTTGCAAACAGACTAGACCCAGATTAGTCATTACACATTTCAAGATGCCCTTTTTCATTGTACATGTATATGTTTTCTACTTTAATTGAGTTACACTTTTGGTAGCCTCCACGGTGTAATCTCTAGAATAGGAAACAGACTCACTCTATATTTACAAAATGGTGAGAAATGCCATCATAATCGTACTAGATCTAGTACAAACAAATTGACTGAGTGATTGAGTTCCAATTAACCCTTTACCTGTTCTATGTTTATTCTAAATTTAATACCTTCTGAATATTCATTAAAAATAGATATAAAAGAAATATAGAAGGGAGAATATTGTAGACATTTTAGAAAGCAAAGATTTAGATATATCAAATTATATTAGCAAACAGAGTAGACTCTGATCAGACGGCTCCTCTAGGAGCTGTCTGATCTGGGTCTACTCTGTTTGCAAATGCGTGAAAACACGTTTCTATGAGTGAAAGGGTTAACAGTCCATGGAGCAGAAGTGTGCTCGTGTGCTAATAAACTCACCGCATAAGACTGATACTCGCAGGACCCGCTCATTGGTTTAACCCCTGCTCCACAAGTACGCATTTTAACGCATTTGCAAACAGAGAAGAACCAGATCAGACACTCCTGTAGGAGCCCACTGATCAGGGTCTGCTCTGTTTGCTTATGATATAATATAGATATGATTCTACAGTTTCTGCCATAGCTAAAATTCCTGTGTGCTACTATAACAAATTAATCTCATTAATATTCATGACGTCTTTATTTCTTACATGAATATTCATGGAGTAAAGGGTTAAAACAAATAGAGTGTCAAACAGTTGAGAGTCAATGAGCGACGTCGAGTTGCTTGGTGTTGTATACGTCGAGTTGCTTAGTGTTGTATACGTCGAGTTGCTTGGTGTTGTATACGTCGAATTGCTTAGTGTTGTATACGTCGAGTTGCTTGGTGTTGTATACGTCGAGTTGCTTGGTGTTGTATACGTCGAGTTGCTTGGTGTTGTATATCAGACAGTTGACATTCAGTTAGCGACGTCGAGTTGCTTGGTGTTGTATATCAAACAGTTGACAATCAATGGGCAACGTCGAGTTGCTTAGTGTTGTATATGGTTAACAATCAATGGGCGACGTCGAGTTGCTTAGTGTTGTATATGGTTAACAATCAATGGGCGACGTCGAGTTGTTTAGTGTTGTATATGGTTAACAATCAATGGGCGACGTCGAGTTGCTTAGTGTTGTATATGGTTGACAAGCAATGGGCGACGTCGAGTTGCTTGGTGTTGTATATGGTTGACAGTCAACGAGCGACGTCGAGTTGCTTAGTGTTGTATATGGCTGACAATCAGTGGGTGACCTCGAGTTGCTTGGTGTTGTATACGTCGAGTTGCTTGGTGTTGTATATGGTTGACAGTCAATGAGCGACGTCGAGTTGTCTGGTGTTGTATATGGATTGAAAACGTTTACAAAAGTTATAAACTATGGCCCACAGTATTGCCGCTGTTCCACTATCCGCGGCTCACAGTATTGCCGCTGTTCCACTATCCTCGGCCCCCAGTATTGCCGCTGTTCCACTACCCGCGGCCCCCAGTATTGCCGCTGTTCCACTACCCGCGGCCCCCAGTATTGCCGCTGTTCCACTATCCGCGACCAGACTCGCATTAGCAAACAGTAACTCGGCATTTCACCAGAATCCAAGCTGTTTGACACTCGGTCATTTTTTTCTCAAAAGCTGTATCGACTAGAACACAGTTAAATTGATGAGATCCAAAATTGGACAGACATAAAGGTTAAGTATCCTGAGCGGGTGACATCTGCTTTGAACATGTCACTAGTCTCAATTACTATAGAATGTTTTTCTCCATTTCCTCCAAGCGATCAGTGACTCAAACAGCTGGAATACTGATCAGACACCACGTCATCCTTTAGTATGTTGCCGGCGGATCCATGATTACCTTTGCAAACAGTTTGGATCCAGATAATATTCGGAGTAGCTCGTCAAACTAGTTTGACACCATGATTACATGTAGGAGTTATCTGCTCTGTTTGCTTATGGGATGATATAAATCTGATTGTAAAGTTTCTGTCGGAGTCAAAATGCATTGTGTTTATAAAATTATGTCATTAAATAAAAAAAACCGAATTAATATTCATGGTGTTATTATTTCTTATATAGATATGCAATAAGGAAAAGGGTAAACTGATTAAAGCATGAATTTTGAAAATGTGGTTGGTGAAGAATTGTGTACAAATAATTTGCCCAGCAGGCTATTTAAAAGTTAATAAGTTGCCATTCTCGGTAACTAAATAACGTTTTCTTCCATTTCTCCTCAGATAAGCTGTCAGTGTCTCAAACAGTTTGAATACTGAAGGGATACTGTGTGTTAACCTTTGGTCTGTTGTCGGTAGATCCATGAGTACCTTTGCAAACAGCTTGGATCCAAATGAGATGCCGACTAACTCTGCGTTTCATCAAGATCACAACTGTTTATCTCCCTTATTGACGTTTGGCAGATAAATTGATTGTTGAAGCATAACATTTTGAAATTGTAGTGGGTGAAACAGTGTTTAAAGATAATGTACTCAGCAGGCTAAAGGTTAATATAGCAGTGTTTGCTTGTTTTGTGTTTTTGTCGCTTTCGGAGAGATATTATTGCGTGTATGGATTTAATCCTTATTGCAAGGGAACTGAATATAAAAATCGAATATCACCTAATATCTTAATCTAATATCCACCTAATATTTTAATCGAAATATCAACCTAATGTTCGAATCGAAAACACCATAATATTTTAATTGAACATCAACTTAATATTCTTATCGAATATCAACCCACTATTTTAATAGACTATTAACTTAAAATATCGAATATCGACCTAATAATTTAACTATCTGATTTTTTTTCGAATATCCACCTGATATTCTAATCACATATATAATAATAATCTAGTCGAATATCCACCTAAAATTTTGATCGAATGTAAACCTAACAATCTAACAGAATATCCACCTAATTTTTCAATCGAATGCATTAACACTTATTTCACGGTCCGTTTTTCAACCTGTATTACAAACAGATTGGACCCAGATCAGTTCCCGAGTAACCCGGTATCTCATCAAGATCCAAGCTATTTGACACTCGCTAATCAGTTTCTAAATCGGAATTATTCAAATTTAACCAGATCCAAATATCAGCAGACACAATGCAAACCAAACTACTCTTTGTCTTATTAAAATCCAAATTAACTGACCAAAGTATCTGCGTGTATGCTTCTTTAATAAATATGGCTGAAAACAGACTGTTAAAATATTATTGTGTTTTGTTGAGATAAAGCAGATTGGTGTATTAGAAATTGTGTTAAATATGTATTAGCATGTGTCGTATTGTGTTAAATATGTATTATCAGGAGTCGTACTGTGTCACGTGATGTTTATGATGGCGGTTGTGTTTTTTGAACGGGAGGAATATTGATAATTTAAACTGGATTTTATCATGTAATAAATAGAGGATCATGATCGATATTAATGTGAGATGTGATGTAGTGGTATGGAGTTAATGTGACTGATGGGGAATAAGCGTAAGAGTCGCCAAAGTAGAAATAGCAGTGAAGACAGTGCTGACAATAGAGAACAGAGAAAGTTTTTCAGACCAAGAGGCCCGTCAGGGGAGGCTGAGTGTGTTAGCGTATCTGTAAGTGACGTTTTATCTGAGGCTAATTCTCTCTTGTATGGTGGCGATGAAGGGTATGTTCTAGACTGTGTATTTAAAGAATCTGAAATGGCGGAAGCAACGCAGAAGTCGGGCCCAAGCAATGGCGATATTTTAGACTTTCTGAAAAAGATGGATGGGAGAATAGGGGCGGTAGAGGAGCGTTTAAAGTCTCTGGGGTCGTTGGAAAAGTCGGTCGAAGGATTCGAAAAAGAACTGAAGAAACTTTGGGTAGCGATGGAGGATCGGAACCAGAAACTCGAGCAGCGAGTGAAGATTGTAGAGGAACAGGTGGAGAGTTCGGACTTTAATGTGGCAGAGTTGACGGACCGGGTTGTAGATCTCGAACGGCAGCGGACAGCATTAAAAGATGAGGTAGTGTACCTTACCTCGCAATCCATGAGGAATAATCTCATATTCACTAACATTCTGGAGGATGAAAGTGAAACGCCTGCTGTGACAGAGGAGAAGTTAAGACAACACATTGTGGATAACTTGAAGTTAGCTAGTGATCCAGTGGTTAAGATGGGGTTCGAGCGGGTACATAGGACTGGTGAGAAGAAAACCGGTAAGATCAGACATGTTGTGGCAAAGTTTGTTTTGTTTAAGGAACGTGAACTTGTACGAAAGCAGTGGAAACAGCTCGAAGGCACTCGTTACAGTGTATTTGAGCAGTTTCCAAAAGAAGTAATAGAAAAGAGAAGGAAGCTGGTGCCTATAATGAAAGATCACAAAAAAAAGGCGATACGGCTTGGATTGCGTACGACACCCTGTACGTCAACGGCAAGCCGGTCAAGAAGTAGGGATACGAAGGGGATGAGTTACGAATTCTTTCTTGGAATGTTAATGGACTGACAAACAGTAAGAAAGATGATAACAACTTTGTAAATATTATAGGTAGTAGTGATATATGTTTTTTTATATGAATCTTGGACGGATTGTGCCAGTAATGTTGATTTGACAGGCTTTGTTTCACATAACTTTCATAGAAAATTCCAGCACCGTAATGCAAAAAGATGCAGTGGAGGCATTGTTTTATATTATAGAAACAGTATTAAAGATGGTATTGAAATAGTGCGTAATAATTCAGATACAGTTATTTGGCTTAAGCTTGACCGTAATTTCTTTCATCTGTCTAATGACCTATATCTATGTGGAGCTTATATTTGGGGAGAAGACTCACCAGCATACAATGTTGTTAATATAGATTTATTTGAGATACTTGAACATGATATTTGTGATTTTGAGCAACTGGGTTCTGTATTTATTACTGGTGACTTTAACAGCAGGGTTGGTTGTAAAAATGATTGTATTGTATATGATAATGTAAATACTGTTTTTGACGATGATTACTATACCCCTGATAATACCATGTTACGGGCCTCCGTGGATAATACATGTAATAGGCACGGGATAAGACTACTCGATATATGTAAATCATCGTCTTTACGTATTGTTAACGGCAGAGTAGGTAACACGGGCGGGTGTACGTATGTATCGACTAGGGGTTCATCGGTCATTGATTATCTTTTAACGCACGAGCGGAATTTTTCATTGATTAGGGATTTTTGTATTCATCCATTGAATGAATGGAGTGACCACACACCGTTGCACTTCACATTGAATTGTGCTTATCATTCGCCCGAAGAAACGGTTTTAAATGATGTTCGATATAAATGAGATAGTGTACATGCAAATAAATTTCGAGCTGGTCTAATTGCTAAACTGCCACAGTTTAACAATATCGCTTGTAACATTGATCACACTAAAAGAGAGTCTATAAATGGGGCAATTGACAATTTTACCTCTATTTTACGTGATGTTGCGGACCCTCTATTTGCCAAACGTTATTGTAAACGAAAGAAAGCGCAATTTACAGATAGATCATGCTTAGATAATTCGGATTGGTTCGATATTGACTGTGTTAATGCAAGAAATGCATATTTAGAATCGTTGCGTATTTTTAACCAAGATAAAAACGATGCTAATAGAAATAACTTGTGCATGCTTAAAAAAGAATATAAAGTATTAGTTCGCAAAAAGAAATACCTTCATTATCGCATTAAGATGTCAGAGATCGAAAAACTGAGAACTAGTAAACCGAAACAATTTTGGAAATATTTTAAAAAGAGAAATAGTGATAATGCACAAGGAATACCGTTAGAAGATTTTAGAGAGTATTTTAAGAATATAGGGAGTGATGTATTTAATTGTACCAATGATGAAGCAGAGTCTTTTTGTAATGATCATGATTTTAATAATGAGGACATATCTTTTCCGGAACTGGATCAACCATTTAAAGTAAATGAAATTGTAGAAGGTGTTAAACTATTGAAACGATGTAAATCTACAGGTAGCGACTGTTTGTTGAACGAATATTTTATTGAAAGTATTGACATTATTGGTGCGCATATATGTGATTTATTTAATGCTATTTTAAACTCGGGTTTTTATCCTGACCACTGGTCAGAAGGAGTAATTGTACCCCTTCATAAAAAAGGTACAGTTGATGATGTGAATAATTATAGAGGCATTACTCTGGTTAGTTGTTTTTCTAAGTTATTTACTACCCTACTTAATAAGCGTATAGAAGCTTTCTGTGAGAATAATCATGTAATTTCTGATTCTCAATTTGGATTTCGGAAAGGAAGGTCTACAGTAGATGCAATATTTCTTTTAACGTCTTTAATACAGAAACACCTTAATGAAAATAAAAGACTGTATGTTGTATTTATTGACATGATGAAATGCTTTGATTCCATTTATAGAAATGGTTTATGGACGAAAATGTTTGGTTTAGGCATACAAGGTAAAATGTTAAGAATCATTAGGGATATGTATCTTAAAGTCAAGTCATGTGTTAAATCTTGTGGTAAATATTCTGATTATTTTCAGTATGCTGTCGGCTTGAGGCAAGGGGAGGTAATCTCTCCAATATTATTCTCACTTTTTGTTGAAGATTTAGAGTTGTATTTACAAAAAGGCATTGATTCAGGGTTACTGCTTGATGATATAATATTGATTTTGTTGTTATTTGCAGATGATATGGCTATTTTAGCCAAATCACCCTCTGAACTGCAAGTTCATTTGAATATGTTGCACTCATATTGCGGTACTTGGGGATTAAAGGTTAATACCATTAAAACAAAAGTAGTAGTTTTCAGGAAACGTGGAGGTTTGCTTCCAGCAGAGCACTGGACACATGGTAACAGTAATATAGAGATCATGAATAATTTTAATTATTTGGGAACTGTTTTGAGTTATTCTGGTAACTTTAGATATAACGAAGAACATCTAATCGGTAAAGCATTGAAAGCTTTGAATACTTTACTTTATAATTGTAAGAAATTTGACTTGAATCCAAAACTGTTATGTCAATTATTCGATGCGTTTGTAGGCTCAATTTTAGGATACGCCTCAGAGGTATGGGGTTATACAAAGTCAAAAGAGATTGAGAGAATACATTTAAAATTTGCAAAAGACTGCTTAATGTTAGAACTAATACATGCAATGCTGGAGTATACGGCGAACTAGGACGTTATCCTCTGTATATTTCACGCTTTGTTAGAGTAATTAAGTATTGGCTCAAAGTTAAAAATTCTGGTAACATTATTTTAAAAACTGTATATGAACAAGGTTTGCATGACTGCAGAAAAGGGCTTAAAAATTGGGTATCTGGTATAAAAAAGCTTCTCAGTGATATGGGATATGCTTATATGTTTGATATTAATTATATTGATAACCCTAATTATTTTATCAATCAGTTTAGAAATAGATTAATTGATGTATATAAACAGGAATGGTTTGGCATTGTTGCCAATAGTTCGGTTCTTCTTAATTATAAACATGTTAAAGATCAGTTTTGCTTTGAAAACTATCTTAACATATTGCCTAGAAAGTTTAGATTCTATTTTTGTAGATTAAGACTTTCTGTACATCCGTTAAGAATTCAGACGGGCAGATATGCGCGAGAAAATATCCCACGAGAACAGCGATACTGCCAGTGCTGTAACACTTTAGATATTGAAGATGAATATCATTTTTTATTTATATGTCCTTGCTATGATACTTTACGCAGGACATATATTGAAAAATATTATTATCGTAGACCAGCAATGTTGAAATTTTTGCAATTATTGAATATTAACGACCGGGCAAAATTGGTTAAAATATCATTATTCATTAAGGAAGCTTTGTCAATAAGGAAAGGCATTTTGAATCTATATAGATAGGTAGATTTGAAAGTGTATGTTCATCCTCTTAACTAAATTTGATTTGATTATGTAATAATTCATTTCATAATTTGATCTGATTATGGTTTACTTCATATAGTAAAACTTTAACAGACTATTGAATAGCTTGATAAGATGCTTTGGTGCAAAGGACGCTTGATGTCCTTTGTTGTTTGTTTGTATATATTGTAAATACTCACGTGATATTATATATATTTTCATGTGAACTAGACGATGTACTTATGTATAAGTCTTAATAAAATATCTGTTCTGTTCTGTTCTGTTCTGTAAAATATGTATTATCATGTGTCGTATTGTGTTAAATATATATTATCAGGAGTCGTATTGTTAAATATGTATTATCAGGAGTCGTATTGTTAAATATGTATTATCAAGTGTCGTATTGTGTTATATATGTATTATCAGGAGTCGTATTGTGTTAAATATGTAATTATCATATGTCGTATTGTGTTAAATATGTATTATCATGTGTCGTATTGTGTTAAATATGTATTATCAGGAGTCGCATTGTGAAATCAAGTGTTGCATGATTTGTTACAGGACAAACAGGCCAAACTGGAACTCAAAAAGCATGTCCAAAATGATATGATCGGAACATTTCTCTCAATTATGTTTTTGAATAATTCTTCAGCGCTATTTTGTATGGTGTGTCTTTGACCTTGAGAATGTTACCGTTAGTGTTGTTATGTTTGCAAGCATTTGGAATCCTGATGAGATGTGGAGTAACTGGACGGCGCCTTAGAAAACCAATTTTCTGACATGTAGGCATCATGTCTAACCTGTCGCTTTGCGAAATGTGTCTTCTGCTTCAATTTTCGTTTTTTTTAAAAAATTTCTTCGTCTTTGTTTAAAAAAAGAAGAAAGAAAACAAAACAAAACCAGAAAGACAACACCCAGCAGTTTTGACCTTGAGAAGAAGCGGATATACACGACGTCTCATACAAACTGTCAGCAGAGATTGGTCATTGATAGAGAAAGAATTAACCTTTAGCCTGCTGAGCAAACTATTTTACCGATTTTTTCCACCTGCTACATTTCAAAAATTTAAGCTATAAGCAATTTGTGTACCAAACTACAACCAGGGTGTCAAACAGTTTGGATCCTGATAAGACGCCGAGTTACTCATCTGGATCCAAACTGTTTGCATAGGTATTCACTCATCCGCCCACAGCAGGCTTAAGGTTAAATTAAAGTGGATAAGAATAAAAATGCCGTTTGCAACTTTACTAGACAATACATAAGGAAACGATGATTTATTGAAGGACAGAATCTAGCTTTCTTTAACCCTTTCCTCAATACATATACGGCTTTCTACGCCTCTGTAATAGTCACTTCTTGAAACTATGGAGCAAATGCTCTATTTATCACATTGGTTTATATACTACACAATTATAACATTTTCCTTTTCTCTTGTAAATGCTACTTTTCGGTAGATTCATTCGAAGAGGTTGTCATCTGCTACATTTTTTGTTTGTTTTTTCCACCTTTTCGTAAAGAAATAATAATACAGTAACTAACATTTTTGATCCTGATTAGACACCTAGCAACTCGGCGTCTCATCTTGACCGAAACAGTTTGCATATGTAATAACACATGCGACATTGGCAGCGAAACAGTAACATTTTCGTCTGCGAGAGTACCGGTTAGACGCTACGGCATTTTCGTCTGATGTTGGATCCACGCTGTTTGCAGCTGTCATCCACGTCGTATTCAAATGCAGAGATCCAGATAAGATGCGTAAATTAAAACATTTTCATTAATAACTTCTTCTTTTCTCCCCCAAACCCTATGTCATGACCACTCTTTAGAATCGTCTCTTCGAGACGATTCTAAAGAGTGGTCACAGCATAGGGTTTGGTGGAGAAGTGCCAATTTTAGCATTTGGGTACGCGAGACGATTCTAAAGAGTGGTCACAGCATAGGGTTTGGTGGAGAAGTGCCAATTTTAGCATTTGGGTACGCACCTTTATCTGTAGCTCGGCAAATGCAAAGGTGCCCGACGCATGCTTGGACTCACCCATAGACCCCCCCCCCCCCCCCAAAAAAAAAAAAAAAAAAAAAATGTGATTGAAGTATGTTCAACTAGCCTAAAACTATCTATTTGAACCCTAAACCACTCCGAAAAACAAGAAAAACACGACCCGGAATTTTTTTTTCTTTCGGGTCTATATATGTATTGAAAGGTACCTAACTACGTCAGATCAACGGCGGAAAACTCAACAGTCATGTTTTTCAAAGTCTTACAGCAAAGCCAATTCAACATCGATTTCAATCATTTTGGTCTTGATCCGTTCCAAATTCCATATATTAAGCGGCATAGTTAGTGCTTCCCTTAAATATTGCTCCGTCTTGTCGCTGCAAGACCGCGAATTTGAAAAAACGCTAGAGCGAAACGATGTGACTCCCGCCTGGATGCATAGACGTATATAGGGGGGTCTGTATTAGTTAATCTTTTCAACAAAAACAGGAATTATGGTGAAACACTATCGAAAAACATTAAACTCACCGCAATTAAAACGGCGCTTACTATTTCCAGTCTGCTACGAGGCGCTAGTTTTCTTTCCCCAACTTTCTTTTTGAACGGATGCGACCATTTTGCTGTGACCCGGCTCATAAACTATTAGATATGCAAATTGACTACTACTTCCGGGCCACAGCGAAATGGCCATCTCCGTTCAAAACGAAAGTAGGAGAAAGAAACTGGCGTCTCATAGCAGACTGGAAATAGCCAACATCGTTTTAACTGCGGTGAGTTGAATGTTTTTTGAATGTGTTTCAGCATAATTCGCGTTTTTGTTGAAAAGTTAAACGAATACAGATCCCCCTATATACTTCTATGCATCCTGGTGGGAGTCACATCGTTTCGCTCTAGCGTTTTTTCAAATTCGCGGTCTTGCAGCGACAAGACGGAGCAATATTTAAGGAAAGCACTAACTGTGCCGCTTAATATATGGAATTTGGAACGGATCAAGACCAAAATGATTGAAATCGGTGTTGAATTGGCTTTGCTGTAAGACTTTGAAAAACATGACTGTTGAATTTTCCGCCGTTGATCTGACGTAGTTAGATACCTTTCAATACATATATAGACCCGAAAGGAATTTTTTTTCCGGGTCGTGTTTTTCTTGTTTTTCGGAGTGGTTTAGGGTTCAAATAGATAGTTTTAGGCTAGTTGAACATACTTCGATCACAATTTTTTTTTTTTTTTTTTTTGGAAAGGGGGGGGGGGGGGGGGGGGGCGGGGGCGGGGGCGGTGGGGTTCTATGGGTGAGTCCAATCATGCGTCGGGCACCTTTGGGCAAATGGATAAATATCTCACCCACATCGCACCATGCACAATTCTTACATGTATACTACATTGTACAGTGAAATCTTTTCAGACGATTTAACCCTTGATCCGTTCAATATTCATGTAAGATAATGACATTATGAATATTCATTAGGTGAAAATTTATAATTGTATATGAAGACATGCCTTTTTTAGAAAGTGTAGAATCAAATCTAATATCATTTCATAAGCAAACTGTGCAGACCCTGACCAGACGGCTTCTACAAACAGAGTAGACCAATCAATCAACCCCTTCCCTCTCACACCTCTGCAAACAGAGTAGACCAATCAATCAACCCCTTCCCTCTCACACCTCTGCAAACAGAGTAGACCAATCAATCAACCCCTTCCCTCTCACACCTCTGCTAACAGAGTAGACCAACCTGTAGCAGCAGTCTGATAAGGATCTGCTTTGTTTGCTTATGGCTTGATAAAGATGTATTGCATAGTTTTTGCCAAAGCAAATACTGCCTTGAAAAGTTTGCATTATAAAACATCAGCTAATAAATAATCATGACGTCATTATTTCTTCCATGACCATTGAACAGGTAATGGGAATTAAGAGCTAATGCAGTAATGAAATAAAAGCAGTGACGAAAGTAAGGCTCCAACACCTTGTACATGCTTAACCCTTCGCTTGCTATTCACGTCAATATACCTACCTGTAAATAGTGAAGACCCAGATGAGACAGCT
The DNA here is from genome assembly GCA_963576725.1 of Azorinus chamasolen. Taxonomy (NCBI): domain Eukaryota; kingdom Metazoa; phylum Mollusca; class Bivalvia; order Cardiida; family Solecurtidae; genus Azorinus; species Azorinus chamasolen. The sequence continues at coordinate 110,385,074 of OY755236.1, forward strand.
CCTGCAGGAGCTGTCTCATCAGGGTCTGCACTATTTACAAGTTGATTGTGCAACCAGTGCACTCCACAGCAGTGATTGTTCAGTGAAATACTTGTACACAGTGAAGATATATGTAATTATACCACAGGGCATGGGTAAAGAAGAAGAAATGTATTTTAAAATTCAGCAAGAGAAGGGTTACTGTATATTGCTTTAGTCCACATTCAAGCAGCCACCCGGCCGATGGTGAATTAACTATTCAAACATGCTTGCTCCAGATGAGAGTCAGACTGTTCAAGGTGCTGTGTTATGTTTTCCCAGTCCTTTACTCTATGGGTAAGGCTCTTTGTGTATTTGCAAACACAGCAGACACAGACCACATGGCTCCAGCAGGACAGCAGACACAGACCAGATGGTTCCAGTAGGAGCCGTCTGATCAGAGTCTGCTCTGTTTCTTTATGACATAATAAAGATCTGATTCTACAGTTTCTGTCATGGTAAAGCATGTCTATGTTTATATGCCATTAAAAAACAGTCAATCAGTATCAATGTGGAGTAATGGGTTTACAGAAAATGAAGCAGACTGCGACAGCAACCCCCGTCATTATTAGCATCGGTCTTAACCCTTTCCCATATATAAACGTGTTTTCACGCATTTGCAAACAGAGTAGACCCAGATCAGACGGCTCCTAGAGGAGCCGTCTGATCAGGGTCTGCTCTGTTTGCTAATAGAATTTGATAGATCTGTGTCTCTACTTTCTAACATGTCTACAATGCTCAACCTTCCAGATTTCTATATAGATAACTATTTTGTTAATGAATATTCAGTAGGTATTGAAATTTGCCCTAAATACAGAACAGGGAATGAGTTAAAACTGTTTGACTGTTTAGACAAGTTTTATGGGGAATTTGGAAGATTTCCAAAGGACGTGTATAGACAGTGTATACAGTTTATTGGCAATAAATATTGCCTTTGACCATTAACAAATATATACATGAAATATGACAAAGACAGACAGAATTCGCAAAATAAATATTTGAATCACAAAGCAGAAATTGTTTCAAGGATATCTTTACGCATGTATGCATATAGACAAATGTCTGTAATGAAACATTGGATTAAAATTTTATGCTCTAAAAAGCGCTCAATCCTATACAAAACTTACATGATATTAAAGAATTATGTCGATATTGGAAAACCATATGGAAATAAAAATTGGGCCTATCAGATTAAACTTACTTTGGATATGTGTAGGCTGGATAGCTGTTGGTAACATTAACTCAATGTTAAAATAAACTACAAAAACATCAGAATTCGTATTACTGTATGCAATTATTCACATAATTGGTTTAATTCTATGAATAGATCACATCGTATGGAGATATATTGCAAATATTAAACACAGAAACATTTTGAAAAAAATATTTGGCCTTCATTAAAGAAAGAAAATTTAGAATTGCATTGACTAGATTTAGAGATTCCTCGCATAACTTATTACCTGGGACTGGGAGATATTAAAACTTGCAGAGAACCGAAAGAATGTGTATGAACTGTAAATCATTTCGAAATCTCATGTCAGTAGGAGCGAGGACAGTTGTAAGAAATCTCATGTCAGTAGGAGCGAGGACAGTTGTTAGAAATCTCATGTCAGTACGAGCTATGACAGTTGTAAGAAATCAACCTTTTTTATTATATTTCGCTAATAAGTTAAGAAGCTGAAGATAAATGTTTTCTTTACGTTATATGTATTATATTTGTAAAGAATGAAAACGGATTGAATACTACTCTGTAAATCCACTCATGTTTTCACCTGTACTTTACTTGCTATAAACATATATATTATGTTTTATACAAAATAAATGGTTGTTCGATGGATAGATTGTATATACAGTCAAATTCTCTGGTGATTTGTTTGGACAACGGAAATTAACCATTCGCTTGCTATTCACGTCAATATACCTACCTGTAAATAGTGCAGACCCAAATGAGATAGCTCCTGCAGGAGCTGTCTCATCAGGGTCTGCACTATTTACAAGTTGAGTGTGCAACCAGTGCACCCCACAGCAGTTATTGCACAGCGAAATACGTGTACACATTGAAGATATATGTAATTATACAATAGGGCATGGGTAAAGAAGGAGAAATGTATTTTAAAATTTAGCAAGCGAAGGGTTAAGGCCCTTTCGCTACCGGGTATTGTCGTCTGCAAGTGTTGTCGTCTGCTTCATCAAATAGTTTGGATCCTGATAAGAGGCCGAGGTACGCAGTGTGTCATCTGTATTCATTAGAATTGTCTGCAGAGGTTATCACAGATTCTTCGCTGGCAGTGGCAGAGTGGCAGTGGCAGAGTGGCAGAGTGCAGAGTGACAATGGCAGAGTGTACATTGACACGCTAACAGTTTGAGTAACTCAACGTCTCATCACGATTCAAACTGTTTGACACTCGGCCAGTAGTTTGACACTCGGCCAGTAGTTTGACACTCGACCAGTAGTTTCTCTAAACCTTATTCGTGTCTGAAGAAATCAAAATTACACTCGATTCAAGGTTAAGCAGATTTTTTTTCAACAGTGCCGTAGAACTAACCCTTTCCCTGTTCTGTATACATGCAAGAAATAATGAAAACATGAATAATTATTAACTCTACTTTTTATAATATAAACCTTTCAATGGAATTTTTTACTTTTACAAAAACTGTAGAATCAGATCTATATAAAGTCAAAATCAAACAGAATAGACCCTGATCAGACGGCTCCTATAAGAACCGTATGATCTGGGTCTACTCTGTTTGAAAATGCGTGAATAGGTGTTTATAAGAGGGAAAGGGTTTAAATATGGCATTTAACATATCGAGCGTTGAGCACAAGAATGTCGTAACTCCGTTTCCAATTTTTTTTTTTTTTTTTTAAAAATCACTTTCAAATCAAACTGTAAATTTGTCGCTAAATAAATTTAGTTTGCTCAAATTATCATTTGTTTCGTGTTAAAAAATGGAGTTTATTATTAATTTGTATTCAAAACGATAGCAGATATTCAAATAGTGTGGAACCTGATGAGACGCCGAGTTACTGATGAGACGCCGAGTTACTGATGAGACGCCGAGTTACTGATGAGACCTCGAGTTACTTATGAGACGCCGAGTTACTGATGAGACCTCGAGTTACTTATAAGACGCCAAGTTACTGATGAGACGCCGAGTTACTGATGAGACGCCGAGTTACTGATGAGACGCTGAGTTACTTATGAGACGCCGAGTTACTTATGAGATGCTGAGTTACTGATGAGATACCGAGTTAATGATGAGACGCCGAGTTACTGATGAGACGCCGAGTTACTGATGAGACCTCGAGTAACTGATGAGATGCCGAGTTACTGATGAGATACCGAGTTAATGATGAGACGCCGAGTTACTGATGAGACGCCGAGTTACTGATGAGACCTCGAGTAACTGATGAGACGCCGAGTTACTGATGAGACGCTGAGTTACTTATAAGACTCCGAGTTACTAATGAGACCTCGAGTTACTGATGAGATGTCGAGTTACTGATGAGACACCGAGTTACTGATAAGACGCCAAGTTACTGATGAGACACCAAGTTACTAATGAGACCCCGTGTTACTTATGAGACGCCGAGTTACTTATGAGACGCCGAGTTAATGATGAGACGCCGAGTTACTGATGAGACGCCGAGTTACTGATGAGACGCCAAGTTACTGATGAGACGCCGAGTTACTGATGAGACGCCGAGTTACTTATGAGATGCTGAGTTACTTATGAGATGCTGAGTTACTGATGAGACGCCGAGTTACTTATGAGACGACGAGTTACTTATGAGACGCTGAGTTACTGATGAGACGCTGAGTTACTTATGAGACGCCGAGTTACTTATGAGACGCCGAGTTACTGATAGATGCCGAGTTACTGTTGAGACGCTGAGTTACTGATGAGACGCCGAGTTACTGATGAGACGCCGAGTTACTGATAAGACACACAATTACTGATGAGAAGCCGAGTTACTTATGAGACGCCGAGTTACTTATGAGACGCCGAGTTACTGATGAGACGCCAAGTTACTGATAAGACACACAATTACTGATGAGAAGCCGAGTTACTTATGAGACGCCGAGTTACTTATGAGACGCCGAGTACTTATGAGACGCCGAGTTACTTATGAGACGCCGAGTTACTTATGAGACGCCGAGTTACTTATGAGACGCCGAGTTACCGAGTTACTTATGAAACGCCGAGTTACTTATGAGACGCCAAGTTACTGATGAGACGCTGAGTTACTTATGAGACGCCGAGTTACGGAAGAGACCCCGAGTTACTGATGAGACGCTGAGTTATTCAACCACATTTGGACCCAATCTGTTTGCAAAGAATGTAGCGGATTAATCTATGATGTCGAAGGAGTCATATGCTAAAATCTGGTAAGATTGAAATTTATTTGCCTGCAAGACAGGCGTAACTCGATTTACAACAAAAATACATGAGCAGTTGTTAAACACAGATAGGAGACGTATACGATCAAGACTCCAATCAACACTAAGTTTATTGGCCTATTAACCAGGTAAAATTTGATATAATAACGATGACAACGACGATGACGACGACGGTGATGATTGTGATGATGATGATGATGATGATGATGATGATGATGATGATGATGATGATGATGACGATGACTACGATAGGTACATATAGGCCCAGATATACGATTGGAAATTAATAAAAGTCGTTCCACTTATAGTATATTCTGGAAGTGCCATTTATATATGCGAGCTGTGGCCACCTTTCTTTAAGCTACTGTGGCAATATCGAATTTATGCAATTTTCATAAATGTGTCGTTTTACTGTATTACATTTATATTCTCGCTGAAGTGCCGCTGTCGCTACCTTGCAGCTAACCCTTTGTTCAAGCAATTTGTTTAACCCTTGACCCAGATAAACATTCACGTAAGCAATTTGTTTTTGTAATTCGAGCTACGCAGTCTTGCAGGCAAATGAATCCCAATAACATTTAACCCATTATTCCATAAATTCGCCTTTTTACGCCTATGCAAACAGAGCAGACCCAGATCAGACGGTTCCTATAGGAGCCGTCTGATCAGGGTCTGCTCTGTTTGCTTATGATATAATATAGATACAATTTTAAGTTTCTGTTATGGCTAAAAATTCATACGTCCATATGCTATTATAACAAATTAATTTAAATTAATATTCCTGACATAATTATGTCTTGCATTAAAATTCATGGAGGAAAGGGATAATCAACTTATGTTTGTTATATCACTGTGTGTATTATTGTACACTATTACACCGTCACAAAGCCTATAAAACTCTTTCACGACGCCTTATCCAATTCTGTTTTTCCCGTCTCGAACACTTTGTTTGTCACACAATGGTACAAACAAAACCTAATTGTTTGGATTATTACCTTTGTGTTGTATAATGCCCCAAATACCTTATGTAATACATTTATTACCACATTTAATTACTACTGAAAGACGACTTTGGCATAAAGAAAGTTATTTCAAATGTATTAGACGTTTGAAACATGCATGCACGCGTTTTTGCTGTATGAAGCTATGTCTATATTTATGTGACAGCGCTTAACAGTTATGAGAATACAATCAGGATATATAGATGGTTTTAAATCAGTAAATATTGCGGACAAGCTTTATGCCATGCAATAAAACACGATCTTTCAAATAAAGGGATAGCCAATTTAGGTAAGTGTATGAGTGTGTTCCTTCTCACAAATGAATACAGTGGAACCTATGTAAAGTAACAGCTTAACCAGTTTCTATTTATAGATGCATTTTGATGACTTGGCTAACAGAGTGGAATCTTTAATATTATTCAATTGGGAATGGGTTAAAATAGAACCTGGGAAGGGTTAATGCAGAAGGTTAAGTATTGCATTACTCTCGCCCGATATTAACCTACCACCTGATTTAAAGATCGATAAAAAGCCTTCTCTTTACAGAGAGTTTTCGCTGAATATTTCTCGGTTTCATAATTTTCGTTAGCTCAATGCATATATTCCACAAATATTCAAAATGTTCTATTCAAATAAGATTTTAATCTATGCTTTTCACGATGACCTCCCTTTCACAAGTTTTTTTTACAATTAATGTTTTGTGTTATTTATTTCAGCTATATGTATCTATTTGTCTATCCTTCAATTTTGATATATCATTCAATCTTTCTTATCTTCTTGCTCTATCTGTCTTGCATATTTCTTTCATCTTAATTGTCATCCTTCTTTTTCGTTTTTTCTTTCTTTCTTTCTCTGTCTTTCTCTCTTTCTTTCTTTCTCTTTCTATTTATCCCACCCTCAATTCGGGATACTCGGCGATTTTCGGCATACGGGTTATATAGGAACATCTATAGAAGATACTCGTATCTTCCATGTCACGTGACTATAACAAGACGTCAGCAATGACGTCAGAATATGCTTATGCTGTGTAGTTTTATGCAGAAAATAACGCCGAAAATAAATGAAGTTGTAACCGTTATATTTGTATTGTATCAATAATTTGAGCCCATTAATTTATAGATTCAAGAAAATAATGCAAATAACCGTCTCGTCCGATAAAATTGAACAGTTCAACATTGTTTTTCCACTCAAGAAATAGATATACAGCCACCCAATAACTCATGTTCAAAGGTTAAATTGTATTCATACGCAAGTTGATGGACGCTCGGTAATTTTAGCAGTCTAGTTTGAGGTAACGGGATTGCACTGGATGACTTACGTTCGTTTTTCGGTACATACTTTGTATATATATAATTATATTAATCTTTATTGTACATACTTTGTATATATATTAATCTTTATTGTACATACTTTGTATATATATTAATCTTTATTGTACATACTTTGTATATATATATATTAATCTTTATTGTACATACTTTGTATTAATCTTTATTGTACATACTTTGTATATATATTAATCTTTATTGTACATACTTTGTATATATATATATTACAGTGAAACCTCGGAATTCCGGAGCTCCGGAATTCCGAAATCCGCGGAATTCCGAACGTTCCGTTTGGTCCCGATTTTTTTCTTCTTATTTTAACTACGGGAAAGTTTCAGAAATCCGGAAACTCAGAATTCCGAATTCCGAACGATTTTTTCGTCCGAAATTGTTTAATTGCGCTTAAATGTAACCCGGAATTCCGAACGCTTACTGTACCTGAGAATGTTTGGGCTGGCATGCGCGTCTATTTTTAGCGGCTATGTTACCACAACTCTACACGGTACATACACACGATAAAGCGTGTGCGGTAGTCGTGTCAACTGGTGTTTGTTTAAGCCCCAATTATCTTCGAAGAATCATTAGGTGTTTGATGCGGCTGTTGATTTAAATGGATTAAAAGACGGGCTGTGGCGATCGACTGCAGTAAGACCTCTTTAATGTCCAAATTATGTCCTAATTTTGTGGAATAAAGAGCGGTCTCTTTTGTGCGGCGACTTTTGTTTTACACACGGTGGGCTGACTGACAAAAAAAATAATTTTAATCTCTTTTGGTAATATTGCAAACTAAGGTCGCGAGTAATCCCTAATTGTTCCAAATGTAATAAATGATGCAGTTTCTCAAATTGTTCACCATTCTCGCTCATTCTAGGCTATATTCTACATCGTAAAGAAAAGTTCTAGTTAAGATCACGATCATGTCTGAACCGCCGAGTAAGCGTAGACGGGTTGACTTAACTCTTGACATTAAAGTTCAGTTATTGAAAGAATCTGAAAAAGTTCCAAAACCAACCCTTAAGGTTTGTCAGCGTTTATTTATTTTCATTTTAAAATCACATCACATCAACCTTACTTAGAGAGCATAATTGTGGTCGAAACATATAACTATATGAGAAACCTCAGAAATCCGAAATCCTCAGAAATCCGAACTTTTCATTTGGTCCGGAAGGGGTTCGGATTTCCGAGGTTTCACTGTAATCTTTATTGTACATACTTTGTATATATTAATCTTTATTTTACATACTTTGTATATATATATTAATCTTTATTGTACATACTTTGTATATATATATTAATCTTTATTGGAGTTTCATCATTGTACAGCAGTATACATTAAATACAATACGTATCACAAATTTATCATTATGTACAATGTCATTCAAATATGAATTATAAGAGACTATCGCAGGTATATAATATATCACAATCAATATTGCTATATACAGGGTTAAAAGATGACGTACCACCGCTATTCTACAAGCACCTCGATGTATCTATTAGTGCATATTAAAACACGTCTTTAAAACGAATATCATATCAAACCAGGCCTGATATAAACTGAATAGCGGTGATATTTCATATCATATCAAACGAAATAAAGCTTAATTACTTTGTATGTACTTTAAAATGCCAAGTTTGTTGGAGATGTGGATGTTTTAACACCTAAAGCGGCTAGAAAATGAGCTGCACATTTAGCAGAAATGGAGCGTCATTTCGAGGCTATCTAAATATTCTCGTAAATCTGTATTTGGTGGGAGAAAAAAATCCACTATTTGTTAATTCATTTAGGATAGAAATATCTCACCCATGGGATCAGAAATTCAAGAAAGGCATCGGTATTTAAGCCTCGGCCTTCCTTGATTTTTTGACCCTCATGTGATATATTTCTATCCTTCATGAATACTCATGGTGGATTCTTATATTATTTTTTCATGTTATTTCTTTTCTTTCTTTCTGTCTTTCTTTTTGTGTTTTTTCCTTTCTTTCCATCAATCTTTCATATTTCATTTATCTTTCTATCGGTCTCACCATCTATCCATTAATCCAATCATTCATTTACCTCTATCCACCCTGTCTATCCGTCATCAACTGATAAGTTGTTTTCTTTTATAGGTCATGTGTGCGCTTCGGACTGAATCGGGTTTACGCCCGGAACTTCTGGCTACAAGCTATCGTCTGAATATCAAAACACAAAGAGCAAAGAAGAACACTGTAGAACGATGCAAACCAGTGGAAGAAAATAAAGATTCTTCACAACCATCTTCAATGATGATAACCATATCAGATTTTAGTACTAAACCTCATGCACAGATAGATGACGAGCTAAGTGATACAGATTATGATTATAGTAGTGATGATGATGACTGTTTGAGCCCGTACGACACATCTCATCAAGCAGCTGATCCTTCGGTAATGACTTACCTGGCGAGTTGCAGAAAAAACAACTGCATACCAATATCCTCAGTTAAATCTTCTTTAACGAAAAATATCCTGTTGTGTAAGTTTGTGCAACTGCTGACGAAAGACATGCAGTGTATTTGCATCGCATTGTGTAATTGTCGTCACGTGGAGAGTATCATGTTTCAACAAAATGATATTGGTGCTAAGAATGTGACGCTTCTGGCCGGAGTTATACAAAATTCGTCATTCATTACACGAATTTCGATCACCGAGAACAATCTCCGCACAGACGGAGCCAGATGTATTTGCGAGGCAGTGACTAAGAACCAGAAAATAGCGATGTTAGATCTGTCAGGCAACGAGCTTGTCGAAAGTGATGGACACTACTTCAGAACATTGATAGAAACGTGTGACTCTCTGCGAGAACTTTATCTTGGTCACAACTATCTAAGCGAAGAAGGTGTGAAACAGATTGCAAATGCTGTTGCTAAAAACTGTACATTGCTTGTGTTGGACCTCAGCTGGAATCATATCAGACTTGAAGGAGCAACAGCTATCGGTCACGCTCTCAGGAACAACCCGGCTCTGGAAAAGTTAAATCTTGCATGGAATGGCTTACACATGGAAGGCGCAATGGCGATTTCCTTCGCTCTCGAGAAAAATGACACCTTGCTTGAACTGGATCTGACCTCAAACCGACTGTCAGACGCTTGTATTGTAGAGCTTATGAGAGGGTTTGATAAAAACACGACCTTGCAGACTCTGCGAATCAAGAAGAACCACATAAGCTCAAACGGAGCTCTTGCAATCTTGACACATTTAAAAGAAAACAAAGCTTCCGGAATTACATTGCTTGACATGGGAACCCAAGAAGTTCATGACAGGTTTGAAACCATGTACAAGGACATGGTACAGGAACGCGACATTTTGGTAATCTATGGAATGGTGTGGCAGTCGGAAAGGAAGTCGATCACTAGCTTTGATGAATGTGAAGACGAGGTGGCGTTGTTGTCGTGCAACCCGCTAACAGTTCTAATGGAGTGTATGCGACTCCAGAATTTCCGGCTACTCGACTATTTCAAGTTTCTGGATAGCAATAAAAGTAACATGATCTGCATTGATGAGCTGTGTGAAGGTTTAATGAAACTGAATGTGCCTGTACGTCGCTTGACCTTGATGAAATTATTGTATCGTCTTGACAAAGACGGGAACAAAATGTTGGATTTTGCAGAGATGATGTCGGCTCAGCATGAATACAAAAAGAAATGGAGAGAGAGCATGTCAGGAGACGTTGAGTTCGAGAGTACTGATGTTGGCAGAGTGTCCATGCATCTGAGGCGGATCATGGGCAAACAGTTTGTGATGAAAAAACACGAGCACGACTCGCTCACTAGGCCAGGACCACCGTCACGGGGCTCGAGTGGGAAACGTCGTGAAATTAATGACTCGTACCACATCGAAGTCTAGCAGTAATAGACTACATGTCCAGCACCAGCCCCGCAACAGGCGGAGTAGGCCTCATCATATGCGTTTGCATTCGAACATGATGATACGAAATGAAATCAATAGAATCTGTCTTAACCTTTCTCTTGCTGATTTTTAAAATACATTTCTCCTTCTTTACCCATGCCCTGTTGTATAATTACATATATCTTCACTGTGTACAAGTATTGCGCTGTGAAATCACTGCTGTGGAGTGCACTGGTTGCACAATCAACTTGTAAATAGTGCAGACCCTGATGAGACAGCTCTTGCAGGAGCTGTCTCATCTGGGTCTTCACTATTTACAGGTAGGTATATTGACGTGAATAGCAAGCGAAGGGTTAACACTTTTCCTGTCCTATGTTTATTCAATTTCCAATACCTACTGAATGTTCATGGACAAAATAGTTATAAACTTATAATGAAATATAAAAGGTAGAAAATTGTAGCCATTTTGGAAAGTAAAGAAACAGATCTTTCAAATTCCATTAGCAAGCAGAACAGACCCTGATCAGACAGCTTCTATAGGAGTCATCTGATCTGGATCTACTGTATTTACAAATGCGTGCAAATGCGTGTAAAGGCGTTTATATGGAGGAAAGCATAAAGAGGCCTAATTACGGGTCTGTAAGGAAGGTTGTTGCATAAAGAGGCCTAATTACGGGTCTGTAGGGAGGGTTGTAGCATAAAGAGGCCTAATTACGGGTCTGTAGGGACGGTTGTTGCATAAAGAGGCGTAATTACGGGTCTGTAGGGACGGTTGTTGCATAAAGAGGCCTAATTACGGGTCTGTAGGGAGGGTTGTAGCATAAAGAGGCGTAATTACGGGTCTGTAGGGAAGGTTGTAGCATAAAGAGGCCTAATTACGGGTCTGTAGGGAGGGTTGTAGCATAAAGAGGCCTAATTACGGGTCTGTAGGGAAGGTTGTAGCATAAAGAGGCCTAATTACGGGTCTGTAGGGAGGGTTGTAGCATAAAGAGGCGTAATTACGGGTATGTAGGGAAGGTTGTTGCATAAAGAGGCGTAATTACGGGTCTGTAGGGAAGGTTGTTGCATAAAGAGGCGTAATTACGGGTCTGTAGGGAAGGTTGTTGCATAAAGAGGCCTAAATACGGGTCTGTAGGGAAGGTTGTAGCTTAATGCATGTCAAAGTAAATGGAAGACAGGAGTTTATCTGTATTACTTTAACCATCTCCCTTCTAGCACTTCTATGGACTGTGATGAACTTATCTTAGCTAGTCAAGCTCCCAATAATTAATGTGCATATTCATTTATGTGAGATTTGCATATTTAATAGCAATACTTAGTCACGTAATACTTGTTTATTTATTATGTATATTTGTATGACTAGAAACTGTATCAGTTTATGTCAAAATAAAATATTCTGTGCTATTCTATATTCAATAAGTGAATGGCCACTTAGGATGTGTTCTGCTGTATTTTGAACTGTTGATATGAAAGCCAAGTCAGTGGGGGATTTGTTTACTCGTGATGGATGAGCGAACCGATAATCAATGCATTCACTTTATGAACATAGCGTAGACGAACATGGACCTGTTCAGCCGAACAAGGGAAACTACTGCATTCAAGCTGGTGGTAGCTTAATGCAGGACGAAAGTTATACAGAAAACTCCCATAAGAGCTCTCTGCATTAGTTTCGTGCTGCAACAAGCAGCTATCTGCTTTTAAAGACATCAGTATGTATCCATAAAGTGTTTACTTTAGACAAGTTGGTTCTATTTGATGTGAGGACGATATGATAACTTTAATCTTTTGTACTCTGAGCATTGCCTTCTGAAAATATTGCCTATTAGCATGTGTCCAGATGAGACATCGAGTTACTCGGCGTCTCATCTGGATCCAGTCTGTTTACAAATTCCGGTTAAGTCACACTTACCAGGCGGGTGGAATATTTTCTGTTCCGGCAATTTATGAGAGGGTTAAAGTAGAAGTTGTGATAGGTTTAGAATGAAGTTTCAGTATATCTGCAGTGTCAGTATATCTGCAATCTGCAGTGTCAGTATATCTGCAATCTGCAGTGTCAGTATATCTGCAATCTGCAGTGTCAGTATATCTGCAGTGTCAGATTTGCAGTGTCAGTATATCTGCATGTTTTTCTTAATTGTTATTTATTTAAGTGTTGGTGTTGGGATTGAATGTTTTTTTTATCGCGATAACAAATCCATCAGCAGATACAATATATATATGATAAAGAGTTAAACATGGCCGATTTCAGATGGTGAAGGTTGGGGGCGGTTGTTGTTGGGCACTGGGGCACTATTACCTCTTGCATATACAGTAAAGTCCCTCTAAACCGGACGTTATAATTAATATCACTACCGGCCTTTCAGACAAGTGGCAGCTTAATGTAGATTGAAAGTAATGCAGAGTCGCTTCAATCCCTTTCTCATATAAACGTTTTTTCCCTAAGCAGCCACCTGCCTAAAGAGTAAAAATACCTAAATTGTTGTTTATTAGAATATCGGTTTAGAGGGGCTTGACTGTAGTGAAGTGTAGCATGGTGTTAAAAACCCACATTGATGTAATATAGCCTTTCAAATACAGTCTGATCCGGATCTTTTAGACTTGCGATGGCTTAATACCAGCTCTGCCTTCAGTGGTCACCTTTCTTAACCATTCATGTGCGGGAACCGAGTGCATGCATATAAGATCTCCAGATAGTGTAGATCCTGATCAAAGCGCTCCCTCTGGATTCCTTTGATCTGATTCTATACTGTTTGTCATAATACTCATTTTCGTCAGTGAGATATTGTGATACACGTTTTGATTAATTAATATTCAGATTTCAGAAAGGGGTGAGAGAGTTTTAATTATTCAGTAGATCAAGGGTTTATATCCAAATTGATCTATTAAGGGGTCGCTTTAGGGTGTATCTATTGGAGTTATATTTAATCTTTGGTTCGTATTTTTCTTTCCTTTATGTAAATGCAATTTTGCAGAATAGGTCGACCTTAGAATCACCTAGTTTGTTATTGTAACATGGTTTCTCCCATTGATAAATTCTTAAAAGAGCACCAGATGTTTACATTAAAAAGTCTAAATAGTAAAACCAATTCTCCGTGATTTTACGCCAATGCAGACAAAGTAGACCTAAACCAGAATGTACTGAAGGCTTTATCTTATCAGGATCTGATCAGAATCTACTCTGTTTGCTGCTCTATCTTATCAGGATCTGATCAGAATCTACTCTGTTTGCTGCTCTATCTTATCAGGATCTGATCAGAATCTACTCTGTTTGCTTATATGTTACATATCTGATTCTCTACTGATTTCTATTTTACATAATTTTAATGTACATGTACTATATATTTCAATATAGCAATTAAACTAATTTTCATAATGCAAATCCTGGAATTTCATTAACGTTTATAAAGTACAGGGTCTGCTATTTACAATATAACCTTTCTCTAGCGACCACTAAATAACACACAATGGATGCCCTTAAAAAGATAGCAGCTTAATGCAGAACGAGCATAATGCAGACAGTTCCTGGTGGAAATTTCTTTATAACGTTCGTCATGTGTTAAGCTACAGTAATACCTCTCTATAACGGCCACTAAATTATGTTAATTAGTTGGCATTTAGGGCAGGTGGCTTCTTAAAACAAGGTGAAAGAAAAACAGAACGCTCCCATAGGAGCGTTCTGTTTTACTTTCATCTTGCTTTAAGCAGCCACCTGCCTTTAATACAAAATATTTGATGTAAATTAGTGGCCGTTATAGAGAGGTAATACTGTACCACCTTCCTAAAATTCAAAAATATACTTTTGATTGGTTGTTTTAGAGAGAGTCTATTATGAATTAAAACGCGAAGAAACAATGACCAGAGTGTTCAACATTGTTCTCGACGAGAGCTGAGTTACACAGTGTTTGTGTTATACAGTAAACCCCTCTAGATGTTAACCCTTCGCTTGCTATTCACGTCAATATACCTACCTGTAAATAGTGAAGACCCTGATGATATCAAATATTGTCGTTTGCAAAGTAAAATGGCCGGTCAGTGTTTAACTGAATCACTGCCAAATATTGTCGTTTGCAAAGTAAAATGGCCGGTCAGTGTTTAACTGAATCACTGCCAAATATTGTCGTTTGCAAAATTTGTCGTTTGCTATTTTCTCCCTTTTTCATTCAAAACATTTATTACTGTAACAAACAGTTTCGATCCTGATGAGACGTCGAGTAAATCGGCGTCTCAACTAGGTCCACACTGTTTGCACAGGATAACCGGGGAGGCGACATTGGCAGTGAGATTATAGAGTGGATTCAGTGTGAAAGGCAAACACTTGCTATATTATTTCATTTAGTAGTTATCTGATCTGGGTCTATACTGTTAGCAATTGCCAGTTCACTCATTTTGCGTATTCAGTGTTTATTTCGCATATAATTTTCATGATTGTCAATAAAATGAATGAATTATTGTATTGTTAACCTACGCTTTATTGATTTATTTGTCCATGACTGATGCGGTCTGAATATTTTAACTGTAATGGTCTACACTTGTATAACGGTTGAGCACATTCAGTTTGACAGGTTTAAATTTGCTGGAGGATTTTGAATGACAAATGACAAACAGTGTGGATTCAGATCTAATAGTTCCTCTAGGAGCCCACTGATCTAGCTCTACACTCTATACTGATCTAGCTCTACACTCTATACTGATCTAGCTCTACACTCTACACTGATCTAGCTCTACACTCTACACTGATCTAGCTCTACACTCTATACTGATCTAGCTCTACACTCTATACTGATCTAGCTCTACACTCTATACTGATCTAGCTCTACACTATATACTGATCTGGCTTTACACTCTATACTGATCTAGCTCTACACTCTATACTGATCTAGCTCTACACTCTATACTGATCTAGCTCTACACTCTATACTGATCTAGCTCTACACTCTATACTGGTCTAGCTCTACACTATATACTGATCTAGCTCTACACTCTATACTGATCTAGCTCTACACTCTATACTGAACTAGCTCTACACTCTATACTGTCTGCGAGTGAGAGCTCCTCTAGGAGCCCACTGATCTAGCTCTACACTCTATACTGATCTAGCTCTACACTCTATACTGATCTAGCTCTACACTCTATACTGATCTAGCTCTACACTCTATACTGTCTAGCTCTACACTCTATACTGATCTAGCTCTACACTCTATACTGATCTAGCTCTACACTCTATACTGGTCTAGCTCTACACTCTATACTGATCTAGCTCTACACTCTATACTGATCTAGCTCTACACTGATCTAGCTCTACACTCTATACTGATCTAGCTCTACACTCTATACTGATCTAGCTCTACACTCTATACTGATCTAGCTCTACACTCTATACTGATCTAGCTCTACACTCTATACTGTGTGCGAGTGAGAGCTCCTCTAGGAGCCCACTGATCTAGCTCTACACTATATACTGATCTAGCTTTACACTCTATACTGATATAGCTCTACACTCTATACTGATCTAGCTCTACACTCTATACTGTGTGCGAGTGAGAGCTCCTCTAGGAGCCCACTGATCTAGCTCTACACTCTATACTGATCTAGCTCTACACTCTATACTGATCTAGCTCTACACTCTATACTGTGTGCGAGTGAGAGCTCCTCTAGGAGCCCACTGATCTAGCTCTACACTCTATACTGTCTGCCAGTGACAATAACTCTTTCGCCGTCGTAGACGAAACAATGATGACATTTTGCAAACAATTTGGATCCAGACGAGACTCCAAATAACTCCGAATAAATCCGAATAACTCCGAATGAATCCGAATAACTCTGAATAACTCTCCGCCTCACCATGATGTTTTATACTCTAATTATGTGTTTAAAAGAAGCTGAAAGCAGCTCCAATTTTAACCCTGAGGCAGACAATAATTTATCTGGCGGTGAAATGTGTTAACTAGTTTCCAGCTTTCAAATTGTTAAATGACAGCATGTTTTCATCCGTGCGTTGATGTCACTTGGATGTGCTCGTAACCACAGTGATACTTCGTTTGGACGTCATACATTGACAGCAATAAAAAGTTTTGATTTTTTTGTATAGTATGATACTACATGTAGTTTTTTTAAAACTATTTTTTCTGTCAAAGTATGATGTCTAAATGTATTTGAAGATGTTCGTCAGTAGTATTTATGAAATGGTCACGCGCCTGGTACCTGTGTGCGTAACCCGTGTTCTTAGAGCTGTTGCATGTAAATCATAAACTAATTTGAAATAGGACCTTTTCACGTTTTAAGGGGCTTTCACAGAACATTACTATAATACAGCCTATATTTGGAAGCCCCTATATGTATACATGCTATTTACTGCTGATTAATGAAATAAAACACTCAAATTATTTTGCTTAACCCTTTCACCGCCGATGTCCCATAAATTCACCACGACAAATAGTGCAGTCCCACCAGATCAGACGCCGCCTTTTCAAGGCGGCGTCTGATCAGGGACTTCACTTTTTGTCTCAATATCTATTTCTATATCTGTGCTTTATTCATCTGATAGTTGTATTATCTCATTTCCTTGTGATACCGATTGATTCAACAACAAATTGTTTGCAGACAACAATTAGAAATTTGGCGCCGCAAGGGTTAAAGAATGAATTTAACTAAGTAACCGTCGTCTGCAAAGTTTGTGGTCTGCAACATATTTACCTCTCTCTTGACAGATGCAACATGACTCGTGGTCGCATATAGCTTGGATCCAGATCAGACTTCTATCACTCGCATCTTACCAAAACCGAACCTGTTTGATACTCGGACAATAATTTCTCAAAACTCTGAACGAATAATTATAGCGTGTCAGAGGGGTTAGGGGGCATTTAGTGTGACACGGAGGTTTAACATGCATTAAGCGTGCCAGGGGGTTTATTAGGCATTAAGTGTGACACTGAAGTTTAACATACATGGAACGTGCTAGGGGGTTTAGCAGGCATTTAGCGTGAGACGGAGGTATAACAGACATGAAGCGTGTCAGGGGGTGGGATGGGGTGGGAGTGGGGTGGGGGTGGAGTTGTTAGCAGACATTCAGTATATATGGCACGGATGGTTAACAGATATTAAGCGTGCCAGGGGGTTAGCAGGCAATTCAGAGTGGCAGAGGGTTTAACAGGCATTGTGAAATCATGAAATTGTGAAATCATGAAATTTTTAAGTGAAATCGTGAAATCGTGAAATTGTGAAATCGTGAAATCGTGAAATTTTGAAGTGAAGTCGTGAAATCGTGAAATTGTGAAATTGTGAAATCGTGAAATCATGAATTGCTTTGTGTGAAATATTGAAATGGAAATGTCACCGCCGGTCTTTCGTACAATCTTCCCTTCCAGAACTGTAGGGCCGAGGGCCTTCATATTTTGCATGTAGCTTGTCCTCAGGTCCACCATCAATATTGTTTAACCCTTTCCTGCATGAATATTCATGCATGAGAATTGCCAATCATGTGTTTATTGTGTTAAATCATTGTCTTATGTTTGTATGACACTGTACTATAGGAGTCGTCTGAGCTGGGTCTAGCCTGTTTGCAAAGGCGTAGAAAGGTGTATTTATGGATTTCAAATTGCCATCAAGCCCTCTGTTGCCTTAATTACGTCAGCGTGCCACGTGGCTAAAAGATTCTACATGAAGTTGAAATTGCGAAATCGAGAAATTGTGAAGTCCTGAAATCTTGAAATTATGAAATCGTGAAATCGTGAAATTGTGAAATTTTGAAGTGAAATCGTGAAATCATGAAATCATGAAATCATGAAATTGTGAAATCGTGAAATCATGAATTCTATTGTGTGAAATCTTGAAGTGGAAATGTCATCGTCGGTCTTTCGTATGTATGCGATCGCTTGCTCATATATAGTAAATACAGTAAAACCCCGCTAATGCGACCACCAAAAAGGGGCATAATTCTGGGTGACAGAGGCAGGTGGTAGCTTAATGCAGGACGAAAGTTATGCAGAAAGCTCCTATAGGAGCTTTCTGCATAACTTTCGTCCTGCATTAAGCAACCACCTGCTTTAAACGGCGCCAGTGGCTGTTTATTAAGTGGTCGCATTAGCGGGGTTTTACTATAGTCGTTTAACCCTTTATCTGTGGAGTATTGTAAGAACTAATAACACCATGAATGTATATTAGCTGAAATTTTATAATGGCATATGTGCACAGGAAAAACATTGTTCGGAAACAGTATACGGAGGTGTATAGTCAGGCCTATTATAAATTAATAAGCAAACAGAGAAACGTCTTATATGGGTCTACTCTGCTGGCATACGCCTGAAAAAGCGTTTAAACAGAGACAATGTATTAAACATATTTTACTGTTTCGATATAGCTAATAATTTCCATGCTATGAAATATATCACATTCTCAAACTCTCGTTTCCTGTTTTCGATTTTCTTTCTGTTTTTCATCGAACTGTTTACCAAGTAATTCTTTAAGGGGATTACTGTATAATGTGCTAGTTATTAACATTTTACTTGTTAAATATTCATGTTAGAAATAATGATATAAATATTCACTAGCTGAATATTTATAATGTAGAATGTTCAAGGGAATTTTGCATTGACATAACTGCAGAATCAGATCTATTCCATATCATTAACAAATAGGACAGGCCCTGATCAGACGGCTACAACAGAAGCAGTCTGCTCTAGGTTTATATTGTCTGTATTGTATGGGGGCAGTATAAAACGAGTACCACTACCCTTTCCACCATAGAACAGACACATACAAAGAGTCATATTAGAAATGTAGCTTCTGATCAGATTCCACAGAGTTTGTCAGCTTGATGATGAAATACCCTATAGCAAATGAGTATAAAACATCGTTGACCAGGATCAGACACCGTTATTTATTCGGACCAGAGTCAGACACCGTTATTTATTCGGACCAGGGTCAGATACCGTTATTTATCCGGATCAGGGTCAGACACCAATATTTATCTATTTATAATCTGTTGGAAGATCTGTACGCAAAACATTGAAACTCAACTATTTTATTTGACATACATGTGTGCCAGTACTAATTTTCGGACACAGCTACATACTCAATGCACATTTACTAAACCTTCAGTGTGATTTAATCAATTTGATTATTTATGGCATACTTCGCGCCCATTTTGAATGTTAATTGTCCTATTTTGCAACACGTTTATACATTACTGAGTCAAAGAACATAGGCTCAGGTTTAAGCTATTCTGTAAGCGAACAGGACAGACCCGATGAGACAGAATCGGCATTATATATTCCAGCAGAATCCCACGAACATTCGTAACACTATCGTACTGGGCCTACACCTTTTGCAAAGGGAAAGACTGTCAAACGTGCTGCATTCTGTCGAGATCACGAACTTCTCAGATCCCTCATCATATACACACATTGCACCAATTTTCTACCCCTTACCTTCATATAAAACCCCTTTTCACGCCTTTGCAAATATAATAGACCAAGGGTAGACGGCTCCAATAAGAACCAACTGATCAGGGTCTAAAATATCAATAATGAACCTCTCTATAACGGCCACTAAATTACATAAAATAATTTGTGTTAAAGGCACGTTTATAAAGTACAGGGTCTGCTATTTACAATATAGCCTTTCTCTAGCGACCACTTAATAACACACAATTGATGCCCTTAAAAAGATAGCAGCTTAATGCAGAACGAGCATAATGCAGACAGTTCCTGATGGAAATTTCTTTATAACGTTCGTCATGTGTTAAGCTATAGTAATACATCTCTATAACGGCCACTAAATTATGTTAATTAGTTGGCATTTAGGGCAGGTGGCTTCTTAAAACAAGGTGAAAGAAAAACAGAACGCTCCCATAGGAGCGTTCTGTTTTACTTTCATCTTACTTTAAGCAGCCACCTGCCTTTAACACAAAATATTTGATGTAAATTAGTGGCCGTTATAGAGAGGTAATACTGTACCACCTTCCTACAATTCAAAAATAGACTTTTGAGTGGTTGTTTTAGAGAGAGTTTACTGTATTATGAATTAAAACGCGAAGAAACAATGACCAGAGTGTTCAACATTGTTCTGGAAGAGAGCTGAGTTACACAGTGTTTGTGTTATACAGTAACCCCTCTAGATGTTAACCCTTCGCTTGCTATTCACGTCAATATACCTACCTGTAAATAGTGAAGACCCTGATGATATCAAATATTGTCGTTTGCAAAGTAAAATGGCCGGTCAGTGTTTAACTGAATCACTGTCAAATATTGTCGTTTGCAAAATTTGTCGTTTGCTATTTTCTCCCTTTTTCATTCAAAACATTTATTACTGTAACAAACAGTTTCGATCCTGATGAGATGCCGAATTAATCGGCGTCTCGACCAGGTCCAGGCTGTTTGCACAGGATAACCGGGGTGGCGACATTGGCAGTGAGATTATAGAGTGGATTCAGTGTGAAAGGCAAACACTTGCTATAGTATTTCATTTAGTAGTTATCTGATCTGGGTCTATACTGTTAGCATTGCCAGTTCACTCATTTTGCGTATTCAGTGTTTATTTCACATAGTATTTTCATGATTGTCAATAAAATGAATGAATTATTGTATTGTTAACCTACGCTTTATTGATTTATTTGTCCATGACTGATGCGGTCTGAATATTTTAACTGTAATGGTCTACACTTGTATAACGGTTGAGCACATTCAGTGTGACAGGTTTAAATTTGCTGGAGGATTTTGAATGACAAATGACAAACAGTGTGGATTCAGATCTAATAGTTCCTCTAGGAGCCCACTGATCTAGCTCAACACTCTATACTGATCTAGCTCTACACTCTATACTGATCTAGCTCTACACTCTATACTGGTCTAGCTCTACACTCTACACTGATCTAGCTCTACACTCTATACTGATCTAGCTCTACACTCTATACTGATCTAGCTCTACACTCTATACTGATCTAGCTCTACACTCTATACTGAACTAGCTCTACACTCTATACTGATCTAGCTCTACACTCTACACTGATCTAGCGCTACACTCTATACTGATCTAGCTCTACACTCTATACTGATCTAGCTCTACACTCTATACTGATCTAGCTCTATACTCTATACTGATCTAGCTCTACACTCTATACTGATCTAGCTCTACACTCTGTACTGATCTAGCTTTACACTCTATACTGATCTAGCTCTACACTCTATACTGATCTAGCTTTACACTCTATACTGATCTAGCTCTACACTCTATACTGATCTAGCTTTACACTCTATACTGATCTAGCTTTACACTCTATACTGATCTAGCTCTACACTCTATACTGATCTAGCTCTACACTCTATACTGATCTAGCTCTACACTCTACACTGATCTAGCTCTACACTCTATACTGATCTAGCTCTACACTCTATACTGATCTAGCTCTACACTCTATACTGATCTAGCTCTACACTCTGTATTGATCTAGCTTTACACTCTATACTGATCTAGCTCTACACTCTATACTGATCTAGCTCTACACTCTATACTGATCTAGCTCTACACTCTATACTGATCTAGCTCTACACTCTATACTGATCTAGCTCTACACTCTATACTGATCTAGCTCTACACTCTATACTGATCTAGCTCTACACTCTATACTGATCTAGCTCTACACTCTATACAGTACTGATCTAGCTCTACACTCTATACTGATCTAGCTCTATATTCTATACTGATCTAGCTCTACACTCTATACTGATCTAGCTCTACACTCTATACTGATCTAACTCTACACTCTATACAGTACTGATCTAGCTCTACACTCTATACTGATCTAGCTCTACACTCTATACTGATCTAGCTCTACACTCTATACTGATCTAGCTCTACACTCTACACTGATCTAGCTCTACACTCTACACTGATCTAGCTCTACACTCTATACTGATCTAGCTCTACACTCTATACTGATCTAGCTCTACACTCTATACTGATCTAGCTCTACACTCTATACTGATCTAGCTCTACACTCTATACTGATCTAGCTCTACACTCTATACTGATCTAGCTCTACACTATATACTGATCTAGCTCTACACTCTATACTGATCTAGTTCTACTCTCTATACTGATCTCTACACTCTATACTGATCTAGCTCTACACTCTATACTGATCTAGCTCTACACTCTATACTGTCTAGCTCTACACTCTATACTGATCTAGCTCTACACTCTATACTGATCTAGCTCTACACTCTATACTGATCTAGCTCTATACTCTATACTGATCTAGCTCTATACTCTATACTGATCTAGCTCTACACTCTATACTGATCTAGCTCTACACTCTATACTGATCTAGCTCTACACTCTATACTGATCTAGCTCTACACTCTATACTGATCTAGCTCTACATTCTATACTGATCTAGCTCTACACTCTATACTGATCTAGCTCTACACTCTATACTGTCTGCGAGTGAGAGCTCCTCTAGGAGCCCACTGATCTAGCTCTACACTCTATACTGATCTAGCTTTACACTCTATACTGATCTAGCTCTACACTCTATACTGATCTAGCTCTACACTCTATACTGATCTAGCTCTACACTCTATACTGATCTAGCTCTACACTCTATACTGGTCTAGCTCTACACTCTATACTGATCTAGCTCTACACTCTATACTGATCTAGCTCTACACTCTATACTGATCTAGCTCTACACTCTACACTGATCTAGCTCTACACTCTATACTGATCTAGCTCTACACTCTATACTGATCTAGCTCTACACTCTGTACTGATCTAGCTCTACACTCTATACTGATCTAGCTCTACATTCTATACTGATCTAGCTCTACACTCTATACTGATCTAGCTCTACACTCTATACTGATCTAGCTCTACACTCTACACTGATCTAGCTCTACACTCTATACTGATCTAGCTCTACACTCTATACTGATCTAGCTCTACACTCTATACTGATCTAGCTCTACACTCTATACTGATCTAGCTCTACACTCTATACTGTGTGCGAGTGAGAGCTCCTCTAGGAGCCCACTGATCTAGCTCTACACTATATACTTATCTAGCTTTACACTCTATACTGATCTAGCTCTACACTCTATACTGATCTAGCTCTACACTCTATACTGTGTGCGAGTGAGAGCTCCTCTAGGAGCCCACTGATCTAGCTTTACACTCTATACTGATCTAGCTCTACACTCTATACTGATCTAGCTCTACACTCTATACTGTGTGCGAGTGAGAGCTCCTCTAGGAGCCCACTGATCTAGCTCTACACTCTATACTGTCTGCCAGTGACAATAACTCTTTCGCCGTCGTAGATGAAACAATTATGACATTTTGCAAACAATTTGGATCCAGACGAGACTCCAAATAACTCCGAATAAATCCGAATAACTCCGAATGAATCCGAATAACTCTGAATAACTCGCCGCCTCACCATGATGTTTTATACTCTAATTATGTGTTTAAAAGAAGCTGAAAGCAGCTCCAATTTTAACCCTGAGGCAGACAATAGTTTATCTGGCGGTGAAATGTGTTAACTAGTTTCCAGCTTTCAAATTGTTAAATGACAGCATGTTTTCATCCGTGCGTTGATGTCACTTGGATGTGCTCGTAACCACAGTGATACTTCGTTTGGACGTCATACTTGATACTACATATATACGAAAAACTGTTTTTTAAACTATTTTTTCTGTCAACGTATGATGTCTAAATGTATTTGAAGATGTTTGTCAGTAGTATTTATGAAATCGTCACGCTCCTGGCACCTGTGCGCGTAACACGTGCTCTTAGAGCTGTTGCATGTAAATTAAAAAATAATTTGAAATAGGACCTCTTCACGTTTTAAGGGGTTTTCACAGAAAAATACTTACACTTAGAAATTTGGCGCCGAAAGGGTTAAAGAATGAATTTAACTAAGTAACCGTCGTCTGCAAAGTTTGTGGTCTGCAACATACGAGTATTTACCTCTCTCTTGACAGATGCCACATGACTCGTGGTCGCATATAGCTTGGATCCAGATCAGACTTCTATCACTCGCATCTCACCAAAACCGAACCTGTTTGATACTCGGACAATAATTTCTCAAAACTCTGAACGAATAATTATAGCGTGTCAGAGGGGTTAGGAGGCATTTAGTGTGACACGGAGGTTTAACATGCATTAAGCGTGCCAGGGGGTTTATTAGGCATTAAGTGTGACACTGAAGTTTAACATACATGGAGCGTGCTAGGGGGTTTAGCAGGCATTTAGCGTGAGACGGAGGTATAATAGACATGAAGCGTGTCAGGGGGTGGGATGGGGTGGGAGTGGGGATGGGGGTGGGGTTGTTAGCAGACATTCAGTATACATGACACGGATGGTTAACAGATATTAAGCGTGCCAAGGGGTTAGCAGGCAATTTAGCGTGTCAGAGTGTTTAGTTGGCATTTAGCGTGTCAGAGTGTTTAGTTGGCATTTAGCGTATCATGGATATTTAACGGGAATTTACTGTTTCAGGGGTTTAGTTGGCATTCAGCGTGACAGGGGTTTGCAGACATTTAGCGTGTCAGAGATTTTAGAAGGCATTTAGCGTGACAGGGGTTTGCAGACATTTAGCGTGTCAGAGATTTTAGAAGGCATTTAGCGTGACAGGGGTTTGCAGGCATTTAGCGTATCAGAGATTTTAGAAGGCCTTTAGCGCATACTTTGCAGAACTTGTGCTAACAGTGTACACCTATAGGGCATAGTTCGGGTTCAATACGGGTAACTGCAAAGTACCGCTTTGGCATGTTTAGACCTCGCAACTTCACACATTTGGCAACAAAGTGCACTCGAAATGTACCAAAATGTACACATACATACGAATACGAAAGACCGGCGGTGACATTTCCACTTCAAGATTTCACACAATAGAATTCATCATTTCACGATTTCACAATTTCATGATTTCATGATTTCACGATTTCACGATTTCACGATTTCACGATTTCACGATTTCACTTCAAAATTTCACAATTTCACGATTTCACAATTTCAAGATTTCACGACTTCACAATTTCTCGATTTCGCAATTTCAACCTCATGTAGAATCTTTTAGCCACGTGGCACGCTGACGTAATTAAGGCAACAGAGTGGCTCTCGCCCTTGAAATCAGGATGGCAATTTGAAATCTATAAATACACCTTTCTACGCCTTTGCAAACAGGCTAGACCCAGCTCAGACGACTCCTATAGGATTTAATCTTATTTAATATCCACGATGTCATTATTTCTTACAGTTTATTATTAATTAAATTCTCCTCCAGTACAGTGTCATACAAAGATAAGACAATGATTTAAAATAACACAATAAACACATGATTGGCAATTCTCATGCATGAATATTCATGCAGGAAAGGGTTAAACAATATTGATGGTGGACCATGAGCACAAGCTACATGCAAAATATGAAGGCCCTCGACCCTACAGTTCTGGAAGGGAAGATTGTCATAGTTTTCCGCCGTTTCTTTCATCGTGGCTTTTACTTCAACATGTGCGTTTTGATGACGTCATAACAATTCAAATGGACTAAATGAAATCATGAAATCGTGAAATTGTGAAATCGTGAAATCGTGAAATTGTGAAATCGTGAAATTTTGAAGTGAAATCGTGAAATCGTGAAATCGTGAAATTGTGAAATCGTGAAATTGTGAAATCGTGAAATTGTGAAATTTTGAAGAGAAATCGTGAAATCGTGAAATTGTGAAATCGTGAAATTGTGAAATTGTGAAATCGTGAAATCGTGAAATTGTGAAATCGTGAAATTTTGAAGTGAAATCGTGAAATTGTGAAATCATGAAATCGTGAAATCATGAAATTTTTAAGTGAAATCGTGAAATCGTGAAATTGTGAAATCGTGAAATCGTGAAATTTTGAAGTGAAGTCGTGAAATCGTGAAATTGTGAAATTGTGAAATCGTGAAATCATGAATTGCTTTGTGTGAAATCTTGAAATGGAAATGTCACCGCCGGTCTTTCGTACAATCTTCCCTTCCAGAACTGTAGGGCCGAGGGCCTTCATATTTTGCATGTAGCTTGTCCTCAGGTCCACCATCAATATTGTTTAACCCTTTCCTGCATGAATATTCATGCATGAGAATTGCCAATCATGTGTTTATTGTGTTAAATCATTGTCTTATGTTTGTATGACACTGTACTATAGGAGTCGTCTGAGCTGGGTCTAGCCTGTTTGCAAAGGCGTAGAAAGGTGTATTTATGGATTTCAAATTGCCATCAAGCCCTCTGTTGCCTTAATTACGTCAGCGTGCCACGTGGCTAAAAGATTCTACATGAGGTTGAAATTGCGAAATCGAGAAATTGTGAAGTCCTGAAATCTTGAAATTATGAAATCGTGAAATCGTGAAATTGTGAAATTTTGAAGTGAAATCGTGAAATCATGAAATCATGAAATCATGAAATTGTGAAATCGTGAAATCATGAATTCTATTGTGTGAAATCTTGAAGTGGAAATGTCATCGTCGGTCTTTCGTATGTATGCGATCGCTTGCTCATATATAGTAAATACAGTAAAACCCCGCTAATGCGACCACCAAAAAGGGGCATAATTCTGGGTGACAGAGGCAGGTGGTAGCTTAATGCAGGACGAAAGTTATGCAGAAAGCTCCTATAGGAGCTTTCTGCATAACTTTCGTCCTGCATTAAGCAACCACCTGCTTTAAACGGCGCCAGTGGCTGTTTATTAAGTGGTCGCATTAGCGGGGTTTTACTATAGTCGTTTAACCCTTTATCTGTGGAGTATTGTAAGAACTAATAACACCATGAATGTATATTAGCTGAAATTTTATAATGGCATATGTGCACAGGAAAAACATTGTTCGGAAACAGTAAAGAAGATGTATAGTCAGGCCTATTATAAATTCATAAGCAAACAGAGAAACGTCTTATATGGGTCTACTCTGCTGGCATACGCCTGAAATAGCGTTTAAACAGAGAGAATGTATTAAACATATTTTACTGTTTCGATATAGCAAATAATTTCCATGCTATGAAATATATCACATTCTCAAACTCTCGTTTCCTGTTTTCGATTTTCTTTCCGTTTTTCATCGAACTGTTGATCAAGTAATTCTTTAAGGGGATTACTGTATAATGTGCTAGTTATTAACATTTTACTTGTTAAATATTCATGTTAGAAATAATGATATAAATATTCACTAGCTGAATATTTATAATGTAGAATGTTCAAGGGAATTTTGCATTGACATAACTGCAGAATCAGATCTATTCCATATCATTAACAAATAGGACAGGCCCTGATCAGACGGCTACAACAGGAACAGGTTGATCTAGGTTTACATTGTCTGTATTGTATGGGGGCAGTATAAAACGAGTACCACTACCCTTTCCACCATAGAACAGACACATACCAAGAGTCATATTAGAAATGTAGCTTCTGATCAGATTCCACAGAGTTTGTCAGTTTGATGACGAAATGCCCTATAGCAAATGAGTATAAAACATCGTTGACCAGGATCAGACACCGTTATTTTTCGGACCAGGGTCAGACACCGTTATTTATCCGGACCAGTGTCATACACCGTTATTGATCTGGACCAGGTTCAGACACCAACATTTGTCTATTTATAATCTGTTGGTAGATCTGTTCGCAAAACATTGAAACTCAACTATTTTATTTGACATACATGTGTGCCAGTACTAATTTTCGGACACAGCTACATACTCAATGCACATTTACTAAGCCTTCAGTGTGATTTAATCAATTTGATTATTGATGGCATACTTCACGCCCATTTTGAATGTTAATTGTCCTATTTTGCAACAAGTTTATACTGAGCCAAAGAACATAGGCCCAGGTCTAAGCTATTCTGTAAGCGAACAGGACAGACCTGATGAGACAGAATCGGCATTATATATTCCAGCAGAATCCCACGAATATTCGTAACACTATCGTACCTGTATCGTAGCTAAATCGTAGAGCGTCACTAATTGAACCAGAACATTTACAAAATTCCACGAATCATCACGAATGCTGAAATTTATCAATTCTTGGCGATTCGTTGGATTCGTGGTCTGTGTGGAATAGGGGTATTAGCAAACAGAGCCGACCCTGATCACACAAGAGCCGTCTGATCTGGGCCTACACCTTTTGCAAAGAGAAAGACTGTCAAACATTCTGTCGAGATCACGAACTTCTCAGATCCCTCATCATATACACACATTACACCTTTTTCTACCCCTTACCTTCATATAAAACCCCTTTTCACGCCTTTGCAAATATAATATACCAAGGGGAGACGGCTCCAATAAGAACGAACTGACCAGAGTCTAAAATATCAATAATGAACCTCTGTATAACGGCCACTAAATTACATAAAATATATTGTGTTAAAGGCAGGTGGCTGCTTAAAGCAAGGTGAAAGTATATAGGAGCGTTCTGTTTTACTTTCACCTTGCTTTAAGCAGCCACCTGCCCTAAATACCAACTAATTAACACAATTTAGTGGCCGTTATAGAGAGGTTTTACTGTATTTCTTACATGATTATTCAACGGGTTACGGGTAAATACAGTCTAAGGACATGCATATATCCCTTGGCACAGTCGTCTCGAAAATATTAAGAAGACGCAAAGAATTTGTTTGATTTTTCTTTTCAGATAATCTGTTTTAGTCTAATCATTTTATTCTACATGTATTATCCGTTTTATGCGATTTCATTCTTTATTTGAAGTATTTAGTGCTGAGAGGGTTTAAACAGACACATTGTCTAAGAACTAACGTATAATATTCTATGGAACCAGTTTGTGTTTAAGATCGTGAAGTTTACTGTACGGTAAACACTTCTAAACTGGAACTAGAGCACAGATGCATTTAGATCTTTTTAGGCAGGATGAACAACACGCAGAACGCTCCTGGATGACTTTCAACATGCACTGAGCTGCCACCAGTCTTAAACATCGACATTGGTACTGATTTTTAACGTCCGGTTTAGAGGGGATATACTGTATATTGTATCATTTGTATAGGGTAAAACGTTTCCTGATCGGACTAGCTATTAATTTTCTAAAATTCCCGTTGAGAACTACATTGGTTTTACCACAGAATGCCACGTGCGTCACAGGGCGATCGGGCGAGGAGGGGGTGGGGGTGGGGGGTGGGGGGTGGGGGTCAATGTGATGTCACTTTTGCATCGCTGTATTATATTATACATACTGACATACGACATTTAAATATTTATCTACCTATCTGTTTATCAGCTAATTTTGATATAGAACATACAACGTTCCAAATCGAGATTTAATACAGTAAAGTTTCGCTGATACGACCACATGATTTATCAATATAGGTGATCTCACGAATTGTATGGGGGCAGTATAAAACGAGTACCACTACCCTTTCCACCATAGAACAGACACATACAAAGAGTCATATTAGAAATGTAGCTTCTGATCAGATTCCACAGAGTTTGTCAGCTTGATGATGAAATACCCTATAGCAAATGAGTATAAAACATCGTTGACCAGGATCAGACACCGTTATTTATTCGGACCAGAGTCAGACACCGTTATTTATTCGGACCAGGGTCAGATACCGTTATTTATCCGGATCAGGGTCAGACACCAATATTTATCTATTTATAATCTGTTGGAAGATCTGTACGCAAAACATTGAAACTCAACTATTTTATTTGACATACATGTGTGCCAGTACTAATTTTCGGACACAGCTACATACTCAATGCACATTTACTAAGCCTTCAGTGTGATTTAATCAATTTGATTATTTATGGCATACTTCGCGCCCATTTTGAATGTTAATTGTCCTATTTTGCAACACGTTTATACATTACTGAGTCAAAGAACATAGGCTCAGGTTTAAGCTATTCTGTAAGCGAACAGGACAGACCCGATGAGACAGAATCGGCATTATATATTCCAGCAGAATCCCACGAACATTCGTAACACTATCGTACTGGGCCTACACCTTTTGCAAAGGGAAAGACTGTCAAACGTGCTGCATTCTGTCGAGATCACGAACTTCTCAGATCCCTCATCATATACACACATTGCACCAATTTTCTACCCCTTACCTTCATATAAAACCCCTTTTCACGCCTTTGCAAATATAATAGACCAAGGGTAGACGGCTCCAATAAGAACCAACTGATCAGGGTCTAAAATATCAATAATGAACCTCTCTATAACGGCCACTAAATTACATAAAATAATTTGTGTTAAAGGCACGTTTATAAAGTACAGGGTCTGCTATTTACAATATAACCTTTCTCTAGCGACCACTTAATAACACACAATTGATGCCCTTAAAAAGATAGCAGCTTAATGCAGAACGAGCATAATGCAGACAGTTCCTGATGGAAATTTCTTTATAACGTTCGTCATGTGTTAAGCTATAGTAATACATCTCTATAACGGCAACTAAATTATGTTAATTAGTTGGCATTTAGGGCAGGTGGCTTCTTAAAACAAGGTGAAAGAAAAACAGAACGCTCCCATAGGAGCGTTCTGTTTTACTTTCATCTTACTTTAAGCAGCCACCTGCCTTTAACACAAAATATTTGATGTAAATTAGTGGCCGTTATAGAGAGGTAATACTGTACCACCTTCCTACAATTCAAAAATAGACTTTTGAGTGGTTGTTTTAGAGAGAGTTTACTGTATTATGAATTAAAACGCGAAGAAACAATGACCAGAGTGTTCAACATTGTTCTGGAAGAGAGCTGAGTTACACAGTGTTTGTGTTATACAGTAACCCCTCTAGATGTTAACCCTTCGCTTGCTATTCACGTCAATATACCTACCTGTAAATAGTGAAGACCCTGATGATATCAAATATTGTCGTTTGCAAAGTAAAATGGCCGGTCAGTGTTTAACTGAATCACTGTCAAATATTGTCGTTTGCAAAATTTGTCGTTTGCTATTTTCTCCCTTTTTCATTCAAAACATTTATTACTGTAACAAACAGTTTCGATCCTGATGAGATGCCGAATTAATCGGCGTCTCGACCAGGTCCAGGCTGTTTGCACAGGATAACCGGGGTGGCGACATTGGCAGTGAGATTATAGAGTGGATTCAGTGTGAAAGGCAAACACTTGCTATAATATTTCATTTAGTAGTTATCTGATCTGGGTCTATACTGTTAGCATTGCCAGTTCACTCATTTTGCGTATTCAGTGTTTATTTCACATAGTATTTTCATGATTGTCAATAAAATGAATGAATTATTGTATTGTTAACCTACGCTTTATTGATTTATTTGTCCATGACTGATGCGGTCTGAATATTTTAACTGTAATGGTCTACACTTGTATAACGGTTGAGCACATTCAGTGTGACAGGTTTAAATTTGCTGGAGGATTTTGAATTACAAATGACAAACAGTGTGGATTCAGATCTAATAGTTCCTCTAGGAGCCCACTGATCTAGCTCAACACTCTATACTGATCTAGCTCTACACTCTATACTGATCTAGCTCTACACTCTATACTGGTCTAGCTCTACACTCTACACTGATCTAGCTCAACACTCTATACTGATCTAGCTCTACACTCTATACTGATCTAGCTCTACACTCTATACTGGTCTAGCTCTACACTCTACACTGATCTAGCTCTACACTCTACACTGATCTAGCTCTACACTCTATACTGATCTAGCTCTACACTCTATACTGATCTAGCTCTACACTCTATACTGATCTAGCTCTACACTCTATACTGATCTAGCTCTATACTCTATACTGATCTAGCTCTACACTCTGTACTGATCTAGCTCTACACTCTATACTGATCTAGCTCTACACTCTATACTGATCTAGCTCTACACTCTATACTGATCTAGCTCTACACTCTATACTGATCTAGCTCTACACTCTATACTGATCTAGCTTTACACTCTATACTGATCTAGCTTTACACTCTATACTGATCTAGCTCTACACTCTATACTGATCTAGCTCTACACTCTATACTGATCTAGCTCTACACTCTACACTGATCTAGCTTTACACTCTATACTGATCTAGCTCTACACTCTATACTGATCTAGCTCTACACTCTATACTGATCTAGCTCTACACTCTGTACGGATCTAGCTTTACACTCTATACTGATCTAGCTCTACACTCTATACTGATCTAGCTCTACGCTCTATACTGATCTAGCTCTACACTCTATACTGATCTAGCTCTACACTCTATACTGATCTAGCTCTACACTCTATACTGATCTAGCTCTACACTCTATACAGTACTGATCTAACTCTACACTCTATACTGATCTAGCTCTATACTCTATACTGATCTAGCTCTACACTCTATACTGATCTAGCTCTACACTCTACACTGATCTAGCTCTACACTCTACACTGATCTAGCTCTACACTCTATACTGATCTAGCTCTACACTCTATACTGATCTAGCTCTACACTCTATACTGATCTAGCTCTATACTCTATACTGATCTAGCTCTACACTCTATACTGATCTAGCTCTACACTCTATACTGATCTAACTCTACACTCTATACAGTACTGATCTAGCTCTACACTCTATACTGATCTAGCTCTACACTCTATACTGATCTAGCTCTACACTCTATACTGATCTAGCTCTACACTCTACACTGATCTAGCTCTACACTCTACACTGATCTAGCTCTACACTCTATACTGATCTAGCTCTACACTCTATACTGATCTAGCTCTACACTCTATACTGATCTAGCTCTACACTCTATACTGATCTAGCTCTACACTCTATACTGATCTAGCTCTACACTCTATACTGATCTAGCTCTACACTATATACTGATCTAGCTCTACACTCTATACTGATCTAGTTCTACACTCTATACTGATCTCTACACTCTATACTGATCTAGCTCTACACTCTATACTGATCTAGCTCTACACTCTATACTGTCTAGCTCTACACTCTATACTGATCTAGCTCTACACTCTATACTGATCTAGCTCTACACTCTATACTGATCTAGCTCTACACTCTATACTGATCTAGCTCTATACTCTATACTGATCTAGCTCTATACTCTATACTGATCTAGCTCTACACTCTATACTGAACTAGCTCTACACTCTATACTGATCTAGCTCTACACTCTATACTGATCTAGCTCTACACTCTATACTGATCTAGCTCTACACTCTATACTGATCTAGCTCTACACTCTATACTGATCTAGCTCTACACTCTATACTGTCTGCGAGTGAGAGCTCCTCTAGGAGCCCACTGATCTAGCTCTACACTCTATACTGATCTAGCTTTACACTCTATACTGATCTAGCTCTACACTCTATACTGATCTAGCTCTACACTCTATACTGATCTAGCTCTACACTCTATACTGATCTAGCTCTACACTCTATACTGATCTAGCTCTACACTCTATACTGATCTAGCTCTACACTCTATACTGGTCTAGCTCTACACTCTATACTGATCTAGCTCTACACTCTACACTGATCTAGCTCTACACTCTATACTGATCTAGCTCTACACTCTATACTGATCTAGCTCTACACTCTGTACTGATCTAGCTCTACACTCTATACTGATCTAGCTCTACATTCTATACTGATCTAGCTCTACACTCTATACTGATCTAGCTTTACACTCTATACTGATCTAGCTCTACACTCTACACTGATCTAGCTCTACACTCTATACTGATCTAGCTCTACACTCTATACTGATCTAGCTCTACACTCTATACTGATCTAGCTCTACACTCTATACTGATCTAGCTCTACACTCTATACTGTGTGCGAGTGAGAGCTCCTCTAGGAGCCCACTGATCTAGCTCTACACTATATACTGATCTAGCTTTACACTCTATACTGATCTAGCTCTACACTCTATACTGATCTAGCTCTACACTCTATACTGTGTGCGAGTGAGAGCTCCTCTAGGAGCCCACTGATCTAGCTTTACACTCTATACTGATCTAGCTCTACACTCTATACTGATATAGCTCTACACTCTATACTGTGTGCGAGTGAGAGCTCCTCTAGGAGCCCACTGATCTAGCTCTACACTCTATACTGTCTGCCAGTGACAATAACTCTTTCGCCGTCGTAGACGAAACAATGATGACATTTTGCAAACAATTTGGATCCAGACGAGACTCCAAATAACTCCGAATAAATCCGAATAACTCCGAATGAATCCGAATAACTCTGAATAACTCGCCGCCTCACCATGATGTTTTATACTCTAATTATGTGTTTAAAAGAAGCTGAAAGCAGCTCCAATTTTAACCCTGAGGCAGACAATAATTTATCTGGCGGTGAAATGTGTTAACTAGTTTCCAGCTTTCAAATTGTTAAATGACAGCATGTTTTCATCCGTGCGTTGATGTCACTTGGATGTGCTCGTAACCACAGTGATACTTCGTTTGGACGTCATACTTGATACTACATATATACGAAAAACTGTTTTTCTGTCAACGTATGATGTCTAAATGTATTTGAAGATGTTTGTCAGTAGTATTTATGAAATCGTCACGCTCCTGGCACCTGTGCGCGTAACACGTGCTCTTAGAGCTGTTGCATGTAAATTAAAAAATAATTTGAAATAGGACCTCTTCACGTTTTAAGGGGCTTTCACAGAAAAATACTTACACTTAGAAATTTGGCGCCGAAAGGGTTAAAGAATGAATTTAACTAAGTAACCGTCGTCTGCAAAGTTTGTGGTCTGCAACATACGAGTATTTACCTCTCTCTTGACAGATGCCACATGACTCGTGGTCGCATATAGCTTGGATCCAGATCAGACTTCTATCACTCGCATCTCACCAAAACCGAACCTGTTTGATACTCGGACAATAATTTCTCAAAACTCTGAACGAATAATTATAGCGTGTCAGAGGGGTTAGGAGGCATTTAGTGTGACACGGAGGTTTAACATGCATTAAGCGTGCCAGGGGGTTTATTAGGCATTAAGTGTGACACTGAAGTTTAACATACATGGAGCGTGCTAGGGGGTTTAGCAGGCATTTAGCGTGAGACGGAGGTATAATAGACATGAAGCGTGTCAGGGGGTGGGATGGGGTGGGAGTGGGGATGGGGGTGGGGTTGTTAGCAGACATTCAGTATACATGACACGGATGGTTAACAGATATTAAGCGTGCCAAGGGGTTAGCAGGCAATTTAGCGTGTCAGAGTGTTTAGTTGGCATTTAGCGTGTCAGAGTGTTTAGTTGGCATTTAGCGTATCATGGATATTTAACGGGAATTTACTGTTTCAGGGGTTTAGTTGGCATTCAGCGTGACAGGGGTTTGCAGACATTTAGCGTGTCAGAGATTTTAGAAGGCATTTAGCGTGACAGGGGTTTGCAGACATTTAGCGTGTCAGAGATTTTAGAAGGCATTTAGCGTGACAGGGGTTTGCAGGCATTTAGCGTATCAGAGATTTTAGAAGGCCTTTAGCGCATACTTTGCAGAACTTGTGCTAACAGTGTACACCTATAGGGCATAGTTCGGGTTCAATACGGGTAACTGCAAAGTACCGCTTTGGCATGTTTAGACCTCGCAACTTCACACATTTGGCAACAAAGTGCACTCGAAATGTACCAAAATGTACACATACATACGAATACGAAAGACCGGCGGTGACATTTCCACTTCAAGATTTCACACAATAGAATTCATGATTTCACGATTTCACAATTTCATGATTTCATGATTTCATGATTTCACGATTTCACTTCAAAATTTCACAATTTCACGATTTCACGATTTCACAATTTCAAGATTTCACGACTTCACAATTTCTCGATTTCGCAATTTCAACCTCATGTAGAATCTTTTAGCCACGTGGCACGCTGACGTAATTAAGGCAACAGAGTGGCTCTCGCCCTTGAAATCAGGATGGCAATTTGAAATCTATAAATACACCTTTCTACGCCTTTGCAAACAGGCTAGACCCAGCTCAGACGACTCCTATAGGATTTAATCTTATTTAAAATCCACGATGTCATTATTTCTTACAGTTTATTATTAATTAAATTCTCCTCCAGTACAGTGTCATACAAAGATAAGACAATGATTTAAAATAACACAATAAACACATGATTGGCAATTCTCATGCATGAATATTCATGCAGGAAAGGGTTAAACAATATTGATGGTGGACCATGAGCACAAGCTACATGCAAAATATGAAGGCCCTCGACCCTACAGTTCTGGAAGGGAAGATTGTCATAGTTTTCCGCCGTTTCTTTCATCGTGGCTTTTACTTCAACATGTGCGTTTTGATGACGTCATAACAATTCAAATGGACTAAATGAAATCATGAAATCGTGAAATTGTGAAATCGTGAAATCGTGAAATTGTGAAATCGTGAAATTTTGAAGTGAAATCGTGAAATCGTGAAATCGTGAAATTGTGAAATCGTGAAATTGTGAAATCGTGAAATTGTGAAATTTTGAAGAGAAATCGTGAAATCGTGAAATTGTGAAATCGTGAAATTGTGAAATTGTGAAATCGTGAAATCGTGAAATTGTGAAATCGTGAAATTTTGAAGTGAAATCGTGAAATTGTGAAATCATGAAATCGTGAAATCATGAAATTTTTAAGTGAAATCGTGAAATCGTGAAATTGTGAAATCGTGAAATCGTGAAATTTTGAAGTGAAGTCGTGAAATCGTGAAATTGTGAAATTGTGAAATCGTGAAATCATGAATTGCTTTGTGTGAAATCTTGAAATGGAAATGTCACCGCCGGTCTTTCGTACAATCTTCCCTTCCAGAACTGTAGGGCCGAGGGCCTTCATATTTTGCATGTAGCTTGTCCTCAGGTCCACCATCAATATTGTTTAACCCTTTCCTGCATGAATATTCATGCATGAGAATTGCCAATCATGTGTTTATTGTGTTAAATCATTGTCTTATGTTTGTATGACACTGTACTATAGGAGTCGTCTGAGCTGGGTCTAGCCTGTTTGCAAAGGCGTAGAAAGGTGTATTTATGGATTTCAAATTGCCATCAAGCCCTCTGTTGCCTTAATTACGTCAGCGTGCCACGTGGCTAAAAGATTCTACATGAGGTTGAAATTGCGAAATCGAGAAATTGTGAAGTCCTGAAATCTTGAAATTATGAAATCGTGAAATCGTGAAATTGTGAAATTTTGAAGTGAAATCGTGAAATCATGAAATCATGAAATCATGAAATTGTGAAATCGTGAAATCATGAATTCTATTGTGTGAAATCTTGAAGTGGAAATGTCATCGTCGGTCTTTCGTATGTATGCGATCGCTTGCTCATATATAGTAAATACAGTAAAACCCCGCTAATGCGACCACCAAAAAGGGGCATAATTCTGGGTGACAGAGGCAGGTGGTAGCTTAATGCAGGACGAAAGTTATGCAGAAAGCTCCTATAGGAGCTTTCTGCATAACTTTCGTCCTGCATTAAGCAACCACCTGCTTTAAACGGCGCCAGTGGCTGTTTATTAAGTGGTCGCATTAGCGGGGTTTTACTATAGTCGTTTAACCCTTTATCTGTGGAGTATTGTAAGAACTAATAACACCATGAATGTATATTAGCTGAAATTTTATAATGGCATATGTGCACAGGAAAAACATTGTTCGGAAACAGTAAAGAAGATGTATAGTCAGGCCTATTATAAATTCATAAGCAAACAGAGAAACGTCTTATATGGGTCTACTCTGCTGGCATACGCCTGAAATAGCGTTTAAACAGAGAGAATGTATTAAACATATTTTACTGTTTCGATATAGCAAATAATTTCCATGCTATGAAATATATCACATTCTCAAACTCTCGTTTCCTGTTTTCGATTTTCTTTCCGTTTTTCATCGAACTGTTGATCAAGTAATTCTTTAAGGGGATTACTGTATAATGTGCTAGTTATTAACATTTTACTTGTTAAATATTCATGTTAGAAATAATGATATAAATATTCACTAGCTGAATATTTATAATGTAGAATGTTCAAGGGAATTTTGCATTGACATAACTGCAGAATCAGATCTATTCCATATCATTAACAAATAGGACAGGCCCTGATCAGACGGCTACAACAGGAACAGGTTGATCTAGGTTTACATTGTCTGTATTGTATGGGGGCAGTATAAAACGAGTACCACTACCCTTTCCACCATAGAACAG
Source organism: Azorinus chamasolen (assembly GCA_963576725.1). Taxonomy (NCBI): domain Eukaryota; kingdom Metazoa; phylum Mollusca; class Bivalvia; order Cardiida; family Solecurtidae; genus Azorinus; species Azorinus chamasolen. The sequence goes on from OY755236.1 coordinate 110,423,850, forward strand.
ACACATACCAAGAGTCATATTAGAAATGTAGCTTCTGATCAGATTCCACAGAGTTTGTCAGTTTGATGACGAAATGCCCTATAGCAAATGAGTATAAAACATCGTTGACCAGGATCAGACACCGTTATTTTTCGGACCAGGGTCAGACACCGTTATTTATCCGGACCAGGGTCATACACCGTTATTGATCTGGACCAAGTTCAGACACCAACATTTGTCTATTTATAATCTGTTGGTAGATCTGTTCGCAAAACATTGAAACTCAACTATTTTATTTGACATACATGTGTGCCAGTACTAATTTTCGGACACAGCTACATACTCAATGCACATTTACTAAGCCTTCAGTGTGATTTAATCAATTTGATTATTGATGGCATACTTCACGCCCATTTTGAATGTTAATTGTCCTATTTTGCAACAAGTTTATACTGAGCCAAAGAACATAGGCCCAGGTCTAAGCTATTCTGTAAGCGAACAGGACAGACCTGATGAGACAGAATCGGCATTATATATTCCAGCAGAATCCCACGAATATTCGTAACACTATCGTACCTGTATCGTAGCTAAATCGTAGAGCGTCACTAATTGAACCAGAACATTTACAAAATTCCACGAATCATCACGAATGCTGAAATTTATCAATTCTTGGCGATTCGTTGGATTCGTGGTCTGTGTGGAATAGGGGTATTAGCAAACAGAGCCGACCCTGATCACACAAGAGCCGTCTGATCTGGGCCTACACCTTTTGCAAAGAGAAAGACTGTCAAACATTCTGTCGAGATCACGAACTTCTCAGATCCCTCATCATATACACACATTACACCTTTTTCTACCCCTTACCTTCATATAAAACCCCTTTTCACGCCTTTGCAAATATAATATACCAAGGGGAGACGGCTCCAATAAGAACGAACTGACCAGAGTCTAAAATATCAATAATGAACCTCTGTATAACGGCCACTAAATTACATAAAATATCTTGTGTTAAAGGCAGGTGGCTGCTTAAAGCAAGGTGAAAGTATATAGGAGCGTTCTGTTTTACTTTCACCTTGCTTTAAGCAGCCACCTGCCCTAAATACCAACTAATTAACACAATTTAGTGGCCGTTATAGAGAGGTTTTACTGTATTTCTTACATGATTATTCAACGGGTTACGGGTAAATACAGTCTAAGGACATGCATATATCCCTTGGCACAGTCGTCTCGAAAATATTAAGAAGACGCAAAGAATTTGTTTGATTTTTCTTTTCAGATAATCTGTTTTAGTCTAATCATTTTATTCTACATGTATTATCCGTTTTATGCGATTTCATTCTTTATTTGAAGTATTTAGTGCTGAGAGGGTTTAAACAGACACATTGTCTAAGAACTAACGTATAATATTCTATGGAACCAGTTTGTGTTTAAGATCGTGAAGTTTACTGTACGGTAAACACTTCTAAACTGGAACTAGAGCACAGATGCATTTAGATCTTTTTAGGCAGGATGAACAACACGCAGAACGCTCCTGGATGACTTTCAACATGCACTGAGCTGCCACCAGTCTTAAACATCGACATTGGTACTGATTTTTAACGTCCGGTTTAGAGGGTATATACTGTATATTGTATCATTTGTATAGGGTAAAACGTTTCCTGATCGGACTAGCTATTAATTTTCTAAACTTCCCGTTGAGAACTACATTGGTTTTACCACAGAATGCCACGTGCGTCACAGGGCGATCGGGCGAGGAGGGGGTGGGGGTGGGGGGTGGGGGGGGGGGGGGGTGGGGGTCAATGTGATGTCACTTTTGCATCGCTGTATTATATTATACATACTGACATACGACATTTAAATATTTATCTACCTATCTGTTTATCAGCTAATTTTGATATAGAACATACAACGTTCCAAATCGAGATTTAATACAGTAAAGTTTCGCTGATACGACCACATGATTTATCAATATAGGTGTCTCACGAAAGCAGCAGATGGTTGCCTTTTACAGGATACAACTAATACAGGGAGCTCCTACAGGAGAGTTTACATAACTTTGGTTCTTCATTAAGCTACTACTCCGGAATTATACTTGTTTTGAATAATCATATTAGTGAGCCTTTACTGTAGTGTTAGGTTTACTGATAATCCTCTTTTAGTCATGTCAAATGTAATACCTCGCCATAATCTAAGTCTTAATCATGTATGTATTGTATCATCACACTACCTACAGTCACAGGTCATACGGACAGAGTGACATCATTACTGTAAACAGTTGAAAGTAATGACTGTATGATTATGTATTATCACTTTCTACGGCTTTAAAGCCGAGTAGACCAGTATCAGACGCCTCATGTAGGAACCGACTGATCAGGATCTGTTCTGTTTGCTATTGGAATTATATAGATATGATTCTACAGTTTCTGTCAAGGCCAAACATTCCAGTGTTGATATATCATTAAAAAAGTTCAGTTAATTATTAATCATGATGCCATTATTTTCTACATGAATATGCATGCACTAAAGGGTCAAACTAATTCTTATAATGACATTATAAACAAGGAAATGCTGACCATGGCAGAAACTGAACACTCGGATCTTTATTGTTTCATTAGAAAACAGAACAACCAGTTACCACAGGATCTGTCTGATCTGGGTCTACTCTGTTTGCGAAGTCTTCAAAAGGTGCCTTTATCCGGTACAGTGTTAAGAGCGATCAGATGTCGTTGGGAAACGTATTGAACATTATTTCGGAACCCTAAACTCGCAGAAATAATCAAAATAACCCCTTTTCTGAATGTTAATTAAAAAGGTAGTTATGTTTTCTAATAAACAGTGCAGACCAAGATCAAAGGACTCCCTCAGGAGCCCTATGATCTGGGTCTACATTGTTTGCAATGTAATACACTCGGTTCCTATGCAATAAGGGGTAGCTAAAGATCGAAGATGCCAACATGTATTTACGCATTGATTTTACAGTGTGGGACACGAGTCACTAATGTCCTTTGGAAACTCCGCGTAACCAGATGAGAGGGCTCCTAGAATACTCTTTCATCAGGGTCTGCAATATTTATCATGCTATATGTTTCTTTAGAAAAATCCCTCTTCACCATAAGCTTCGTCCATTTGAAAATTCAGCGTTGTGACCACGGGGTGGAGTTGGCGCTAAGAGAGGGTATACTGTACATGTGTAACGGGGTGGAGTTGGCGCTAAGAGAGAGAGGGTTTACTATACATGTGTAACGGGATGGAGGTGGCGCTAAGAGAGGGTATACTATACATGTGTAACGGGGTGGAGTTGGCGCTAAGAGAGGGTTTACTATACATGTGTAACGGGGTGGAGTTGGCGCTAAGAGAGGGTATACTATACATGTGTAACGGGGTAGAGTTGGCGCTAAGAGAGGGTATATTATACATGTGTAACGGGTTGGAGTTGGCGCTAAGAGAGGGTCTACTATACATGTGTAACGGGGTGGAGTTATAAGTCGGGTACATTTAACTGGTGGGAAATCAATAAGACCCGGATCGTGTGGCTCGGTAGTTCAGTGGTTAGAGTGCTGGCACTGTAAGCCAGAAGCCCTGGGTCGGTCCCGGTCGGGTCACTGTCTTTTCACCATTTTTCCTGTTTACTTTTGCATTGTTGAATGAAATTAATCCACTGTTATATAGTGCTAAAATTGCAATGGATGCCTTTGTAAACCGTAATGCGATAATGTAATATTCGCTATGTGTACACCCTTGACTCTGATGTTGTGACAGGCCTACCCCTTTAACACTGCTCAGTTGCTGCGACTGAACAGATCTTTATCTATACCCCTTACTCTGCTCATTTGATGCATATCTGTGTCTACACCTCTAACAGTGCTCCGTTGCTGCAGATATTTATCAACACCTCTAACAGTGCTTTGTTGCTTAGTTGCTGTATATCTATGTTTAAACCTCTTACTCTGCTCAGTTGCTGCGATCTATGTCTACACCTCTAACAGTGCTCAACTGCTGCACATATTTGTCTACACCTCTAACAGTACTCAGTTGCTGCAGATCTATGTCTACACCTCTAACAGTGCTCAACTACTGCACATATTTGTCTACACCTCTAACAGTACTCAGTTGCTGCAGATCTATGTCTACACCTCTAACAGTGCTCAACTACTGCACATATTTGTCTACACATCTAACAGTACTCAGTTGCTGCAGATCTAACATTGTTCAGTTGCTTAGTTGCAGATATTTATCTACACATCTAACAGTGCTCAGTCGCTTAGTTACTGCATATCTATGTTTATCTCTGCTTAGATGCTGGATATATTTGTCTATACCTCTAACAATACGGTACTCAGTTGCTGCAGATATCTATCTACACATCTAACAGTGCTCAGTTGCTGTAGATCTATGTTTACACCTCTAACTCTGCTTAGCTGCTGGAGATACTTGTCTACACCTCTAACAGTGCTCAGTAGCTGCAGATATCTATATACACCTCTAACAGTACTCAGTTGCTGCAGATCTATGTCTACACAGTGCTCGGTTGCTTAGGTGCTGCATATCTATGTTTACAAATCTAACTCTACTCGGTTGCTGCGGCTCTACACCTCTAACAGTACTCAGTTACACAGTGATATGAGTATGTCTACACCTTTATCTCTGCTATGTCTTAACATTTGACAAATGTTCAAGTACCGTTTCTCCCATAATAGTGCCATATTGTTTTTAATTAACTGAATGAATATTCATGTAAGAAATAATGACACAATGAATGTCAATAAGATTGTTTTAATGCCATATTACTACTACTACTACTACTACTACTACTACTGCTATTACTACTATTACTATTAATACTATAATATTATTATTATTATTATTATTAATAATAATAATAATAATAATAATAATAATAATAATAATAATAATTATAAAAATAATAATAATAACAACAATAAAACCAACAACAAAAAAACAACAATAAGGACAACAATAACAATAATGATTAGCATTCAAGCTGATGCCGTGCACATATCCCAAGAACAACTTGTGCTATCATCAATTGTAAACTTCATTGGGCTATTCAATGGCTTCTAAAATGAATTATATGTACAATGTAGCCCATATTGACATAAATAGCTTACTACCATACATACGAGGGGTGTTCAAAATATACCCGGAAAAGTGTTGTAAAATAGAGAAGAGCCGACAGATTTCTATGGAACTTTGTGAGTATGTAGAAACAAGTGTTTGGATTGTACAAAATGAATCTTAACATCAGTCATTGACTAGACCAAACTTTATGGTAACTATAGCAACCACACCATATCAAAACCGGCCCAAACATTGATATTTTTTATACGTAACACCTTTAAACAAATACTTGTAACTCTGTTGTGTGCACAGCTTTTCTCTCTAAACTTTGCTTCGATTTAGCCCCAAACGTTGACGTGACGTTAGTGATGTAACTGATGAATGTTACGTCAAATGGCGTTTTGACAGCCAATTTGTTTTGTATGGTGCGCATAAATGAGTATGGAACAATGATCAGCAATCAAATTTTGTGTTTTGAATGGTGTTTCAAAGAAAGATCCCATTCAGATTGTGGAGAAGGCATATAGGTGAACTACAATGAAGAAATCACAAGTGTAATAGTGGTACGGACTGTTTAGAAACAGCAGAGACAGTGTCATGGACAAGCCACGGAGAGATCACCCAACGTCAGTAACGTCGCGCACGTCACAGAAACCAAATGACTGCTTGAAGTGGACTGGTGCATTACTGTTAAAGCGGCAATCTCATCGCTTCAGAATAACAGTTTCAGTGAAGCATTTACTTCCTGGGTGAAAAGGTGTAAAAATGTATATCGTCTGGGGGCGAATACTTTGACATATATTGAATTTGAGACAATTATATCCGCTGGTAAGTGATTAGTGAGACATGACGTCGATGACGTTCAATGACGTTGGGCCGGTTTCCCTATGGTGGTCGTTATAAACGCTAAATATTTTGTAATATGTATATTTTATTGTGCATTGTTTTGTATGTTTAGACTAAGAATTGTTTATAGTTTTGCTGAGTGAAATTTAATGAAAAAATATTGAATCGTAAAGAAATTACAACACTTTTCCGGGAACTTTTTGAATACCCCTAGTATATCTCTTCATTCAGTTATGCAATCAATTTTTCTCTTTACCAGAGCACTTCGCGGGTAGCGAACAAGCAATACCATTTACTGAATTTTCATTCAAATGTGAATGCAATATGTCTATTTTACGAGTAATGGACCAACTGGTGTTATTATATAGTCAGTATAGAAATCACTCATTGCGATCGCATGTATATGAGTTAGACCTTACTAATTGACAATTTTATATTTCCTATTTTATACTAGCAATAATAAATGCTCCCCTCTGCAGTTTCAGTTAATGTATTTTCCCAGGAACTTTGAGCAATAAAAGCTGATTGATGCATAGTAATTCATTTTGCAACAGACAGATAGTCTGAGTACGATAGGTATCCCTTCACATGTGTCTCAAGAATGACTTGAAAGGGTATAATAGCTATTTGATGTATTTTTTATGTGTAAAAATGTCAGTATCTCCAGAAAGTGTCGCCACGAAGTCTTCGTGGTACAGGGCATAATATCAAACATTAACCATTAACTTGCTGAATAATTAAAACTGGCTCCTCCCTTTCTGAATATCAATTAAACCAAACGATACATCAAAATGTAGTAATGAAGACAAATTATTTTATGACAAACAGTGCAACCCCTTATCAAAGGGCTCCACCGGAAACCTTTTGATCTTGGTCTACACTATCAGCAAATGTCTGAGTTATTCTGCTGTCGCAAATTAAGGGTTAATGTCAAATAATGAATAAGATATTGCAAACATTTTCGTTTTGGTAAAATATTTAATTGGTCCTACAGATGTTCAAAACACCGCTACCTATATTGCTTTTTTCGAATTAAATATCATTTAAACATGGCATGGATATGCTCGAAAGTAATAGACCGTCTATGGATGGTTAATAATAATTGAACATAATGTTTCCAATTGGAAAGTCAATCATAAGAAATCAAATACAGAATGCAACTGAATTCAAACATTTTATAATAAAACGTTGCGTAATTTACGATATGTGCATGTATTCGTTTTAGAATAAACAGCCATGGACATTTAATTCTGCTGTTTTAATTCTACATAAAAGCAGTCGTGCAATTTATGTTGCGTTAGTATATTTCTGCTCCACAAAGTGACGTGGGGCTATATAGACACCAACTAAGATGTACCGTACCACCCCGTCCCGTCTCTTTCCGCTACATCCCGTCCCGTCTTATTCCATGACGTCGCGTCGCACATGGTCGGCTGCATAACATGAGTACTCTTTGACCAATTATTACCAAATTTGGTCAGTAGTTGTATAATAGCTTAGTCGAGTTTGATAACCAGCGATATTGCTTAATTGAGACAGGAGTTATTGCCCTTTGATAGTCAAATTTCCAAAAATTATGTTGTTCTCTCAATAGTATGATATTCATTTAACCATATTGCATCACTTGATCAGGAATTATGACTTGTTAATGGTCAAAATGTCTCCAAATTGATAATGTTCTTTCGCTCAATAGCACGAGACCCATTAAACTAATCATTACCAACCTTGTTCAAAATACAGGTACACTATCTTGACGGTATTGTATCAGGCGTTAGGACACGTTGAATTTCCCAAACGCTGGTGTTGTTCTCTTAATAACACAAGGACATTTATTATATGTATTAATAGACCAAGGCAAAGATTATGTTTTAAAAGACTTAAGCAAACATTCGATATATATTAACAGACTTGGCAAATGTAATATCTATTGATAGACCTAAGCAAACGCTATATGTATTAAGATACCAAAACAAACACTATATGTATTAACAGACCTAAGCAAATGGAATATCCATTGACATACTTAAACATACGCTATATACCTAAGCAAGGGTTATATTAAAGATGGCACGTCGAAGGGCAATGGATGACTGGTTTTGGTTTAAGCTTTTTGTCTGCTGCTGAACACTTGGTTTGCTTCAGCATCATCTTAACAGATACAGCCTGAATGTCAAACGAGTCGGATCGTGATTTCACGTTAAGTCTTAACACATAGACTCCTAATGCAAACGATCCGGATCGTGATGTCACGTTACTTTATGTTTTACATGGTTCCAAACTGCTTGATAAGATAATATATGATTCTCTCGTAGTGTGCTAAAGTTTAACACATTCTTCAATGAATATTAATTCAAGAATGTATTACTGTATGAATATTCGTGTACGAAATGTTCATAATTGCACGTAAACAATGATAGATTTTGCTGTGATAGACATTTCAGAATCAGATCGATCTTATTCCATGGACAAATAGAGTGAACCATAATCAGACAGGTCCTACAGGAACTGTCAGATCTGGGCATTCGGTGTCGAAAAATCGTCTACATGAGGAAAAGGGTCAAGCTATTTGATTGCCATTTTGCCTAGAATATCAGAGATAAAATGTTTCCGTTTCTCATATGTATTATTTAAATAAATCAAATCCGCAAATTGGTCGATGGTATGGCATTGCCTGTTATTGTTTGAAGCATCAATAAGTATATAAAAGAAAGATACACTCATACTTACCCTTATGAGCATTCCAATGACCTTATGACCTCCGTTCAGTAACGAGGACGAACGCGAGATGGTTAATTGTCATGGACTGTCCTCTTACAACAATTAATTTCTATAGAATTTGTGAAGGAATTAATTGTGGTTTTACTATCATCTAGTTTCTTTCTATCCACGTTGATACAATGGCGATATCAAGTGCGTGCCGATGACCAATATGGAGGAGAGCGACCGATCACCAACAATTAAGTGCAGGGTTCATGGTCAGGCGAAGGAAGATTCCACTACGGTAAATAATACAATAAACATGTGACCAAGAGATTAAAGAGCAATTAATTAGACGCTCGTGGAAGGTTTCAGTACTTATTCAGGCAATAGGCACTGAAGCACCATCACTGCTAAAATGGCACCAAAGAGCATTTCAGTATAAAGCGCATGCAAATATGTGTATTTTATTATTGTGGTATGTTAATTCTGATACTAGTTCAGTTCCACCATTTACAAACAAATGCCTTGATTAAGGTCAAAATTGTTCACTAAGGAGAAGGCATTCATTGCTTTCAAAGAATACAGTGCTCCCTCTCTACAACGACATCCTTTGGGATACGAAGATTGTGTGTGTTGTTCAGAGGGAGTTGTTATAGGGAGGGAAAATCAAACATAACTAGCATGTTTGCAGATCCCCAGATAAGGTGTATTTCGAGAACTAAAACCGTTATGCCTCAATCAAATCCTATGTTGTGACCACTCTTTAGAATCGTCACAAAGTGACGATTCTAAAGAGTGGTCACAACATAGGGTTTGATTGAGGCATAAAGAAAATACGATGGAAAAAGGTTGTTTCGGAAACAGTGACATGCGTTGTTGTAAGGAGGGAATCGTTATTGAGAGGGCCGTTGTAGGGAGGGAGCACTATATACATTAAGGTAGTAAATATTCGCTTGGAGAAAATGGTGTCAGTCCAGTCAGCTTTCAGTTCGGCTTTGTAGTCTCGCGAAAAGTTCCTTGAACAAATCAGAATGCTAGACTGGACATCTGCTGGCGCGTGTGTGTTGTTTGGATAGTAATTTTTGTTGAAATTATTTATTTTGATAATTGCAAGACATTGGCAGTTTATTATACTTTACAATCCATGACTTTCCCCCAGTCGGATAGATGGTAACCAGGCAGTGGTTCGGTCGGCTAAGTTTGTTTCGTACCGTGACAGTGTGTATAGTCAACACTCTAGACTGAGATTGTACATTCAAACTACGCTTAAGCAAAATAGAATTGTACATAGATTAACAAAGTGTGCAGTAGTATTCATACTATTTGTTGTGGTCTAGTCTGCAGAACATCAACGTTAGCTGTTTTCAAAAAGATGTTAAAGGGCAAAATCTGACCGGGTCTACATCAACTTGAGATGCAGATATCTGGCAATGGGTATACTGTATGAATAAGAAGCAGCTTAAATTTGATCTGCTCTCTAGAAAAAAATGGTCTTATTGCATTGTAAACAATGATACCACGTATTTGACGTGACGGTTGATTTGGGTCTATACCGTTTAGTTTAGTTAAAACATATTTTATTTCATATAATTTCTTAATCATGTGTATCATCCATAGGTACAGAAAGGATTGGGTTGAAAGCAACATGCTTATAAAAACCCTCTTCCTACATATAATGGCAATGCAATGGTGGATAATTGCTATGAGTAACATAAGTTCAGTTTGTTGTCGAGTAAATCAAGAAAACGAATGCCCATATATTTACGTATGTTCGTAGAACGTATGCATTTTCAGCAGCTTGAGCATATCTCAACAAGAAAATGATTACACCTATAATTCTCATTCAGAAATGTCTAAGACGATTCAAAGTAAATATATTAATGCAAATACAAAAGAGAGAAAACGGTCAAAAGGAGAAATGCATTATACGGATATGAGTAAAATGGTACCAGAAGACGCGGCAATACTCGGATACCCTCCCACGAGGAGGCTTAAACGAACCAAGATAAACATTTGAACTGCTTGGAAAATGATGGAGTTACTTTTGACATCTAGTGACAGGTCCCCATTTAAAAGACGTTTCACTGTATACCGTTTGACGCTCAACATGATATGTAGTGATTTGTCTCTATTTTTACATAGCATAAACATTGATCAGATCAGATACTTAATCATAGACTTGATATCTGATCTAAGTCTATACAGTTTACAATGCAATAAGGCACACTTTCTTAGATATATTAACCCTCTTTAAACGGGGCGTTAGATTTAGTATAACTATCGGTCTTATGGCAGCTAAATACAGGATGAAAGCCACGCAGAACGTTCCTAGAGGATTTTCACCCTATATTAAGCAGCCATATGCCTAAAGGTATCTAACTTCTCTACTAGAATTCCGGTTTAGAGTGGTTTTATATACTAAAAACAACGTTTCTAAAACAAGTTATGTGTATGTGCATATAGCATTATGTATCGGCTTTTTTAATTTTAAATGCCATTTGAATAACATCGTCTAGACCCTTGTATCATCACACTGAATGTCATTCAATTGACACCTATGAATATTCATTGAAGAATTTATTACTATATGGACATCCAGGAACTGATCTGTTTTTTAATAATTACACTTTAGCCCATTCCATCATATTGGCGACTTTTGACGACTCTGTAAAAGTTACTTTGTGAAACCATTGTGATAAATAGAGCATTTGCTCCTATTGGAGCAAATACTCTATGTATCACAATGGTTTCAAACTCCAAAATTCTAAAACTTTCCTTTTCTCTAGATTTATTCAAAGAGGTTGTACCTGAAATAGCCTATGAGGTAATGGGTTAACAAGGAAAGATTTGACCATGAATGACACTTCAGAATCAGATCACTTTTATAACATAACCAACCACAGCAGATCCTGATCAGACAGCCTCTACATGAGCTGTCTGATATGGGTCTACTCTGTCTTTATAAGGGAAAGGGTTAAGTCAATCGAATTGAATTAGCATCAATTAATGTGCTCGATTACATTATGCACTAAATCTACAGCCATTTAAGCCTTATCCCGTTAAGTCTTTCCCTGTTCTATATTCACAGTTTCAATATTTGTTGACTATTCATGTTCAAAATAGATGAACCAATGTAGCCATTTTAAAACGTAAAGCAACAGATCTTCCAATTTCCATTAGCAAACAGCAGACCTAAATCAAATTACATTAGCAAACAGAGCAGACCTGACCAAATTCCATTAGCAAACATGGCAGACCCTGATCAGACGGCTCCTATATCTGGGTCTACTCTGTTTGCAGATGCATTGAAACACGTTTATGTGAAGGAAAGGCTCATCTTTGACCAGACACGCATTTTCAGACAGCTAGGAGCCAGATGAGGCGCCACGTAACTCATCAGAATCCAAGCTGTTTGACACTCAGTCAATAGTTTCTAGTAAGTTTGTTCGAATCGGCAGTAGTTAAAACAGCGAGCAAACAAGGAGACCATACACATTGAGTTTATATTTATACACAGGAAAATATAGAAAACAGACACTGTCAAATATCGTGATGGTAATATTACTCTAAACTGAAATGTGATAAAAAATACTGGGCAGGTGACCGTTTAATGCAGGATGAAAAGCATATAGAAATGAAGCTGTCACCTGTCTTTTAAACTGACATTGATAATGAATTAAACGCCCGGCTTAATTTGACCACGATATTGTATCGATCATATTTTACAATGTGGTGCATGGTAGTACAGATATAAACACGCTATATATACATCCATGTGTTCGTTCTATTCCTCCGTTATGTATCGACTTAGTACATAAGAACGACCGGGTTCTCTCCCATAGACCATGCACCTATAGTATTAAGGTTGGTTTCATCTTCTGCCAAATACACTAAACCATTAGCGTTATCATTTTAGCTCCTCAACTCAGGTAGAGGAATTCAGAAAATACAACGCATTCATCATATGTACACACTAATTACACCAGAAGTGTCCAGTGAACCTTTAAAAGGCATAGGCAAATAGTGTAGACCCAGAGCAGGAGGCTCTTGAAGGAGCCCTCTGATAAGGGTTTGCACTGTTTTCTGAACCCATCGATGTCCATGGCTTATACCAGCAAGTACGTTTGTTGCTATGCCCATCTCAACATGAACGATGGATGGGTTCAAAAATAAGACTTGGAACCATGCTTATAAAGCTTTTTAGTTGAGTCTGAGTTTGTTCTCAAGCTTTTGATTGGTCAGATTTGAGCTAAGGCTCAAATCTGACCAATCAATAACTTGAGAACGAACTCAGACTCAACTAAAACGTTTTATAAGCATGGATACTGGACGTGTAGATCTGCGCGGGTACATCGGGTAGATCTGGGCGGGGTAGATCTGGGCGGGGTTTCCTTGAATTATATGGAACTGAATGGGTTAAAAGCAATATCACTGGGTACAAGTTGTAAAGATAGAACATCTGTCTCAGTTCAATAACTTGTATGTAGGGCTTTGGGGTTAAGGTCACGGTTACTGATACTACAGTACCCTAAACATTTAGTTACGAAAGACATATTGTTACCAAAACATGGTGTACAAATAGATTACATATAGCAGTTGTCGAATGCTGCACCAAGGATCTGGTTAAGATGAAGGCTACTGTTACTATTCCCCGACACCAGAGTAGGTGGACACATGACTTTAAATGATTTATGTCTTTTTCTGCGTTTCGCCACGTTTTGCCTTGTACTTATGCCGTTTCATGGTTGATAATGTTTTGTTGCCACGTTTTGCCTTGTACTTATGCCGTTTCATGGTTGATAATGTTTTGTTGCCACGTTTTGCCTTGTACTTATGCTGTTTCATGTTTGATAATGTTTTGTTGCCACGTTTTGCCTTGTAATTATGCTGTTTCATGTTTGATAATGTTTTGTTGCCACGTTTTGCCTTGTACTTATGCTGTTTCATGTTTGATAATGTTTTGTTGCCACGTTTTGCCTTGTAATTATGCTGTATCATGTTTGATAATGTTTTGTTGCCGGGCACATTTGTGTTCCCTGTATGACCGCTTTTTTAAAACTTTTACAGAAAGAAAAAGCTTCCAATTGCATACAAAGACAGGATTTAAGCTAAAAGAAAAATAGTAGCTTACGAATGCATCAAGGACATCGTTAGGATCAATGCCACTGTTTGCGCTCAGTAATGTCACTTACAAAAGAAATGTTGCAACCAAAGCTGGCGTACTTTTATGCTTTTTATCTATGTCTTTGTGATTCTGTCACATAGCGCCCAAGACGCAAGGATAACACTATGGCTGGGTATTTTCACAGAGGCGGAGATAAGACGCATAAATTAAAACATTTTCAAAAATAACTTATGTATTTCTCTATCAAACCATATTTTATGAATTCTCGAAGAGACTATTCTGAAGAGTGGTCACAACATAGGGTTTGGTGGAGAAAATGACGGTTTTAGTATTTATGTAGGCATGTTTATCTGTAGCTCTGATTTACAGGTACCCAGATAGAATCAGTGCATGACAAGTTCAATCTTACCAATTTAACCACGACCTGACTCGCATTTGTAAACAGCCTGAGCCGAGACGAGGCACCGATCTGTTTCACACGGGGTCAATAAATTCTCAAAAGTCTGGTCGAACCAGAAGTAGTAAAATTGTACCACATCCACTTTGAGCAGACATACTCTTTTGCACATATAACTAAAATTAAAGCTTTTAGTTGAGTCTGAGTTTCGTTCTCAAGCTTTTGATTGGTAAGATTTGAGTTCTCAAGCTTTTGATTGGTCAGATTTGAGCCAGAGGCTCAAATCTGACCAATCAAAAACTTGAGAACGAACTCAGACTCAACTAAAAGTTTTATAAGCATGGACCCTGGATATTAACGTTGCCTAGGTAGAGGGTAAAATCCTATCGTACAAATGCTTTGCATTGGACAGATAAAGAGCAAGGGGGCCTGTGAGTATCCGAGACATCCATTAGACCACCCTGATATAATACGGGCGTTAAGCTTTTACTTAAATATATGTAAGAACTAAGGACATCATGAATAGAAAAAACCCAGATATGTCATTATGCGGCCATGACGGAAATTGCAGAATCAGATATATTATAATCTCATAAAAAACAGATCAGATCTTGATCAAACGACTCCTACAGGGGCCGTCTGATCTGGATCTATTCTGTTTGAAAATATGCTAAACAGTCGTCTACATGAGGATAAGAGTTAAACAAAAACTTTAAAACCAAGTAAAACTATACATGTAATTAATCGGTGCTTCCTTTATCTTTATGTACCAGTGAAAATAAATTGCGAGTACATACAACAACATGTCGCACTTTGTCAAAACTTTCCCAAACCAAATGACTGAAATTTCTTGGTTATTTTATTGTTTTGCCTATATTATCACCATATAGGTTTGTTGCGGAAATGTCTTTCTAAAGAATGCAGCAACTGTCCCAAATTAGCTTACCAATGGCTGACAATGTTGGGAGAGGAGCAAAGACACAAGACTGACTGTAAGTGTTGTTCTTTACAAGCCCTGGATAAGGGTCCTACTGAAAATCTCTTACCTCTGAATTATACATGATTCTAATTAATACCAAAAAGAAATTAGGTATGTCGAAAATATAGGAAACGTTTCAGCTAGATTTCCTAAATACTCTTCTTAGCTACATGTGTCTTATTTTCTTAATAAATGCAATACAGTAAAACCTCTCTATAACGACCACTAAATTACATCAAGTATTTTGTGTTAAAGGCGGGTGGAAGCTTAAAGCAAGGTGAAAGTAAAACAGAACGTTCCTATAGGAGCGTTCTGATTACTTTCACCTTGCTTTAAGCAAACCTGCCCAAAATACCAACTAATTAACACAATTAAGTGGTCGTTATAGAGAGGTTTTACTGTATATATTCATACCCAGTATCTGCTATTGAAACGCAATTTAGTGATGGTAAATAGGTTTGATTTAGGTACGTCGAATCAGAGTTCAAACAATTTGGTACACAATCAAATGTTTCCTAAAACATGCATGTTTGGAAGTAAACAATCCAGACCCGGACTTCTGCAACCATGGTAAGGTAAGAGATTAAGTATTTTAAACTACGTTTGGAGCTGAACATGTTCAGTGGAAAACAGAATACCGAACACATCAGCAGCGCAGTTTATGTGATGTCAATTATACCAAAAGATGGGTGCAAACTCGTTTGCAAACTTCACTTGCTGCAATGTTAACGACCTGAATAATTTACTCCCATACGTGTAGTAGACAATAACCCATTAGCATATCTATTGACTGATCAAGCTCGTCCTTACCCAAAGACATCAAATTTCCAGATATACGGCTAATTTGATGGGAAAAAAGCATTTCAATGTCTAGACATACGGCTGATAACAGTTTGGGATTACTACCTATAAATATTAACAAGAGCATAGCAGGAGAGAAAATAGTCGCTGCAAACAGGATATACCCACAGGTAACGGCATCAAACTGATATACCCACAGGTAGCGGCATCAAACTGACTTTGCGATGTACATACATGTGGAAAATTGTACTCGTAAATCGTAAATAGGAACGGCCATCCCGCATATGTTCAGCTTAAACGTTAACAACGAGATTTTAAGAATAGGTAAAGGCTGCACCAGGTTACACCAATATCTACCCGGAATTGTGATTAAATGAGTTTGGTTTACATCTTGAACACTAACTGATGTAAATCAGTAAAACTAGCATAAATTGTCCTGTATGGATTTTAATACAGTTTGGCAGGGTCCAGTATAATTTACCACATGTTTATACATTAAAAATGTCAGTTCGATACTACTACCATCTGTGTGTACATCCATAATAGATGCAACGTTTGCCCAGGTTTGCCACTGTTGTTTATGTGTAAATATTATTGTATCGCTCTTAAAAAGCATGTCAGTAATATTTAGCATGCTGAACAACCTTTAGTCGGATGGAAATATCTGTCAGAGTTGGAGGCAGACATTCTATCGCTTGTTTTTAATAAAGGAGCGTTTTATCTGGTTCCAAGCTGTTTCCAGATGAAGATAGGGAATGTGATGTAGAGTGAAAAAGGTTAGTTCAAAGACAGTCGCAAGTTTCTAATTTTGTTTAAGTATTGTAAAGTAAATATTATCAAATAAGAATTAACAATACATGCATATAAAATATATGTCAGTTACAAATGGTAGCAAACTGCATTGCGTTGGCATTTATGTATTACCTTTGTTCTGCAATTAAGAATCCCCTCCTTTAACAGACTCCCTTATTTGTTCAATTCATCGTTCATAGGTAAGTGTGGTATTCTGATTCATTTATATTATTGATCATTAACTCTGGTATATGTATTGTTTCTATAGCAAACACAGCTTTTCGCTGCACATATTTGTATTTGCAACAATTGGCGACAAATATGAATACTAAATAGTTCACTGCAGACAGACTCGTGAGGAGAAACAACATGTATTCCAAATGACCGTTGTTAGGTTCTTTGGGAAACCAGTCTGACTCATCTGAAATGAAACAAACAAAACGCCTGACTAATGCACCTGTTTTTAATAAGTTGTATTTTACTCTTGTCTCCTCTGTATTAGTTAAACATTTCCGGAAAAACGCGTCTGTACCAATATTCATTAATACAAGTTTCAAACTACATGAACAAGGTGTTTCCATTAACGGATTCCCAGTAGCTGCTCTGACTTTAGCAAAGTAATTGACTGACTTTTCACTGTGGGACAGTCTGGCGGGATACCTTTATTCACACTATTTGTTAAGCTAAGTTGACTTTGAGATACGTGTGAGGTTAGGACGTCCGTAAACCGGTTTAAACACCCTGTGGCGATTTTGCCTCTGACCATCCCAAGGCGGTACTCTCTTTTTCATCATTACTTTTGTTTGTCTTGTGTTTTTGTACTTGTGGTTTTGTTCATGCTTGGAATGTTTATCTCTAGTTCTTGTGTGTTTGTTAATTGGAACACACTACTGGAAAGCACATTTTGGACATCGATTTTCAGATAAGATCAAATACATATACCAATAGCGAGGCTCCATTAGTTTTGTTGTAAATTTTATTACGTTTTGATTGACTGCATATATTATAAAAGTAGGTAAATATCTTAAGAAAACAGATAAAGATGTTACTAAAAGTGACGAGGGTGATGAGAAGAATGATGAAGGGGATAATGGAGAACATTTATCGATAACATTGATTATAAATCAAGTAGGTTGTCTAGCATATAATATGCAAACATTTATCGATAACATTGATCATAAATCAAGTAGGTTGTCCAGCATATAATATGCAAACATGTTGGTGGTGTTTGCGTCTTGTATGTGGCTTTGCCTGCTTGACTTTACTACTTTTACATTTATCGATAACATTGATTATAAACCAAGTAGTTTGTCCAGCATGTAATATGCAAATATCTATCGATAACAATGATCATAAATCAAGTAGGTTGTCCAGTATATAATACGCAAATATCTATCGATAACAATGATCATAAATCAGGTAGGTTGTCCAGTATATAACATGCAAACAGGTATCCATGTATATCATAACATTTAACACTTTCGCCACCACATAGTCTCCATCTACTAGGTGTACAGCCTCTTTCAAGTTTCAAAGTGAATTTTCTAAACCCTTCTCATGCTATGCGAATCTTGGCTAATATTTGGAAAAGCTTGGCTCCAAATGAGACATCAAATAACTCGAGGTCCCATCAGGAACCAAACTGTTTGACATTCGGTCAAAGGATTGAACGACCAAGAATATCAGAGACTGAACAGATATTATTTTGTCAGCATAAGCATAAGGAGTGTCATTATAAATGAGCAACACAACTCACGCTCCTAGCACCGGCTCAAACCCTCTTCAGTTTTCAAAACTAATCACATCAAATCTAATTCACTAAGAATGAACACATAATCGGTGTCAATAAGTTTAGATTTAAATAAAAGCTCGTGTTACTTGGTGTCTTATCTGGACACAAAATGTTGCAAGGTTATCACGATCCCTAATCGCGGAAAAATGATAAGAAAACATTACGAAAGTTGTTTACGTCTGTTATGTATATTGAACCTTTAACTCCAAGAACATTCAAATATGAAATAATGACATCATACATATTACTTTGATGCATTTCGGTAGCAGAACATGTACACAGGAATAATTTGCAATGGTGTAGGGACTGTGGACTCATATACATTTATATATATTATTCCTTAAATGGAGTGTTTTTCTTTGAACGAAATAAAATAATTTGTTACATGCACGGAAAAACCTTTGGCCTTTATCACCATCTGTAATCTCGATATGACCGAAATACTGTTAAAGAGACGTAAAGGCCCAATAAGTAAATATAAGCAAATACTGCAGACACCAATCAGTCAGCTCTTACAAGAGCCACCTGAAAAAGGTCTATGCTGTTTTCAAAGGATTTATCGATATATGAGGTACTAGTGATAATTCTTACCACTCTGTCTCCACAGCCCTACAATTTTCATTATGGCTGACGCAACATAACTTCCCAGGCCTGACGTCATCATAAATAGACCCATGATAAACCCCTGCATGACTGAGGGTGCTTGGGTGTAAGCAAATTCCAGCCTTATCAAAGTGTAAAAATCTTAGGTTGAACAGTGAAGTTTGTAGATAGGCCCAGTATAAAAGAACAATTGCTGATTTTTTTTAAAGGTCATCGCATCGGCTGAGTAGCGTTGATGTATAAATGAAGTATCGTAAACATGCCTTCAGAATGATAAACAATGAACTTTGTAGATTTAGACTAGACCGAATTTGGGAAAATGTGCTCCTAAAAAGTCGTGAAGGCAAATTGGGGTAATGCTTGGTATCCTAGTGGTTTAACCTAATTGAAGGGTGCTGAATCCAAAACAAGTGGATACCAAGCTGGATTTTCACTTTTAAGGGTACAAAAATGGAAAACAAAATGGCCGCCATAATAATGTTTTTCCCCATTGTTATTCAACATTTTATCAAATATTACATCCAAGCTGGGTGTATATATACATGTATACTTGAATTAGTTTAGGGAGATACATTACAGGTAACTTTAAAAGATGGCTAATAGAAGAGTGCTGAATCCAAAAATAGTGGATACCAAGCTGGATTTTGACTTTTAAGGGGTCAAAAAGGGAAAACAAAATGGCCGCCATAATTTTGTGTCCAATATTGCACCCAAGCTGAGTATATATACTTGAATCAGTTTAGGAAGATACATTACAGGTAGCTTTAACAGATTGCTAGTGTTTGAACATAATTGAAGGGTGCTGAATCCAAATAAAGTAGATACTAAGCTGGGTGTTGACTTTTAAGGGGTCAAAAACGGGAAACAAAATGGCCACAACAAAGTATCATTCCCCCACCGATATTTGCTATTACCCTTTTAAATCAATTAAAGATGTGTTAAAATTGAAATTATTCCAGAAACAAGTTACAGGGAACTTGGGCCTGAAATGTATACTATCATACTGAATAGAATTTAACACTATGGCAGCCATTTTAAAATCAAAATTTCCATATATTATGTTCAATTGCAAAAAATGAACAATTTTCCTTGGGTATGTTGAGTGATAGTAGGGTTGCATATTTCAGATTTGATATGAAAGAGATTCTTCCCTTAGTTTAAAATTGGCCATTATTTGTAGAAGACAGCAACAACTTGAAGAAACAAACAATCACAACAAGTCTTATAGTCATGCATACAAATACTAAACCAGATTTATAAATGCGTACATGCAATTCTAGTCTGTTATTAAAATTACACAAGATTTGGTTTATGGTGTAAGTAATCCCTTGCTCCAAATCACACTGGACTGGGGAGCAGACTACACCAGGCCACACGATCTAAACAACTTGTGGAGATGTTTCATAATGTCGGACACATTATTAGTTACAGGGATGCATTATGTCTTGATACCGCATTGGCAGAAAAAACAATAGAAAGAATGGATAACCAGGGATCAGTCATTCCACCAAACTTGGTGGAGGGACGTTTCGTTCATTTCTAAACTGACAATGTTGATATCAATGAGGCAATCCTGCTGCCTGTCAACGAGGACCACCCCACAAAGTGTATTAACCAGCATTGAGCTGACAAGCAGGGATGCATTGATTGTCCCTGATGTCATGAATGAAATTCATCCAGCGAGCATACATGGCCTAGATAATCCTCAATTTGAATTACCTGTACTGATGGAATGGTTTGCTGATATGCAGGATGATGCAACCTTAAGAGCTGAAGCTAAAGACATTTCATTTCACCTGAAGCGAGGTGAAAGTTCATCGAAAGCCTCATGGACAGCATTTAATCATCAACATGCATACTCGAATCCACAACAATCGTCTGTGAGATATCTTCCCATTATAAAGCTCCCGCTCATGATATTGACACCCTCGACACCGCAGTACAAAGTCTGATCCACATCACACAAACACTCACACAGAAACATTTTGTTCTGACAGTGTATTCTAAAGGAGCTTAAGTGGTCTGTACCACAGTACAGGGATATACTCATTCCTCGAATTGGTGGGTTGCACACATGCATAAATTTTTTGCCGATACTTGGTCAGCACATGGCAGAAGGCGGACTCGTCGAGATATGGACAGAAGCTGATTTACTCGGGTTGGATGTAGCTGACCAAATCATGCCAGGGAATAAATATGCTAGAGCTGTTCGCATGCATAAGCTGACATTACATGCTTTGTGGCAAGTGCTACTCCCACTGTGTCTTGACTACTTGGGAGAACATGATCCCACCCTGGAGGCTAGTCTGCAAGAAGAAACCAGTGATTTTGAGGGTGTTCTTAGTGTCCTAGCATCCGAAAATTCCATGAGGCAATGGACTCGTGCTTTCTTATGGTTTGCCAGGACAACCCTACTGCAAGATTTTGGTTGCAATATATGTAGATGGTTGTCATCCTGCTGCTTCATATTCAGAGCCCAGCGTGACAGCATTTGGGAGCTACACGTAGATGCGTTTAGGATGATGCTGTCGTTCTTCTTCCTCTACGATCAGTATGTGAGATAGGATTCTGTGTATCTGTCAGATATGCATATGCTGCCAGAAGAAGTTGAGGCCGAGTTCAAATCAGGCAACTTTGTTGTAAAGGATTCAAGACAGCCATTTAATCAAGTGGACCCAGACCACAACCAGGAATGGTTAGACGCCACATGTGAGTCATGCGGTGGTATCGTAGGCATCACAAAGACAACATCTGCACTTAGTCGATGGGCATTGTCTTACAATCTAAGAAGTCAGTTAGATATCCAGACTCGCAGAATTTTCAAGTGTGAACAAAATGATATGTACAAACACAATGAATCATGTACAGGGTGAATGAACCGAAACGAGACAGATGAGGCCAAACTCGCAGATGCATTTTGGGATGGGAATATATTCGTTAAGGCAGCAACTGCACAAGCAACTGTACAATGTCATTGTAGAACATAGTCAACAAAGATCTAGCAACTACAGAAATACAGGATTCATAATTTGATGCTAGACAACTAGGACAAGAAATCCTCAACAAGTTTGTGCAGTCACATTTGTATGTCAATGAAGCAGGACAAGCAGCACTACATCTAAAAGAGCCCATTGGCAAGAATAATCCCCAACCTTTGCTTCTCTCTAGTCTGTACCTAAGAAGGCGGCCATAACCAAATCAGAAATCAGCATTGAAGGTTATCAAAGTAGATAGAACGATCCTACAAAGGATCATCACAGGATACAAAGTCAATAGCCCTGTAAACCTGGAGCAGATTCTTCAGCATGAATTAATGCCTGTGCGTGTGTCGCTAACATCTACTGATGGCAACATGCACTCTGCTAGCAAATCACTCTTAGCTGATATTCTAACCAAGGATCTGGTAACTCCACCTAGCGCGACCCTGCATTGAACATCAGCAATAGTCATAGATGGACACGCCTTGGTTATGGCTATTGGGAAACCACAAGATGCCATCACACTCGGTGACTATGCAGATGCATTTGTGAACGCTGTGATGACCATGGTGCAAGCTACGAGCGAATTGAAGTGGTTTTTGACCATTACCAGCAACATTCCATAAACTCTGGAACAAGACAAAAGCGTGCAAAAGGATCGCGCCCAATAAAAAGAGTAGTGGAAAGTGTACCAAGAACAGCCACTGTTGCTTCATGGCCTAGGCAGAGAACTTACACAGGCTACTGTGTCAGCTGCTGAAACATTCATATGCCGGTTGTATGGAGTAATGGACGTCGATCAATGTGATACGGCCAATGTCAGGTTGTTCAGTAAATGTGTAGCCCAGGAGTCATTGCCACCCTCCACTGATGCCAGCAGGCTCCACATCAAACGCTCACACTACCAGACAATGGTGTGGATGCAAGCTAGTGATTGTACTCAGATATTACCACCTATTAATTACTTTGGTTGGCTGATTTCTGGTGACCGTTCTTATGACACTACCAGCGATTCCGGAATCTTGCCTAGAGATCATAAGCTGTGGTTGTGCCAAGGGATGCACTGGTCTACGTTGTAAGTGTAGAAAAGTTGGACTGAGGTACACAGGCTCTTGAACATGTATGGACAGTTTGTTACAGTGCAGAAACATTGATTAACATAGATGATAGAGATAATTTGACATTGTGTAAAATATGGGGAACGTATTATCTAGAAATCACCTATAACAGACATATGCTTACAATAATATCTGTTACTATACAGACTGCAAATAAGTATTTGTCACACCTTGTGACATGTCATAATGTGTTTCTAATATATATTTTATGATTTAAACAATGTAACGCAATTCACGCGTATTTTTGAATCATTGTTAGTACTCTTTGGATTTTTTTTGCTAAAGCAATGCAAAACAGTGGCCATTTCGAATTTAAAATGGCTGCCAATTTTTTCAAGCTAACTATAATGTATCTTCCTAAACTGATTCAAGTATATATACTCAGCTTGGGTGCAATATTTGATAAAATGTTGTACAGAAATGTGACACAAAATTATGGCGGCCATTTTGTTTTCCCTTTTTGACCCCTTAAAAGTCAAAATCCAGCCTGGTATCCACTATTTTTGGATTCAGCACTCTTCTATTAGCCATCTTTTAAAGCTACCTGTAATGTATCTTCCTAAACTAATTCAAGTATATATATATACACCCAGCTTGGATGTAATATTTGATAAAATGTTGAATAACAATGTGGAAAAAACATTATTATGGCGGCCATTTTGTTTTCCATTTTTGTACCCTTAAAAGTGAAAATCCAGCTTGGTATCCACTTGTTTTGGATTCAGCACCCTTCAATTAGGTTAAACCACTAGGATACCAAGCATTACCCCAATTTGCCTTCACCATTTAGAATTTTTGAAATTCGGTCTAGTCTAATTGACCCAGTATAGAAGAATAATTGCTGATAATTGTAAATGTCATCGAATTGGTCGGGTGGCGTTGATGTGGAAATGTACAAGTATGTATTGTAAACGTGCATTCAAAATTATGACAAATGATAACAGTACGGGTCCTGTTCAGACGCAACCATAACGTCCAGAGATCGAATTGGATATACGTTGCTTGTAAACACTAAAAAGCAGCATTGTCTTGTGACACATATATTTTATTAATTTTCTTTCGAGTGATGGATTTGAGTATGATTATACTCAGTTCCATAACTACAGTAGGCTCGTATATTTGTGTGAAAACAATAGCCACACAGCCCGTGTTCGGTTGTGTATACAATACTTAGATAGGCTCTCGTGACTAATAAGAGCTTGCCAGTTGTATGCGATAGTAAATTACCATTACAATTTAGATATGTATACACGACTAGAAGCATAGCCCATTGCGGACGTAGGTGAGACCCTGAGTTATACAAAGTCGTATTTGGAATTTTGGATCTAAATATTCATACGGATTGAACACTTGGTAAAGGATAATTTAATCATACACATCTTACCTGAAATGCTGGCAAACACCTCACTGCATCCTATGAATGCAAACTCGGGTATCTGAGCGAACATAGAAAGGTGGGATGCGTTGAAGGTGTCCCCTGCTAGAATCTGTATTTGCGAGCCTTCGGTCGCAATGTTATTCTTCCTAATTATTTCCAAGATACCTGCGTAGAGCATCGAACATGCAGCTAAAATCATTCCGTTACCTATACGAATAAAATGAATGGGATATATTTAAATAAACGGCTCTTAAACACTCTTTTGTCAACTATTTCATTACAACAATGCAAAGGGGCTTAGTTTGGAGGTGCAAATATTATAGTGTTCAAGAAGACACATACATATAAAAATGACATTATTTCACTTTGCTTAATTTCTTGCAAAACTGAAAAATATTTTCAACCGTGAAACTTTGGTTTACACTGATACAAATACATGTACATACAGGTCATTATTAGCACTGGCCTTATCTACTGTTTTTCTGACATTATTAGTAATTGATGTGCACTGGTTCTTAAGAGATTGTTTAAAGACACACCTGTTTGTGTAAAGAAACATAATCAACTTAGTCCAGACACATTTGATATTATGAAGATAAAGAATTTATTGCTGACATAATATAAAGTTTCTGCTAAGGTCTCTCATTCGCCAATACATACTGGAAGCGTGTGCGAATGTATGACTAAAGTCACAAAATGTGTTTATCCTGGTTTAATTTAATTGTGTAGCAAGAAGGAAGACAATTAAAAAGCGAACAATATTAAAGACGCCTGTACGAGGCAGCGAACAAGATAACAATTAATTACTATAATAATGCTGGTACGAATTTGATTCTAGATGCTCTTATTGATACATGTATTTCATTCACACAACGTGGCAACGTGATACGTCATAAATTAGCATTGACCTTATTTCTATACATGAGCATTAAAAAAAATTAGGTTGCTAATGAATGTAAGGGAACACCATAATTAATAGGTAGTAATTTTGTAGCCTGTAATAGGACAAAGTAAAGTTACCAATTCTTTGTAGATGTGTTGGGGACCAGCCCATCTTTTTAAGCAGCGGGTAGATAACTAGGTCCATGATAGGGATAAGGATAAGGATAATAATAGTGTTGAAAATGTTCAATATTGCTGCAGGAAGCTTGGCATTGCCCACCTCTATGTTCATTCTCTCACTTTGAAGGAAGAGGGAGGTATTCATTTGAAGTCAGAGTCAGGGTTCAAGATACAGTTTATTTGCTACATGCAAACGATTCTATTAAGTAGTAACACTATTGGGTTCCATGGTGATACTTACTTCATATAAGTATAAGCATCTTTAATAAACGATTGTTATACGGAGTAAAAACTGTACCTCCTGAAAACGCAAAATTATTTAGAATCTGATCTGTTTAACAACTGTCTGCAAAGGTCATCGCAATCTAGTCCATGGTGCTAAAGGTGTTTATAAACTGGTTGTTTTATAATTCAAGCGAACATTTACATATTAATTGACAAATATACAATTATATATCATAATTACTCTAAAACACCACAGAGAAATTGTCTACCACTAGTAGATTATCATTCATGAAATATATTTCTGAACGTGTACTATTTTCATACCAACCTGTGAGTACACTGTCCAATATATAATTAACAACAGGAACACGGGTAAAATCATAACGACAAAAATGACGCCATCTACTTGTATGCCCTCATGAGTGCCGCCGTTCTGTGTCCGAGCATTTCGCCATGATATTGGCTTCTTGCCACAGCTTTGTCGGCATACAGACAGTGACATTGCAATTACACTACCTGAAACATTGCACGTGAATGCATTTTACAACACAGTTTAGGTAACATCATGTCGTTATAAGGTAGGTTGCTGCAATAACTGCGCACAAAAAATGTTCAGAAATATAAAACCAAGAAACTCGGCTACATATTGTGTGAATGCATAGGGTTAGTAATGCCTTCGGTTTGGCTACCCATCTGGCACTACACTAGACAAACATAGTCCTTTAAGAATATCGTCTTCAGCAACTGTCCTGACAATTTAATGCTGGCAGTCATAATTTAAATTTTGAAGTACATCGACACATTTTAATCTCAATATTGTTTTCAGGAGTGCAATGGCACTCTCAATTAAATGTTTAAAATTACTCTAAAACAAGGTTTAAAGAAGACGCACAAAGACAAAACAAACAAACAATGGGGGGGGGGGGAAGGTTGGAGATAGAAGTACCGCCTTGGAAAGTTCAATGACAGTAGTCACTGGGATTTAAATCGGTTTAACTCACACTTATTCTATCTCCGCCCTAGCAGACAAACAGTGTAAATAAACTAATTTCCAGTCATCATAAATTCTGGGAATGTGATTGGCTGAGACCCTCCACGTGAACGGGGTGTAAGAAACCGTACACCCCGTTTTTATCCAAGGTGTACGGAATCAAGTTTGTCACGTGACTGATCGGTTTTGTTTCATCATCGATTCGCGTAAACAAACTCAATTTCTGTGTTTATAAAGCGTTTTTTTCCTATGAAATAAACGGAATTCATCCATACAAACTGTCTAGCATCTACACACATGGATAAAAACAACTTACGTATCAACTACATGTTTGTATCTTGCTTCTTTTGTTTTCCCCAAATACCCAAAATCTTGTTTACTTACAGTGCGTGCAAATCAGCGCGTAAGTTTGAGTGACGTCAAACGTCATTTTTGAGTCAGGACTTATTGACAGCTGTGCCAAATCGCACGCGCCGTAAGTAAACAAGTGTTTTGTGGGATTAAATATACAGAATTTCGTTACGTTATGCATGTATTCTTTCTTGTAATGGACCCAGACTGGAAATAAATTCGTTACACGGCGTTTCGTCAGGGTGTACGGGTTTGTATGACGGTTTTGGATTCCGTATTTCCTTCCCGGAATCCAAAACCGTCATACAAACCCGTACACCGTGCCGAAACACCGTGTAACTAATAGTATCCCCTCTCCGACTAACCTACAACAACCGCGACGGCAAATACAGTGGTAAATTGCATGTAGACGGAAATATGTTTAAGTGAAACAAACTTTATTACCAGTCAGAGTAAATCCTTGGAATTTGATTGGTCAGTTTGCCAAAAACTGCCGGGGTGTGCAGAACCGTATTCGGCGGCTTCCACGAAGAATACAGAATTCAAATTTGACGCGTGACGTCATTCGTTTTGTTTTTGTTTTTAAATAAGGTCGATTCGAAATTTCATATTGTCCTTACTCCAATAATTTTGGATGGATTACGACCAAATAATCGATAATAAACGTGAAAATTGTTCCTCATACGTTCCTGAATTTGACACTATCAACTTCTCAGTACAACATGTAATCGTTTAAACTCAAATGTTTACAAGTGAAGTTTGAATTCCTCTTTCGAAATTGGTCATCAGAAATATAAATACGTACGATTTCGCGGATATTGCACGGACACCGAGCGGCAGCCGTATGGTCGCCGTACTATTTTTTTTTTTTGCTAAATGCTTAACGATTATCCGTACGTTGCCCGTGCGGAAGTCGAACGATGCCTGTACGGGACCGCACGATGACCCTGTGGCGACTTTTAGATTTCTAATGGGGGCATATTTATCTGACATTCCCTGCATTAATAGTTTGTCTATGTATAGAAGATAGAACAAGCCCGTTGGTCGTATGGAACCCGCACGGGCTCCTTACGGGCTCCGCACGACCTCCGTACGTTTGCCGTGCAGTCATTATACGGATAAGCACCGATCATTATACACATATAATCGTACGAAAAAAAACATCGTAGCCTGTAGACATCTACGATGCAAAAAAACATCGTAGGAAAATTGAAGACAAAGAAATCGTACGGCATCCGTGGCACATGTAAACTAGGCATAAGTTTACTGAAAAGGAGCATTTACTAGAAAAATGACTATTTCAGAATTGTGTAGTTATGAAACCATTGTTATAATTACAACAGTTTCAAGAAGTTATTTCACAGAGACGCCAAAAGGCGTCAATATGAGGGAATGGGTTATAATAAAAGAACATGTGTGCCTTTTAAAGCGAGTGATTCGCTTAATCCTAACACAGTGATACATTACATTGGGCACAGTGATACATTACATTGGGTCATTGATATCAAATATATGAAAGTTTTGTCTTCTTCGGTATTTATATATGACTGGTTTTCTTTTCAGCATATAAACAAATGATTTATGTTATTCAGCTAACGTAACAATTGTCTAAATTATACTGCAATGTGAACGATCATACTTGAAAATGAATTATTGCTCAAACTCAAAAAGTCATGGCACATTGTATCTTTCTTAACATCGACAAGTTTTGTTTTATGCGGAGAAATTATAGACAGAATCTAAAGACTTTGTTTCACTGCTACGTCACATCAGAGTCTTCAGTTTTCAGTCCTCATTATTGACATTATTTTCTATCAAACTTTAACCGTTTACTACTGTAACACTAAATATACGCCATTGACGCATTTCCAACCAGGTAGACGGAGATCAGTATCCATGCTTATAAAACTTTTAGTTGAGTCTGAGTTCGTTCTCAAGTTTTTGATTGGTCAGATTTGAGCCAAAGGCTCAAATCTGACCAATCAAAAGCTTGAGTACTCTGCTCTGTTTGCTTATGGGTTTACACAGGCTTGCTTCTACAGTTTCAGCAATGACCAAACTTCCCTGTGTACGTGTGCCATTATCAAAACTGATATTCATGACGTCATTATTTCTTACTGGATATTCATGGAGTAAAGGGTTCATCAAAAGTGTATTACTTGGGCGGATGTTATTGATCGTCGTGGTAGGCACGCAATGCAAGAGCATGAACGTTCGTGTACAATTTATCTGTTGTCATTCTGTTTATGATCGTTAATAAAACTTTTACAATGATTTGCATTTATCACGTTAGTGTAAAAACAACATACATGTATACGCATTTGATAATGGCATTATTTAGTGTACACTATGACTTCAATAGATTAAAAGTTTCCTTTAAAAGTACAGTAAAACATCGTTTATTCGAACACTCAAATAAATATCACTTTTAAGACACATGGTAGCTTAATGCAGGGCGAAAGTCATGCGGAGTATCATTATCGCATTTTAAGACTGGTGGCAACTTAATGCAGGACTGAAGTTGTACAGAAAGTTCTAATGAGAGTTTCCCAACTACACATTAAGCAGCCACCTGTCTTTAAAGATCTAAAATATTATTTTACAGAACATCGAATTATCGAAGTTTTACTGTACTTTACATTCTTTAGTGCGGTTGAAATATTTGCAAACATTTATAGTCAACGTGTATAGACAGACATGTATTATCCCGTCCAACTATATAGTTGCCTTGTCTAGATCTGTTTCACTGCCGATCCTGTCTTTGTAGTTGACGGCGGATACAATCAATGATACTAAACCTCAAGTAGACAATTGTATACAGTAAAACCTCTCTAAACCGGAATTCTAGTAGAGAATAATTTAGATACTTTTAGGCAGGTGGCTGCTTAATGCAGGGTGAAAGTCATGCAGAAAGCTCCAGAGGAGCTTTCTGCATGACTTTCACCCGGCATTAAGCTACCACCTGTCTCCAAGATCGATATTTATACCAAATTCAACGCCCGGTTTAGAAAGGTTTTACTGTACATGTAAGTATACATTCTGGTAATTTATTTCATTTCTGTATCCAATGGGGAAGAAGATATCATGCCTCTACGACTTATAAAGTTTAAACAAATACTGTTCTTGTTAGGTTCAACTTTCCAATATAAATGAAGCATTGTATACGATATTTATGATTAGCCTGCTGCGGGCGGATGGGCGACTATATATGCAAACAGTTTGGATCCAGATGTGACGCTAGGTAACTCGGCGTCTCATCTGGATTCAAACTGTTTGACCCCTAGATGACATTTTAGCAGGTTCTACTGTAGACACATTGGATCCTTGTACACAGCAGTTGACTTTCTGACCAATGACATCAACCTTTTACACGGACTCGTCCCAAACAATAATTTAATCAGTTCCCTGATAAACATTTATGCAGAATTGATAATTTCATGAACATGACAAAATATAATAGAGAAGTGTTGGTTTAAACAAAAACTTTAGAATCCGAAATATAATTTCAAAAGTAAACAGAACAGACCCCGATCAGACCTCTCTTACAGGAACGTGTGATCAAGGTCTATTCTGTTTGCAAAGGCGTGAAATGCGTTTATAAGAAGAAATAGGCTTATATAGCTTATATGTACCGAACTCTATGTGATGAATTGTTCAACATTACCTGAGAACACCAGAGTGATCACTGATGCGTCATCACTTGAAAACCCCAACATGGATGTGCAGAACAATACTAAATTTGCCATCACACTGTAGTACGATAGTCTCTCGCACAACTCCACAGCTAGAATACGTATCACTGTAAACACCTTCTCCTTCGGCACGCCTGGCCTTGCAGGCAAGTTCTCCGTCTCGGTGATATTCATCGATCTAGATACGGAAAACCCTATCTTAACCGGACGTTAAGTTTAGTATAAACATCGGTCTTGAAGACATGTGTCAGCTTAATGAAGGGTGAAACTCATGCAGAAAGCTCCATTAGGAGCTCTCTGCATGACTTACATCCTACATTAAGCAGCCACCTGCTTAAAAGTATTTAAATTATTCTCTACTATAATCCCGGTTAAGAGGGGTTATACTTACTAGTATGCAGTAAACTAGCTCTATAACAGTCAGAAGGCCAGTTGTCGATCTTTAAACGTACCTAATTGGTGTTCAACCAGAAAATTCCTAATTGGTTTTATTGTGTTGTTTCTAGTCTGCATAAATAACCACATGTTTATAAAATATTCAATTTTTCACTAGCTGGCTAGTTTAAAGAGCCTGAACTATAGAATTCTGGCAAATATAATTCAGAAATGTATTCCAATGGTGTATTTATAAAGTTTACTCCAAGTCGATGTCTCGTGTGTAATAAACATTTATTATGTGTTCAGTATTAAAAGTAACGTGAACAAGATATACAATTATCTACCTTTATCTAATGACATTAGTATATGATAAGCTCTTTCTGTTTGTTTACCACATATTTTGCGACCGGTTCAGACGATAAATGAATTAGCTTCGGACTTGCTCTGACTCTACCCCTATGAGTTTTGCCATTTTAAAATTGACAAACGCAAACATTTACTTGTTTTATGTACGCCTTTGCATATTAGTGTACACTGGGATTGGGGTATTTCTAAAGGATATATTATTTCATCATTGTTTAGGGTAGTATTAAATCATATTCGGACCATTCGCTAAGTGATATCCAGGCGAGACGCCATCTTGAAAGCAATTACCATTAATATTTGGCATTGAGATGCATAATAGATGCCAGCTTCCTGAGGATAGATATTTCTTTCAAATCCTTTAAGTTTCAAGGAGATTCTATGCGAATTGTTTTATGTAGATGTATGTTGTTTTCACATAATTTCCTTCCTGGCAATAATTTAACCATGAATTCCATCGATACCCATTTAAGAAATAACGACATCTTGAATTATTTTCATACTGGTACATGATTGCAGAAAATCTTGACAAGCACCAGAGCTATAAATGTCCATAAGACAACAAAGTAGACCCTGATTGTACGGCTCCTATCTGATGTGGGTCTACTATATTTGCACATGCGTTAAAATGTGTATTTCTGGTGTAAATGGATAAGGAAATGACCATCTGACGCTTGTATTTGAGTCAGTTCATTTTATGATACAGGAGCTTTCTGCATGACTTTCACAATTCATTAAGCTGCCACCTGTCTTAAAGATTGACAATACTATAAAACTATACTATAATATATACTATAATATAATATTAAGTAGTTTAATTATTATGACGGTTATGAACAACGAATTTTGAGTGAAAACATAATTTTTAGAATCAGATCTAAACAATTTCATAGTCAAATACATGTACAGCAGACCCAGAATCAGACAGCACCCACAGGAATTTGCAAAGTCATCAAAATGCGTCTCAATCAGGTAAGGGGATACAGTGTAATTTGATCACCAGCCTTACAATAAAGTAAATCTCTCTAAACCGGAAATATACAAAAGGAAAATATAAATAATTCAGGCAGGTGGCTGTTTAATGCAGGGTGAAAATCATGCAGGAACCAAACTGGAACCAAACTGTTTGATGATGTGATTATTTTGGAAGAAAGTAAAAAAAAGAAAATTGTTTCATCAGGATCGAAACTATTTGACAATGCGATACTGCTTCTTGAGAAGAAATGGAAGAAACGGTGTTATTTTAGAATTGCAACTGACGACATTATTTGCGGACGACAGTTGTTGTATGTTTAAGTGTTATCATAAACATATAAAAGGGCATCTTGAACACTCTGTTTATCACCCCGAGCGAAGTCCTGGTGCGCCTAGATGTGAGACAGGTAAGGTTGAAACGGTACACCACCCCACGGTTCGGTTCGGTACACGGTATATGAGCAACGGTTCGGTGCATTTTCGGTACACAATTTTTTAATGTGTAAACATAATGTTGAAGCTTACCTAAAAATGCCTTTTGAATTAACTTCTTTTTGCCTAGAATCAGTAACTGCCACAGCTAGCAGTGATGGTGATTAATCTCTTTAAATTATAAACAGTCAAGTATTTAAGGGAAATACACTTAAAATAATGTAATACTGAACACCATGTTATAGACTATTGATTTATAGTTCTTAAAATACAAATATCCTTCTGTGGAAAATATCACTATCTAATAATATCTTCATCTGGAACTTTAAAATGACCAACACTGTGCTGGAGCATTGAAAACAGTGTAGATATGATTAGATATCACTGATAGAAGTTTTCTAATATTGGGCTGCACTGTTTGTCTAAAAATATTATACAAGTTTAAACACTGTGACATGTAGAATGATAATTGAAATTGAGCCTCACTATAAGATTTCCAACCAAAGTGCATTGCAAACAGTGTAAACACAGAGCAGTTGTAACATTCAATGGACTATGGTTGAAAATCTCAAAGCAGAGTTTAAGCCTATTATATAATAATACCCAGCACAATAAGGATTAATAACAATAACTCACTTGTCTATCATGGGTAATTTCTACATGTCAGTTTGCGATCATTGCTTTGGTTTAAACATATTTATTGCATATAATATACATGCAAGGGATTTGTTTTTGCAACATTATCTAATGCCAACTCCCCAGATATTAACAAAACAGTGACATGACAATAATAAAGATGAACATAAGAAAATCAGTATTTACAGTACAAATAACATAGCAATTTGAAAACAAACTGCAATGTAGACATCAGCAAAAGGAGTAAAGAAAGAGAGGAAGAGAGGAAAGTGCTCAGATTGAATTCTACAATCTAAAATCGGTTGGAGGCTCGGATGTAACGATGAACTGCATAAAAAACAACTTTATTGCTATCAGGAGAACAGTTTTGACTTCCAAAAAGTAAAATATCTAAATTGACAGTTCTACTAAGTATAATGTCATTGAATAGAATCTCCCGGATATGTACATAGTTTGGACAATCTAAAAAGTAATGTAGAGCATTTTCACACGGATATCCACATGTGCAAGCTTAATCGTTTATCAAATTACACCTGAACAGGTCGTAATTTAGTGAGCTGCAGTTATGTCTAATTCTGGTGTGAATAATATCTAGTCGTCTGTTGCCGTAAAAAATGTGAAAATGTGACTGATGATACTGTGGTTAGGGCCGATTTAAATGAAGAAATAGTTTCTTTAGTACGTATGTTATTGTCTAAATTATTCCATAACCTTACTGTCGTAGGTAAGATTTTTCACTAAGAGTTAATCTATAAGTTGGCACAGTATAATTATTATTATTTCTTAAAGGATAATTGGACATTGTTACTAAAGGTGGCAGTAGGTCATTAAAATAGTCCGGTACCATATTATTATGCATCTTATAAAACAATAATAGTTTTCGCCTTTCCCTACGTTCGCAAAGTGGTTCAAGGTCTGATTCAAAGTATATAAGTTCTCTTTTACAAAAAATGGGTAGGCCACATGCAATTCTAGCAGCCTCTATCTGTACATTTTCTAGCCTTTGTTTATCGATAGCTGAGCATCCATCCCATACCTCGCATGCATATTTTAGCATAGGGAAACATTTATAAATTCTTATAAGGATCTTTTTATTTAAAATAAATTTGAGTTTGCGTAACGTGTTAACTTTTTTCATACCAGACTCATATATAGTATTGATGTGAACTGTCCATTTTGCATATTTTGATAGAGTTACTCCTAGATGGCAATGTGCATCGATATGATTCAATGTAGTATTGTCAAATATTAATGATATGTCTTCACTATTTAGTGAATTGGAGATGAATAGAATTTCAGTTTTCGAAGGATTGAACCGAGTAAGTCATGAGCTTGACCATTCATTTAATTTACTCAAATCTCTATTCATAAGCCCCTCAATGTCTAAGATGTTAGAGGAAGAATATGTAAGGGATGTATCGTCTGCAAACAGCCGAGTTAGACTTTCCAAGTTGTCAGCTATATCATTTATGTACAATAAAATAATAAGGGACCCAACACAAATCCCTGTGGGACACCAGCATTTGTTCTGCCATAGTTTAAAGAATATATTTTCACTAAGACCTTTTGTTGTCTATTGGAAAGATAACTCACTAACCAGTTTAAAAACTGACCATTAACCCCATAGCAATGTAATTTTTTGATAAGCCCTTTGTGCCAAACTCTGTCGAACGCTTTAGAAATATCGCAAAATATTAAACAAATATATTTCTTGTCCTCTAGTGATTGACAAATACTTTCATATATTTCTATCAGTTGGCAAACAGTTGTATGGTTAGGTAGAAAACCGGATTGTAATTTATAAAATAAATCATTGTCACGTAGATAATTATACATATGCTTAAAGACAACTCTCTCAAATACTCTGCCAACACATGAAATTAGAGACACTGGTCTATAATTCATAACTTCGTGACGGTCACCTTTTTTAAACAGAGGAATGACAGTTGCTTTTTTTCCACAAGGAGGGAAAACACTGAGTATTAAGAGACATGTTAAATAAGGCGCACAACGGTTTACTTACTGCATCGGCTGTATATTTGAGCATTTGATGACTAATTAAATCACATCCAGGTGCTTTTCCAAATTTGAGAATGCGGAGAATATCGGAAACCCCATTTTCCGTTACATTATGCAAATTAAAGGATGAGTTTGTTCGAATGGCAAAATCGGGTACTTCATTTCCACTGTCATCGATAGTCGAAATAGTGCAAAAGTATTGATTTAGCATTTCGGCTTTTTCTTTGTCGCCTGAGACTACTGTATTATTCTGATTATATAGATCAGTTATGAGCACAAGGCAGACCGTATTCTCTCCCATAGACCATGTACCTATAGTGTTAAGGTCATTATTGTCAAATTGGTGCATTAAACCATTAGCGTTATCATTTCAATTCCTCAAACCAGGTAGAGGAACACAGAAAATACCACGTATTAATCATATTTCCACCCATTAGTGTCCATTGTTCCTTAACCTAGGCATACAATGTAGACCCAGAACAGATGGCTCATTGAGGAGCCCCTTTATCAGGGTCTGCACTATGTTCTGAATCCGTCGATTTCAATGATTTATACCAGCAAATACGTGTTTTGATGTGCCCACCTCAACATGAACGATGGTGGGTTCCAAGATAATATCTGGGCGGGTTTTCCTTGAATTAGATGGGAATACATGGGTTAAAAGCAATATCACTTGATATAAGCTGTAAAAACAGAAAATCGATTTCCGCTTAATACCTTTAGATTGTATCTAGGGTTGTGGGTTTAAGGTCACGGTTACTGATACTACAGTACTCTATACATTTAGTTACGAAATACATATTTTCACCAAACCCGTTTACGGAGGGAGGAAATTAGATATTTTTATTTTGCCTGTTCTGTCGTATACCAGATGACTTCTCCACAGCTGCTCTGACCTCTGAATAGTCATCGAGTACATGTCTACGATGTCAAGTTTATTCTTTTTCAAACAAAACAGTTATACATACTTAATATCCACTAGTATTTGTATCTTATAAAATGTCGGTGTAGAAGTGTTTCATATAGTTTTCCCGTACTTTTAAATTATGACGTCATTTAAATGATGACGTCGCTTGTTTACCTCTAGCGTTTATTTTAAAGTCATTTCATTTTGGCAGACATCGTTATGCATGTTGTGAAGTTGTATGGAGGGGGAATTTTATTTACATTTTGACTTTGGTGAAAGTGGGATAAGGACGAGGTTGGGTACCCGTAAACCAGGTTTAAGTCCCCCAGTAGCTTATTTTGGTTACTGACCGTTCCAAGACGGTACTCCTGCTTTCAGCCTATGGTCTACTTTGTTGTTTAATATGCTTAATGTTTAATGTTTTTCGTCTTGATGTGCGTCCTGTTATGTTTTGTCTTGTGGCTATACCGTTTCTTGTTTGATGGTGTTTGGTGCGGTGTCATTTCGTGTGTGGCTCTCCCTGTTTGACTATTTTTTTCATATTGTGTACAGATAGATTACATATAGCAGTTGTCGAATGCACTAAGGATCTGGTTAAGATAAAGGCCACTGTTACTGTTTCTTCTCAGTAATGCTAGTTAGAAAAGACATATTGAAACCAGAGTTGATGACCTCTTAAATCCAGAAATGGAAGGAGAACGTCGGATATCTGTACTATTTCGTTTTTGTCGTACCCTTTATTACTTTTCTACAGTTACTCTGTTTGCAGCTCAATCATTGAGTACACTAGCGATAGGTGGATACAGTTTGTTCACTTAAATGTTTTCGTTATACATGCACTTTACCACTGTATTTACCGTTGCGGTTGTTGTAGATTAGTCGGAGAGGGGATACGTTTATTTACACTGTTTGTCTTTTAGGGTGGGGATGGAATAAGTGTGAGGTTGGGCACCCATAAACCGGTTTAACCCCCCAGTGACTTTTGTCACTGACCGTTCCAAGGCGGTACTTCCAATTTCCCCCTATTGTATGTGTGTTTTGTCTTTGTGCGTCTCTTGTTGTTTTTATAGTTATGTACATTTGCTGTTTCCTTGTGTTGCTGTTCAGCCGACTGTTTGTTCTGTATGTGGTGTTTCCTGCATGACTCATTTTGTACTTTTAAATCGGTAAAAGTAGCATATTTTGTAAATTGTATGGAATTTAATTCAGTTTAATTTACTACACGTGTATACATTAAACATTTTAGTTCGATACTACTACCACCTGTGTGTATACCCATAATAGATGCGACGTTTGCCCAGGTGTTGAATCTTATCCGCATAGAATTGCACCGTGTTAAAGCCCAGGGTGACATAGTGGACTGTGGTTAGAAGTCTCTACCAAAACATCAAAAACACTGTTGTTCATGTGAAAATCATATTGTATCGCTCTTAAAAAGCTTTTCAGCAATATTAAGCATGCTGAACAGATTTGGAAGCAGACATTATCTCGCTTGTTTTTATAAAGGAGCGTTTTATCTGGTTCCAAGCTGTTTTCAGATGAATATATAGATTGTGATGTAGCGTTAGTTCAAGGGCAATCGCAAGTTTCTAAATTTAGTTAAGTATTTGTAAGTAAATATCAAATAAGAATATAAAATACATGCATATGGAAAATATATGTAAGTTTTTAATGGTAGCAAACTGCATGACGTGAGTATTTTGTATTACTGATGTTCAGCAATAAAGAGTCACATCTTTTAACAGATTCGCTTATGTATTCAATTCATGCTTCATACGTTTGTGTAGGATTCTGGTTCTTCTGCATTTTTGGTCATAAACTCTGGTATATGTATTGTTTCTACATCGGGTACGGCTTCTCGCTGCACCTCTTTGTATTTGTAACACTTGGCAACAAATACAAATACTAACAGGTTGAATGCAGCCAGACCCGTGAGGAGAAACAGCATGTATTCCAAATGACCGCTGTTCGGTTCTTTGGGAAACCAGTCTGACTCGTCTGAAATGGAATAAACAAAACACCGGAGTAGTGCATCTGTTTTAATAAGTTGTATTTTACTCTTGTCTTCTATGTATTAGTAAAATATTGCCGCAAAACCGCTTATGTGCAAATATTCATTCAAACAAGTTTCAAACTACATGTATATGCACAAGTTTATTCATTACAACCAGTCAAAAAAATTCGTTCCTGGTGGGATGGCGCCTTATCATCGCCTTACCTGAATCTGAACTACTTGCAACGGTAATCACCAACACAATCCTGTTATGTTCATTTAGAATGCACCACTGGGAAAACATTTTTTGGACTTAACCAAGATCACACGTCGATTTTCAGATTAGATTTAATACCTATACCAATAGCGAGGCTCCCTTAGTTTCGTTGCATATTTTATTGCGTTTTGATTGGTGCACATGCTAACTGCATATATAATACAAGTGAGTAAATATCTTACGGAAACAGCTTCAAAGAAGATGTTATTAAAAGTGACGAGGATGATGAGAAGAATGAAGACAAGGAAACTGGAGAATATCGATTAATAACATTGATCATAAATTATACATGTATATCATAACATTTAACAGTTTCGCCACCACATAGTTTTCATCTGCTAAGAGTACATCCTGTTTCGTGTTTCAGGTTTCAAAGTGGAGTTTACATGTATATCATAACATTTAACACTTTCGCCACCACATAGTTTTCATCTGCTAAGAGTACATCCTGTTTCATGTTTCAGGTTTCAAAGTGCAGACATCGTTATGCATGTTGTGGAGTTGTTTGGAGGGGGAATTTTATTTACATTTTGACTTTGGTGAAAGTGGGATAAGGACGAGGTTGGGTACCCGTAAACCAGGTTTAAGTCCCCCAGTAGCTTATTTTGGTTGCTGGCCGTTCCAAGGCGGCACTCCTGCTTTCAGCCTACGGTCAATTTTGTTGTTTAATATGCTTAATGTTTAATGTGTTTCGTCTTGATATGCGTCCTGTTATGTTTTGTCTTGTGGCTTTACCGTTTCTTGTTAGATGGTGTTTTGTGCGGTGTCATTTCGTGTGTGGCTCTCCCTGTTTGACTATTTTTCCATATTTTCTAAACCCTTCTCATGCTAAGCGAATCTTGGCTTACATTTGGAAAAGCTTGGATCAATTGACATATCAAATATCTCGAGGTCCACTCAGGAACCAAGCTGTTTACTAGTAGTTTAAGAATCATCATGAATTTGTTCTACTGGTTGAATCGAAACATATTTGAAAGAATGCCCATCGGTCAAAGGATTGAAAGACCCAGAAGTCAGCTACACTTTCAGCATATCAGAGATTGAGCCCCTAGCACCAGCTGCTGAAGCGGTATTCAAATTTCAAAACTAATAACACCAAAATTAATGACTGTTTTGATCCGGCAGTGGTAACTGTGTTCACGAAACCTAGTTTTTAAAGTACGTCCTGTCTGACCTACATATTGAATGCCACAGCGTGGCGCATTTCATGTTAGAACATATATAAGAACAAAAATGAGTCATGCAGGAAACACCACATACAGAACAAACAGTCGCCCGAACAGCAACACAAGGAAACAGCAAATGTACATAACTATAAAAACAACAAGAGACGCACAAAGACAAAACAAACATACAATAGGAGGAAGAACTTGGAACGGTCAGTGACAAAAGTCACTGGGGGGTTAAACCGGTTTATGGGCGCCCAACCTCACACTTATTCCATCCCCACCCTGAAAGACAAACAGTGTAAATAAACGTATCCCCTCTCCGACTAATCTACAACAACCGCGACGGCAAATACAGTGGTAAAGTGCATGTATAACGAAAACATTTCAGTGAACAAACTGTATCCACCTATCGCTAGTGTACTCAATGATTGAGCTGCAAACAGAGTAACTGTAGAAAAGTAATAAAGGGTACGACAAAAGTGAAATAGTACAGATATCCGACGTTCTCCTTCCATTTCTGGATTTAAGAGGTCGCCTTCATAGAGTACTAAACCTTTCTTGTCGGCGTACATGCAAAGAGGCCAGCGTGATTGCCAACTGTAAAATGGTTCACAACCAAACATGCAGTATGTTGTAGTACTACAGGATCATATCCCTTTTTAATGAATTTTGTAACATATTTGATGAACAAAGTGAGAAAATGGGTATGTCCAATAATGTTACGAAGTTTGTAAATCACATCACCATAAAATTCAGGATGTGAAATACCGTGTCGCAGAAGCACCTTGAGATTACATTGGTACTTGCCAATAAGCGAGAGATTTCGATAGTAAAATTTAGAGAAAGTTTTTCTTAGTTTATGGTATCTATATCCTTGCTTAAGCAGTTTTTCAGTTAAAATGAGATTTCGACTGTTAAAATCGTCAATAGATGAACAAGCTCTAGCAAAACGAATAAGTTGAGATATATAAACCCCGTAAGATGGAGCACGGGGAACATCCCCGTCAAGATGAGGAAAATTTACAATATTAAAATCAAAATCATCTCTTTTGTCATATATTTGAGAAGAAATCATTCCATTATTAATTTTAAGGTCTAGATCAAGAAACGCTGCATAATTGTCGGACGGGTTAGCTTTATTCAATTTGAGTTCTTTAGGATAAATTGTAGGAATCAGAGGGTTTTATCAAAGAGCTAGACTGGATAAAGAAGTTACAAACACCTTTTCCTTTAGGCCTGAATGATATCATTTACCAAAGCGGCAATATTTCTGAAGATCCAAACATCGATATTTTATCCATTTTTTCTATTCGAAAAGGTAAAAGTAGATCACATGGTAGACGTAGAAGTGGTAATATTAAGCGTAAATTACGTCATAATATGTCTATTCATGATTTACATACCATTCTTAAACAAACTGGCAAACATTCTATGTTATCTTGTTTATCGGTTTTACCCTTTACCTGTCTCAGGTCCATAGACGAAGAGGCTGATAAAATCTATATGAGTACAGATCCGTTAATTAATACTGCCTCACTTATACAAAAAGTACAAAAATGATTCATGCAGGAAACACCCCATACAAAACAAACAGCCGCCTGAACAGCAACACAAGGAAACAACAAATGTACATAACTATAAAAACCCAAGAGACGCACAAAGACAAAACAAACATATAATAGGGGGAAGATGGAAGTACCGCCTTGGAACGGTCAGTGACAAAAGTCACTGGGGGGTTAAACCGGTTTATGGACGCCCAACCTCACACTTATTCCATCTCCACCCTAAAAGACAAACAGTGTAAATAAACGTATCCCCTCTCCACACAGCATGTTATTTGTCCTCTTATTGATAAAGAATCTGAACATAAAAGGCATTTTCTGAAACTTTATTTCCTAAATAAAGGTATGGATTTTATTGATATTCAAAGTATATTTCGTGATAAGAATGTAATCGATACTATTTCTCAAATATTTTCCAGAGAAAATAAAATGTTCCTTGCTTGCAATGTTCAACGTTCATTCTTTTCGAATTCAGAAGTTGAACATTACACAACGTGGATTTGCCTTGATGTTTACCTTTCTTTTAGATAATATATTTGTGCGTTATGGGGATACCATATGTCGTCAGGTTGTTTGTATACCCATGGGTACAAATTGTGATCCTCTTGTTGCAGATTTGTTTTTGTATTGCTATGGGAGGGATTTTATGCTTAGTTTAAAACCTGATACACAGGCCGATATTGTTAACTTCAAGGTATTTAGACGATATTTTGAATTTGGATAATCCTTTTTTTGAAACTATGATTTCTTCAATTTACCCAAAAGAACTGTCTGTAAACGAATCGAATCAATCTGACATTATAGCTTCATTTTTAGATTTGAATCTTCCATCACAAATGATAAATATATACTGAAAATGGGTGATCCTTCGAAAGCAAAAGTAGAAATGCAAAAATAGAAAATTGCAGACTCAATGCATTTAACAATACAGCACGTTATTTAGACGACATTTTTAATATTGATAACCCATACTTTGATTCTATGATAACCTCAATTTACCCTAGAGAGCTCAAGCTTAATAAAGCAAATAGTTCTGACATATCTGCAGCCTTTTTAGATTTAAATTTATCTATAAACAATGGAACAATTTCTTCTGGAATTTATGACAAAAGGGATGACTTTAATTTTAAAATAGTTAACTATCCTCATTTGGATGGGGATGTTCCCCGAGCTACATGTTACGGTGTATACATTTCTCAGCTTATTATGTCTCCCCCCATATTTATATGGGGGAGACATATTGTTTTCGTGAGAGTTGTCTGTCTGTCTGTCTGTCCGTCTGTCTGTATGTCTGTCCGTCTGTCCGTCACACTTTTTGTCCGGACGATGCCTGATGCCAGTTGATTGAAACTTCATATATGAAAAAAGA
The DNA here is from genome assembly GCA_963576725.1 of Azorinus chamasolen. Lineage (NCBI taxonomy): Eukaryota > Metazoa > Mollusca > Bivalvia > Cardiida > Solecurtidae > Azorinus > Azorinus chamasolen. Next base: position 110,466,818 of record OY755236.1, read on the forward strand.
GCATAATGAGAGGAAGTGTCATGCACAAGGTCCATAACTCTGGCTTCACTAATATAGGAGTTATTGCCCCTTGTAAAAAATCACACTTTTTTGTCCGGACGATAACTCCTATATGGTTCATGCCATTGGATTGAAACTTCATATATGAAAAGATCATGACAAGAGGAAGTGTCATGCACAAGTCCATAACTCTGACTTCACTAATGTAGGAGTAATTGTCCCTTGTAAAAAAATCACACTTTTTTGTCCAGACGATAACTCCTATATGACTCATGCCATTGGATTGAAACTTCATATATGAAAAGATCATGCCGAGAGGAAGTGGCATGCACAAGGTCCATAACTCTGGCTTCACTAATATTAGAGTTATTGCCCTTTGTAAAAAATCACAATTTTTGTCTGGACGATAACTCCTATATCGCACATGCCATTGGAGTGAAACTTCATACATGGAAACATCATAATAAGAGAAAGTGTCATGCATAAGATCCTTAACTTGGGCTTCAATAAATTTAGAGTTATTGCCCCTTGTACATTTGTTTAACGCTTTCTTGTCCGGACGATAACTCCTACATGGCTCTTGCCATCGTATTGAAACTTCATACATGGAGAGAGCATGATGAGAGAAAGTGTCATGAACAAGGGCCATAACTCTTGCTTCAATACTTTTGGAGTTATTGCCCTTTGTTACATTTTTGGCTGATCAATAATTCCTGTTCGACTGATGCTATTGGAATGACATTTTATTGATGGAAAGGGCATGATGAAAGTAAGTGCCATGCACAAGGGCCATAACTCTAGTATCAATATTTTTGGAATTATTAGCTGTTATCATTTTGTTTGGAAAGTGCATAATGAGGGGAAGTACCATTCATCAGGTCCATAACATTTTTAGTGATTTCCCTTTACATATTGTTTTTATTAGAGGGGAGACATCCGTTTTTGTGACAAAAACCTCTAGTTCGTTTTGCTAGAGCTTGTTCCTCTGTTGATGATTTTAACAATCGTAACCTTATTATCACTGAAAAACTACTAAAACAGGGCTACAGATATGACAAACTTCGTAAAATATTTTCAAAATTTTACCACCGAAATGTTCTACTCATCAGCAAATACAATTGTAATTTACGTACTTTTCTAAAGTTAGGTATTTCACATCCGGAGTTTTACGGTGATGTCATTTACACACTTCGAAAAATTATTGGACACACATATTTTGATACTTTGTTTGTCAAACGTATAAAACAATTCATTAAAAAGGGATATGACCCCTCTATATTGCAGCACACTACATGCTTGGTGGTCGACCCCTTTACAGTTGGTCATTATGCTTTCCTCTTTGCTTGTGCGACGACGGAAAGGCTTAATACTCTATGAAGGAAGATTCCCTCTTAAACCCGTTTACGGAGGGAGGAAATTAGATATTTGTATTTTGCCAGTTCTGTCGTACCCCAAATGACTTCTCCACAGCTGCTCTGACCTGAATAGTCATCGAGTACATGTCTACGATTTCAAGTTTATTCTTTTTCAAACAAAACAGTTGTGCATGCTTAATATCCACTAGTATTTGTATCTTCTTGCGATTTATCTTTTATTAAATGTCGGTGTAGAAGTGTTTCATATAGTTTTCCCGTACTTTTAAATTATGACGTCATTTAAATGATGACGTCGCTTGTTTACCTCTAACGTTTATTTTCAAATCATTTTCATTTTGGCAGACATCGTTATGCATGTTGTGGAGTTGTCTGGAGGGGGAATTTTATTTACATTTTGACTTTGGTGAAAGTGGGATAAGGACGAGGTTGGGTACCCGTAAACCAGGTTTAAGCCCCCCAGTAGCTTATTTTGGTTACTGGCCGTTCCAAGGCGGTACTCCTGCTTTCAGCCTATGGTCTACTTTGTTGTTTAATATGCTTAATGTTTAATGTTTTTCGTCTTGATATGCGTCCTGTTATGTTTTGTCTTGTGGCTTTACCGTTTCTTGTTTGATGGTGTTTGGTGCGGTGTCATTTCGTGTGTGGCCCTCCCTGTTTGACTAATTTTCCATATTTATTGAGTCTGTTCATGAATAGTAATTAAAAGTTCAACACTACTCACGACCCCTAGCACCGGCTTAAGCAGTATTCAATTTTCAAAACGATTAACATCAAAAGGACCAGAAAATATAACAACACTGAGAATGAAGTACGGGGCGTCTTTTTACAGCCGCCACACATGAACTTAACACCCGCTGTTGTGAAGTACATATATTCTGAAAATGGCTGATCCTTCGAAAGCAAAATAGAAATGCAAAAGTAGAAAATTGCATACTCGGTTTTATTGAGTCTGTTCATGAGGAGTAATTAAAAGTGCAACACTACTCACGCCCCCTAGCACCGGCTTAAGCAGTATTCGATTTTCAAAACGATTAACATCAAAACTAATGATCCCGAAGGACCAGAAAATATAACAACACTGAGAATGAAGTACGGGGCGAATTTTTAGTCCAAAATATACGATAAAAGGGAATATTATAATTTTAAAATTGTTAATTATCCTTTCCTAGATGGAGATGTGCCCCGTTCTACATCCGATGGGGTTTATATTTCTCAACTTATTTGGTTTGCCATAGCCTGTTCTTTTGCTGGAAGATTTTAACAGTCGTAATTTAGTTATAACTGATAAACTTACAGATATCACAAACTTCGGAAAACTTTTTATAAATTTTATTATCGAAATTTACCATTCATTAGGTAATATAATTGCAATCTACGGACGTTACTGCAACAAGGCATTTCTCAACCAGAATTTTACGGGGATGTTATCTACAAACGGGGTCATATCTATTTTCATGATTTATTTATAAAACACATTAAAACCTTTAAGAAGAAAGGTTATGATCCCATTGTATTGCAACGCACTGCATGTTTGGTTATTGACCCCTTTACAGTCGGTAGCTAAGCTCCCCTCTTTGCTTGCGCGATGACAGACCGAGTGTAGTACTCTATGATGGTATACTCTTAAACTCAGATACGGGATGAGCTTACCAGACTCATGTACGACCTTTTCCCTGTCGAGCCTTTAACGGCTTCCTGCAGGTGCTCTGCTTCAGCAAAGTCATTGAGTACATATTTTTATTATGCTATGTTTTACATATTGTTATGTGTTTACCGTCTTCTATGTTGTTGGTAAGTCGGGCGGGGATACCTTTATTTACACTATTTGTAAAGCTAGGGTGACTTTGAGAGAAGAGTGAGGTTAGGACGTCCGTAAACCGGTTTAAACCCCAGTGAAGATTTTGCTACTGACCGTGCCAAGGCGGTACTCTCTTTGTCACCCTTACTTTTGTTTGTCTTGTGTCTATGTACTTGTGCTTTTGTTCATGTATGGAATGTTTATCTCTAGTACTTGTGTGCTGTTAATGTTTTCTGTGTTCATCTCGTGTATGTGCGTGTGTTTGGGTGTGTATTCTATATATATTTCTGTTTCTCTGTGAACGGAGGAAAGCGATTTGTTACAAGCACAGAAAACCTTTTGGTCTTTTCCTCCATCTGTATATAGCTGGTCATCTCGATATGACTAAAATACTGTTAAAGAGACGTAAAAATCCAAATAAGCAAATTCTGAGCAAACAATGCAGACACTAATCAGACATTTCTTACAGGAGCCATCTGCAAAGAGTCTATGCTGTTTGCATATTGCAAAATGCATATTTAAAGGGAACATTTATCGATAAATGAGGCACCAATGATAATTCTTACCGCTCTGTCTCCACAGTCCTACTATTTTCACTAAGGCTGACGCAACATAACTTCCCAGGCCTGACGTCATCAAAAATAGACCCATGATCAACCCCTGCATGAACGATGGTGCTTGGGTGTAAGCGAATTCCAGCCCTATCAACATGTAAAGATTTATGGATGAACAGTGAACTTTGTAGATAGGCCCAGTGTAGACAATAATTATTGATATTGTTTAAATGTCATCGCATCGGCTGAGTAGCGTTGATGTGGAAATAAACAATTATTTGTAAACTCGCAATCAAAATTATGACACATGATAACAGTACGAATCATGTGCAGACGCAGCCATGGCGTACAGATATCGACCTGGATAGACGCAGCCATGGCGTACAGAGATCGACCTGGATAGACGCAGCCATGGCGTACAGATATCGACCTGGATAGACGCAGCCATGGCGTACAGAGATCGAACTGGATAGACGCAGCCATGGCGTACAGATATCGACCTGGATAGACGCAGCTATGGCGTACATAGATCGAACTGGATAAACGCAGTTTCTAAACACCAGAAAAGCAACAATGTCTTGAGATACGTCTTTCATTAATTTTCTTTTTTTGAATGTTTCTTTCGACTGATGGATTCGAATATGATTATATTCAGTAACAACACTAATGTTGTGTGATAACATTCATACAGCCATTATTCGATTGTGTATACAATGCTTGGATAAACTCTCCTGTGACTAGTAAGATCTTGCCATGCTTATGAGAGAGTAAATGACTATTGCGACAATTTCGATATGTATACACGACTAGAAGTGTAGCCATTTGTGGTTTCAGGTGAGACCATAAGTTTGAATCTAAATATTCAAACGTATTGTGCACTATGGTAAAGGATAAACTAATCATACACAACCTACCAGAAATACTGGCAAAGACCTCACTGCTTCCAATGAATGCAAACTCGGGTATCTGAGCGAACATAGAAAGATGGGATGCATTGAAGGTGTCCCCTGCTAGAATCTGTATTTGCGAGCCTTCGGCTGCAATGTTATTCTTCCTAATTATTTCCAAGATACCTGCATACAGCATCGAACATGCAGCTAAAATCATTCCGATACCTACACCAATAAAAGTAATGAGATATATTTATCGAAATAAACGGTTCTTAAATAGATCTTTTTTCACCTATTGCATTACAGGAATACACGGGGGCTTAGTTTAGAAGTGCACACGATATAGTGTTCAAGAAGACAAAAATATAAACAAATATGAAAACACCCAACACGTACAAACATATAAAGGTCAATGTAACACTGACCTTTATTTTGTTTTTCGAAGATCATTATTTATTGATGTGCAATGGTTTGTGAAGGAGTAAAGGAGTGGTTTAAAGACACGAATGTGTGATAAGTTAAACATATGTCTTATCCTGCTTTAACTGTGTAATAGAAAGACAATTAAAACGAACAATATTACAGACGTCTGTACGAGGCAGTGAACGAGTTAATTACTATATTAATGCTGGTATGGATTTGATTCTATATGCTCTTATACATATTGCTGTCTACATATACACAAAGTGCCAACGTAATACGTTAGAAATTAGCATTGCCATTATTCTTATACATGTACATGCATATTAGGTTGTTCATGAAAGCAAGCATACACCATATATAGTAAGAAGTTTTCGTGTAAAATATTTTGCAGCCTGTTATAGGACAAAGTAAAGTTACCAATTCTTTGTAGATGTGTTGGGGTCCAGCCTATCTTTTCAAGCAGCGGGTATATAACTAGGTCCATGATAGGGATAAGGATAAGGATAATAATGGTGTTGAAAATGTTCAATATGGCTGCAGGAAGCTTGGCATTGCCCACTTTTATGTTCATTCTCTCACTTTGAAGGAAGAGGGAGGAACTCATCTGAAGTCAGATATTTACCTAATACAAGTATAAGCATCTCTATTAAAAGATTATAATATGCAGTAAATACTGAACTTTGATTCTTGAAAACGCAAAGTTATCCAGAATCCCATCTGTATTCAAACTGTTTGTAAAGGTCATCACAATATTGTCCATGGTGCTAAAGGTGTTAATAAACTGGTTGTTTTATAATAAAACTGAACACATTTACAGATTAATTGACAAATATACAATTATAGATCATATTTACTCCAAAAGCCAAAGCACCACAGAGAAATGCCTACCACAAGTAGATTATCATTCAAGAAATATATTTCTGAACGTGTATCCTTTTTATACTAACCTGTGAGTACACTGCCCAATATATAATTATCAACAGAAACACGGGCAAAATCCTAATAACTGAAATGACGCCATCTACATGTCCGTCCTCATGAGTGCCGCCGTTCTGTGTCCGAGCATTTCGCCATGATATTGGTTTCTTGCCACAGCTCTGTCGGCATACAGACAGTGACATTGCAATTACACTACCTGAAAATATTACGTGTGAATGAATTGTACTGTACAATACCATAACACATTTTTGTAACATCGAGTCGTGATAGAGGTAATAATTTTGCACACAGATACTGGTTAAATATTCAGAAATATAAAAGCACAAATATGAGTCATGCAGGAAACACCACATACAGAATAAACAGCCGCCTGAACAGCAACACAAGAAAACACAGCAAACGTACATAACTACCAAAAACATAAAGAGACGCACAAAGACAAAACAATAGGGGAAGATGGAAGTGTCGCCTTTGAACGATCAGTGGTCACTGGGGGTTTACTCCGGTTTAGGGGCACACAACCTCACACTTATTCCATCACCGCCGTAAAAGACAAACAGTGTATCCCCTCTCCGACTAATCTACAATAACCGCGATTGCAAATACAGTGGTAAAGTGGCTGTAAAACAAAACATATTATGTGAAACAACTGTATCCACGAAATAGTACAGATACAAATAGTGCAGTTTAAGAAACTCAGCTATATATTGTGAACATACATAGGGTTAATAATGCCTTCGTATTGGCCTCTTTGCATGTACGCCGACAAGAAAAGTTGAGTTTTCTATGAAAGCGACCTCTTAAATCCGGAATGAGGACGTCGGATATCTGGTCTGTTTCATTTTTGTCGTACCCATTATTACTTTTTCTACAGTTACTCTGTTTTCAGCTCAATCATTGAGTACACTAGGGATAGGTGGATACAGTTTGTTTCACTTAAATGTTTTCGTTTTACATGTACTTTACAACTGTATTTGCCATCGCGGTTGTTGAAGATTAGTCGGAGAGGGGATACGTTTTATTTACACTGTTTGTCTTTTAGGGTGGGGATTGAATACATGTGAGGTTTTGTTTTTGTGCGTCTCTTTATGTTTTTGCTAGTTATATACATTAGTTGTGTTTTCTTGTGTTGCTATTTGGACGGCTGCTCTGTATGTGGTGTTTCCTGCACGACTCATATTTGTACTTTGGCTACCCGTCTGACACTACACTGGGCAAAAATAGTCCTTTCAGTTTTTCGTCTTTAGCAACTGTCCTGGCACTCTTAAATCAAATTTTGAAGCACACTTGCACTCTTTATTTAAGGATTGAAAAGAAATGACTCTTACTAAAGGGTTGAAGTACATCGACAATCCTATTTCAAGGTTGGAAGGAAGAGTATTGACGCTCCTAATACAATGTTTGAAGTACATTGACACTTTTAATTCAAGGTTTAAAGTACAATGACACTCTGCAGTGAACTAGCATTAATGATTAAAGGTCTAGAATGCACTGACACTCATACATGATATTAGATAACTTAAGATAGGGACATTGTGAAATTTAGTGGATGGTATTATTGTTACCCTTAAACAAAACGTAAGGTTGACATGTTTGATGAAAGCTTTAAATGGAAAAGTATTTAAGTCAAGCAGGCAAAGCCACATACAAGACGCAACCACCACTAAAACACCGATAGACAGCATGACACACACACACGCACACACACACAACATCACACCCAAACGCACACTCACACACGAAATGAACACAGAAAACACCAAAAGACACACAAGAACCAGAGACAAACGTTCCACACATGAACAAAATCACAAGCACAAAGACGCAAGGCAAACAAAAGGAAGGGTGACAAAGAGAGTACCGCCTTGGCACGGTCAGTAGCAAAAACATCACTGGGGGTTTAAACCGGTTTACGGACGTCCTAACCTCACACTTCTCTCAAAGTCACCCTAGCTTTACCAATAGTGTAAATAAAGGTATCCCCGCTGGACTTACCCACGTTTAATGTATCGTTTCGAGAATAAGCAAGATGCGTTTGTGAAACACTATGCCACCGATATGACATTTGACCTTGATGAATGACATTGACCTTTATAATTCACTCCTAAAAATGTGTCCCTCCATAAGTTACACATGTATGCCAAGTTTGAAGCATGTATGTTGAATGGCAACAAAAGTATCGCCAATCTGAATCTGACCCATAATTTCACTTTTGGTCCTGATGTAGTAAGTCATCCCTAAAAATGTTCGCCACCATACGTTGCACGCGCATGCCACGTTTGAAATATGTATGTGCTATGGCTACAGAATTATTGGCAACGTTAAAGTTGGGGGACAACCAACAAAAAACCACCAACCAACCAATCAACAGACAGACAGAGCAAAAACAATTTGCCCCCATGGGGACATAAAACAACATTTAATCAAATGTTAAGGTTATAATAACCCTTTTACCCATGAATAGGTATTTAGGAAATTATCACTGTTTGTTCTGGGTCTATCCCGTCTTAAAGGCTCCAATTGCCGTCTTTTGAAAGGAACGGGCTCACCGATTTATATCTTTTATTGTCTAAGTCACTGAACGAGGACATAATCTGATTAGGAAGGTAAACTTTTCGTTCTACTATGGGCGCATAAACCGGTTTAACCCCCCAGTGACTTGTGTCACTGACCGTTCCTAGGCGGTACTTCCATCTTCTCCCTATTGTATGTTTGTTTTGTCTTTGTGTGTCTCTTGATGTTTTTATAATTATGTACATTTGCTGTTTCCTTGTGTTGCTGTGCGGGCGACTGTTTGTTCTGTATGTGGTGTTTCCTGTATGACTCATTTTTGTACTTTTGATATATTGTTCTTGAGATCACACCTGTTGTGAAATATAAGCATTGTCATGGATATCCGTGGTAAATCTACTACATTGTACTACATATCCCGGTCTCTCCCGGAAATTTCAGAGACGCTTTTCAGTGTCTCCCACCCGCACTTCCTCTCCACCCAAATGGGTACCCGTGAGAGTCACTAGCCGGTACTGCGGCGGCTGCATAATTGCGCCATATGTTAGCAGTGCTCAATATTGTAGGCGAATAACTCAGTGACCAGGGGAGTAATGTAAAGTCAGCTGGACGGTCATTCGGACTGAAAGTAGACTATAACTAGGTACTTTTTTTATTCTATTCGCTGTATCACATGGTCTAAAACAAAGCAATTAATATAAAGGAACGGAATGTTATCATCTAATTTATGATTGATAATTGAGAAATACTTTATTACATAGCGATAAAACAATGATGATATTCGTCGTTCGCAGTCGAAGATGACCACAACTACAGTGTCACAGTTTGTAGGGTGGTGGCTGATCAAGCCGATCTTCGCCTTGAAGCACCTACTGCAGCTTGGACATTGAATGTCCGCGTCTGCAAATTGTACAGATGAGGTGCTCGCTCTCTCCTTCCTTTGTTGGCGTTTCCGCTCATGATTCTTGGTCCGCAATGAATGACTCAAACGCTGGAACCCCCGGCAGACGGAACGTTTCTGCGTTTTCTCTTCCCATGTTGCAGGGGCAATCCCGCAAACCTTCATGTAGGCTTTAATTGAGTCCTTGTAGCGCTTCTTCTTATCCCCATATTGTATAAATCAATACTTTGCATACTAAGACACTTTTGCCATGTTTTAAGAATTGAATATGTTATATAATTTTGATTTAAGTTTTATTAGAATATTTATTATTTCTGACTTTCCTTGTCAAATTGAAAATGTTTTTTTTTTCAAAATTTTGAGAATTCAGTTATCGAAATATATATTTCATTAAAGGCAACCATAATGTATTAGAAACCAGATTAATGGTTTTATTTAACAATTCATCTTTATCTTCCATTCAAGGTTTTTAAATTCAAATGCAAAAGGAAAGTATACACATCAATAATATCACATATCATTAGTCGTGCAGTCAATAAACACTTACCCTCTACAGGCACGTGTTTGTATTTAGCCTTTGTTGATATAAATATGATTACGCCAATGACCATACTGACCAGCGGAATCGAGAAACCCAAGTCGAACCCAATCTCCTGCTGTACATAGGCCACAGCAGAGTAAGCAACCACTGCACCAACATTAATGAACCAATATAACCTGAATAATACACGAAAGTTATCAGTTATTTGATCATGCTGAACTGAATGGCTCCTTAATCATTCTTTTTTCATTGTTTAAGTAAATGTTGAAACGTTCTAGTTTGTATTCAACTGTTTGTGAAATTTCAATCGAATACCATAATCCCATCTAGCCCATGTGTGGGCTGGCTTTTATTGTCGATGAGATTGATTGCGGTTTGGTTTAACAGCGCTACAATGTGAAGGCTGTGTGCGTATGTATATGTGTATGTATATGTGTGCAGGCTGTGTGTGTATATGTGTGAAGGCCGTGTGTGTATGTATATCTGTGAAGGTTGTGTGTGTATGTATATATGTGAAGGCTGTGTGTGTATGTATATATGTGAAGACTGTGTATGTATGTATAAGTGTGAAGGCTGTGTGTATGTATATCTGTTAATGCTTTGTGTGTATGTATATCTGTGAAGGTTGTGTGTGTGTATGTATATTTGTGAAGGATGTGTGTGTATGTATATCTGTGAAGGCTATGTGTGTATGTATATGTGTGAAGGTTGTGTGTATGTATATCTGTGAAGGCTTTGTGTGTATGTATATGTGTGAAGATTTTGTGTATACGTATATGTGTGAAGGCTTTGTGTGTCTGTATATGTGTGAAGGTTGTGTGTGTATGTATGTGTGTGTGTATGTATAAGTGTGAAGGCTGTGTGTATGTATATCTGTGAAGGCTTTGTGTGTATGTATATGTGTGAAGATTGTGTGTGTATGTATATCTGTGAAGGCTTTGTGTGTATGTATATATGTGAAGGCTTTGTGTGTATGTATATGTGTGAAGACGCTGTGTGTATGTATATGTGTGAAGGTTGTGTGTGTATGTTTATCTGTGAAGGCTTTGTGTGTATGTATATGTGTGGAGGTTGTGTGTGTATGTATATGTGTGAAGGCCGCGTGTGTATGTATATGTGTGAAGACTGTGTATGTACGTATAAGTGTGAAGGCTGTGTGTGTATATCTGTGAAGGCTTTGTGTGTATGTATATGTGTGAAGGCTGTGTGTGTATGTATATGTGTGAAGGCGTTGTGTATATGTATATGTGTGAAGGTTGTGTGTGTGTATGTATAAGTGTGAAGGCTGTGTGTGTATGTATATCTGTGAAGGCTTTGTGTGTATGTATATATGTGAAGTTTGTGTGTGTATGTATATGTGTGAAACCTTTGTGTGTATGTATATCTGTGAAGGCTTTGTGTGTATGTATATGTGTGGAGGTTGTGTGTGTATGTATATGTGTGAAGACTGTGTATGTACGTATAAGTGTGAAGGCTGTGTGTGTATATCTGTGAAGGCTTTGTGTGTATGTATATGTGTGAAGGCTGTGTGTGTATGTATATGTGTGAAGGCGTTGTGTATATGTATATGTGTGAAGGTTGTGTGTGTGTATGTATAAGTGTGAAGGCTGTGTGTGTATGTATATCTGTGAAGGCTTTGTGTGTATGTATATATGTGAAGGTTGTGTGTGTATGTATATGTGTGAAACCTTTGTGTGTATGTATATCTGTGAAGGCTTTGTGTGTATGTATATCTGTAAAGGCTGTGTATGTATGTATAAGTGTGAAGGCTGTTTGTGTATGTATATGTGTGAAGGCTTTGTGTGTATGTATATATATATTTATGACGACAAAATGCGACTTTATACTAACATACATCACGCTTATACTCGTGCAATGCTGAACGGCATCATTCTTTCAGAATATGAACTCTTCAATTCAACGCTGACTTGTTTGAGAATTTAAATAACAATGTACGAATATTCATAAAAATGCTAAGAATGTTAATGGTCAATGTTTCCACGAGCGCTCTTACCAGTTGAAGAATGATTGTACAGCCTTTTCTCCAAGGTCATCAATTTGTTGGGCACCGAATGGTCCAACATTGGCCTTAATACCGCCAGTGCCAAAGCCAATGAATGCCAGTCCAGTGAAGAAAACCGCCTTCCGTGCATTCTGTCATTATGATATGAATACACTACTCTATAGAGCTTTGCTGTAGTGACTACTTCACCCATTCCATTCATAGGCTAGGATTTATATCTAGCCTCTTTGAATACATTTACTGAAAATGTGCTTTTACTAGAAAAAGGAACAATTTAAAATCGTGTAGTTTTGAAACCATTGTTATAAATAGAACATTTGTTCTTATGAAGCAAATGCTCTGTTAAGCACAATGATTTCAAGAATTGATTTTACAGACGCATCAAAAGGCGTTAATATCATGGAATGGCTTGTAATAAAGGGAAATATGTGTCTTATAAAGCGGCTGATTCGCTTAACCCTTATTCAGTGCCGAATGACACCTAGGGTCCATGCTTATAAAGCTTTTAGTTGAGTCTGAGTTTCGTTCTCAAGCTTTTGATTGGTCAGATTTGAGTTCTCCAGCTTTTGATTGGTCAGATTTGAGCCAGAGGCTCAAATCTGACCAATCAAATGCCTGAGAACGTTCTCAGACTCAACTAAAAGTTTTATAAGCATGGACCCAGGTCTTCGATATCAAATACATGAAAGTTTAGTCTTGCTCGGTGTTTATTCGATTAGTTTTCTTTTCAGCATATAAACAAATAATTGATGTATTTTAGGCAACGTTGCAAAAGTTTGAATTATACTGAGAATGTGAACAATCAGACATGAAATTAAATTCTTGCTCAAAACTCAAAAGTTTTATAACCATTGGGTCATGGCACATTTTATCTTTCTTAACAGTGGCAAATATATATTGTTTTATGCGGAGAAAGTACAGACATATTCTAAAGACTTTGTTTCACTGCTGCGTCACATCAGAGCCTTTAGTCTTCGGACTTCATTATTAATATTATTTTTTTTTATCAAACTTTAACCTTTTACTGCACAAATACGCCATTTGACGCCTTTGATGAAACTTTCTTGTGTACGTGTGCCATTATACAAACTGATATTCATGGCGTCATTATTTCTTACATTGATATTCATAGAGTAAAGAGTTGATTAAAAGTGTACTTCCTGGTCGGATGTTATTGATTGTCGTGGTAGGCACACAATGCAAGAGCATGGACGTTCGTGTACAATATATTTGTTGTAGGCACACAATGCAATAGCATAAACGCTCGTGTAAATATATATGTTGTCACACTGTTTATTATTATTAATATAGATTTTGCAATGATTTGCATTTCTCACGTTAGTGTAAAACAACATATATGTATACGCATTTGATAATGACATTATTTGGTGTACACTATGACTTCAAAAGATTAAAGTTTCTCTTAAAAGTACATTAAAACATCGTTTATTCAAACACTCAAATAGGTATTTTTTTAAGACATATGGCAACTTAATGCAGGATGGAAGTCATGCTGACAGCTCCCCAAAAAGAGCTTCCTGTGCGACTTCCATTATGCACTCGCGGTCACATGCCTTAAAAGATCTAAAATACTATTTTATTAAAAATCGAATTATTTAAGTTTTACTGTACTTTACTTTCTTCGGTGCGATTGAGATTTGTGATACATGGTAAACCTTTATTGACGACGTGCATAGACGGATATGTACTGTCCCGTTCAACTCGTATACAGTTACCTTGTTTAGACCTTCTTCACTTCCGAGCCTGTCTTTGTAGTTGACGGCGGATGCAAGCAACAATACCAAACCTCAAATAGACAATTGTATACATATAAGTACATATTTGGGCAATTTTCGTCAATTCTGTAGCAAATAGGGAAGAATGTAACATACATCTATGACATAAACATTTTTCAACAAATAATGTTTCTTGTTAATCATTAATCTGCTGCGGTTTGATAAGCTATTGCCTATACAAACAGTTTGGATTAGACGCCAAGTTACCCAGCGTCTCATCAGGATCCAAACTGTTGAATACCCTGCTAACATTGCTAAAGATTCATTCCCATGCAGTGAAAACGTTAAACTATCGAGTAAAGTTGAAATACTAGTTTACCCATAATCGCTTAATGATAACATCTATAGTAATCTGTGCATATTATAGACCCTCTTACACGAAGTCCCTAACGAAGTCTAACTTGATGTGTCTGAGAGAGCTTTATACAGGAAATATGTTTGGCGCCGTATGGTAATGCGTGAATTGTAGCAACAGAACACGTTTAGCGCATTCTTCATATGCCTTTCAATGCCATTATAAACAGAATAGACGCAATGAGACGGCTCCTGTAGGAGTAGTCTGATCAGCTTCTGCTTTATACTTCAACTTTTTTTAAAATTTCAAAGAATAAGAAGTGTTCTAACCTAATATATATATTAGACTTGCAATGAGAATGGTTTTGTACTTCCCGGCGATGGAGTCGGATACATAGCCTCCAAAAATACAAATTATATACGTGGTTCCTGAAACAAACACAGTATGCTATGTAGAACAAAACGTCTTCTTTGTTTGTAGATTCATTTATAGCAGTTTTAAAATTGAAGTGGCATGCATTAAGCTACCATCTGCCTTACAGATCCATAATTATACTTTCTTGGTTGTCTTCTTCATCTTACGCATGGCCATATAATATACATGTTAGTATCAACGTCATGAAAGGAAAAGGAGACACGGTAAGAAACACTGAAACAGATAAACCAAACAACAACAATGTTTCCTAGCTAATCTAGGTAAATCATTTTGAAATGTCTTCGCCAACTTCTATACGTAACACCGCATTCGACTCATTTACCAATCAGCTGATTTACCAATATGCATGGGGGCATAATGTAATCAGTTTGTGTCCGCTGTACGTAACCCAAACTCTAGATAGTGATTTCAAAAAGTGCAGACACATATATGTCGCCATGTTCAGAACGAACTGTTAGCGATTAGGAATAGTGCAGACACATGTCCGCTCCAACAGGAGTATTCTGCATGCTTTTCAGCTGTCATCCGTATTAAAGACCTTACATAATACTTAGTTCAGTTTTCAGATTTGCAAGATTTACATGTCTTAAGTATCCGCTCATTATTGAACATATACGTTTTAAAAAGCAGGTGGTTGTTCAATGCAGTGCAAACGTCGTAATGCAGAAAAATCCTATTGGATATTTCTGCATTACTTTTGACCTGCATTAAGCTATCACCTGCCTTACATACCAATAATTAGACCTATTTTGATGGCCACTTAAGCAGTCCCATTGGATCATTAAACACAGCAGTCGTCTTTCTGAGCAATGATACCAACCTTTTACAAAGTCTCGTCCGAAACAATACTTTAATCAGCTCCATAATAAACATTTATGCAGGAATTGATAACTTCATGAATATAACAAAATATGATAAAGAAGTGTTGGTTTAGACTGTATAATTTCAAAAGGTAAACAGAACAGACCCCGATCAGACGTCTCTATCAGGAACGTCTTATCTGGGTCTATTCTGTTTGCAAAGGTGTGGAAAGCCGTTTATAAGAAGAACATGTTAAATGTATTAAACGCTTAAAATATGAATATAAGGGTTGATGAATTGTTCAACATTACCTGAGAATACCAGAGTGATCACTGATGCGTCATCACTTGAAAACCCCAACATGGATGTGCAGAACAATACTAAATTTGCCATCACACTATAGTACGTTAGTCTCTCACATAACTCCACAACTAGGATACTTATCACTGTAAACATCTTCTCCTTTGGCATGCCTCGTCTTGTAGGCAAGTTCTGGCCCTCGGTGGTATCCATCGATCTTGATACAGTAAAACCCCTCTAAACCGGACGTAAAATTAAATATATATCGGTCTTGAAGAGAGGTGGCAGCTTAATGAAGGAAGGAAATCGTACCGAAAGCTCCTCTAGCTTTCTGCATGCCTTTCACCCTGCACTAAGCAGTCACCTGCCTAACAGTATTTACATTCTTTTCTTCTAGAATTCCGGTGTAGATGAGTTATACTGTACTGTATGCAGAAAACTACCTCTATAACAGCCTCTCAAAGAAGTCCAATTGTCGAACTTTAAACGTGGCTAATTGGGGTTCGAACAGAATAACTCCGAACAGGTATTATTGTGTCGTTTCTAGTCTGCATTAGGTAATCACGTGTTTTCCAATTATTCAATTTTTCACTAGCTGACTGGTTTAAAGATGCTGAACTATAGAATTCGGAATATACTTAAGAAATATATTCCAATGGTGTATCTACAAAGTTTCCTCCAAATCGATGTCACATTATAATAAACATATATTAAGTGTGTAAGTATTAAAAATAACGTAAACAAGATATACAATTATCTACTTTTATCTAACGATATGAGTATATGATTAGCTGTTTATATTTGTTTACCACACGTTTTGCAACTGGTTCAGACGATAAATGAATTGACTTCGGACTTTACTTCCTCTGACTCTCGCCCTTTGAGTTTTATCATTTTAAAATTGACAAACGCAAGCCTAACTTGTTTTATATACGCCTTTGCATATTAGTGTACATTGGGTTTGAGATATATCTTAAGGATACATTATTTTATCAGTTGGTAGGGTAGTATTAAATGACATTCGGACCATTCGCTAAGTGATATCAAGGCGAGACGCCATCTTGTAAACAATTGCCGTTTACATTTGGCACGGAGATGGATAATTGACTTCCTGAAACATGATGCCAGCTTCCAGAGGATAAATATTTCCATGGAGATTCCATGCGAATTGTTTTTATGTGGATGCATGTTGTTTTCACATAATTTCCTTCCTGGCAATAATTTTACCATTTGTTCCATCGATATCCATTTAAGATATAATGACATCTTGAATTATTTTGATACTGGTACATGAGCGCAGAAAATCTTGTCAGGAACCAGAGTTGTACATGTCAATAAGACAACAAAGAAGACCCTGATCAGACAGTTCCTACATGAGCCGTCTGATCTGGGTCTACTCCGTTTGCAAATGCCTTAACCTTATCCATTATGTAATCGCATTTTGACGTATCTGCAAACTATAGGAGCCGTCTGATCAGGGCCTAATTTGTTTGTTTATGGTGTAATATAGAGCTGCTTCTATAGCGTCTTACTGAGCAAAATGGCATTTGTTCATATTTTTCCTACATTAATATTTATCAGGGAAAGGGTGAAAAGGTAAGATGTATTTATGGAGTAAATGGTTAAATAAATCACCACATGGCGCTTGTATTTGGGTTAGTTCATTTTATTACAAAGGGAACTACTAATTTGTAGCCCCACTTCGTGTACCGTAAAGCACGCCTACAGTAAAACCTGTCTTCACCGACTTTGATTCAATATTGATTGAACGCAGAAATCTTAAAAAAGCAGGTGGTTGCTTAATGCAGGGTAATGGTAATGCCGCAATATCCTATAAGAACTTTCTGTATTACTTTTGTCCTGCGTTTAGCTACCACTTACCCTACAGACAAAAAATAGACCTGTTTTGAAGGTCGCTTAAGACAGGTTCTACTGGACTTGGCAAAGGCGGGTCTACGAATACGACAGGGAAGCAGTTTTGATTCGTTGTGCAGTTTATAAGGACATGTGATGGTTTTGTGCTGCGTTTAAACGCATGCTTACATAATCTTCCGTTAATCTGTCCCATTCTTCACCTCAACATGTTCTCACCTTTAATCATGGTGTATTTGAATTCGTGTCACCATTAAATTTATATTCTGCACATTCTTGGTATGATTTAATGAACAATAACGACTGAACGCGTATTATATCATTACAATTATTATTACGGTCCATTGTCCACGGTATATATGTATTCGACACAATATTACTGATATCTGCTTAATCCTTAAATAAACACCAGCAGAGACGGAAAACTGTGGAATTTAACGGACATCTTCGATGAAGCTCCTATTGACTCGGAATCGATTTCAGAACAACACTTAGACTATCAAATAGCTGTCCACAACAAAAACTGACATAGGTCTCCACTGATTCATTGGTACGTTTAGTTGCCAAGACCTGTGACTTAATTTTAAAATACAGATCCTCTAATTCATATAGTTAGTAGTTTTTCCTAAAATGTTGTGATAATGTATTGCTTTAAGATGCCAAATTTTGAAGGTATAGCTTTTATGCACTTCACGTAGTCGCTAATGGTTCAAATTCATAAGTGCTCGGACAGTAGAGTACTCTCTACTCTGGTATATGTGTATCAGTTTATTTTATCTTATTGTGAAACTAGGCACAGGTATTCAAGTATCGGTCTATTTTATTGCAAATGATGTCTGTAACAAATGTTTAAGTGTTTGCTGTTTATTTAATGTATAAAGTCGCTGCTAATCAGTTTATCTCAAATCTGATTTGAGATAATCATCGTTTTAAGGACAATTTGTAACGTGGCTTGTTTGGCCGTTTTTCTGTAATCAGTTTTTATGTGCTTATGTAAATAAGCAGACATATGTATTCATAATTATGCAGATGTCTTGTTTGTAAAATTAACAGAGGCTATATACTTTTTAATTTTTATATACTTTTTAATCCCTGTATAGATATAGTGCAAACATTATGAAATGATAATGTGATTTATGTATAGTCTCTTATAATTCAATTATGAATGGCATGGCTATTTTATAGATGTAGTGATGATTTTGTATTATTGTTACTCTGAAGAGACTCAAATATTGAATATATATTGGTCAGTTGATGAAAGTTAAAACTGCAAAAGAGAATGTCTGTTATGTAACACTTTACCTTTATGTACGAGCTTTATCCAGACCAGTACGTTCAATACACACAACTGAGTTAATAACGAATTCTGGTAAATGGTGTCCCCAGCAATCTAATGAAATAAAAATACTATAACCTTTTGCACGTTATGGCCAAATCCGCGACTATTACATATTCTAACAATAAGCATCCAAATGAGACATTGAGAAGACATACGACACCTCATCAGGATCCAAACCGTTCGACACTCTGATGGTGTGTTTGATATAAATGCGCTTTCATAAAAATTGCTTTTTGACAAGAAATGGGCTTTAACTAGAAATGCGTTTTTATAAGAAAAGCTTGTTTGCCAAGAAAGCTATTTATGAAAAACGTCCTTTCGAATGAATGACGGGTGTGTTGTCATTAAAATGCTAAGCTATTTCAACAAGTCCATTGCATTTTGAAATTTAGAATTATGTTGTTTTTTATTTGCAAAATAGCCATATCTGGTCAAAACTATTTGAATATGTCGGTACTAATTCATTCATTCATGGCATGCTAAAGTATAATGTTTTAGACTATATGGTTAAGCCCTTTACCTGGTGAATATTCATATGGGAAATAATGACAACATGGATAGTAAATAGCTTAATTATTATGACGGTATACGAATAACGAATGTTTGGTCATAGCAGGAATTTTAGAGTCGGATCTAAAACAATGCATAGGCAAATACAGTAGACTATGATCAGATTGCGCCTACAGGAACCGCCTAATCTGGGTCTACTGTCTTTGCAAATGCATCAAAATGCGCCTCTATCAGGTAGTGTGTGTGTGTTTTGATTACCAACATTAGAGTATATACTGTCAGGCAAACTGAATGGGATACCACAGATATATCTCATAAACTTAGACAACAATCTCTTAAACAGCTCAGATTTATCGGTTAAATGTGTGATGGTACAATTCAGTGGTATTTGTTACCCATTATTGCAAACTGCCAGTTTAACATCGTTAGCATTCAGCACTCTATTGGCGACCTTGTGATAACCTTACCAAATAGTTTGGACCCAGAGGAGATGTAGAGAAACAGGGTACCTCATCAGGACCCAGAGGAGACACAGAGTAACACGGTACCACATCAGGATCCAGAGGAGATGTAGATAGAGTAACACGCTACCTCATCAGGACCCAGAGGAGACACAGAGTAACACGGTACCACATCAGGACCCAGAGGAGACCCAGAGTAACACGGTACCTCATCAGGACCCAGAGGAGACATAGAGTAACACGCTACCACATCAGGATCCAGATGAGATGTATAGTAACACGGTACCACATCAGGATCCAGAGGAGATGTAGATAGAGTAACACGCTACCTCATCAGGATCCAGAGGAGATGTAGAGTAACACGGTACCTCTTTAGTACCAAGAGGAGATGTAGAGTAACACGGTACCTCATCAGGATCCAGATGAGATGTTGAGTAACACGCTACCTCATCAGGATCCAAACTGTTTGATGCTGGAGTTATGTTGGAAGAAAATTATAAAATATGAAATGTGTCTCATCCAAACTATGGATGGAAAAAACGCGTATTTTAGAATTACAACAGACGACATCATTTGTAGATGGCAGTTGCTCAAATTGCGGAATGTTAAAGTGTTATCAAAAACATACAAACATATCAACATTCTATCACCCCGAGCGTAATCCTGAGGCGCCTAGATGTGTGTAAGGTAGACTCTATCTAGGTAACGTATTCTCCCAAATAAACACACACGCATTAATAACCACCAACTTACTTCTTTGGGTAACTAACGATCAATAAAACAAAAAACTAAATTACCTTTATGATAACCAAGGAAAAAGAAATAAGAAGCTTAATGTAAACTGAAAGCAATGCAGGAAGTCACTCTGTCAGGAAGTCAGAGGAGTTCTCTGCATTGCTTTCGCTTTGCATCAAGCAACCACATGTGTACAAAAGGCAAGAAGCTCCTTGAAATAGATGTAACACCCGGGAGCGCTTATTGAAGATAGAAGCCACGGTACTGACACCGTTCAATTATTATCAATAGCCTTAAACTACACAGAAATAGTAACGTATACAAACAGTTTGGATCCAGATGAGACGCCGAGTAACGCGACGTCTCAACCAGTGTTTAGAATTTCAATTAGGCAATTACATTCGTACATAAACGATTCCCAAGTCTGATTTGGTTGACACTTTACTCACTGAATATTCATGTAAAAAATAATGACATCGAGACAATTAATTTATTAGTTGTTATAATGACATACACGTATGTACACATGATGTTTTGGTATTGGTAGAAACTAAAGGATCACATCTGTCATAATTTCAAAAGCAAAAGAGCAGACCCTGGTCGGGACGGCTTCTGAAAGAACCGTCTGATCTGGGTCTACCCTGTTTGCAAAGGCACAGTAGTTATGGAGTAAAGGGTTAAGAAAGATCAGGTTTAATTGGGTAGCTCTAACTTCACTAATCAGTACGCGAACATGAGGATCAGATTTCACTTTTCTAACCTTAAATAGCCTTTGCCTACTGCTGGTAAATGAGTGATTACGAGGGGTGTTCCATAAATAATGTCATCTGTGCTTTATTTCGCGGAAATTGTGCAATTCATGCACAGAACCACCTCGTGTCGATTGAGTGATCACTGGCTCGTGACACAGGTAAATATCTCGTCCACACGTTCACTTGCCTCGGTACAGTGTACATCGTTTCATAGCCTATTCGTTAGACTATACACAAAATGACAGGAAAACGAGCTGAAAATGTTCTTGAAATTAGGGCCTATATAAAAGGTAGGTCATTACTCGGCATAAAGGCTGTAGATATTCACCGCGAGGTGTGTGACATTTATGGGGAGGGCCAAATGTCCCACAGGACTGTTTGTAGGTGGGTAGCTAAATTTAGTGCTGGGCAGCAGCAACTGAAAGATGCTGCTCGCCCAGGTCGTCCTGCAACAACTACGACCAAAGGTAACATAGAAAAAATCCGAAATATCCTCAAAACTGATGCTCGATTCACCGTAAGACAATTGGCTCGAATGACAAACTTGTCGTTAGCAAGAGTTCATGCAATTTTGAAGAAACACCTAAAAGTTAGAAAGATAAATGCAAGATGGATACCCCATTTGTTAACGGATGAGCAAAAGAAGACGCGTGTAACAATGGCAAAAAAACTTCTCAAAATGTACCCAAAATATAGTAAAAAGGCTTTTGATAATATAGTCACTGGTGATGAGACCTGGGTGTATTATTTTGAACCAAAGCGGAAGGTTTCCAACCGAATATGGGCCACTAAAAATGCCAGACGCCCAAGTACATGTATTGCCAAACGAATACGAACGGTAAAGAAGGTTTTGTATGCTATTTTTTTCACTAATAAGGGTCCAGCTATTCAAATCCCGGTGTCAAAAGGCAGAACGGTCACAGGCAAGTTCTATAAAAACGTTGTTCTGAGAAAATTGAAGAACTACTACAAAAGTAGCCGCCCCAAAACAGGACTTAAGTATGTCCGACTTTTGCATGATAATACACCCGCTCACAAGGCACGTATTGTGACTGACTTTTTGGAGTCAGAGAAGGTTACCGTCCTTCCGCACCCTCCGTATTCGCCAGACTTGCCGCCCTGCGACTATTTTCTCTTTCCAAAACATAAATATCATTTATCTGGAAGGAGATACAATTCGAGAAATGCCCTTGGATCTGCTGTTTATCAGTGTCTGATGGGTGTCCCCATTGAAGAGTATGAAAAATGCTTCCAAAAATGGATTGACCGGCTAAAAAGGTGTATTCTGGCTGGCGGAGAGTATTTTGAAGGGCAGAGCAAATTAAAATGAACAAAAGCTCTTCCGCTATATGAGCACCGATGCAAGTGACATTATTTTTGGAACACCCCTCGTATCTATGTAAACAGTTTAGATCCAGATAGCTTGAATTTTGAAAAATGTAAGTCATGCACTTGTCATTGTTTAATAGGAAATGAATTTAAGACATATTTAGATATAGCTATCTTTTCTACAAAGAACTATATCTCTGGTGTTTCAAGGAGAATTGTCTGACTCTTATTATGTTCTACTGATTTGTTCCAATAAATGACGATTGATTACATCATTGTTACTGTTACGAAAACATATTAGACAATATCAAAATGCGAGTCATCTTAGTTCTTTACTCCTATCACGGTAACTGTGAGTGACCTTAATATCATTTATAAACAGCCTCGACCCGAAAAAGATATGGATCCAATCTATTTAACACTTGGTCAATAGTTTCCCAAATGCCTATTATTTGTTCAAATGCTTGATCGAATCGGAAGCAGTCAAAACTGAACAACTCTGAATTTGAGCAGAGATAACTTTGTTTCAGAGTGGGATGAGTGTAATATATACACATGTTAGCTTTAATAACAGCAACATCGCATTATAATGCATTAATGAAGAATCAGATTTCAGTGCAAAAACCTTCAGTGTTCAACTCATTCCCTCCTACTGACGCCTTATGACGCTTCTGTAGTAGTCATAGTTTGAAACCATTGTGATAAATAGAGCAGTTTTGCCTATGGGGCAAATGTTCTATTTATCACAATGGTTTCAAAACTTCAAAATGCAAAAAAGTCTTTGATTTTCTCTAGTAAATGCTTCTTTTGGCATATTTATTCAGGTTGGGTCTGAAAAAAGTCTGGGAGGGAATGGGTCAAAATGCTATATTTATGCCTAACCCCTTACAGTGGCAAGCGCGACCTGACTGGCATCTCGTACAATCAGTTTAATCTCACCATCTCACCAGTGTCCAAGATCTTTGTTAATCGGTCACTTCTCAAAAGATTGAGCGAACTGTAACTCAGCACATTTGTCACCGGTAGAGTTCGAAAAGACACAGTAGTGTACGGCATTACACGAGTTTAGAAAAAACCGCTTCGGCGGAGGATTTGTACCACATTAATTTACAGTAAACCTCTCTAAACCGGACGTTCAATTTAGTGACAGATGGCAGCCTAATGCAGTGTGAAAACATTCAGAAAGCTCCCAGAGGAGCTTCATACATGACTTTCACCCAATATGAAGCAGTCGCCTGCCAAAATATCTACATTCTTCTCAACTTGAATTCCGATTTAGAGAGGTTTTTACTGTACACGCCAATAGTATATGATATATTTCTTGTATGCATTACTGTAGTGTTGGTACAGGTTAGATAGGGCTGACTAAAACTTATGGCACTTCATTCAAGTGCTAGTAGATATTTAACAAACTTGTGGCAATAATATTTCTATACTGAAAAATATAAGAACTAGAATTTGTTCCCAGTGTCAAACTCGAATATGTGACTGGCATTCTAAGGAATGCACTTGATCCTTTTGCTGTTTAATCCCTTCACAATCATGGGTTTTAAGGCCAACATTATCTCCTGTTTTATTTGGATACTGAGGCCTAACGATCAAATACGAACGCATTTGTCCGAAACGTCTTGGGTTATAGGCGTTAATTATCAATAAACAAGAGGTGCTCCAATAAACAATTTGAAAACCCGACATCTCATCAGGATTGAAGTCGTTTGACACTTGGTCAATAGCCAATAGTTTCTCTAAAGCTTCAGTCATGACATTTAGCCAATAGTTTCTCTAAAGCTTCAGTCATGGCATTTAGCCAATAGTTTCTCTAAAGCTTCAGTCATGGCATTTAGCCAATAGTTTCTCAAAGCTTCAGTCATGGCATTTAGCCAATAGTTTCTAAAACATTTTGATCTGAAATATTCAAATTTACAGCAAGCAAAAATTGAACAATGTTTTCAAAATGGGAGAAGTGTAAACCCTTCAATCCATGAATAGTTATATAAAAATATGACATCATGAGTACTAATTAGATTGTTATTCAAGCACATGTATCGGCTTCTTTTAATTTTTAATGACATTTGTATACCATCGTCTAGACCCTTGTATTGTCACGCTTAATGTCATTCAATAACCCCCTATGAATATTCATTTAAGAATTTATTACTGTATGGACATTAGGGTACTGATCTGTTTTTCTAATAGTTACACTTTAACTAGGACATATTTGGCCATGAATGGCACTTCAGAATCAGATCACTATTGTTACATAATCAACCAAAGTAGATCCTGATCAGACAGCTTCTACAGGATGTTTCAATACCTATTGAATATTCATGGACAAAATAGAATTTGAATACATTTTAGAAAGTAAAGAAACAGATCATCCGAATTCCATTAGTAAACAGAGCAGACCCTGATCAGTACTCCATTACAAAACAGAGCACACCCTGATAAGACGGCTTCTATAGGAGCTGTCTGATCTGGGTCTACTCTGTTTGCAGATGCATGGAAACACGTTTATGTGAAAGAAAGGCTCAACTTTGACCGGACACGCATTTTCAGACAGCTAGGAGCCAGATGAGGCGCCAAGTAACTCATCAAGATCCAAGCTGTTTGACACGCAGTCAATAGTTTCTAGTAAGCTTGTTCGAATCGGCAGTAGTTAAAACAGCAAACAAGGAGACCATAGACCATACACATTGAGTTTATAATTATACACTATAAAGTATAGAAAATAGACACGGTCAAATATCGTGACAGTCGATGATGAAGTAAGTATTTCGATTTATGTTTGGTTACGTAACGCAAATTGTAAATGAGAAGCAGACAGGTTATTAAGTAATACCCCTCAAAATTGAAATTCGATAAAAAAGAATTTAGATTTTCCTGTGCAGGTGACTACGAAATACAGTATGGAGGTCTGCAAAAAATCGTTAAGCTGTCAAATGTCTTATTTGAACGTCCAGTTAAAAGAGGTTTACTGTATTCTTTTTACTTTGACCACGACATTGCATCGATTGTATTTTACAATGTAGTATTGTGATGAATGGTAGTAATATGTTAACTGTACTAATGCTGCAACATATATGAACACCCAACGTGCACCCACGTGTTCGTTCTACTTCCTCCCAATACATCAGTTATGTATCAACTTGGAGCACAAGGCAGACCGGATTCTCTCCCATAGACCATGTACATAGAGTGTTAAGGTCATTGTTATAAATTGGTACATTAAACCATTAGCGTTATCTAGTAACTAATTTGATTATAATATACTGTCAATCTGAAAGATCGTTTGACCTATGTGACATATGCTATGTATATGTATTTATAACAACAATGTACATGCTTGTACAAGTTGAATAAAAATATGCTCTGTTCTGTTATCATTTCAATTCCTCAAACCAGGTAGAGGAACACAGAAAATACCAAGCATTCATCATATTTACACCCATTAGTGTCCGTTGTACCTTTTAAATAACCTAGGCATACAATGAAGACTCAGAACAGATGGTTCCTGAAGGAGCCCCTTTATCAAGATCTGCACTATGTTCTGAACCTGTCGATTTCATTGATTTATACCAGCAAATACGTGTTTTGCTGTTCCAACCTCAACATGAACGATGGGTAGGTTCCAAGATAAGATCTGGACGGGGTTTCCTTGAATTAGATGGGAATAAATTGGTTAAACAGCTTTTTAAACCGGTTTAACCCCCAGTGATATTTGTCTTTGACCGTTCCAATGTGGTACTTCTATCTTTCGCCTATTGTTTGTTTGTTATGTCCGTGCGTCTCTTTGTGTCTTTTATATACATGTACATTTGCTGTTTGTCGTTGTGGTGCTGTTTGGGCGGTTGCGTGTTTCGTATGCGTGTTTTCTGCATGACTCATACATGTGCTTTTAAAAGCTCAATTTACTTGATACAAGCTGTAAAAACAGAAAAAATCCATTTCCGCTTAATGACTTTAGATTGTATGTAGGGTTGTGGGGTTAAGGTAAAAGAGGAGCATAGACATAAGACTGAGTGGAAGTGTTGCTCTTTGCGAGTCTGTAAACAGGGTCCTACTGAAAAGTCTAAATCTCTTACCTCTCAATCAAACCCTATCTTATTTACACGATTCTAATTAATACCAAAATAACATTAGGTATGTCGGTAAATACATAAAAAACGTTTCAGCTAGATTTCCTTAATACTCTTCTGATCTACATATGTCTGTTTTAAATGAATGCAATATATATTTTATACCCAGTACGTGCTATTTGATCGCAATTCAATGATGTATAATGCATTATCAACTTTTTACGATTTGCTCGCTAGCTTTACAAAACAGGTTTTATCTAAATACGTAGTATAAGGGTTCAAACATATTGGCACACAATCAAATGTTTCCTTAAAATATGCATGTTTGGAAGTAAACAATCCAGACCCGCACATGTGCAACCAGAGTACGGTAAGAGAGATGAAGTATTTTACACTTCGTTTGGAGCTGAACATGTTTCTTCAGTGGAAAAGAGAAAACCGAACACATCATGCAGCGCAGTTTATCTGATGTCAATTATACCAAAAGATGGGTGCAAAATCGTTTGCAAACTTTATTTGCCGTAATGTTAACTACCTGAATAATTTACTTCCATACGTTTAGTAGACACGAACCCATTAGCATATCTATTGACTGATCAAGCTTGTCCTTACCCAAAGACATCCTATTTCCAGATATACGTCTAATTTGATTGGAAAAAGCTGTTCAATGACTAGACATACGGCTGATAACAGTTTGGGATTACTACCTATAAATATTAACAAGAGCATAACAGGAGAGAAGTACAAATATGAGTCATGCAGGAAACACCACATACAGAACAAACGGCCGCCCGAACAGCAACACAAGAAAACACAGCAAATGTACATGACCATCAAAAACATAAAGAGACGCACAAAGACAAAACAAACATACAATAGGAGGAAGATGGAAGTACCGCCTTGGAACGGTCAGTGACAAAATTCACTGGGGCTAAACCGGTTATTGGGCGTCCAACCTCTCACTTATTCCATACCCGCCCTAACAGACGAACAGTGTAAATAAACGCATCCCCTCTCCGACTGATCTACAACGACCGCGATGGCAAATACAGTGGTAAAGGGCATGTAAAACGAAAACATTTAAGTAAAACAAACTGTACCCACCTATCGCTAGTGTACTCAATGAGCTGCAAACAGAGTAAATGTAGAAAAGTAATAAAGGGTACGACAAAAACGAAATGTACATATATCCGACGTCCTCCGTCCGTTTCCGGATTTAAGAGGTCGGTGCAAACAGGATATACCCACAGGTAGCGGCATCGAACTGACTTTGCGATGTATATATATATATATATATATATGGAAAATCGTACTCGATTAAACAGGCTTTTTAGGAAAATAGAAAAGTCCGTTCAGCTTAATTATGTTGAGCTTAAACATTAACAAAAAATATGTTTAGGAATAGATATAAGCTGCAAAAATTTACACAAATATCTACCCGGCACTGTAATTAAATGGGTTTGGTTTCCATCTTAAATGCTTTAAATCAGCAAAACTAGCATAAATTGTCCTGTATGGAATTTAATTCAGTTCGGCAGGGTCAAGTATAATGTTTTACATGTGTATACACTAACCAGTCAGTTCGATAATACTACCTGTGTGTATACCAATAAAACATGTGACGTTTACCCAGGTGTTGACAGCATGTTAATACGTAGGGTGACATAGTGGACTGTGGTTAGAAGTCTCTAACAAAACATCAAAAACAATGTTGTTCATGTGAAATCATATTGTATCGCTCTTAAAAAGCTTGTCAGCACTATTAAGCATGCTGAACAGATTTGGAAGCAGACATTATCTCGCTTGTTTTTATAAAGAAGAGTTTGATCTGGTTCCAAAATGTTTGATGCAGATATGGACTACTCATGAACAGACTCAATAAAACCGAATCTGCAATTTGTTTCTTTTTGAATTTCTGCTTTTGCTTTCGAAGTATCACCCATTTTCAGATTTTTGTGATGTAGCGTGTTGAAGGTTAGTTCAAGGATAATAGCAAGTTTCTAAATATGGTTAAGTATTTGGAAGTATATATTATCAAATAAGAATATAAAATACATGCATATGGAAAATATATGTCAGTTTTGATGGTAGCAAACTACATGAGTATTTTGTATTGCTGATGTTCAGCAATATAGAGTCACCTGCAAGAGACTCGCTTATGTATTCAATGCATGCTTCATAATTTTGTGTAGGTTTGTGGTTCTTCTGCATTTTTGGTCATAAACTCTGGTATATGTATTGTTTCAACATCGGGTACGGCTTCTCGCTGCACCTCTTTGTATTTGTAACACTTGGCAACAAATATAAATATTAACAGGTTGAATGCAGCCAGGCCCGTGAGGAGAAACAGCATGTATTCCAAATGACCTCTGTTCGGTTCTTTGGGAAACCAGTCTGACTCGTCTGAAATGGAACAAACAAAACATCGGGGTAGTGCATCTGTTTTAATAAGTTATTTTTTACTCTTGTCTTCTGTGTATTAGTAAAATATTGCCGAAAAAACGTTTATTTGCAAATATTCATTCAAACAAGTTTCAAACTACATGTATATGCACAAGTTTATTCATTACAACCAGTCAAAAAAATCGTTCCTGGTGGGATGGCGCCTTATCATCGCCTTACCTGAATCTGAACTACTTGAAACAGTACTCACCAACACAATCCTGTTATGTTCATTTGGAACGCACCACTGGGGAAAACATTGTTTCGAATTAACCAAGATCACACGTCGATTTTCAGATTAGATTGAATACCAATAGCAAAGCTCCTTAGGTTTGTTGCATATTTTATTACGTTTTGATTGTTGCACATGTTAACTGCATATATAATACAAGTGAGTAAATAACTTAAGAAAACAGTTACAAAGAAGATGTTACTAAAAGTGACGAGGATGATGAGAAGGATGAAGACGAGGATAATGGAGATCATTTATCAATAAAATTGATCATAAATCAAGTAGGTTGTCCAGCATGTAATATGAAAACATCTATCGATAACATTGATCATAAATCAAGTTGGTTGTCCAGCATGTAATATGGAAACATTTATCGATAACATTGATGATACATCAAGTAGTTTGTCCAGCATGTAATATGGAAACATTTATCGATAACATTCATGATACATCAAGTAGTTTGTCCAGCATGTCATATGGAAACATTTATCGATAACATTGATGATACATCAAGTAGTTTGTCCAGCATGTAATATGGAAACATTTATCGATAACATTGATGATACATCAAGTAGTTTATCCAGCATGTAATATGAAAAGATTTATCGATATACATGTATATCATAACATCTAACCCTTTCGCCACCAAATAGTTTTCATCTGCTAAGAGTACATCCTGTTTCATGTTTCAGGTTTCAAAGTGGAGTTTCTAAACCCTTCTCTTGCTAAGCAAATCTTGGTATTCAAATTTCAAAACTAATAACATCAAAATTAATAACTCCGAAGGACCACAAAATATAACAACACTAAGAATGAACCCATAATCGGTGTCAATAAGTTTAGATCTAGATAACAATTCGAGTTACTCAGTGTCTTATCTGGACACAAAATGCGCGTCAAAATAAAAAGAAAACATTATGAAAGTTGTTTGCGTCTGTTACGTATATTTAACCTTTTACTCCAGGAATATTCAAATATGAAATAATGACATCATACACATTACTTAGATGCATTTCCGTAGCAGAAAATGTACACAGGAATTATTTACATATGCATTTCTATATATATATTTCTGTTTCTCTGTGAACGGAAGAAAGCAATCTGTTACAAGCACAGAAAACCCGTTGGTCTTTTCCTCCATATGTAAGTAGCTGGCCATCTCGATATGTTAAAGAGACGTAAAAGCCCAAATAAGCAAATTATAAGCAAACAATGCAGACACTAATCGGACAGTTCTTACAGGAGCCGTCTGAAAAGGGTCTATGCTGTTTGCATATTACAAAATGCATATTTAAAGGGAACATTTAACGATAAATGCGCACCAATGATAATTCTTACCGCTCTGTCTCCACAGTCTTACAATTTCCACTATGGCTGACGCAACATAACTTCCCAGGCCTGACGTCATCAAAAATAGACCCATGATCAACCCCTGCATGAACGATGGTGCTTGGGTGTAAGCAAATTCCAGCCCTATCAACATGTAAAGAATTCTGGTTGAACAGTGAACTTTGTAGATAGGCCCAGTGTAGAAGAATAATTATTGATATTGTTTAAATGTTATCGCATCGGCTGAGTAGCGTTGATGTGGAAATGAACAATTATCGTAAACGTGCATTCAAAATTATGACACATTATAACAGTACGAATCCTGTTGAGACACAGCCATGGCGTACAGAGATCGACCTGGATAGACGCAGCCATGGCGTATAGAGATCGACCTGGACAGACGCAGCCATGGCGTACAGATATCGACCTGGACAGACGCCGCCATGGGGTACATAGATCGATCTGGATAGACACAGCCATGGCGTACAGAGATCGACCGTGGATAGACGCAGCCATGGGGTACAGAGATCGACCTGGATAGACGCAGCCATGGGGTACATAGATCGACCTGGACAGACGCAGCCATGGCGTACAGAGAATGACCTGGATAGACGCAGCCATGGCGTACAGATATCGACCTGGACAGACGCAGCCATGGCGTACAGAGATCGATCTGGATAGACGCAGCCATGGCGTACAGAGATCCACCTGGATAGACACAGCCATGGCGTACAAAGATCGACCTGGACAGACGCAGCCATGGCGTACAGATATCGACCTGGACATACGCAGCCATGGGGTACATCGATCGACCTGGACAGACGCAGCCATGGCGTACAGAGATTGACCTGGATAGACGCAGCCATAGCGTACAGAGATCGACCTGGACAGACGCAGCCATGGCGTACAGAGATCGACCTGGATAGACGCAGCCATGGCGTACAGATATCAACCTGGACAGACGCAGCCATGGCGTACAGATATCGACCTGGATAGGCGCAGCCATGGCGTACAGAGATCGACCTGGACAGACGCAGCCATGGCGTACAGATATCGACCTGGACAGACGCAGCCATGGCGTACAGAGATCGATCTGGATAGACGCAGCCATTGCGTACAGAGATCGACCTGGATAGACACAGCCATGGCGTACAGATATCGACCTGGACAGACGCAGCCATGGGGTACATAGATCGACCTGGACAGACGCAGCCATGGCGTACAGAGATTGACCTGGATAGACGCATCCATAGCGTACAGAGATCGACCTGGACAGACGCAGCCATGGCGTACAGAGATCGACCTGGATAGACGCAGCCATGGCGTACAGAGATCGACCTGGATAGGCGCAGCCATGGCGTATAGAGATCGACCTGGATAGACGCAGCTTCTAAACACCAGAAAAACAGCAGTGTCTTGAGATACGTCTTTCATTAATTTTCTTTCTTTGCAATTTTCTTTCGACTGATGGATTAGAATATGATAATATTCAGTTACAACACTAATAGCCTAGGCGGGATTTCGAAAATTCTGACACCACTAGCCATTTCGTGTTAAAAGTGGGCAAACAGTTGTTTTTACGTAAATTTGGTGTGCTGAGTCCGATTATACCGTTTGCCAAGTTTTATCTTCAAAAATGAAGGTCAAAATGGCGGAAAATGGCCGCCAAAAACTGTATTTGCAGTTAGCACAATATATACAACATTAGGCACATGGTCAAATAATGACAATGACTTGTAATAGAGATGTAATAAAGAATAAACAAATATTGTAACATGATTTCGGCATCTGATCGTTCCAAGACGGTACCAGCTCCTACTTTCACATTATGGTCTACTTTGTTATTTTATATGGTTAATGTTTAATGGTTCATGTCTTGATATGCACCCCTTAAGTTTTATCTTGTAACTGTGCCGTTTCTTGTTTGATGGTGTTTGATACCGTGTCCGTTCGTGAGTGGCTCTCCCTGTTTGGCTTTTCTCCCACATATTTTGTCTATTATACTTCATCTAAAGTATTTAACCCTTTCCTCTATGAATATTTATGTTAGAAATAATGATGTCACGAATATTAATTATAATAATTTGTTGTTACAGGAAATGTTTGTCATGGCAGAAACTGAAGAATCACATCTATATTATATCACAAGCAAACAGAGCAGACCCTGATCAGACGGCTCGTCTGGTTCTTCTCTGTTTGCAAAGGCGTAGAAAGGCGTATGTATGGAGTAAAGGGTTAAGGTGTACGATGGACAGAAATAACGCTATATTCAGCAGCAAACAATATTAGTCAAACGTACATGTATGGTCAAAAGTTTAATATATTGTTGTCCTCTTCTGAATTTTAACCTGCATGATGATGTTATTACATTGTTAAAGAGAGAATGTCAAAAGGGTATATATGTCTAGGTATCCGTTGATGTCTGCACTTGCCTATGTAGGCTTACTACAAATAATCTGAAAATGGGTGATCCTTCAAAAGCAAAAGTAGAAATGCAAAAAGAGAAAATTGCAGACTCGGTTTTAGTGAGTCTGTTCATGAGTAGTAATTAAAAGTGCATCACTACTCACGCCCCCTAGCACCGGCTTAAGCAGTATTCAATTTTCAAAACTAATAACATCAAAACTTATGATCCCGAAGGACCAGAAAATATAACAACACTGAGAATGAAGTACGGGGCGACTTTTTACGGCCGCCACACAAGCACTTAACACCTGCTGTTGTGAAGTACATATAATCTGAAAATGGGTGATCCTTCAAAAGCAAAAGTAGAAATGCAAAAAGAGAAAATTGCAGACTCGGTTTTATTGAGTCTGTTCATGAGTAGTAATTAAAAGTGCAACACTACTCACGCCCCCTAGCACCGGCTTAAGCAGTATTCAATTTTCAAAACTAATAACATCAAAACTTATGATCCTGAAGGACCAGAAAATATAACAACACTGAGAATGAAACAACTTCATTCTACATTATACGAGTACCTATATTTGCCTTGTTACCATGTCAAACATTTAGTTTGTATAAGATGAGTAACGATAATATATCATTATATCATTGCTATTATTCTAAGGGATGTACCATGTTGGATGCTTCATGAAATTCACTTAGGACGACATAGCTATTCAGTGGCGTGTTTTTAACTGAAAGAAGCGTCCTAACAAGCATGTGTACTTGAGTTTTCTGAAATATGGAAGAGACACTGTGCATTAACTGAAACTGTGGTTGTAGAAATCCCTGCTTCTTTCAAAAGTAGAACCTCTTTCAAGGAGAAGCTAGTGACATAGGTAAAAATATTATGTCTTCATCGCAATTTCCAGCAAGCAGACTTTGCTTGTAGCCCTGGAGTTTGAGCGTTTTATTTATAGTCACAGATGACCACTGCGATGATGCATTCCTGGACATGGTCCATGTTGCCTCAAAGTTGCGATCCAACATTCTGACACGTACAGTTTAACTTCGATATCTGAAACTTCAAGGGACCATTCAAATTAGTTCAAGACGACAGAGACTCGTTTAATCCGATTTATAATCTGACGAATATCTCAAGTACATAAATGAGTCATGCAGAAAACACCACATACAGAACAAACAGTCGCCCGAACAGCAACACAAGGAAACAGCAAATGTACATAACTATAAAAACATCAAGAGACACACAAAGACAAAACAAACATATAATAGGGGGAAGATGGAAGTACCGCCTTGGAACGGTCAGTGACAAAAGTCACTGGGGGGTTAAACCAATTTATGGACGCCCAACCTCACACTTATTCCATCCCCACCCTAAAAGACAAACAGTGTAAATAAACGTATCCCCTCTCCGACTAAACTACAACAACCGCGATGGCAAATACAGTGGTAAAGTGCATGTATAACGAAAACATTTAAGTGAACAAACTGTATCCACCTATCGCTAGTGTATTGATGATTGAGCTGCAAACAGAGTAACTGTAGAAAAGTAATACAGGGTACGACAAAAACAGTTCACAACTTAATGCAGGACTAACGTAATGGTGAAAACCTCTGTAGGAGCTATACATATAAGCATTACTTTCGATCTGCTTAGAACAATTCTGTATTGTAAATTTTACCGAATATACCGTTCGAGTTATCCAAGTTCAACTATATATTGTATCATGGATTTGACATAAATGAGAAGAAGATATTATCGTCTGTGCCTGACAGTCTCTATATGATTTTGGACTTGATGTTTGGAAGACAGAACTTGTTGACTTAGAAGACGACAAACAAACTGACATGCAACAGAAAGAATCCAAACTTCAAACCAAGATTCTCAACGTTCACAATGCAGGCCGCATTATCAGTTATTATAATGTCCTGCAAGTTGACACTGCTCTTGCAAAACAAATTGGCAACGCTGAATACAGAGACCGGGAGCAGAGGGTTGTTCCAGAATCAGATATTGGTTTCCCATCGAAAAGGACTACATTATAGGTAACTGTAATAACGGAACCCAATTTACCCATTTTAAGGGAAACATGACGGGGTATCATTTTGATAACAAAACACAAATATCACATATTACATGCGACTGCAACACTGATCATACATAGCGATGTAATGGTGATTGCGCCTGTAAGACCGCAATGTGCTTGCATTTTAGATATTTCAATCAGATGTATTTTCTGTTTTTTTTTCAAAAGTATCAGCAAAAATTTCCTACGTTTTTATTAATGATCGTTCATAGGCGGCCATTTTGTTTTCCACCATCTTCCCATTATATACATGCGATGCATCTTGGCAGGCAGCCAAAATCTATAACTCGTTAATTATTTTTTGCACTTCAAATATGTCTTTAAACAATGCTTTACTGCTATATAGAACATGTATATTTGTTTGACTGCAAACAGTTTTTTGTTTAACCCTTGGGATATAATTTGGAATGCAGTAAAATAAATTCAGCTTTTGAAAATTGTCTACCATTGGTCATTTGTACATTGTAACAGAAAATTTTAATGTTACACCCATATATTCGGTGTATGGTATCCATGTTTGATGGAAAGAGTTCTCACTGGCGGCCATTTTGTTTTCCGTCAGTTTTTACCTTGAATACGGAAGATACAGCTTGGCAAATGTTATAATCAGATTTAGCACATCCAAATGATGTCAAAACAACTGTTTGCCAACTATTAACACGAAATGCCTACTACTCTTTCATTTTTCACAATTTCTAGAAATCCGATTAGGTTATAAAGTTGTGTGATAACATTCATACAGCCAATTTTCGATTGTGTATACAATGCTTGGATAAACTCTCCTGTGACTAGTAAGATCTTGCCATGCTTATGAGAGAGTAAATGACCATTACGACAATTTCGATATGTATACACGACTAGAAGTGTAGCAAATTGTGGTTGCAGGAGAGACAATAAGTTTGAATCTAAATATTCAAACGTCTTGTACACTATGGTAAAGAATACATTAATCATACACAACTTACCAGAAATGCTGGCAAAGACCTCACTGCTTCCAATGAATGCAAACTCGGGTATCTGAGCGAACATAGAAAGGTGGGATGCATTGAAGGTGTCCCCTGCTAGAGTCTGTATTTGCGAGCCTTCGGTTGCCATGTTATTCTTCCTAATTATTTCCAAAATACCTGCATACAGCATCGAACATGCAGCTAAAAGCATTCCGATACCTACAACAATAAAATTAATGAGATAGATTTGTCGAAATAAACGACTCTTAAATATATCTTTTTGCACCTATTGCATATTATGTGTTTTCTAAGATCATTATTAATTGATGAGCAATGGTTCTTAAGAGATGGTTTAAAGACACGCAGTTTGTGAAGAGAAACAAAATCCTCTTAGTCGAGAAACATCACACGTTTAATATTTCAATGTATGAATATACTGAATTTATTGCAGATCAACTTACTGCTAAGCTCTCTAGTTAGCCTAGTGTTACCTGCTGATCATTTTGCATATATGCTGGATGCGTTTACGAATGTGTGATAAGTTCATAGTTATCCTGGTTTAACTGTGTAACAAGAAGGAAGACAATTAAAACGAACAATATTACAGACGTCTGTTTGAGGCAGTGAACGAGACAACAATTATTACTATAATAATACTGGTATGGATTTGATTCTATATGCTCTTATAGATATTGCTGTCTACATATACACTAAGTGTCAACGTGATACGTCAGAAATTAGCATTGATATTATTCTTATACGTATACATGCATATTAGATTGTTGATGAATGCAAGCACACACCATATATAATAAGAAGTTTTCGTGTAAAATCATTTGCAGACTGCTATAGGACAAAGTAAAGTTACCAATTCTTTGTAGATGTGTTGGGGTCCAGCCCATCTTTTCAAGTAGCGGGTAGATAACTAGGTCCATGATAGGAATAAGGATAAGGATAATAATGGTGTTGAAAATATTCAATATGGCTGCAGGAAGTTTGGCATTGCCCACCTGTATATTCATTCTCTCACTTTGAAGGAAGAGGGAGGTACTCATCTGAAGTTACAGATACAGTTAATTTACAGGTTATTTGCTGCAAACAAACGAATCTATTAAGTAGTAACACTGATGAGTTCCATGGTGATATTTACTTAATACAAGTATAGGCATCTCTATAAAACGATTGTAATAAAAGTACAAAAAATGAGTCATGCAGGAAACACCACATACAGAACAAACAGCCGCCCGAACTGCAACACAAGGAAACAGCAAATATACGCAACTTAATACAAGTATAAACATATCTATTAAACGATTGTAATAAGCAGTAAGTACTGAACTTTGATTCCTGAAGACGCAAAGTTATCCAGAATCTCATCTGTATTCAAACTGTTTGTAAAGGTCATCACAATCTGGTCCATGATGCCAAATGTGTTCATAAACGTGTTGTTTTATAATACAACGGAACAGATTTATTGACAAATATACCATCATAGATCATATTTACTCCAAAGGCCAAAGCACCACAGAGAAATGCCTACCACAAGTAGACTATCATTCATGAAATCTATTTCTGAACGTGCATCATTTGTATACTAACCTGTGAGTACACTGCCCAATATATAAGTATCAACAGAAACACGGGCAAAATCCTAATGACGGAAATGACACCATCTACATGTCCGTCCTCATGAGTGCCGCCGTACTGTGCCCGCTTTAAACCTACCCCCAATAGTGAAAGACAAGCTGTTCAAAACCTTGAAGAATGTGCCATAACTATCAATAACTGGATGAACGAAAACAAATTTAAAATGAACACAGCAAAAACTGAATTCATCATTTTTGGAAGTAAGCAACAGCTAAACAAATGTACTACACATTCAATTGATATCGCAGGAGATGTTGTTGAATCGGAAACGTGTATTAGATACCTAGGTGCTTTTCTCGATGAATCATTAACCTTCAAAGAACACGTGAAAAGAAAGTGTCGCATTGCCATGTTGAACTACTACAGAATAAAATGTATTAGGAAATACTTGACAAAAGATTCTGCCGAAAGTTTAGTTCTCGCACTAGTGATCTCTCATTTAGATTATTGTAATGTCATCCTATACGGAATTGCACAGTGTGATATAGATAAACTACAGCGAATCCAAAGTATGTGCGCTAAACTCGTTTTGAATAGGAAATGGTCAGACAGCTCCAAACAATCTCTTAGAGACTTACATTGGTTACCTATCAAAGCTAGGATCACGTTTATGTACAATTGCTCTCGCAACCACGCTCCCGTTTATCTGACAGAACTTCTCGTAAAGCCAGCACCAACACGCTGTCTGAGATCGGCAGACAAAGCCCAAGAGATGTATGCTGTGCCCTTCAACAAGAGAAAGACCTTTAGTGATATAAGTTTTGGGACAGTAGGTCCCAGACTTTGGAACGGGCTTTCAAGCGAGATTAAAAGAGCAGAAAATGTTGAATCTTTTAAAAGAAAGTTAAAAACGCATTATTTCAGACACTTTGATTCACTTTTTAATATTTCGTAGAAACTGTCCGTGTAATTTAGATGCATAAAGTACTTTATATAAAGTCTTGGTTTTAGTATATTACAACAGTTTTTTAACCATCGTTTTATGGATTTTAGTTTTTATGCTTTCTTAAATGTATATTCGTGTATTATATATCCTCTATCGATTTTTATTTGTCTCTGATTTTATTTATGTCAATGTACAACGCCATTGAATGCACTATTTGCAAAAATAGGCGTTTAACCAAGTGATTAAGTTTCAAGTTTCAAAAAATACTAACCTGTGAGTACACTGCCCAATATATAATTATCAACAGAAACACGGGCAAAATCCTAATGACGGAAATGACACCATCTACATGTCCGTCCTCATGAGTGCCGCCGTACTGTGTCCGAGCATTTCGCCATGATATTGGTTTCTTGCCACAGCTCTGTCGGCATACAGACAGCGACATTGCAATTACACTACCTGAAAACATTGCGCGTGAATAAATTGTACTGTACAACACATTTTTGTAGCATCGAGTCGTGATAGAGGTAGGTTGCTTTAATAATTTTGCACAAAGATACTGGTTAAATATAAAAACACAAATATGAGTCATGCAGGAAGCACCACATACAGAACAAACACCCGTCCGAACAGTAACACAAGAAAACACAGCAAACGTATATAACTAGCAAAAACATAATAATTGTTAAATTAGTAGATTAGTCGGAAAGGCGATACGGTTTATTTACGCTGTTTGTCCTTTAGGGTGGGGATGTACTACATGTGAGTTTGGGCACCCCAAAACCGGTTTAACCCCCCCCCGTGACAGGTCACTGACCAATCCAAGGCGGTACTTTCATCTTCCCCCTATTGTTTTTTTGTTTTGTCTTTGTGTGTCTCTTTATGTTTTTGCTAGTTATATACGTTTGCTGTGTAATCACATTTAATCATATATTAACGTTATGTTAACCATTTTACCCATGGATATGTATTTAGGAAATTATTACTGTTTGTTCTGGGTCTACCCCGTTCGTAAAGTCTCTAATTGTCGTCTTTTAAAAGGAACGGGCTAACCGATTTACATCTTTTGTCGTCTAAATCACTGAACGAGGACATAATCTGATTTGGAAGGTAATATTTTCGTTCTACTTGATAAGTTGTTCTTTAGATCACACCTGTTGTGAAATATAAGCATTGTCATGGAGATCCGTGATAAATCTACTACAGTGTACCAACTATTCTATTCGCTGTACCACATGGTCTAAGACAAAGGAATTAAAAATAAAGGAACGGAAATTTATCATCTAATTAATGATTGATAATTGAAAAACACTTTATTACATGGCGATAAAACAATGATGATGTTTGTCCTTCGCAGTCGAAGATGACCACGACTACAAGTCACAGTTTGTAGGATGGTGGCTGATCAAAGTACAAAACTGACTCAAGCAGGAAACACCACATACAGAACAAACAGTCGCCCGAACAGCAACACAAGGAAACAGCAAATTTACATAATTATAAAAAACATCTAGAGACGCACAAAGACAAAACACCCATACAATAGGGGGAAGATGGAAGTACCGCCTTTTTCGCCTTGTATTACATTTTGTATTGTGATTACTGTCTTCTATGTTGTGGGGAAGTCCGGCGGGGATACCTTTATTTACAATGATTGTTAGCTAGGGTGACTTTGAGATAAGTGTGAGGT
The DNA here is from genome assembly GCA_963576725.1 of Azorinus chamasolen. Taxonomy (NCBI): domain Eukaryota; kingdom Metazoa; phylum Mollusca; class Bivalvia; order Cardiida; family Solecurtidae; genus Azorinus; species Azorinus chamasolen. The sequence continues at coordinate 110,507,144 of OY755236.1, forward strand.
TAGGGCGCCCGTAAACCGGTTTAAACCCCCAGTGGTGATTTTGCTACTGACCGTGCCAAGGCGGTTCTCTCTTTGTCACCCTTACTTTTGTTTGTCTTGTGTCTTTGTGCTTGTGTTTTGTTCATGTTTGTCTCTGGTGCTCGTGTATTTGTTGGTGTTCTTCTCGTGTGTTTGGTTGTGTGTGTGACATGATGTCTATTGATGTGTTGGTGGTGATTGCGTCTTGTATGTGACTTTCTACTGTATGTGTGTGTATGAGTATAAATTGCTATGATTTCTGTAGGTGTTTTGGTGATGGTGGCGTTTTGTGTGTGACTTTTCCTGCTTAACTTTACTACTTTTTCATTTGAAGCACCTACTGCAGCGTGGACATTGAATGTCCGCGTCTGCACCTTGTACAGATGAGGTGCTTGCTCTCTTTTTCCTTTGTTGGCGTTTCCGCTCACGGTTCTTGGTCCGCGATGACTCAAACTCTGCAACCCCGGCTCTAACTAAACCTCGCCAGACGGAACGTGTCTGCGCTTTCTCTTCCCACGTTGCAGGGGCAATCCCGTAAGCCATCATGGAGGCTTTAAGTGAATCCTTGAAGCGCTTCTTCTGACCACCATATTGTATAAAACAATACTTTGCATACTAAGACACTATTGCCATGTTTTCAGGATTAAATATGCTATGTCATTTTGATTTGCTTTTTATTAGTATATTTATTATTGCTGACTTTCCTTGTCAAAATGAAAATGTTTTTCTATCCAAAAAACTGATTTTCTGAGAAATCAGTTATCGAATTATAATATATAGTTTATTAAAAGCAACCATAATGTAATAGAAACCAGATTAATGATTTTAATTAACAATTCTCCTTTTTAATCCATTCAAGGTTTTTAAAATCGAATGCCAAAGGAAAGTATGCACATCAATAACATCACACATATCATTAGTTATGCAGGCGCTAAACACTTACCTTCTACAGGCACGTGTTTGTATTTAGCCTTTGTTGATATAAATATGATTACGCCAATGACCATACTGACCAGCGGAATCGAGAAACCCAAGTCGAACCCAATCTCCTGCTGTACATAGGCCACAGCAGAGTAAGCAACCACTGCACCAACATTAATGAACCAATATAACCTGAATAATAGACAAAAGGTATCAGTTATTTGATCATGCTGAACTGAATGGCTCCTTAATCATTCTTTTTTCATTGTTTAAGTAAATGTTGAAACGTTCTAGTTTGTATTTAACTGTTTGTGAAATTTTAATCGAATACCATAATCCCATCTAGCCCATGTGTGGACTGGCTTTTACTTTCGATGAGTTTGATTGCGGTTTGGTTTAACAGCGCTACGATGTGAAGGATGTGTGTGTATGTATATGTGTATGTATATGTGTGAAGGCTGTATTTGTATGTGTATGTGTGAAGGCCGTGTGTGTGTGTATATATATACACACACACACGGCCTTCACACATATACATATAGGATAAAAAAATATATATATTGGATAGAAAAGAAAAAATAACCCGGCAAAAGCCGGACCGACTCCAGTAGGAAAAGCAGAAAAAAAGATGTCAACTTAAAACACCTCTGTTTCCTATTAATTTAATTTAAGCTAATAATAAACCAAGCATGTTTCGCCTAACGGCTCGTCAGTGGTAACTAAGTTTTCTTTGACGTCGTTTCTATGACGTTATCTACGCCATAGAGACATTACGTCGTGACGTCATTTGGCGTTATTTTAGTAGCGGAAGAAAACAATCGGAATCCTGTTTAAAATCCTGGTATTATCCAGGATTAATTAATAGTTTTGGAAATTAAGGAATAAATTTATTTAAATATTAACAACATCACGCCAAATGACGTTCTCAAGTCGTCGATTATATATAGTCGATGATATATACAGATATATATATATTCTGTGAAGGTTGTGTGTGTATGTATATGTGTGAATGGCACGGCTGATGATGGAATATCTATCACTACAATATGCGACTGTACACTAACATGTAACATGATACATGTGAAAGTGCTACACTAACATCTTACATGATACATGCGAAAGTGGTACACTAACATCTAACATTGAGAATTTAAATATATATTGTCTTTTTAAAATCAATGTACGAATATTCATAAAAATGCTAAGAATGTTAATGGTCAATGTTTCCACGAGCGCTCTTACCAGTTGAAGAATGATTGTACAGCCTTTTCTCCGAGGTCATCAATTTGTTGGGCACCGAATGGTCCAACATTGGCCTTAATACCGCCGGTGCCAAAGCCAATGAATGTCAGTCCAATGAAGAAAACCGCCCTCCGTGCATTCTGTCATTATGATATGAATATACTACTCTATACAGCTTTTCTGTAGTGGTTACCTAACCCATTCCATTCATAGGCTTGGTTTTAGATCTAGCGTCTTTGAATACATTTATTGAAAAGGAGCATTTACTAGAAAAAGGAACATTTTAAAATCGTGTAGTTTTGAAACCATTGTGATTGATTTTACTGATGCATCAAAAGGCGTCAATATGAGGGAATGGCTTATAAGAAAATGACATGTGTGTCTTGTAAAGCGGGTGATTCGAATAACATCGGGTCTTCAATATCAAATACATGAAAGTTTAGTCTTTTTCGGTATTTATTCGATTAGTTTTCTTTTCAGCACATAAACAAATAATTCATGTAATTTTAGGCAACGTTGCAAGTGTTTGAATTATACTGAAAATATGAACATTCATACATGAAAATAAATTATTGCTCAAACCTCAAATGTTTTAAGACCATTGGGTCATGTCACATTGTATCTTTCTTAACATTGACAAATATTGTTTTATGCGGAGAAAGTATAGACAGAATCTTAAGACTTTGTTTCACTGCAGCGTCACGTCAGAGCCTTTAGTGTTCGGCCCTCATTATTAACACTATTTTGATAAAACTTTAACCTTTTACTACACAGATGCGCCATTTGACGCCTTTGCAAAAAGGGTAGACCCAGATCAGACAACCGATGTAGGAGCATTCTTATTCCGGCCTGCTCTGTTTGCTTACGGGTTTATATAGGTCTGATTCTACAGTTTCAGCAATGACCAAACTTTCTTGTGTACGTGTGCCATTATATAAAACTGATATTCATGGCGTTATTATTTCTTACATGGATATTCATAGAGTAAAGGGTTGATTAAAAGTGTACTTCCATGTAGGCACACAATGCAAGAGCATAAACGCTCGTGTAAAGTATTTATGTTATCACACTGTTTATTATTTTTAATATAGCTTTTTGCAATGACTTGCATTTCTCACGTTAGTGTAAAACAACATACGTACATATATACGCATTTGATAATGACATTATTTAGTGTACACTATAACTTCAAACGATTAAAAGTACATCTTTTATTCAAACACTCAAACTGGCATCGCTTGTAAGACACATGACAACTTAATGCAGGATGGAAGTCGTGCAGACAGCTCTCCGACAGCTTCCTGTGCGACTTCATTTATGTACTTGCAGCCACCTAAGATATAATATTATTAGAATACTATTTTATTAAAAATCGAATTATTTAAGATTTACTATACTTTACTTTCTTCGGTGCTGTTGAGATGCGTGATACATGGTAAACCTTTATTGACTACGTGTACAGACGGACATGTAGTATCCCGTTCAACTCGTATATAGTTACCTTGTTTAGATCTTCTTCACTTCCGAGTCTGTCTTTGTAGTTGACGGCGGATGCAAGCAATAAAACCAAACCTAAAATAGACAAGTGTATACATATAAGTACATATTTGGGCAATTTGTGTCCACCCTGTAGCAAATAGGGAAGAATGTATCATACATCTATGACATAAACATTTTTCAACAAATAATGTTTCTTGTTCGATTCAATTTTCAAATATAAATGAAGCTTTGTTGAGGGTGGCGCATTACATTGTATACGGCATGAACCCTTTGCTTGCTATTCACGTCAATATACCTACCTGTAAATAGTGAAGACCCAGATGAGACAGCTCCTGCAGGAGCTGTCTCATCAGGGTCTGCACTATTTACAAGTTGATTGTGCAACCAGTGCACTCCACAGCAGTGATTGCACAGCGAAATACTTGTACACAGTGAAGATATATGTAATTATGCAACAGGGCATGGGTAAAGAAGGAGAAATGTATTTTAAAATTCAGCAAGCGAAGGGTTAACATTTGGTCTGCTGCGGTTGGATAAGAGAATACCAATACAAACAGTTTGGATTCAGATAAAGTACCTAGTTATAGTCTACTTTCAGTCCGAATGACCGCTCAGACTGTACATTTATTCATGGAGTCATTGGTCTACAATATTGAGCACTGCTAACATATGGCGCAATCATGCAGCGAGTGACCCTCACAGGTACCGATTTTAACCCCTGGGTGGCGAGGATGTGCGGGTGGGAGACACGGAAAAGCGTCTGGGAGACACGGAAAAGCGTGAGACGCTTAGATGAGACGCTTAGTAACTCAGCGTCCTATCAGGATCCAAACTGTTTAACACCCTGATGACATTGCTAAAATAAATTCTAAAAAAATTCCAATGCAATGAAAACGTTAAACTATCGAGTAAAATTGAAATACTAGTTTACCCGTAATCGCTTAATAATAACACCTATAGTAATATGTGCATAGTACCTTCTTACACGACCTCCCTAACGAAATCTAACTTGATGTCTCTGAGAGAGCTTAAAGAAAACGTTTGGCACCGTATGGTAATGCGTGAATTGTAGCAACATAATTATCACGTCTAGTTCTTTCTTCATATGCCTTTCAATGCCATTACAAACAGAATAGACGCAATGAGACGGCTCCTGTAGGAGTAGTCTGATCAGCTTCTGCTTTATACTTCAACTTTTTTTTAAAATTTCAAAGAATAAGAAGTATTCTAACCTATTATATATATTAGACTTGCAATGAGAATGGTTTTGTACTTCCCGGCGATGGAGTCGGATACATAGCCACCAAAAATACAAGTTATATACGTGGTTCCTGAAAGAAACACATTAAGCTATGTAGAACAAAAGTCTTCTTTGTTTGTAGATTCAGTTATAGCAGTTTTGAATTGAAGTGGTTGTTTAAGACAGGGCAAAGGTAATACAGAAAGCTCCTGTAGGAACTTTCTGCATTACTTTTGGCATGTATTAAGCTACCACCTGCCTTACAGACCCATAATTATACTTTTTTGTATGACTGCTTAAGGCATGTTCTACTGTTTTTCATTTGATGCATCTGTAAAATCAATTCTTCATCCTACGCCTAGCCATATAGTGTACATGTTTGTACCAACGTCATCTGAAAGGAAAAGTGCACACGATAAAAAATACTGAAACGGATAAAACAAACAACAACAACAACAACGTTTCCTAGCTAATCTAGGTAAATCATTTTAAAATGTCTTCGCCAATCTTTATCAGTACCATCCCATTCGGCTCATTTCCCAAATAGTTCATTTACCATTCTGTATGGGCCATAATGTAATCAGTATTTGTGTCCGCTGTACGTAACCCAAACTCTAGAGAGTGATTTCAAAAAGTGCACACACATATTTGTTGTCACGTTAAGAACGAAACATTAGCGATTAGCATGTCCGCTCCCACAGGAGTATTCCGCATGATTTTCAGCCTACATTAATACATTCCCTCATATTGACGATTTTTGACGGCTCTGTAGAAACCATTGTGATAAATAGAGCATTTGCTCCTATAGGAGCAAATGCTCTATTTATCACAACGGTTTCAAACTACAACATTCTAAAAGATTCCTTTTCTATAGTTAATGCTCCTTTTCGATGGATTTGTTCAAAGAGGTTGGGTCTAAAAATAGCCTATGGGGTAATGGGTTAAGTTGTCATCCGTATTAGAGACCTTACATAATATTTAGGTCAGTTTTCGGATTTGCGAGATTTTACTGAACAGTAGAACCTGTCGTAAGTATCCATTCATTATTGAACATACGCGTTATAAAAAGCATGTGGTTGTTCAATACAGTGCACAATAATACAGAACAATCCTGAAGAAGATTTTTGCATTTCTTTTGAGTAGCACTAAGCTACCACCTGCCTCACAGACCAATGATTAGACCTGTTTTGATGGTCGCTTAACCCTTTCCCTCATATAAACGTGTTTTCACGCATCTGCAAACAGAGTAGACCCAGATCAGACGGCTCCTAGAGGAGCCGTCTGGTCAGGGTCTGCTCTGTTTGCTAATGGAATTTGGCAGATTTGTTTTAATAGTTTCTAAATTGTTTATAATGCTTCACATTCCACATTTCAATATAACTATTTTGTCCATGAATATTTAGTAGGTATTGAAATTTGTAATAAACATAGAACATGGAAAGGGTTAAGACATGTTCTACTATAGTCCCATTGGATCCTTGTACACAGCAGTCGTCTTTCTGACCCCTGATACCAACCTTTTACACTAGGACTCGTCCGAAACAATCTTTCAATAATTTCCCTAATACACATTTATGCAGGTATTGATCACTTCATGGATGTAACAAAATAAAATAGAGAAGTGTTGGTTTAGACTGTATAAATTCAAAAGTAAACAGAACAGACCTCGATCAGACCACTCCTTCAGTAAGGTCTTAGCAGGGTCTATTCTGTTTGCAGAGGTGTGAAAAGGCGTTTATAATAAGAAAAGGGTTAAATGTATCAAGTGCTATGTGAATATAAGGGTTGATGAATTGGTCAACATTACCTGCGAACACCAGAGTGATCACTGATGCGTCATCACTAGAAAAGGCCAACATGGATGTACAGAACAGTACTAAATTTGCCATCACACTATAGTACGTTAGTCTCTCGCATAACTCCACAACTAGGATACATATCACTGTAAGCATCTTCTCATTTGGCATGCCTCGTCTTGCAGGCATGTTCCGGGTCGCGGTGGTATACATTGATCTTGATACAGTAAACCCCCTCTAAAACCGGGCGTAAAATTCAATATAAATATCGATCTTGAAGACAGGTGGCAGCTAACTAAAAGTGAAAATCGTACCGAAAGCTTTCTGCATGACTTTCACCCTGAATTATGCAGCCACGTGCCTAAACGTATTTATATTCTTCTCAAGTAGAATTCCAATTTAGAAGAGTTATACTGTGCTGTATGCAGTAAACTATCTCTATAGCAGCCTGTCAAATAAGTCCAATTGTCGAACTTTAAACGTGGGGTTCGAACAGAATAACCCCGAACTAGTAATATTGTGTCGTTTCTAGTCTGCATTAGGTAACCACATAATTTCGAATATTCAATTTTTCACTAGCTGGCTGGTTTAAAGATGCTGAAGTATAGAATTCTGAATATACTTAAGACATGTATTCCAAAGGTGTATCTACAAAGAATCCTCCAATTCGATGTCTCGTGTATAATAAACATATATTATGTGTGTAAATATTAAAAGTAACGTAAACAAGAAATACAATTATCTATTTTTATCTAACGATGTGAGTATATGATTAGCTCTTTCTGTTTGTTTACCACACATTTTGCGACCGGTTCAGCCGATAAATGAATTGACTTCGGACTGTACTTCCTCTGACTCTGTCCTAATTAGTTTTGCCATTTTAAAATTGACAAACGCAAGCCTAACTTGTTTTATATATATTAGTCTATATTGGGTTTGAGATATATCTAATGGATACATTATTTTATCAGTTGGTAGGGTAGTATTAAATGACATTCGGACCATTCGCTAAGTGATATCCAGGCGAGACGCCATCTTGTAAACAATTGCCCTTAACATTTGGCATGGAGTTGGATAATTGACTTCCTGAAAAATGATGCCAGCTTCCAGAGGATAAATATTTCCATGGAGATTCCATGCGAATTGTTTTTATGTGGATGCATGTTGTTTTTACATAATTTCCTTCCTGGCAATAATTTAACCATGAATTCAATGGATATCCATTTAAGAAATAATGACATCTTGAATTATTTTGATACTGGTACATGAGCGCAGAAAATCTTGTCAGGAACCAGAGCTGTACATGTCCATAAGACAACAAAGAAGACCCTGATCAGACGTCTCCTACATGAGCTGTCTGATCTTGGTCTACTCCGTTTGCAGATGCGTTAACCTTATCCCTTATGTAAGCGCATTTTGACGCATCTACAAACAGAGTAGACCCAGACCAGACAGCTTCTATAGGAGCCGTCTGATCAGGGTCTAATCGGTTTGCTTATGGTGCAATATAGATCTGATTCTACAGCTTCTTCTTGAGCCAAAATGTCATGTGCTCATATGTTATTATAAAAAATGTTCTTATTAATATTCATGACGTCATTATTTCCTACATGCATATTCATCAGGGAAAGGGTTAAAATGTGTATTTATGGAGTAAATGGTTAAAGAAAGCACCACATGACGCTTGTATTTGAGTTAGTTCATTTTATGACAAAGGGAACTACAGTACAACCTCTCAATGACGGCCACTTAATCAAGTATTTTGTGTTAAATGCAGGTGGCTGCTTAATGCAAGGTGAAAGTAAAACAAAACGCTCCTATAGGAGCGTTCTGTTTTACTTTCACCTTGCTTTAAGCAGCCACCTGTCCTAAATACCAACTAATTAACACAATTTAGTGCCGTTATAGAGAGGTGTCACTGTACTACTTTATAGCCCTACTTTGTGTATCGTAAATGAACGCCGACAGTAGATACTGTCTTAAGCGAATTTGAATTGATTGAATGCAGAAATCTTAAAACAGGTGGTTGCTTAATGCAGGGTAAAAGTAATGCAGAAATCTCCTATTGGAGCTTTCTGTATTACTTTTGTCCTGCGTTTAGCTACCACTTACCCTGCTTACAAATAATTAGATCTCTTTTGAAGGTCGCTTAAGACAGGTTCTACTGGACTTTACAAACACGGGTGCATCATATAGGTCTACGAATACGACAGGGAAGCAGTTTTGATTGGTTGTGCAATGCTTTTGTGCTGCATTTTAACGCATGGTAACTTTAATCTTCCGTTAATCTGTCGCCTCCTACACCTCAGCATGGTCTCATCTTTAAGCATGATGTATGATCAATTTGAATTCGTGTCACTATTAAATTTATATTCTGCATATTTTTTGGTATGATTCGATGAACGATAACGGCTGTACGCGTATTAATATCATTAACATTATTATTACGGCCCATTTTCCACGGTAATTATGTATAAGACGAAATATTACCGATATCTGCTAAATCTTTAAATAAACACCACGCAGAAACGGAAAACTGTGGAATTTAACGGATATGGTCGGTGAAGCTCCTATTGACTCGGAATCGATTTCGGAACAACACTTAGACTATTAAATAGGTGTCCACAACAAAAACTGACAGTTGATGAAACTTAAAACTGGGAAAGATAATGTCTATTATGTAACACTTTACGTTTATGTACGAGCTTTATCCAGACGTTCAATACACACAACTAGGTGAATAACGAATTCCGGTGAATGGTGTCCCCAGCAATCTAATGAAACAAACAACCCACGCCTTGCCATACTCGTTATCATTAGTTTCAAGTCAGACAGATTAAGATTCTGGTGTCATGTTGTTACCAAAACCTTTCGAAAATATGAGCAAAAAATATATTTAACTTAAATTCAGCAACTATTCATTGGAGTCAGATTCATATCAACGTATCACCAATTAGGATGGTTTCACATCCTGAATTTTATGGTGATGTGATTTACAAACTTCGTAAATTAGTACTCTATGAAGGCGACCTCTTAAATCCAGAAATGGAAGGAGAACGTCGGATATCTGTACTATTTCGTTTTTGTCGTACCCTTTATTACTTTTCTACAGTTACTCTGTTTGCAGCTCAATCATTGAGTACACTAGCGATAGGTGGATACAGATAATGTGTTCGTTATACATGAACTTTACCACTGTATTTGCCGTCGTGGTTGTTGTAGATTAGTCGGAATAGGTGTGAGGTTGGGCGCCCATAAACCGGTTTAACCCCCCCCCCGCCAGCGACTTTTGTCACTGACCGTTCCAAGGCGGTGCTTCCATCTTCCCCTATTGTGTGTTTGTTTTGTCTTTGTGCGTCTCTTGTTGTTTTTTATAGTTATGTACATTTGCTGTTTCCTTGTGTTGCTGTTCGGGCGACTATTTCTTCTGTATGTGGTGTTTCCTGCATGACTCATTTTTGTACTATTAAAAACAAAGTTTTGAAAATACTTCAATCTTTTGCACGCTATGGCAAGTCCGTGGCTATTAGATATTCTAACAATAAGCATCCAAATGAGACATTGAGAAGACATACGACACCTCATCAGGATCCAAACCGTTCGACACTCTGATTGTGTGTCTGATATAAATGCGCTTTCATAAAAATTGCTTTTTGAAAAGAAATGGGCTTTAACTAGAAATGCGTTTTTATAAAAAATGCGTGTTTGCCAAGAAAGCTTTTTATGAAAATAGTCCTTTCGAATGAATGACAGGTGTGCTTTTATTAAAATGCTTAGCTATTTCAACATGTCCATTGCATTTTGAAATTTAGAATTCTGTTGCTTTTTATTTGCAAATTGCCATATCTGGTCAAAACTATTAGCATATGTCGGTACTAATTCATTCATACATGGCATGCTAAAGTATAATGTTTTGGACTATATGGTTAAGCCCTTTACCTGGTGAATATTCATATGGGAAATAATGGCACAATGGATAGTAAATATCTTAATTATTATGACGGTATACGAACAACGAATGTTTGGTCATAGCAGGAATTTTATAATCGGATCTAAAACAATGCATAGGCAAATACAGTAGACTATGATCAGATTGCGCCTACAGGAGCCGCCTGATCTGGGTGTAGTGTCTTTGCAAATGCATCAAAATGCGCCTCTATCAGGTAGTGTATGTGTGTGTATGTGTGTGTATGTGTGTGTTTTGATTACAAACAGTATATACTATCAGGCAAACTGAATGGGATACCACAAATATATCTCATAAACTTAGACAAAACTTTCTTAAATAAACAGCTCAGGTTTATCGGTTAAATGTATGATGGTACAATTGAGTGGTATTTGTTACCCATTATTGCAATATTATGAATTTATAGAACTGCCAGTTTAACATCGTTAGCATTCAGCACTCTATTGGCGACCCTGTGATAACCTTAGCAAACAGTTTGGACCCAGAGGAGTTGTAGAGTAACACGGCACATCATCAGGATCCAAACTGTTTGATGCTGTAAGTATGTTGGAAGAAAGTTAAAAAATATTTAATTTGTCTCATCAGGATCCAAACTATTTGACGCTTCGATACTTCCTTTGAGAAAAAATGGAAGGAAAAACGCGTATTTTAGAATTACAACAGACGACATCATTTGCAGATGGCAGTTGCTCAAATTGCGAAATGTTAAAGTGTTATCAAAAACATACAAAATGGCATCTTGAACACTCTGTTTATCACTCCCGAGCGTAATCCTGAGGCGCCTAGATGTGTGTAAGGTAGACTCGACCTAGGTAACGTATTCTCCCCAATAAACACCACGCTTTAATAACCGCCAACTTCGGGTAACTAACGATCAATAAAACAACTAAAGCCCTTATGATAACCATGGAAAAAGATTTGTTTTTTTCTCAAAATAATTTGGTAGCTTAATTCAGACCGAAACCAATGCAGAAAGTTACCCTATGAGTGTTCTGCCTTGCTGTCGCTTTGAATCAAGCAATCACATGTGTATAAGAGGCAATAAGCTCCTTGAAAAAGATGTAACACCCGGGAGCGTTTATTAGAGATAATAGCCATGGTACTGACACCGTTCGTATTATCAATAGCCTTAAACCACACATAAATAGTAACGTATACAAACAGTTTGGAACCTGATGAGACGCCTAGTAACTCAAACAGTTGACACTGCGATCGGAAAAGCAACTGTAGGACTAGTGTCTTCTATAAAATCCGTCTGATCCGGGTCTATTCTGTTTGCAAGGGCATAGAAAGGCGTATTTATGGAGTAAAGGGTTAAGTAAGATAAGGTTTATTTGGATAGTTCTAGCTTCACTAAACAATATATACACATGGCGACAATTGAGCAGACAACAATGTTACTTAACATGCATAGAGTTAATTATAAACGAATGCACCTTGCTACAGACATTTTACTACAATAGTCTAACAGCAGGCAACTATCTTTTAAACGAAAAACACAAAGAGCCACACATAGGATGTTCATTGTACATCTGTCAGAAACAAATATTTTATGGGATACCTGTCAATTGCAAACGGAAGTAATTATCGTCTTGGTATTTGCGTTTGCGTAATACTGACATCTTAGGCGACGTGCAGTAGAAGCTATAAGAATTAGACTGCCATTGAGAATAATGCAGAAGAACCTATAAGAAGTACACACTGCCATTGCGATTGGTGCAGTAGAACCTATATAGAACCTATAGGAATTACAATGCCATTGAGATTGGTGCATTAGAACCTATAAGAATCATACTGCCATTGAAATTGGTGCAGTATAACCTTTAATTATTACACCGCCATTGGGATTGGTGCAGTAGAACCTATAAGAATTAGACTTCCATTGAAATTGGTGCAGTAGAACCTATAAGAATTACACTGCCACAGAGATTGGTGCATTAGAACCTATAAGAATCATACTGCCATTGAAATTGGTGCAGTATAACCTTTAATTATTACACCGCCATTGGGATTGGTGCAGTAGAACCTATAAGAATTAGACTTCCATTGAAATTGGTGCAGTAGAACCTATAAGAATTACACTGCCACAGAGATTGGTGCATTAGAACCTATAAGAATCATACTGCCATTGACATTGGTGCAGTATAACCTTTAATTATTACACCGCAATTGGGATTGGTGCAGTAGAACCTGTAAGAATTACACTGATGTTGACATTGGTGCAGTAGAACCTATAAGAATTACGCTGCCATTGAGATTGATGCAGTAGAACGTATAAGAATTACACAGTATAACGTATATGAATTACACACTGCCATTGAGACACAGTAGAACCTATAAGAATTACACTGCCATTGACATTGGTGCAGTAGAACCTATAAGAATTACACTGCCATTGAGACCGGTGCAGTAGAACGTATAAGAATCACACTGCCACTGAAATTGGTGCAGTAGAACCTATAGGAATTTCACTGCCATTGCAATTGGTGCAGTAGAACCTATAAAAATTACGCTGCCATTGAGATTAGTGCAGTAGAACCTATAAAAATTACGCTGCCATTGAGATTGATGCAGTAGAACGTATAAGAATTACACTGCCATTGAGATTGATGCAGTAGAACGTATAAGAATTACACACTGCCATTGAGATTGATGCAGTAGAACGTATAAGAATTACACACTGTCATTGAAATTGGTGCAGTAGAACTTATAAGAATTACACTGCCATTGAAAATGATGCAGTAGAACGTATAAGAACTACACTGTCATAGAGATTGATGCAGTAGAACGTATAAGAATTACACAGTAGAACGTATATGAATCACACACTGCCATTGAGATTTGCTGTTGTAGAGAGGGTTTGTGTACCTGTTAACCCTTAATTCATATACATGCATTTTTACACGTAGACGTTTTTACACGTAGACCCAAAATAGACCCAAATCAAACGACTTCTGCAAGAGCCATCTTATCGGGATCTGCTCTGTTTGCTTATAACATAATAAAGATCAGGGTCCATGCTTATAAAGCTTTTAGTTGAGTCTGAGATCGTTCTCAAGCTTTTGATTGGTCAGATTTGAGCCTTTGGCTCAAATCTGACTAATCAAAAGCTTGAGAACTCAAATCTGACCAATCAAAAGCCTGAGAACGAAACTCAGACTCAACTAAAAGCTTTATAAGCATGGACCCTGATTCTACAGTTTCAGCCATGGCCAAAATATCACGTGTTCAAGTGCCATTATAAAATATCTTAATACGTGTCATTCTTTCTTACATAGATATTCACGGTGTGAATGGTTAACCTGTGCAATAAATATTGCATAGAAATACTAAATCAGCTTACTAAATAGTCAATTAAATCTTTGGGTCAGGTATCAACATCTGCAAAGTTTCGAATATTGCATGGTTGTTGTCCCGACCAGCCGGGGCGAATGCAACAGCCATACCGGGAAACTCAGTACATTGATTTTAATTCTCGAGCAAAACGCTTCAACTGCTTCCTGACAGAGACGTCTATTTCACGTCTTTGCAAACACAGTAATCCAGCTAATACGGCTCTTGTAGAAGGCGTCTGATTAGGGTCTGGTCTTTTTGATCATGGAATTATATAGATCTGACTTTATAGTTTCTAGCATGACCAAAAAGGTGTTCGAATGCAAAATAAAATATATTATCGATTTTTATCCAGTCACCAGGCTTCTCTAGTGACATAATAAAGGGGGTGAAAAAACTTAGGTTTATTAGGTTACTTCCGGTAGAAGAAGGTTTATTAGGTTAGTAGATAGGCGGAATGATTCTATAACCATGGAACTATTGATTTATCAGTTTTATTAATTTGATTCACCGCTGGCGAAACGCGTTTTTGATAAAAATCAAGTCAGGGAGCAAAGATTTACAGATAAATAGTAAATGTTTTTTCTTCACTCTCATAATAATTTGATTGATAAGCTCTTACAGGGGCGACGATTATCATAGACCTTAATATAGACTGTTCAGTTCCATCGATTTATGAGTGACGTTATCCCTATCTAAAAATAGAAACCGAGACGACGGAACTCGAATTTGACCAGAGAGCCTCCGGGAGTATATTATCATGTCTGTTTGAATTAAGATATCGACTCTCGATTCAAATGATCTTGTTTTTCGAATTCAACCACGTTTTCCCTTCTTGTAATTTAGTATCGAAACTATTTTCCTCTGCGGTAGCTCATTATTTACGTCTCTAGAATGGAAATGAAAAGGGAGGTCCGTTGAACGAAAAACCGCATTTTCAATATTCGTATGTTTTATGAGTCTATGAAAAAATTGACTGGATAAATAGAATAATAGGTTAGTGCCGTTAATAGGTTAGCGCCTTTATCCGACTCGGAGAGAAAACAGTTGAGGCTCGGCAAGCCTCGCCTCAACGTTTTCTCCCCTCGTCGGATAAAGCGTCCCATCTACGGCACTAACCTATTATTCTCTATAACCCTTTCCCTCATATAACCGTGTTTTCACGCATCTGCAAACAGGGTAGACTCAGCTCAGACCCTAGAGGAGCCGTCTGATCAGGATCTGCTCTGTTTGCTAATGGAATTTGATAGCTATGTTTCTTTACTTTCTAAAATGGCTACAATATTCCACCTTCAATATTTGATTATAATTATTTTTTCCATGAATATTCAGTAGGTATTGAAATTTGGACTAAATATAGAACAGGGAAAGGGTTAACTATTCGTTGTGTCATTAGTTTTGACATGAATCTTCATGTGGTAAAGGGGTAAAGTACCGAACAGCGTGTCCTAAGCGGCCATTGACCATAGAAGTCTTAACCCTTCACTTGCTATTCACGTCAATATATCTACCTGTAAATAGTGGAGACCCAGATGAGACAGCTCCTGCAGGAGCTGTCTCATCAGGGTCTGCACTATTTACAAGTTGATTGTGCAACCAGTACACTCCACAGCAGTGTTTACATAACGAAATGCTTGTACACAAATGCTTAAAATTCAGCAAGCGAAGGGTTAAAAAACAAATGGTTGCTTACTGTAGGGCTAAAATAATGCAGAAAGCTTCTATAGAAGCATAATTATTGACCTGCATTAAGCTACCACCATCCTTACAGATTGATAATTAGACCAGCTTAAACCAGTTATGCATAAGCATGGTCGATTTATTTTCGATGTGTTTACATTCGACCAAGAGTGAGCATTTTAAGCATTAATCCATTCCCCTATATTGATCACTTTGACACCTCTGTACAAGTACAAGAATGAGTCATGCAGGAAACACCACATACAGAACAAACAGCCGCCCGAACAGCAACACAAGGAAACAACAAATGTACATAACTATAAAAACATCAAGAGACGCACAAAGACAAAATAAACATACAATAGGGGAAGATGGAAGTACCGCCTTGGAACGGTCAGTGACAAAAGTCACTTGGGAAGGGGGGGGGGTGTTTAAACCGGTTTATGGGTGCCCAACCTCACACTTATTCCATCCCCACCCTATAAGACAAACAGTGTAAATAAACGTATCCCCTCTCCGACTTATCTACAACATCCGCGATTGCAAATACAGTGGTAAAGTGCATGTATAACGAAAACAAGTGAACAAACTGTATCCACCTATCGCTAGTTACTCAATGACTGAGCTGCAAACATAGTAACTGTAGAAAGTAATAAAGGGTACGACAACAGATATCTGACGTTCTCCTTCCATTTCTTGATTTAAGAGATCGCCTTCATAGAGTACTAAACCTTTCTTGTCGGCGTACATGCAAAGAGGCCAGCGTGATTGCCAACTGTCAAAGGGTTGACAACCAAACATGCAGTATGTTGTTGTACTATCATATCCCTTTTTAATGATTTTTTACGAAAGATCGTTCGCCCATAAATATCGTCCTCATTTTGCATAACGAAATAATTAATCGCACATTCAAACGTGCAACAAACATACCAACCAAAACCAACCAAAACAATTTAGGCACTCAAATAGAAGTCTAATTCTGGAATTTTAAAACAGGTGGTAGCTTAATGTAGGGCAAATGTTATACTGAGAGGACCTATTGCAGCTTTCTGCATTACCTTTGACCTCTATTAATTAAGACTCCTGTGTTAAAAAATTATGCGTTACTGTACCATAACCCTAAACACCATGAATATTCATAAAACAAATAATTACATCATGAATATCAATTATGTTAATTGTTTTAATAGCACGTGGATACGGGAAGTTTTGGCCATGGCAGATGTAGAATCAGATCAGTATTACATCACAAGCAAACAGAGCAGACCCTTATTAGACGGCTCCTAAGAAGCCGTCTGATCTGGGTCTACTCTGTTTGCAAATGCGTAGAAAAAAGTTTATTTATGGAGGAAAGGGTTAAATGAAACGTAAATAAAAGCCACACATAAACCTTACAGGGCCGTAGTTGTTTTACAGAATGGTAATATCTGGGTACTCGTCCTCTATAAGGATAGATAAGAAATAGTACAGCCCACTGAGGGCCTTATTGCATTATAGTGACCTACCAGTCAGCCGGAAAATAGTTTAAGGCCCGAAGCCGAAGGCTGAGGGCCTTAAACTATTTTCCGGCTGACTGGTAGGTCACTATAATGCAATTAGGCCCGAAGTGGGCTGTACTATTTCTTATAGTATACCGCATTTCTTTGTTCACCAACGTATTTTAGCTGCTAAGCATTTCTGTGTTCCGTGATTACTACCCACAGCCACACACCCTTTAATACGTTTATTTCACTTTTTTTCAGTAGTATCAATCTGCAAAGCAATTATTGCGTTTACTAAACATTCTAAAAACCTTTTTGTATCAATTATAATCAATTATCATTTTACTAAGGAAAAAAGTAGAAAAAGCTCCTTTTTAAATAAATTTCTCGGATGGAAATGTGCAAATCCAGTATATACAGTAGAACATGTCTTAACCCTTCGCTTGCTATTCACGTCAATCTACCTACCTGTAAATAATGAAGACCCAGATTAGACAGTTCCAGCAGGAGCTGTCTCATTAGGGTCTGCACTATTTACAAATTGATTGTGCAACCAGTGCACCGCACAGCAGTGATTCGATAGAGAAATAATTGTAGACAGTGTATACAACAGGACATGGGTAAATAAGAAGAAATGCATTTTAAAATTCAGCAAGAGAGGGGTTAAGCGACAATTCATTAACTGAACACAGAAGTCTTAAAAAATAGGTTTTTGTTTAATGAAAGGCACAAAATTGCAGAAAGCTCTTATAGAAGGGGGGGGGGGGTTATTACCTCCCTTTAGGACGTTAAGCACAATTAATTACAGTATCTTTTTAAGTATGCACTAATTACGTACATATTTATTATTAATAATGAAACAAGTTATTTTCAATGTATATAGTACAATCTTTAATTAACTTTCAAAAAAACTGTTTTATTTTAAAATGTATTAATATATAAGTTAGAATGAAGTTATCTACTTAAAAGCGTTTCCGTACACGCGTAAAATACCGGAAATGACCGAGCGTAGCGGGCACTATTTAGCGGGCACTATCGCGATTTAGTGACCGCTACGTCATACATAAGTGAAGAAGGCGCGTATTTGGATAAGGTATACTATACCTATTTAGATACTGGTCCTCTTTACAGAATGACACTATTTAAAGTGTTGTCCTTTTCAAGACACTATGGTAATATATGTACTCTTCCTCTTCACCAAATGGTTATATTTTGAATTTCGTCCTCTTTACAGAATGGTCATATTTAGATACTAGTCCTCTTTACAGGGTGGTAGTATTTAGATACTCGCCTTTCAAAGAATGGTAATATTTATTTAACCGGGTGTTCTTATAAAGAAACATACCCGCTCAGACCGGGGATCAAACCCGGGTCGCCAGGTTCGCCATAAAAGCGCGCTTGTACAGCTAGGCCGTACAAGTGATGATAAACCTACACACTGTGACATTTAGATATTCGTTACCTTTACAGAATGGTAATATTTACATACTCGTTACCTTTACAGAATGGTAATATTTACATACTCTTCCTCTTCACTGATTAGTAATATTTAGATACTCTTACTCTTCACAGAATGGTAATATTTAAATACTCGTCATCTTACTGTACATAACACACTTGAACGTACGTGTTTGTTGTATGAATATGCGCATCAATCATCACCTATTTTACAATGGAATAGTTCAAAGTTTAGACCCTTCTGGAGACACCCTATAAGTAACATGGTATCCATGGTCATGTATTCTAATACACCTACTTCCATCTTATATTTCTCCTGTCTATGAGCTATTATATAAATAGCATTTATTTACGGAAACAGGAACTGAACGTTGTTATCGCTTCAAAAACATGTTTGCAATAAAAAGAAAACATAATGATAATATTATCATTTCAAATAACGATTTATTGACTCATTTGACGATACAAATGGCCCACATTCTTACATTTTCACTGCCAATGGTATATCTTTGATTACCTATGCAATCAGTTTGGCTCCAAATGAGATGTCGAGTAACTCGGCATATCATCAGGGTCCAAATCGTTTCTTGTTGTAATTATGGTTTTAAAACAATCAACCCTGAAAACTGAAGCAGACGACAAATGTTATGACAATTCCTGGCAGTGAAAGAGTTAACCGATGAAATAGTGTAGTATACAGTTTTATCCCGCTCCCCATAGTACCAATTGCCACATAACCCTTTCAACCCCGAAATTTCAGAGCGGAATAGTCCATCATTGTTTATTGTATGAGTCCATACAGTATGAAAGGTAAAAACTGCGAGAGGATTTTGAATGATAAACTGTGCAGACCCTGAGCACAGGCTCTTCAAGAAACCTTCTTATCTTGATCTACACTACTAGTAAATGGCAGTTCACGCGATTCCCGCATTTAAAGGTTTAATGACCTATTTCAAGCTAACATATACTGGCAATGTTATGCATAACTGTCAACCTAAGAGCAGTTTAGTTTTAAGAACATAATTAATGTATAGAGTATGTTTTTACTATCTGAAACGTTATTCTTTATGAGAAAGCAAATATGATCTATTTTTTCCAGGAAAGCATTTAGATTCGGAACTGGGATGTTTGCAATCAACATTTTTCAGTGGACAAACCTTATGCCAAATGTATCCTGAAAGTGGGAGATCCTTCGGAAGCAAAGGTAGCAATGAAAACATAGAAAATTGCAGACTCGGTTTTATTGTGTCTGTTCATGAGTGTAATTTAAAAGGCAACACTACTCACGTTCCCTAGCATCGGCTTAAGCAGTATACAATTTTCAAAACTAATAACATCAAAACTAATGATCCCGAAGGACCAGAACTTCGTATATAGTAAACCCCCTCTAAAACGGAACTTCGAATTAGTTCTAGGAGGCGACAGGTTAATTCAGGTCGAAATTCAGTCAGAAAACTCCAAAAGAATCTTTCTGCACGATTCACATCCTGCATTTAACAGCCACCTGTCTAAAAATCAATACCCAAATTCTTCCTATCAAAATTCCGGCTTAAAGGACCTTTTCTGTAAATGATTACGGTAAATCCCTCTAAACCGGAATTCTAGTAGAGACCGTAATTATTACTAAATTTAACGTCCGGTTTAGAGGGTTTTGCTGTAAGTGGTTATGGTGTTGAAAACAAACGACTGTTGACTATATCCTCACAGCGAAGTGTATTTGCCTGTGTGTTGACTATATCCTCACAGCGAAGTGTATGTGCCTGTTGACTATATCCTCACAGCGAAGTGTATGTGCCTGTTGACTATATCCTCACAGCGAAGTGTATGTGCCTGTGTGTTGACTATATCCTCACAGCGAAGTGTATGTGCCTGTGTTTTGACTATATCCTCACAGCGAAGTGTATGTGCCTGTGTGTTGACTATATCCTCACAGCGAAGTGTATGTGCCTGTGTGTTGACTATATCCTCACAGCGAAGTGTATGTGCCTGTGTGTTGTCTATATCCTCACAGCGAAGTGTATGTGCCTGTTGACTATATCCTCACAGCGAAGTGTATGTGCCTGTGTGTTGACTATATCCTCACAGCGAAGTGTATGTGCCTGTTGACTATATCCTCACAACGAAATGTATGTGCCTGTGACACAGCTGCACTATTAGATACAATTATGGAAGTTAAAGTCCCTTATGAATTAGACAGCTGGTTTATCAATACATCGACTAAATTTATACATTTCTCCTGTTTTCTGAGAACTCGGAATACGCGTGATTTGAAAAGCATACTGACAAAATTAGCTAAAAAAAGTATTATTTTCTAAAGTAATGTTTGGCATATGTAGGAAATAGTAATTGCTACATTAACACTTATTACCACACTGACTTCTCAAATAGACTCATCCAGACTTCACACTAGATCTCATGTCGATTCTGGAGCGGTAAATATCCTATAAACTGTACAATATGGCAAGCAGTGCAGACCCTGGTAAGAGAGCTCCACTAGGAGTCCTGCGATCTGGTTCTACATTGCTTAGAAAGGTTGTTTACTTTGTTCTCGAATTGTAAGGATCAACACCTATTATATTATACAGTAGTAGTAGTCGAATGCGACCACTTAATAAATACACATGGTTATCTTATAAGCAGGTGGTTGCTGAATGCAAGGCAAAAGTAATACAGAAAGCTCCTCTAGGAGCTTTCTGCATTACCTTTGTCCTACATTAAGCTACCACCTGCATCTAGCACCAAGAATTATACCTATTTTAGGTGGTCGCATTAGCGGGGTTTTACTGTTAAGAACTTCTGCACAAACTGTAATCTGAAGCAGTATTTACATACGATTCAACTATGTGTCGAGACAGTACTCGCAGAGTGTCAAACGGGTTGGATCCTAATGGAACACCAAATCTCTGGCTCTAGGCTTTTTGCACTTGCCAATCAGGACCCACCTGACGAGATAAGTAATAAATCTTCGTATAGGTCATTTAATGACAGAATTCACGCTCTCTTAAAAGCAATTAAAATAGAATAAAACATTATTTGTCTTTTTACTCGCTACTTATTATTTCCTTTAAATCTTCCAATGCTGAATTTCCAAAGTGAAATAGTCCACCACTTTTCATTCAGTATAAAAGGATACTGTTAGTGAGATAAGTTTGGATGACGAACCGTTCATACCTTGATCAATGGGCTCCTCTAGGAGCCCTCTGGTCTGGGCCTAGACTGTTTGCAAATGACATTGCACTCGTTTCCCGTATTTAAAGGGTTAAACAAGAACCAGTCTATTTCTGTCCGTATATATCACTTCACGGTTAAACACAAACCAGTCTATTTCTGTCCGTATCTAACACTTCACGGTTATTCAACGGTCTTCATACCGGCATCTTGGCGCCACGCGCTCAATGTTGCCTTCGTAGATAAAGCTTAGTGTCGAGAAAGCATCATACAGTCAGATTACAAGTCGCATTGCTGCTAATTTTCTATTTTATAATTTAATAGAGAACCCCTTTTGTACCTATGAAGAACTAAGAGAAACAAAAAGGAAAATGAACAGCAACATAACTTAGTTATACAAATTTACAAGCGTAGGAACTAGTGTCTGTGTGGTTGCCTTGCTTTGTTTTACACTACTGAAAAGATTAGTCACTGATTGAACATTCAGCACTCATAGCAATAAAGCAAAAGGCGTAGATTGTAGGACCTGTAGGAATAAACTTACCATGAATTGCTGGTTAACGCCATTCTATGCCTTTGCAAACAGAGCATATCCAGCTCAGACGATCTTTGAACGAGCCGTCTGGTCAGGGTTTTGCTGGGTGTGCTTATGAAAAAATAAAGATATTATTCCACAGTTTCTGCCATTGCCAAAAATACCTGTGTTCGTGTGGTATTATAAAACATCTAATCAATATCCATGATGTCATTATTTGTTATATGAATATTCATGGAGTAAAGAATTAAGATGGTTAATGTTCTGAGGATAACGATTAATCGCAGAATAGAACAATAATACCCATCCATGTATCATGAGACAGATAACACTGTATGGAACAACAGTACACACCCATGTATCATTTATATGAGACAGATAACAATGTGTAGAACAATAATACACACCAATGTATCACTTAATATGAGACATATAACACTGTATAGAACAATAATACACACCAATGTATCATTTATATGAGACAGATAACAATGTGTAGAACAATAATACACACCAATGTATCACTTAATATGAGACATATAACACTGTATAGAACAATAATACACACCAATGTATCATTTATATGAGACAGATAACAATGTATAGAACAATAATACACACCAATGTATCACTTATATGAGACATATAACACTGTATAGAACAATAATACACACCAATGTATCATTTATATGAGACAGATAACAATGTGTAGAACAATAATACACACCAATGTATCACTTAATATGAGACATATAACACTGTATAGAACAATAATACACACCAATGTATCATTTATATGAGACAGATAACAATGTGTAGAACAATAATACACACCAATGTATCATTTATATGAGACATATAACACTGTATAGAACAATAATACACACCAATGTATCTAAGTCAAAGTCAAAAGTTTATTGTGAAATATAAAGGCCACCGGCCCATGCACTAAATGCAAACATATAATAATACAATTTGTACAATATAATGTAATGAGAGTGATAGTCAGATCGTAATATAGAACAGATTAACATAATATAGTACATGTGTATATATGTAATCTATATGTATAGTATAGAAACTTATGGCTGAAAGAATTTTCCTGATACTATACATGTACTGTATGTGTGATGTAGTGTTTGTGGCTTGATTCAAATATAGCTGATAACATAGTCTTTTCTTCTCTTAAATGCATAAAATAAATACATGGCCAGATTTTTTACTGTTGTTTACCAAATCTTCCGTTTACTATATGACATGCATATGATTTACGGAAATTCAAAAGCTCAGCACCATACTTGTTAAATTTTGAGTCTCTGGAGTTTATTTGTAAATAAATCATTTATATGAGGCAGATAATACTGTGTAGATCAATAATATACACCCGTGTATCACTTATATGAGGCAGATAATACTGTCTAGAACAATAATACACACCCATGTATCACTTATATGAGGCAGATAATACTGTATAGAACAATAATACACGCAATGTATCGCTCATATGAGACAGATAGCAATGTACAGAATAATAATACACACCAACGTATCACTTATATGAGACAGATAAAACTGTCTAGAACATTAATACACACAAATGTGTCATTTATATGAGACAGTATGTTTATTTAATCAATAGTTAACCCTTTCCCTGTTAAATATTCATGCAAAAACAAATTACAAGAACATTTATCAGCTAATTTTTATTTCCCCCCAAGGGCATATTGTTTTGTTCCTGTCTGTATGTCTGTCCGTCTCTTGGTTTGTCCCCAACTTAAATGTTGGCGATAATTGTGTAGCCATTGCATATACATACTTCATACTGCATGTATGTGCAACTTATGGAGGCGAATATGTTTAGGTGTGACTTATTAAGGTCAAGGTCATATATCAAGGTCAAATGTCAAATTACGGGTCACATTTATATTGGCGATGATCGGGGGGGGGTATAGTGTTTCACATACACATTTTGTTATATTGTAAAATGTTCAAGTGAAAGTTTTGCTTTGACAAAAACTGTAGACTCAGATCTATATCATATCATACGCAGAGAGCAGATCCTAATTAGACAGCTCCTACAGGAACCATCTGATCTTGTTCTACTATGTTTGCAAAGTCATGACAAGGATATATGAAGGAAATGGTTGAATGTGTTTTTGCACTTTTGAGAAAGTCTATAGTAAAGTCAAAAATAACTTTATCTTGTTTAAGTCTCTATAGCCACGGTGCCTACATTACATTTTCTGCAAGCTGCTTGCAACTAATCGCAAATAACATGCGAAAGAAACAAAGTAGTTTGAATACGACAGTTTCAGATTAGTCAAGAAATATATTGGATCACTGTCCCAATCTTATTTCTTGAACGGATTGTGAAAACAATCCCCGCCTTTTTTTGAAAACAAACAGTATATAAAATGGTGGTTGATCGTCGTCCCCTGGTGTAGGCGATCATATGGAATGTATTTTCAATTTAGCACAAGGGCGAGGGGACGTGGAAAGTTTCTCCTATTACTGGTGACCAGTGTAGCAGCGAATAGTTTTATGAGATTCTAGCTATTTGGATTCTGGAAACTGTTTGCAAATAACTTTTATATTCGGGATCAAGTCAATGAAGGTGTTAACTATCTCAATTTAAGCACAATGTAAATGAAAATTGCAGGGGTAACCAAAATGCCTGAGAAACTCCTTAGTAATATCATTTTTATATAGAATATATACGGCTAGGCAGAAAAACGAGGAAAATGCATGAGATTTGATTTTTGTAAATATAATGGACTCATGCATATTAATTATATTATTTCTGATAATGGCATATGAGCACATGCCTCCTACAGGGGTCGTCTGATCTCGGTCTGCTGTGTTTGCAAAGGCTAGGAATTGCATATATATGGAGTAATGGTTTAAAAGGATTCCCATATAATTTATGTAATGAATTTTGACTTTCCGATACATCCTGTTGATAAGAAATTTTGTATATGGAATGTTCTTCTATCGCGATCTTCCCTTCCGTACACACCAATCTATGTCCGTTATTGACACCGATGTCATTTCTTATGGCTTGTTTCCTAGACATCTCGGCACCGTGAAATGCAAATGGAAATACTTGACATTGCTGCAGTCATCCGACAAACATACAGCAAATGACCAATGAATTCGGGCATAGTAAAATCACGGGTTGATTTGACTAGAAGTGCTGCCCAGTCCTGACAAAAGTGTTATTATGTGCTATCTTGAATTAATGTTAACACTTTTCTTGCCAAATATTGCTTGCCAAATATTGCCGTCTGCAAAGTTCGTCGTTTACTTCAATTTTCTTTCGTTTAATTTTCTCCCAATTTCTTTCAAAACCCTTACATTTTCATTTGGATCCAAACTGTTTGCAAATTGGTTATCACAGATGCGACATTAGCAGGATAAGAAATATGCCAGTGCTACGATCATTCACGAATGAATCATGTTTAGACAATCCATCTAGAAAAGAGTTTCAGTCAAGCATTGTAATTCGAAAAATTATACATGTAATTAGATACAGGCCCTCTTTACAGAGTGGTACTATTTAGATTCTCGTAATATTTACAGAATGGTTGGTAATAGTTACATACTCACTCGTCCTCTTCACTGATTAGTGATATGTAAATGCTCGTCCTCTTCAATGATTAGTGGTATTTAGATACTCGTCCTCTTCACTGATTAGTGATATGTAAATACTCGTCCTCTTCACTAATTAGTAATATTTAGATACTCGTCCTCTTCACTGATTAGCGATATTTAGATACTCGTCCTCTTCACTGATTAGCGATATTTAGATATTCGTCCTCTTCACTGATTAGCGATATTTAGATACTCGTCATCTTCACTGATTAGCGATATTTAGATACTCGTCCTCTTCACTGATTAGCGATATTTAGGATATTTAGATACTCGTCCTCTTCACTGATTAGCGATATTTAGATACTTGTCCTCTTCACTGATTAGCGATATTTAGATATTCGCCCTCTTCACTGATTAGTTTAGATACTCGTCCTCTTCACTGATTAGTGGTATTTAGATACTCGTCCTCTTCACTGATGAGTATAGATACTCGTCCTCTTCACTGATTAGTGGTATGTAGATACTCGTCCTCTTCACTGATTAGCGATATTTAGATACTCGTCCTCTTCACTGATTAGCGCTATTTAGATATTCGTCCTCTTCACTGATTAGCGATATTTAGATACTCGTCCTCTTCACTGATTAGCGATATTTAGATACTCGTCCTCTTCACTGATTAGCGATATTTTGATACTCGTCCTCTTCACTGATTAGCGATATTTAGATACTTGTCCTCTTCACTGATTAGCGATATTTAGATATTCGTCCTCTTCACTGATTAGTGTAGATACTCGTCCTCTTCACTGATTAGTGGTATTTAGATACTCGTCCTCTTCACTGATTAGTATAGAAACTCCTTCTCTTCATTGATTAGTGGTATGTAGATACTCGTCCTCTTCACTGATTAGTGATATGTAGATACTCGTCCTCTTCACTGATTAGTAGTATGTAGATACTCGTCCTCTTCACTGGTTAGTGATATTTAGATACCCGTCCTCTTCATTGATTAACGATATGTAGATACTCGTCCTCTTCACTGATTAGTGATATTTAGATACTCGTCCTCTTCACTGATTAGTGATATTTAGATACTCGTCCTCTTCACTGATTAGTGATATGCAGATACTCGTCCTCTTCACTGATTAGTGATATTTAGATACTCGTCCTCTTCACTGATTAGTGATATTTAGATACTCGTCCTCTTCACTGATTAGTGATATGTAGATACTCGTCCTCTTCACTGATTAGCGATATGTAGATACACGTCCTCTTCACTGATTAGCGATATTTAGATACTCGTCCTCTTGACTGATTAGTGATATGTAGATACACGTCCTCTTCACTGATTAGCGATATGTAAATACTCGTCCTCTTCACTGATTAGTGATATGTAGATACGTGTCCTCTTCACTGATTAGTGATATTTAGATACCCGTCCTCTTCACTGATTAGTGATATTTAGATACTCGTCCTCTTCACTGATTAGCGATATTTAGATACTCGTCCTCTTCACTGATTAGTGATATGTAGATACACGTCATCGTCACTGATTAGTGATATTTAGATACTCGTCCTCTTCACTGATTAGTGATATGTAGATACTCGTCCTCTTCACTGATTAGCGATATGTAGATACTCGTCCTCTTCACTGATTAGTGATATGTAAATACTCGTCCTCTTCACTGATTAGTGATATGTAGATACTCGTCCTCTTCACTGATTAGTGATATTTAGATACCCGTCCTCTTCACTGATTAGCGATATGTAGATACTCGTCCTCTTCACTGATTAGCGATATGTAGATACTCGTCCTCTTCACTGATTAGCGATATGTAGATACTCGTCCTCTTCACTGATTAGTAGTATGTAGATACTCGTCCTCTTCACTGATTAGTGATATTTAGATACCCGTCCTCTTCACTGATTAGCGATATTTAGATACTCGTCCTCTTCACTGATTAGCGATATTTAGATACTCGTCCTCTTCACTGATTAGTGATATTTAGATACTCGTCCTCTTCACTGATTAGTGGTATTTAGATACTCGCCCTCTTCACTGATTAGCGATATTTAGATACTCGTCCTCTTCACTGATTAGTGGTATGTAGATACTCGTCCTCTTCACTGATTAGTGATATTTAGATAATGATATTTAGATACTCGTTCTCTTCACTGATTAGTGGTATTTAGATACTCGTCCTCCTCACTGATTTGTGGTATTTAGATACTCGCCCTCTTCATTGATTAGCGATATTTAGATACTCGTCCTCTTCACTGATTAGTGATATGTAGATACTCGTCCTCTTTACAGAATGGTAATACATGCACAATCTGTCGTCGGAGCACTAACATACATTCTGAAAGTTGGAGAAACCTTGGAAGCAAAAGTAGCAATGTGAAAAGAGAAAATTGTAGAACCGGTTTTATTGAGTCTGTTCATGAGTAGTAATTAAAAGTGCATGTTCATGAGTATTAATTAAAAGTGCAACATTACTCACATCACCTAGCAACGGCTTAAGTGATATTCAATTTTCATACTAAAACACTGAAAAAAAACAGAAGAACCAAAAAATATACACTGCACGATGAAGTACGGGGAGACATTTTACGGCCACCACACGAGCACTTAACACCTGCTGTTGTGAAGTACATAAATTCTGAAAGTGTGGAATCCCTCGAAAGAAAGCAAAAAGTAGCAATGTGAGAAGATGTAATGATAATAAATGTTCTTTATTTATCACTCTGAAGGTTACAAGCAGTCAGCCATACAATAACATAAAGATGCACTGATAATGATTGTTCTTTATTTATCACTATCAATGTTACAAACACTGGGCGGTACAGTTATATAAAGATGTATTGCTAACAATTGCTCTTTATTTATGACTATCAAGTTTATATTTCTTGGAGTATATGTGAACCATGTAATGAATTGAAAACACTTAACTCTTTTGCTGCAAATGTCACATCCTGATGATCCTAATGGGACTTTCTGTATTAATTTTTGCCTACATTAAGCAACGGTCTACGTTTCAAAATTTGTAAGCAGTAAGTGCTTGCTTAAAAGCAAATTTGAGCGAAAAAATGCAGGTCGGATTTGAGTGTGATCTGGATCAAACATGTTCACAATATCTAATGTGACAAAACCATGAGTAGTTCAAAGTATACGTATTTGTATGGTATCAGCATAAATATTTGGTAATTCGTATAATGGTATCAGGCTCTCATAGAATGCCGAATCCGTTTTTTCGATGGCTAAGCTAGGTGTACATTGTTTTCAAAAATCAGAATGCTAGAACACATTATTCATCGCCTGAAGGGGTAGCAAATCATTATTTTTCGTGATAGGCACTTTTTTATTACATTTATTTTCTTGTTTTGACAGATTCGAATGGCCATGTTTATTTCCGAAAAGTTTCCACCGAAAGGAAAATGGAAAAATATCCTTTTAGGAATAGAAAATGTTCTATTTCACTGCCGGCCTGTTATAGATGAAATGGATGTTTCTATTCTAGCGAAATCCAGGCATCTGATTGGATAATAAACTGGCACAACAACCACCTGGATAATAAACAGGGGGCATTATCTAACTGGATAATAAACTGGGGCAACATCTAATGATGATACGTTATACACTGGCAGGGATCCATAACCTAGCCAGTACCAGATAATATTAATAAGTATAGCAGCGTCAATAGTGAAAAGAAATAAAAACGTTCAAGGTCTGAAAGATATATCTTGATTGGCTGGATGGTTAGTAGGTACAATAAAGTCTCGCTAACAAGAAATATAATTCGTGATTTTGGAGCAGGTTGTAGCTTAGTGTAGTACTTAGTGTAGTGTAGTATGCATAATGCTCCTATAGGGACTTTCTGTATTATGCTCCTATAGGGACTTTCTGTATCATGCTCCTATAGCGACTTTCTGTATCATGCTCCTATAGCGACTTTCTGTATTATGCTCCTATAGCGACTTTCTGTATTATGCTCCTATACGGACTTTCTGTATTATGCTCCTATAGGGACTTTCTGCATTATGCTCCTATAGGGACTTTCTGTGTTATGCTCCTATAGGGACTTTCCGTATTATGCTCCTATAAGGACTTTCTGTATAATGCACCTATAGGGACTTTCTGTATTATGCTCCTATAGCGACTTTCTGTATTATGCTCCTATACGGACTTTCTGTATTATGCTCCTATACGGACTTTCTGCATTATGCTCCTATAGGGACTTTCTGTGTTATGCTCATATAGGGACTTTCCGTATTATGCTCCTATAAGGACTTTCTGTATAATGCACCTATAGGGACTTTCTGTATTATGCTCCTATAGGGACTTTCTGTATTATGCTCCTATAGGGACTTTCTGTATTAATTTTGCTATGCTTTAAGCTTTCACATGATTTTACAAAACCCCATGTTAATAAATTATGCGATCAATTTAGCGAGACTATTGTTATTAATATCCATTTATCACCATCTGGTACTAACGGACATCCATTTATCGCCATCTGAGACTAACGGGCTTCCATTTATCACCGTCTAGAACTAACGGACACTTAAGAGAAGAAATTTCAAATACACAAGACTATTCTTTTATTGGATTTCCTGTTTCTTTTCCCCTTTACTGCAAGGAACACCATTATTGGCATTTAAAACACTGTAGATACAGATCAACGGACTCCTAGAGAAGCCGACTGAACAGGGTCTGTCCTGTTTGCCACTGGACTCTATAATTGAACTTTGCACCATTCCACTTTGATTATTAAGTGTTAAAAGGCTTATGTCCGATATAAAGCACGTATAGACCCAGATGAATTATCCAGACACCTGGCTAACTAGTTCTACACCCACTCCCCTATCTCTTGTGATGAGCACTAAGTGAGGAAGCCAGTGACACTATGTTTAAAGTTTTGGTATGGAACACGCGAATTTCCGCTAGAACGAGGACTCTATCGACAGAACTCCCCAGAAATATTATCTATGATCTAAAATTCATCTATGTGCGATCAACTTCCTTTTATGAACGTTTAAGTAGGGATAAAATAGTTTTGTGAAGTTTATTGCTGTGCCCTACATGCTATATTGAACTTTTAAGAGTAAAAAGTATATGCTTGTCACAGAATATGTCTAGACTAAATCTGATTTTATTAACTTTCATCTCTTCCTTTGATAAGCGATCTTGGTTGGCCTTTGCGAACAGTTTTGATCCATATGAGACACCGAGTAAAACGTCAGTGAAAAGATCAGCAAATCAGAGTTTAAGTAGACATTATGTTTTAACCATGAGAAAGGTTAGAACTTGCTGAGCATGGAACGATGTCAATCAGTTTGGAGTATTATAACGAGAAATTAAATATAAAGACATAATTCGTACGCATTCCCTCATATAGACGTCTCTTGGCACTTTTGCAAATAGAGTAGAACTCTTCTAATGCGACCACTTAATGGATAAACATGCAAAACTGTAAACTAAACTGTGAACTGTTTTATTTGATTAAACGCCTATTTCTATGATAGATACATATTCAATGGCGTTGTACATATAATATATAACATATAATCACAAATTGAAATATTTATGATAACTAAAATGTCCTAAATGACCTAGATTTCTGTTAAAGATGCATATGGTACACCTCATAATACACAAACAGAAACTTAAATATCTACATAATTTCTAAGATTACATGCAATATTTTGAAATATACATCGATCAATTAAGATATATATTATACAACTTAAATATTAAAACCTGACCTAAAATGTAAAAGCAATAAAAATTATGTATAGTACCACACTAAATTAAAACAGTGTGTAAAACTCTCTAAAATAGTGGGTTTTCAGTTGTTTTTTAAACAAGTCCAAGGAAGCCGATTGTCTGATGGTCAGCGGAAGCTTATTCCATAGATTTGGTTCTACGGTACTGAAACTTCTGTCACAAAATGTTTTCCGTTTGTTAAATGGAACGACAAATAAAAATAAACATGCGTGTCTTTATAAGCAGGTGATTGCTTAATGCAGCACAAAAGTAATGCAGAAAGTTACTCTAGGAGCTTCCTGCCTTACTTTTGTCCTGCATTCACCTCCTGCTTTTGTCCTGCTACTACATGCATCTAGCACCTAGAATTTTACCTGTTTTAGGTGGTCGTATTAGAGGGGGTTTACTGTAGAGTAAATCCAACACAGACGACTCCTCTGTTCAGAAATAATATAGATAAGAGTCTACAGTTTTATCATAGCCAAAACTTTCTTTTATTATTGACTATCATAAATCAGTTAATGAATATGCATGGAGTCATGATGTCTTATATAAATAGTCATAGGGTAAACGGGTAAAGGAAAGGTTCTCTGTAAAATATAGATGACTGATGACATTCTCTCCGCAAACTAAATGTTTCTGAATTTATTAACCTTATTTGGTAGGTTTTTATTGCCTTACAGCGATAAACCTAGATTTGACCACGTTATTTATGATGTCAGATATATCTTATCTGGGCAACAATTTGTTATTTATTATCTATGAAATATTTCTCGGGATGGTTTGCCAAACAAATATTCCAGGGCGACAGCTAAATGACTAAAATACTGTTCTAGACCAATGTTTGTAATCATTAAAGCATTCGTTTATAAACGGTTATAAATGATTGACACCAAACAAGTCTTAATTTATTCGTCAACATTAACTGGAACTGTGTCAATGTCTTATCTTAACCCTTACAACACTGAATTGGCAAATGGACTATTTTAACCCTTCTCTTGCTAAATTTTAAAATCAATTTCTCCTTCTTTACCCATGCCCTGTTGTATAATAACATATATCTTTACTGTGTACAATTATTTCGCTGTGCAATCACTGCTGTGGAGTGCACTGGTTGCACAATCAATTAGTAAATAGTGCATACCCTGATGAGACAGCTCCTGCAGGATCTGTCTCATCTGGGTCTTCACTATTTACAGGTAGGTATATTGACGCGAATAGCAAGAGCGAAGGGTGAACTTTTAAACAGGTCAAGCTTATGGCGGACATTTAGGGATCAGTACTGATCCTGATGAGAGGGCTCCTCTAAGTGCTCTCTCATCTGGGTCTACATTGTTTGCAAAGGACATTGGTGATTCGTGTCCCTCACTGTAAGGGTTAAAAACCAAGTTTACTATTTTGTTGTTGAACCTTAACATTAAGTACAGTCATATCGTCAATGATATTCGACTCGACAGCTCACTCGGTGGAGCATTTCTTCAGGTATTAAATATATGAGTCTTAAAAAAGGCGGTTGCTTAATGCAGGGCAAATGTATAGGAGCTTTCTGTAATATTTTCGACCTGCATTAAGCTATCACATGCCGTAACGATCCAGACTTAGACTTTATAGGTCGCTTAAGATATCGCCGTATATCAAATTATGTATAAACATGTTATAAATCAGCAAACTTCGAAACGATACCTGTAAAACTATGTAGGGGTGCTATCGTGGAAAATTATTGAAAACTTTACCAACTGTTTCATTGATTAGAATAGCAATTTCTTTTCTGCATAAAGCTACCGCTTGTCCTAAATACCCAGCATTAGATATAGAGGATATTTGTTATTTTCGGTGGAAGATCGAAATTTATTCATTTACTCATGGCTTCGCCACTCGTGAAAATATACCGTCTGGTGTTCACTCGATGAAATAAATTTCGATCTTCCACTGAAAATAACAAATATTCTATTTATTTCATGCTTTTATTCAACTTTATAATCCTTTTTTTCAACGGATTTATGTCCTAACGAAATCGAAATTACGATTCGCTCCCTGTGGGGAGCCCCAGTGATAGTCTGCAGTTCACATGTCGCTTCATGACAGAAGATATAGTTCTATATAAGTGTCTTAGAAATGGTAATATACTCCAAAAAAATATCTTTTATAAGTTCAAAATGATTAACACAGAGGGGTTATATCGTATGATATCATTTCGTATATCTGATAACAAAACTAAAAGAAAACTTTGATGGTATTACTGCGCGTCATTTTGACGTCATAAGTCATACATGCGCGTCATAAGTCAGACGTCCGCCATCTTGTCAAAAACAAACGCGGTGTGAAACCAACAAAGAACAAAGCTGAGACTTTATAACAGAAAACATGTAGGTTGTGGGCTTTAACTGAGCCAACAGTATCAGGAAATACGAATGGATAATACCACGTGTTGAATATTCACTGTCACTGTCAGAAAACAATGGAATTCTTTTGAACAGTCTGCACACCGGAGAATTTTAGATTCATGAGAAAGAATTTGTGTTTCTGAAACGGGATTGATAACTTGTTAATAGATCTAGTAACTGGTTTCATGAACACGGAAATGACAGCCAGTGAAGACGCTGATTTGAAATCCGCTATTGAATCCTATAGATACTCACGGTTGGCTTGTTCCGCCTAGTGTCAGTTGATGATCGGCATCGAGTAAGCGGCTTGAATTTGCTGTACTTGAAGGCTGGTAGAGTAGATGCGATACAGGTACTGTACTTGTAGACGTTTTGTTTAATTTAAAATCGATTGGTGGACCATTTCATCATTTTAAACTAAATTACGAGTACAAATAGCAGTACATTTCGTCCAATTGATCTAATGTGAGGACGTCTTGTCATTTATTGGCAGAAGGTCTGGGTTCGAGTCCCAGTTCGGATTTCATTTTGTACTGCTGTTATTTCATTTGTCATCAAATTTATTCCCTGTGATTTTTTTTTTCAAAAATTTAACATAACATCGCAAAACGACCCAATAAAAGAATAATTTTATTTCTTTTCTAAACAGTGGTTTTTTTCGGGCTTTTTTGGGGCCGATAATTGGCCCATTCCCTTCCTGAAAAAGTATATATTTTCCCCCTAATTGGAAAAAAATATCCCCTCATATTTACTGTATTACAGTACAAAATAGAAATATCTCTTATGTACATTGTTATATTTAATTTTACCTATTTTGCTCTCACAACGCATTTTTCGCCTATCAAAGGGCCCCGCCACCGCAAAGTGAAAAACACACTTCTAAATATCTGACTGCTTAGTGAAAGTTAAAATCCCGATGGGGGGGGAACAAGTAGTCCGGTAACAGTGAAATTATCCAATTGATAATTTCACTGTTCAAAACAGTGAGTTTATCAAGTGATAATCCACTGTTATATCCTGGTAAACCACCGGAAAGCATGAAATAAATATTGTTAATGTTGGATTGCAACAGGTTCTACACTACTATTTGTGTATAATGAATATAGATTACGGTAGTTCTAAGCTATAAACCATTTATAAGTATAATACTACTAGATCGAAAGACGGTTTGTGAAGTTACTAAATGCTGAAGACAATTACCTTTAAACATTCAAAGTAGAGTAGTCTAGCACTATTTAAAGGAAGAGTTCATTCAATATGAAAGGGTATTATTTGTGAGAAGATCTTGGAGAGCCTTCTGATATAGTTCGACGCTGTTTCCAAGTGACAGCCAACTCGTTTCCCCGCATACGATGGGTTAATTTGGGGGGGGGGGGGTGTTATTGATCAACAAGAGACAGCTGGTAGCAAATAAAGTTTTCAATACTTTGCTGAAATGCAGTTAATTCGTGATATTTCACTCAGTGGAACACTCTACAAAGGATTAACAAAGTAATTTGCAACACGTGGGAAATTCCCTCAAGCTATTTAAGAGGCTTTCCAAGACAAATTTCTCCTGAGTGTTAGCTGTTGTAGATTAGTTCGGTATATATAAATGACCCACGACGGTCATTGCATACACAGGATATCAACAAACCCTGTCATAAAAGAAATCGATACGCTATCAAATGATATCTAATGAAGTAGTGATCATTTTAAAGTTGGTCAAGAGATCGATAAATTAGCACATGTCATTAATCAAGTGGTCGTCATTTCAATGTTGGTCAATATAATCTACATGTTATTAGTTAGCAAAGAGACTGCACTTTTTGTGGCTATACCATTTCTTGTTTGATGGTGTTTGGTGCGGTATCATTTCGTGTGTGGCTCTCCCTGTTTGACTATTTTTCCATATTTAGGAATCTAAGTTTAGATTGCACTTTTTGAATTGTCAGTTGTCTCTGTGATTTTCTTGTACTTTAAATATGTTCCTGTAATTTGTTCAATACCGCTAGTGCGCACCTCTTCAATGAAATAAAGCAACTATTATCGACAGTATCGAAGACACGTGATATTGAATAACGTCATTAGATATGAATAAAAAAGTATCAAAATGAATTTTATTACAAACAACGAAGACCGGGATACATACAAAACCGCACTGGGATAAAACCCTACAAGGACAAAACCCCACTAGGACAAACCCCAACTTGGACAAAACCCAACAGGACATAACCCCATTAGGACAAAACCCCACAGGACAAACTCCACGGGACATAACCACACTGCTATTTTTGGCAAGGTGGACAAAACCCCACATGTAAAAATAAATGGTTCATATATCAACTTTAAAACGATTTGAAGAGGAAACCCCCACAGATGATATAAATTCAGATGTCTTTATATTCTCAAATTTATCTGTTTTGATAGTGACCAGATACCTGGTTTTGTTTGGTACATACGTGTTTTTATATAAGTTTGCCTATCCATTCAAGATGTTGATTTAAATTGTATTTAAGTAAACTAACTATGTATGACAAATAGTATAAATCCTGTTTGACTTGGTTCCTTAAGATGACTGATCATCAATCTTTGTTCTAATATTGATCTGAGGTGACACATTTAAACTAATGAACCAATAAATGTAGAGGGATGTCCAGTAGTGAACATCAGGTTATTACCATGTGCATAACAACATAGTTATTGATTTATTTTATTCTCATCGCAATTCAATAGTTATACTTACTTCTTTTCTCATATCTTTATTCGCCCTTGTTTAACTATAAAGTGCCATTTATATATATATATATATTTCTTTGATTACATACATATTTATGTTTGACAGTGGGGCTTTGTCTTTGTGGGGCTTTGTCCTAGTGGGTTTTTTTCCAAGTGGAAGTTGTCCTGTGGGGATTTGTCTTAGTGGGGTTTTGTCCGAGTTGGGTTTTTGTCCTACACCCGCGTAGACCCTGATTAAACCTCTCTCTCAAGAGTCCTCTGATTTTGGTCTATCCTGTTTGCAAAGGTCTTTTAAACTCGATTCCAGTCGAATAACGGATAATAACAGAGTAGTGCATGTCATAAGGACTCCGGGACGGTGCGGGCAGAAAGGGTCTGTATTCATGTATTTACATAACAGAGAATAATATGTTACTGTCTTTTACAGAATAATTGCAATATATACTTATGTTATTATTAAGATATAAATAAATATGAAAATGAAACCGTATAATTTTATACATGTATATATATTAACTTACTGTAATTTACGTAAATATATATCATGGTAATGTGTTAAGAATTACAGCAAAGCTGGTTCTGTTTAGGAGAGTGTCTATATCCGTTTTTTAGCACTGGGATTATATATTAGTATATCTAGATAAATGGTATACATTCCAAGAGGAATGCAGCGAAAACATGCATTCGAACACGTTTAAATAAGTAATCAAATATACTGAAATACCTTATTAAAAAGCAAATAAAATAAAGTAGATACGGATGTTCAACTGAAACGTTTGATACAACTTTGAACTTTTGCCGTCGGCCTTGCATGTGTGCACGAATTTACGAAGCTGATATCATAAACACATACAGTAAAACCCCGTTAATACGACCACCAAAAGGAGGTATAATTCTGGGTGCAAGATGCAGGTGGTAGCTTATTGCAGGACAAAAATAATGCAGAAAGCTTGCTGTATTACTTTTGCCCTGCATTAAGCAACCACCTGCTTATAAAGACACCCATGTTTATTCACTGAGTGGTCGCATTAGAGGGTTTCTACTGTAGTATGGTATCATTTAACTTGCGGATCCATGGCTACATTTGAAAACAGTTTTGTATCCAGGTAAGACGTCGAGTAACTGGATGTCTCATCAGGATCCAAACTGTTTGACTGTCCAATTGCATTTTGGTAGACAAACTGATTATAGCTGATTATATAATTTGTGTAAAAATAATTCGCCTAGCTGGGTAAAGGTTAATAAATGTTCAGCCACAAATTATATATTTCGACGAAAACATCTTTCCAATTACTTGTGTACCTAATAACATAAATAATGCTTGGATTTATATGCAATTAAGTGTAAGCATGAAAACCGTTCTTTGAAATGAATTGTCTAACATCGTTAAATCAGATTACTGAACGTGAAAGCTGAAGCACCGTAAGATTTAAAAAGTGGACCATCTTCAGTAAAACCTCTCTATAACGGCCAATAAATTACATCAAGTATTTTGTGTTAAAGGCTGGCGACTGCTTAAAGCAAGGTGAAAGTCAAACAGAACGTTCTTATAGGAGCGTTCTGTTTTACTTTCACCTTGCCTTAAGCAGCCATTTTCCCTAAATACCAATTAATTAACACAATTAAGTGGCCGTTATAGAGAGGTTGTACTGTATGCTAATTAGTGATCGGGACTAGAAGAGCTATGCAAATGTAATGAGCAATTTGGGATGGTAAACATAGCACGTGAATGATGCTCCACAAACAGATCTACATTAGGCTTTGTGACTGGCGTGTTTTTTAACTGCGGCAAATGCATATTTTGCAGCACTGCTGATTTACTAATATTTATTTATATAAATTTGGTCAAGTGAGTAAAACGCTAGTTGTAGCAGCAGGCGTGGTTAG
This sequence comes from Azorinus chamasolen, assembly GCA_963576725.1. NCBI lineage: Eukaryota > Metazoa > Mollusca > Bivalvia > Cardiida > Solecurtidae > Azorinus > Azorinus chamasolen. The sequence goes on from OY755236.1 coordinate 110,545,824, forward strand.
TTCACCGTGAACAATATTATGCAACCGATTAGACAGCAGCGCATTTGTAATTTGTTTAAAAATAAAAGAGAATGATTGATTCTGTTTATATATGTGTTCAGTATAGGTTAATGTAATAAGTCGTTTACTTATTGTTAAGTGATGGTTATAAAATGAACTGATTACAAAGTCTCCCATAGCCTATCTCGCTTCTCTCTGTGTTTGTGTGTCTGTCTTGCACGGACAATAGTTTCCCATTTAAGGCGTATACATATGACCTATAGATGACAGGGCAAGGTCACATGAAGGTTCCCATGGTAACTGACACTTAGACCCATGATGATACATCCTCATGTCAAATATATAAGCCTTTGGTCAAAAGAAAAAAAGTATTCCCCATTTAACGTACATCAGTTTGACATCGACGTCGGAGGTCAATGCCAAGTAAAGGTCATCATGGTATGAGGCAATGGGCCTCATGTTACATTCATATACCAAATATCTAAGATTTAGGCCAAAGAACAAAAGTACTATTCTGACACGGAGAAGAATTACCTATTCAATGTACATAAATTTGATCTTGAGGTCAAAGGTCAGGATCACTTGAAGGTCAGCATGGTATGCGACATTTTTGTATCTTGATGATACAACCACATGTCAGATATCTAAGCCCTAGGCCAAAAGACATAAAGTACTGGCCCGGGCAAGGTTTGTATGAGAATAACGAGAAGAAGAACTATGTAACTATTATATGGCCTATAACTATATATCTATTATATTGCCTGTTACTATGTATCTATTATATGGCCTGTTAGTATGTATCTATTATATGGCATGTAACTGTGTAGCTATTATATGGCCTGTAACTATATATCTATTATATGACCTATAACTATGCATCTATTATATGGCCTATAACTATGTATCTATTATATGGCCTATAACTATGTATCTATTATATGACCTATAACTATGTATCTACTATATGGTATATAACTACATGTATGCATCTACTATATGATCTATAACTGTGTATCTACTATATGGTCTATAACTGTGTATCTACTATATGGTCTATAACTATGTATCTATTATGTGGCCTGTAACTGTGTAGCTATTATATGGCCTGTAACTATGTATCTATTATATGGCCTGTAACTATGTATCTATTATATGACCTATAACTATGTATCTATTATATGGCCTATAACTATGTATCTATTATTTGGCCTGTAACTGTGTAGCTATTATATGCCCTGTAACTATGTATCTACTATATGGTCTATAACTATGTATCTAATATATGGCCTTTAACTATGGATCTATTATTTGGCCTGTAACTGTGTAGCTATTATATGACCTATAACGATGTAGCTATTATATGACCTATAACTATGTATCTATTATATGGCCTGTAACTATGTATCTATTATATGACCTATAACTATGTATCTATTATATGGCCTATAACTATGTATCTATTATTTGGCCTGTAACTATGTATCTATTATATGGCCTATAACTGTGCAGCTATTACATGGCATTTAACCCCACCCCAGTGGTGTGTTTGCTACTGACTGTGCCAATGCGGTATTATCTATTATATGGCCTGTAACTATGTAGCTATTATATGGCCTGTAACTATATATCTATTATATGACCTATAACGATGCATCTATTATATGGCCTATAACTATGTATCTATTATATGGCCTATAACTATGTATCTATTATATGACCTATAACTATGTATCTACTATATGGTATATAACTACATGTATGCATCTACTATATGATCTATAACTGTGTATCTACTATATGGTCTATAACTGTGTATCTACTATATGGTCTATAACTAGGTATCTATTATTTGGCCTGTAACTGTGTAGCTATTATATGACATCTATTATATGGCATATAACTATGTATCTATTATTTGGCCTGTAACTGTGTAGCTATTATATGACCTATAACTATGTATCTACTATATGGTCTATAACTATGTATCTATTATATGGTCTATAACTACGTATCTATTATTTGGCCTGTAACTGTGTAGCTATTATATGACCTATAACTATGTAGCTATTATATGGCCTGTAACTATGTATCTATTATATGGCCTGTAACTATGTATCTATTATATGACCTATAACTATGTATCTATTATATGGCCTATAACTATGTATCTATTATTTGGCCTGTAACTGTGTAGCTATTATATGACCTATAACTATGTATCTACTATATGGTCTATAACTATGTATCTATTATATGGCCTATAACTATGGATCTATTATTTGGCCTGTAACTGTGTAGCTATTATATGACCTATAATTATGTAGCTATTATATGACCTATAACTATGTATCTATTATATGGCCTGTAACTATGTATCTATTATATGACCTATAACTATGTATCTATTATATGGCCTATAACTATGTATCTATTATTTGGCCTGTAACTATGTATCTATTATATGGCCTATAACTGTGCAGCTATTACATGGCATTTAACCCCACCCCAGTGTGTATGTTCGCTAACTGTGTATTCATCGTTTCTGAAAAGTTTCTCAATGTTGTATGTCAAATCCTTTTGGACACGCGAATACTTGATACTTTGACGGTCGGACAAAAGGTAAATTTAGATACCTCCCCGATTTCAGCATTTAGAACATGAACACAGATATGGACCACCGCCGAAAGATGAAACACTTTGAGCGCATGGTTATACTGAACTACTTTTAATGTGTTGCAACCCAAAACTCAAAACGCGAACAAGACAAACATAAATGCCATAACAAATAGTGCATGTTCGTCAGGAACGGAAAACTTATATTTCTATGATGCCAATAAATGCTTAATTCTGCTGCGCTATATTCCACATGTTTCATTTAGATTAATTTTCAATTAAACGGTAAACCTTTTATTACTATTCATATCCCAAACCCTTTGAACAAGGATTACTAACCATGGTAGCAAGCAATAGAAAGTAATTACACGTATAGTGCTTACTAAACACAAACGTTCTGACACAATCTCGTTCTCAAGCTTTTGATTGGTCAGATTTGAGTTCTCAAGCTTTTGATTGGTCAGATTTGAGCCAGACTCAACTAAAAGCTTTATAAGCATGGACCCTGATGTTCAGGAGGTCTACATCCATCCAAACGCTAGACAGAACCACACACACTTGCTTTTAGATGACTTCAAGTACAATGATGTTGTTTAACTTTTAGCCTGCTGCCGGTGGATCAATACTTACCTTTGCAAACAGGTTGGATCCAGATCAGACGACGAGTAACTCACCAGTCGATTCAGGATCCAAAATTTTGACACTCTGGTTGAATTTTTGTAGACAAACTGATTATAGCTTGAAATTTTGAAAATGTAGTGAGTGTTGAGTGTTGCGTAAAATAATTTAATAAAAGTTAATGTGCTTAACACTGCTGGTCCTTCGCGTCTGCACTGTCTCACGTTGTCAATTAGTTTTAATGACATCACTATATGAACCTTTCTGTGTCAAATTTTCATTTCCGCGTACAAAACGAGGTCCGTTATCGGTCATCATTTGAAACAGCTGCTTTTGCTTACTGTCGGGTGGCCGGGTGTCCAATATTTGCCGTGCCTTAAACCCTTCTACTTGGTTCGATATCGTACATTTTACGACGGGGTCAATATCGCCGTCGACTGACTAGACCGATGCCAAACGGAATTATTTCTTGGAATAGTTACGAGATCGTCTGGGTGTAAATCCACAGGTGCAAGTCTTGTTGTGTGTTGAGGCTGTCAAGTTTATCCTTTACTCGTTGTTCAATTCTGCTCAATCTCTTCTCCACAATATTTGACTGGCTTTCAGTGTTGTTCTGTGAGTTTTTGAGAGAACGTTCAATTTAATCACTATTTGACACCATTTCAGCCTTGCAGCTTTATACCACTTTTCAGTTTAGCGATCTCTTATCGTCTGAGATACTGTTTAAAGTCTGGGTATCAGCATTGAGCATATCCCTTAAGATCTGAATGCTGTCCCCAGCTTCCATGCGTATATCCTCGATTCCGCTCCTAACTGTAGACATTTCACTTGATAGAGTCATTGATAGACGCTTATTCTCTTGTTTCAAACGAATAAGATCTGCCTGGATATCAGCAATTGAAGAGGTAAATATGTGTATGTTAGACGCATTCTTTTGCGCGCCACTCCGTGACGAATTAAAATCACTTCGCGATGCAGAGACTTTAGGTACATTGAGCATTTCTCTCAATTCCTCTAAAGAACCGCCATCTAACACATTCACTAGGTTATAGATGTCCGCGGCTAGTTTGTATGAGACACTTTCACCATTGCGCCGCCAGATACGTCTCTTCATTTCTATTTTCGCCGGATACGGATATTCTGACACAGCGAACTTTCTCAAACAGAATAGTGCGTATCTCTTCTAGCAGGGATTCATCCGACGAAACATTACCGATTACTCTGGTAATAAAACTCACGTTAACATGTCCTGTAAATTCATTAGATTTATCATCGGACAAACTGTTGAAAAGTTCATTAACATTGTCTTCATTAACAGTAATTAGCCCAAGCTCAGTAACATAAATCTGCTCGGCACCCGAGTGTGAGCCACCACTGCTTTTGCGTTGCGCTGCCGTAAGAGAGGCGAGTCATACAAATCAACGCGGCCTGCTCCCGTGAATTACCCTCGGGCAAAGCGACCGTTCTAGACCTTACTATAGCGGTCCTTCAGTTATTCAGCATGTAACGGTAACACATATTGCCCGTGTTACGACATAATGGTTCACGCAAAGTCAGCTATGCGTGAATAAAAAGTTTGGGCATGACCCGTGAGTGAGTAAGGCGCCAATACCTCACCCACTTTTACCCGGAAAGGGGTCCAGAAATACACATATACAGTAAATTACACGTTGTTTACATAAATCACGTACCACCATTAGTCCATACACACATAAAGTCCAGTCATGATAAAATCATAGAAAACACTGTACAACCACAACTAAAAAGATAATAATGACCAGTGCGAGAAAAAATACACATCTCTCTCTCTCTCTCTCTCTCTCTCTCTCTCTCTCTATCTCTCTCTCTCTATATATCTCTCTCCCTCTCTCTGTGGTTACACTAATGCAAATCCCAATAAAGGAATATAATATAAGCAGGAAGAGCAGTTACACAACCTGTTGATGGTTTAGTATTTCGTAGAATATAAATCTGACAGTATATAAAACTGAATATAAAACGAAACAGATATTAACCCATTGGGCACAGCATATTCAACGTCAACTGATTCACATTTAAGTGTAATCAATTTAACATGAGTGGCTTAAATGTTGAATGACAAACAGTATGGACCCTGATTAGAGAGCTCCTCTAAGTCCACACTATTTGCAAAGGCCATTTAATTCGTATCCAGCGTTCAAAATATTGAATTCCAATATCCCAAACGTATGTAACAATACTTGATTTCCTAGTAAAACGAGAGAATTCCGAAGTGCCATGTAACATAATCTATACAGTTTGAAAACAGTTGCACACATGAGAGCTAATACCGTGACAGCAAAGTTAGTGCGAAATGGGAGGATATTGTAATAATAAACGTGCTAAGTGACTTCTCGCCCTCCAAAGCTGCTACAAAACAGCCCTCTAACATTCATCGGAACATATTTACAGTAGAATTCAAAATGATTACTGATTGTGACAGTCAGTATTGTGATAACACTTGTTACATTGATGGCGTCAATTATAATACCTACATACAGTAGACACGGTAAAGGAGAAGCATCCAACAGGAGTTTTCTGTATTACTTTGGCCTGTCTTAACCTCCAAAATTAAGACCTCTTTTTAATGGTTGTGTAATATATGTTCTACTGTACTAAACTGAAACATCTGTCTACATTATCAGTGGTCCTATATATCATAGCATATACCGTAAAGTTCAATCGCTATTAACTTCAATTTCATTACCGATAACCCCTTCGGTGCCAACGTTGTTGTCTGCTGAATATATTGTCGTCTGCTTTAAATATTAGAGTGGGCGTTTCTTCAATTTCTCTAAAGAAGATAAACAGTGTCACACAGTATGGATCCTTATGAATCGCCGAGTTACTCGGTGTCTCATCTGGTTCCAAATCATTTGCATATAATATCACATGCCCGTCTACGTGGCAGCGAAGTGGTTTATACAGGAACCATTTATGTTTAATTTTAACCATCTGCTCCCTGTTTATCTTATAGAGGCAGACATTTATGTAATTCGGTCTAATTAGAATCACATTCAAAGAATTCATCGTTGATTTAACCTTAATGCATTCTCATTTGCTATTTGCTATGGGCCTGTTCAATACGGTACGTTGGGATTTTACGTAAGCAGAAGACACATTTATTATTATTTCATATGATTCTTGTATACTGTGTCACTACGCGTCACTACGCTTCATCTAACACGAACTGATATAACACGTTATTTACGAGAGATCCCATAGGCCACCATGTAATACAAAATAAAATTTAATCGATGTTTTAGTGATTGCAAAGGCCACCAGTACTATTTGTTTCAATATATGGGTGACTGCATCAGTCACTAGTTATTTGAGTGATTGCATTAGTCACTAGTACTATTTGTTTCAATATATGGATGATTGCATCAGTCACTAATTAGTTGGGTGATTGCATTAGTCACTAGTACTATTTGTTTCAATATATGGGTGACTGCATCAGTCACTAATTAGTTGGGTGATTGCATTAGTCACTAGTACTATTTGTTTCAATATATGGATGATTGCATCAGTCACTAATTAGTTGGGTGATTGCATTAGTCACTAGTACTATTTGTTTCAATATATGGATGATTGCATCAGTCACTAATTAGTTGGGTGATTGCATTAGTCACTAGTACTATTTGTTTCAATATATGGATGATTGCATCAGTCACTAATTAGTTGGGTGATTGCATTAGTCACTAGTACTATTTGTTTCAATATATGGATGATTGCATCAGTCACTAATTAGTTGGGTGATTGCATTAGTCACTAGTACTATTTGTTTCAATATATGGATGATTGCATCAGTCACTAATTAGTTGGGTGATTGCATTAGTCACTAGTACTATTTGTTTCAATATATGGGTGACTGCATCAGTCACTAGTTATTTGAGTGATTGCATTAGTCACTAGTACTACTTGTTTCAATATATAAGTAAATATAAATACTCATTTATACATTTAGATTACAGTAAAACCTCTCTTTAACGGCCACTAAATTACATCAAATATTTTGTGTTTAAGGCAGGTGGCTGCTTAAAGCAAGGTGAAAGTAAAACAAAACACTCCTATAGAAGCGTTCTGTTTTACTTTCACATTGCTTTAATCAGCCACCTGCCCTGAGTACTAACTATTTAACACAATTTAGTGGCCGTTATAGAGAGGCTTTACTGTAGTAATTTGTGTGCATATATATGTTCATTTCTTAAACCTGTTTTCATTCGATGAAAAACACACGAAAATAGTTTGTATTATCCATGAAGGAAACCAATAAATACTTGACGATAACCATATACAGTAAAGTGTCGATAGTTCGAAATCTTAGTAATGAAGAATTTATGTCGTTTTAGGCAGGTGGCTGCTTAATGAAGGATGACAGTCATGCAGAAAGCTCCTGAAGGAGATTTCTATGTTACAACCACCCTGCATTAAGCTGCCACATATATCAATAATGGTACGTTTTTGAGTGAATAAATTAGTTTTCAGTATATATACAATGCTATTTAAAGTTCAGTCTAACCCTTTTCCACGTAGAAACGCCCTTTCACGTATTTTGCAAATAGCGTAGACCCCGATTTGCTCTATTTGCTTATGGAATTGTAAAGATCGGATTTTAAAGTTTCCACTATGTGAAAAAATTCATTTTGCATGGGGAAAATCCATTTGCATATTATATTTTATTAAGTATGTCTATGAATATCTCTGAAGGGAAAATTAGGGTTATCTAGAAATAAGGCTGTACATAAATTGTACTTGGCCGCTATAATGATAAGAAAAAAGTTCATACTTAGCATTGGCTGGTACCCAGATTTACCTGGTATTTAAAAGCATCACGTGCTTATTTAGCTTCCTTCTTCATAGTATTCGGTTGAAGCTGGGTCCATGCTTATAAAACTTTTAGTTGAGTCTGAGTTCGTTCTCAAGTTTTTGATTGGTCAGATTTGAGCCAAAGGCTCAAATCTGACCAACCAAAAGCTTGAGAACTCAAATCTAACCAATCACAAGCTTGAGAACGAACTCAGACTCAACTAAAAAGCTTTATAAGCATGGACCCTGATCATACTTCTTTGTAGTTCAATATTCTATTTCCCGGAAACAGGTGGTGGTGGGTTGTGTAGCCCACTCAGCACCTTACAATGTTTAGATAAACAAAATCATATCCACGTTTGGTATAGAATCTAGAAAACGTAACTCGTTTTATGTTGAAAATTTATATTTTATGGACTACTACCAACATTTCCTTTGCACTTGACCCTGTCTGTAAAATTCTTAAGAAGAGGAGGAGTTGGAAGTGTCAAGAAACTGTTTTAATATATTGCCACTAACTTTCAAAGTCTTCCAAAGACGTTTTACTTTTTACTGCAATTAGTTATTTGGTTCTTTATAAGAGCATTTATAATCATATCACGTTTGTATTATGTTTTTCAAACTGGTAAACTGGGAGGGTTGTCGTTCCAGGTTGTTTGAATCGAAATATACAAGTTTTTTGTTTTGTAATATTAAAGTTGTCAGGTATCTGTTTAATGGTAACTCATTGTACGAGTAACTTGTAACCATTGTAAATTACTATATCTCGTTGTCTTAAAGAGAAGGTGGTAAACTGAATTCTTTTCTAGGAGTGTGAAACCAAAGTATTTCAACTGTCCTGCTGGTAGGCTCCGCTGTATTAATGTTAATATATCGTAAAAGCTTTGCAGCACGTCTTAAATGTCACGCTGATCAATCTTGGTATCGCATTACTATGCCTAGCGATGTCGTCTTTTCTAATCAGCACAGTCGTCTTCACACCGACGTAAAACATAAACACTAATTTACCAAAGAAGGTGGCTACAAAAACCAACATAACATCCAGAATAAACAGTGATTGTCGCCCCCATTCTCTTCAACTACGATAATGACTCTCGCTGTCTTGTTCATTCTGTTTGTGGTGACATAATTACGTATCAGTATATGCACCACCTGATTGACATTCGCAAACAACTGGTATCTAAATAAAACACCGAGCTGTTTGACACGCGGCCAGTGGTCCCTTAACCCATTACCTCACAGGCTATATTTAGATACACCCTCTTTGAATAAATCTACCGAAAATAAGCATTAACTAGAGAAACAGAAAAGTTTAGATTTGTAATTTGAAACCATTGTGATAGAAAGAGCATTTGTTCCTATAGGAGCAAATGCTCTATTTATCACAATGGGTTCTCAAAGTGGCTTCTACAGACTCGTCAAAAGTCGTAAATATGAGGGAATGAGTTAAAGTCTTGAACTAATATGAAGTAAGTTAGAATTAATAAGAATAAATAAGTGCCAAATTTTAGCCGACATAACCCCTTTGCCCGGTAAGGGTTAAAACTGACCTTCTTTTCTTGACAATGCGTGCGTGAATTCACCGGCTGATGAGTGTCAACATCGTTATCGTCTCTTTCTCCTAAGCATTCTGGCAATTTTGAGGTGTATAGTATGCTACTTCCTCCAAGATAAGCTAATTGGGCCGCTGAAAAAGTAATAACCATAATGCTATTTTCATGTATTGGGAAGGACATGTCTATCGTTAAACATATTATAGGCTGACATTTGTGTACACATGCTTCCCTAAGACTTAGGTTTAGTCGATAGAATTCCTTTAACTCTTTCCCCGTTGAATATTCATGAACACAATAATGGTATCCTGAATATGTTTTAGCCGAGCTTTTACGGATTGAGTCAGATCTATTATAATTTCATAATGAAACAGAACAGACCCTAACCAGACTACTCCTACAGGAGACGTTTGATCTGGTCTACTCTGTTTGCAAAGGCATGAAAACGCATTTGTATGAGAGAAAGGGTAAAACCAACTGAAAACAACAATAACTAACTTATGTGCGAGTGAGTTGGATTTTACGGCGATGCGACACTAAACATGTCATATGGCAGTAATGGTTAATGAGGAGATGATTGATGAAGATGATTGATGAAGATGACTTTAGCTAATTAAGTCATGAGTCAACAGGTTTGGTCGGTACCATCGGCTTGGAATATTTTTCATCGTTATTTTAAAGTTAAAACAAATGTTGCAGCGTTGCAGTGATGGTAGCGTTTTTAATTGTTATCACACACACGCGCACACATGTACACAAGCACGCACGCACGTACGCGCGCAGGCTCACATACACAAAGGTACAAAACATACACAGACACACATAGACACACGCATGCACGAACACAAGCACACTCGCACTCACTCACTCACTCACGCAGGCGCGCACACAGGCACTCACGCACACAGGCAGGCAGGCACACCCCACCTGTCCAACACCCGCGCCCACAAGGACGCTGGCAGACCGACAGACATACATGCAGGCGGCAGACACACATACACAAAGGTACAAAACACAAACAGAAAAACATAGACACACGCACGCACACACGCACTCACTCGCTCGCTCGCTCGCTCACTCACTCACTCACTCACTCACTCACTCACTCACTCACTCACTCACTCACTCACTCACTCACTCACTCACTCACTCACTCACTCACTCACTCACTCACTCACTCACTCACTCACTCACTCACTCACTCACTCACTCACTCACTCACTCACTCACTCACTCACTCACTCACTCACTCACTCACTCACTCACTCACTCACTCACTCACTCACTCACTCACTCACTCACTCACTCACTCACTCACTCACTCACTCACTCACTCACTCACTCACTCACTCACTCACTCACGCACTCACTCACTCACTCACTCGCTCGCTCGCTCGCTCGCTCGCTCGCTCACTCACTCACGCACGCACGCACGCACGCACACAGGTACTTACGCACGCACGCAGACAGACGCGCATGCAGGCACACCCCACCTGTCCAACACCCGCGCCCACAACACACACATCCACCCACCCACCCACCCATCCCCTACAAGGACGCTGGCAGGCCTACATACAGATATGCAGGCGGCGGACACACATACACAAAGATACAAAACACAAACAGAAAAACATAGACACACGCACGCACGCACTCACTCACTCACTCACTCACTCACTCACTCACTCACTCACTCACTCACTCACTCACTCACTCACTCATTCACTCACGCACGCAGGCACGAAGGCATATAGGCACGCACGCACGCGCGCGTACACAAAAACACAAACACACACACACAAAAACACACACACGCACGCAAGCACGCACGCCGCACACACACTCGTTCGCACGCACGCACGCACAAACAAACAAACAAACAAACAAAAGCAAGGGTGACTAAGAGGGTGCGGCCTTGGAACTGACACAATAGGGGTTTATAGATAGATTTATTTCAATATTGAGCAACAAGACAAAAGTTACCAACACATACATATGCAAATATTATAACAATATAAAAATTGATAATGATAGTGTAATATGCGTGTTGTGAACCATGTCGGTCACATCAATATTAAGGATGATAGAAAAGAGAAATACATCTCTTATTTCCATTGTGGACCTTGTTATTGATGGTCAGACATAGAGAGGCATGACTTATGAAGAAAATTAAATAAATTACCTTAATGGAAAAATTAGAAATTTTTCACAGTGTTGTAATTGCTCTCTAATTTATTAGAATTATATCAACAATATGAAATAAGCTATCTAGATTGACACACTTATCACAAGTTATTGAAAGTTATAAGAATCTTAATATATGAAATCTTAGTAAAAATAATGTAATATGCAATCTGTTGTAAACAATGTACCGAAATTAAAAAAATAAATAAATTCCCAACCACAGGCCATTTTAATCAGAAAACAGAGAGTTAACCCTTTAATGTTTAAACCGGTTTAAGGACCTCCTAACCTCACACTTGTCTCTAAGTCACTTAAACGAACAGTGTAAATACAGATATCCCCGTCGGACTTAACATAACATATATTTCATTTGGCATTAAGTTGCATAAAGCACATATATAGCCAATATCGAATTCTTGAACCCCGCCGGACTTAGCCAAACCATTGAAGACGGTCAACACCAATATGTAAAACAGCATTAAAACAACTGTGACAATCCGTCAAATATGTACACAATGACTTAACTGAAGTCATAGAAACAATACAGGGAAGCAATACACGAGTCCGGTGAGCTCACCTCGTTTCCGGACCAATAACCAAATATATAGTGCATTGCAATATAATGGGGTCATTACCTTTCTTCCTAAAAGAGTCATGTAGGAAACACCACATACAAAACACACAGTCGCCAAAGTTTGTCGATGACGTAACATAGAATTATATTGTACCTAATGTACATAGTTGCATGTATGCTCTTGAAAACAAGAACTTCCGGAAAACTGAAATGATTTTGATAGGACGTTAAACCAACCGCACACACTGTCTCACTTTTAGTGAAGATACAACAACTGAGTAAAACAAAAATGCATGTGTACGCAACATCATGAGGTAGATAATACGTTTAGAAGAACATCTGTCTGTTTGAATTTTAATGTTATTTTCTGTATAATACCAGTGTTTAGAAAAGCGTTTACCATCGATATCATATATGTTACTTCTAGGTACTCATACTTTAAGAAAACCATTGTTAGTATTATTCCCTCCGCATGGTACCTTTGCTCTTGCCAGACGTGATGCTTATTGTCAAACACACACACGCATCCAAAATGGCAACTAAGGCGACTAATCACGACATGGAAGGAAGGGGCGTTATGGGAAATGCTTTTAACGCAATATTGCAAAATGGAATGATCACATTAGATGACGCAAGCTTTTTATTATCAAATACAAAAAACAAAACCAAAATAAATAGATATAGAGAAATAGTGTTTATCTAGTTATGTTTGCTGTATTGATATGGTACATGATAATAAGTCTATCTAATTAATTTATAAAAATGTAATTTCCAAATTAACACATTCACATTGCAAGCGGTACATTCTAACCTTTTCCATATCCTATTTGGAAAGGGTATACATTTGTTGTATGGTAATAGGACGAATTAAGCAAAACAGACTAACTAAAAGCACTTTAAACATTTTACAATCATCTTCAAACTGACATTTAACTGTCTGCTCTACATTTTACCGCTAAAATATTGGCACTTTGTGGACAATATTTTCTGTATAAACTGCTATATAAAATGGGGATGCTTTCCTGTCACGTTATTGTGCGCACTTACCTTAATCCCTAACCTCATATAAACGTCTTTTCGCGCATTTGCAAACAGAGTAGACCCAAATCGGACGGCTCCTATAGGATCAGGGTCTGCTCTGTTTGCCTTTGACATGATATAGAGTTGATTCTACAGTTTTTGTCAAGGCAAACAATCCCCTCGAACAATTTACATTATACAAATTGAGCTGATGCATATTCATGTTGTCATTATTTCTCACATGAATACAGAATAGGGAAAGGGTGAAGTCTTCTGTGTGGCAATTACCTGAGTCTGTATTAACCACTACAAATATTCGGAAAACTGATTGGACGCAACGTAGTGTGGCGCTTCATTAGCATCGAAACTGCGACAGACCTGAAATAACGCCAATATTTTGCTCACCAAGCTAGGGGTAACAAATAACAGAGAACAAAGCGCGTCCATACTATTTTCAGTTGTTATTGTCTTTACTTGTGCCATAAAGCAGCATGTAGTCACGACAAAGCACCGATAAATACAGTAGAACCTCGCTAAACCGATCATGCAAATGTCTTTAATGTCTTTAAACAGCAAGAGATACTTAATGCAGGACAAAAGTAATGAAGAAAGCTCATTTAGGAGATATTTAAATCGCTTATGAGTTGCAGTATGCCATCACTTCCCCTGAAAGTCCCCAAATTCCACCTCCTTTTCATGGTCGCTTAATAAATGTGTTTTCTTTATATAGATACGTCGGTGGATTTGAGCGGATGTCTTTTGTTAGCCCGTCTGAGCCATGTAAAACAGTGTTTTCAACCATGATACTTGATTTAGAAGTTGTGAGAGATTCTCGGTGTATGTTATATATGAACTATTCACAATACATCACTACTAATACATCCTTTGTCTCGTTTAAGGATCTCACCTGTTTCACCTCTGCATAAATGTTACCTTTTGATTTCAGAATTGTTCTCTTATTAAAGTGTATTATGTAATAATTTAATTTATCTGGTATAGCTACAATGTATATATTTGTATATCTTTTGATACAAATTGCGAGTACTATCACATTTGCCCGATAATAATTCGTCATAAGCATATTTCATAAAACAGGATTCTGTGCTTTATCCCTTTACTCCATGAATATTCATGTAAGAAATAATGGCATCATGAATACTAATTAGATTATTTTTTTATACAGATTCATTAATAAAGGACATTTTGACAACGGCAGACACTAAACAATGAGATCTATGTAATTCATAAGCAAACAGAGCAGATCCTGATCTGGGTCCATGCTTATAAAACGTTTAGTTGAGTATGAGTTCGTTCTCAAGTTTTTGATTGGTCAGATTTGAGCCTTTGGCTCAAATCTGACCAATCAAAAGCTTGAGAACGAAACTCAGACTCAACTAAAAGCTTTATAAGCATGGACTCAGACGGCACCTCGGTTGCGTTCGGTCGGCAATAATGTACATTTTTGAGTTTCTACTTGTACAGTTGTATTGCTTCTTGCTTTGTATGATATTTTCACTATCATTTTCATCACTAAATTTCTTCCTCTAATTGTGCTGAAGTAAGTATTTACGCGCTCAATATTTATGAAAATGATGTGAACGTTAACATTAACGAGGTCTGTATAAGATTATGCGATCATTTAGCATTATACGGGATATATAATACAAGAAATCTTTATATGTGTTTATATCTTGTGAAAATCATTTATAGATAATAAATTAACTTTTATTGACTGTCTGTCAACTGAAAATATTCTGCTGAAAGAAATCCCACTCAATTCTGGATAACTATTATTTATATCAAAATGAATAATTGACAGCAATGGTAATTCATATTTGAATTGTAATTCTATATTTCTTTTCACCATTTTCTCCACATCGCAGGAGATATTTTATCTGTTGATAACTTAGTAGATTCTAAATCGTTATTTCCTCCTTCAGTTGCAATCTTAACAGTGTTCTCATTACACTTAATTCAACCCAGAGTATGACATTATGTTAGACACTTATTTCAAGGTTGAACGCGTTTTAAACACTATTCCGTTTTAACACATATACGAGTATATTGACTTATATCACGTTATTGATAACACCGTGGTTATCTATCAGTAGCAAACAGTTTCGATCCAGATGAGTCTCCCGACTAACTATTTTGTTGGTAGTTAAGAAATAAAAGATAGATATAAAAGTTGATGTTTTAATGTCACTTATTGTACCCAATGAACGTGTAACATATTGTACCTTATGCACATGTGACTTATGAACGTGTATTCTATTGAACCTAATGAACATATAACATATTGAACCTAATGCATATATAACCTATTGAACCTAATGTACATAGGACCTTATGTTAGTAATGAACGGGTAACCTATTGTACCTAATGAATTTTATCTATTATCTCTAATGTACATGTAACCTTTCAGGTTGCCAAACAGTTTGGGCCCTGATGAAACACCGACTTATTCAGGGCATATAACAGTCAAGTAATTCAAGTAATCATGTATCCGTTGACAACATACTAAAAATACAAAAATGAGTCATGCAGGAAACACCACATACAGAACAAACAGTCGCCCGAACAGCAACACAAGGAAACAGCAAATGTACATAACTATAAAAACATCAAGAGACACACAAAGACAAAACAAACATACACTACGGGGAAGATGGAAGTACCGCCTTGGAACGGTCAGTGACAAAAGTCAATGGGGGTTAAACCGGTTTATGGGCGCCCAACCTCACACTTATTCCATCCCCACCCTAAAAGACAAACAGTGTAAATAAACATATCCCCTCTCCGACTAATCTACAACAACTGCGATGGCAAATACTGTGGTAAAGTGTTTCTTTAGTTTAACACAAACCCAATTATGTGTGAGGAAATCAATTTGATATACATTGTTGTCCATTTCAAGGAGTCCTATTCAGTATTTTCACGTCATATGCACATCGCCCTTCGGACATGTTTGAATATTGACCGTGCCCATAGCGTTGATCATTGTAAAAGTTTAGTCAGACATGCGATATACTAATGAAACGACATATAGAAGCATTACCCGTGTGTATTCTTTCACAAAGGTCGCCACTGTCTTAGAAGACAGATAAATAGTGTTTTCTTCTCCTTCTACTTCTACTACTGCTGCTGCGTCTACTACTACTACTACTATTACTACTGCTATTGCTACTACTACTACTACTACTACTACTACTACTACTACTACTACTATTGCTACTACATGTACTACCACCTCTTCTATACTACTATACGTGCCATTCAAAACTTAAGACGTATATTGGTTTGAATGTGATTCGCATGTAGATATGCTTACATGTGTCCTGTACGCTTCATGCAAGGTTCTTGCAAATGTAGTGATAATTTATATTGTAGATAGCATCCTTATTGCTGCTATTTAGTTCAAGTTCAATAGCAAATTAGTATTTACACCAAAAACCTTCTAAACATGGCAGTAAAATGCATTCGACTAGACACCACAAGTTATGATAGACATTTTCTGAAAATAGTTATGACCTTTCATATAAATCGTTGAGTTGTCTCTGGTGTGATACCAATACCAATACAAAGTAGTTAAAATGATACAGATTGAATTGCAGAAATCTCTTAAACAAATTGGAAACTCAAAAAATCTTAAAACGTTACCATCTTTTTATGCTGTTGTGAAATACATCAATTCTCAAAGTAAACTAACCTTCGAAAGCAAACGCAACAATGCGAAAAGAGAAAGTTTCAGACTCGGTTTTAATCTAATTCATATCTAAATACACCAGAGCAAAACCATTGAAATTTTCCGACAGAAAGTAAATTTATTATTGAACTCTACATGGTGTTCATTAAATAGAAACAAGTATGAACAGTGATATCTTCCTCGTACTTCTTTTCTTGTATAGTGTTAAATGGTCGTTTAATGTTATAAGACTATGTTAAATAATTCATTAATTGCAAATCCGAAAGGTCACATCCATAACTTGCATGAGCATAATTAGAGAAGGCAATGATAATGAAAATAACATCAAGCAATTAGCAATACAACTTTACAAACAGAAACGCAGAAAGTGCTGTCAGGCTTCGCCTTGCTTACCACTACAGCACTTACTGTCAGACAGTAATATAATCGAAAGCAGGTTGAAAGAATCAAATAATAATTATGTTAATAATTCGCAAAAATGGACTGTAGCTAGAGGACGATCATTTAAAACAATACAAATGGAACGTCGACTCTACAACCAAGCTTGTCATGAGTCCTAATTTACGGCAGTCATACTTATTTACATAGCCGAAGTTATCTAGCAAACAACAGGTTAACTTCGTACAATAGAGTGTTTTCGTAAGGTCTATCATACGACGAGCGAAACTTCCATTTCCAATGGTTGTACGTTATAACCTACGACAGTTTAGTTGCAATACCTTTTATAAAACGGGTCTAGGAGTCCAATATAACACCACAAGTCTTCAATCATTTTGCGGCAATGAATGGACAAATAGACTGAACTTTGAAATGACTCGACGTCTTGCCTGGATCCAAACCGTTCGCACCAATAATGAGTCATCCACCCGCAGTAGGCTAAATGTTAATATACTCAGTTTACAGTGATGGAGGACAAATCAGGTGACTAACAATGTAGATCCTGGGTAGATGAAAGGTTAGAAACGTTGCGTCTGGTTTATGTCTACACTGTATGCACGTGTCCCGATGCGGTCGTGATGTTCGTAAAGTAAGGATAATTGGATATATAATGGTATGTCAATTAATATAGTGACCGCTGTAGAGATTGTATCAAGGCTTTTGTTGTTGTGCATAAACCTAGTAAAGCAAAGAAAGAGCAAATTTCTCACAAATGTGATTCATAAAATTAAAAAGAAAAAAGAAAAAAAAAAATCCGTCAAAAGGTTCGTAGAGGAACAAAAAAGTAAAATTACTCTGAAGCGACCACTTTATGAATAAACATAAAATCAGATGATAGATTAACCCTTTCGGTGCCAGCAATGTCGTCTGCTGGGCACAGTTTCGTTTATTTTTAGTGTAAGTGTGTGCATTTCTTCCATTTTCTTTATAAAACAGTAAACAGAGTGACAAACAGTTTGGATCCTGATGAGACGCCGAGTTGGATCCAAACTGTTTGCATGTGATATCATAAACCCGTCATTGTGGCACGGAAGGGATTAATGCAGAATACAAGTAATGCAGAAAGCTCCTACATCTGCCTTTAAGACCCTGACGTATACCACTGTTGGTGATTGCATTAGAGTATCATTAATAAAGCGACCAACTTATTTTTGCAAAGATTCGTATATATTTCGGCACTTCTTTACTCTGTTCTTAATGTGAACTATCTGTCTTTAGCTGGTTGCTTAGAATACAAAACATAAATATTGAAAGGCCACCATTTGTCTTGATTGAAACTCGTGATAAATCTTAAAGCTAAGAGTCTAGGATTGGTAGTCAATTAACTGCAGATTGACATGCGACAGAAACACCACCCTTTTACAAGTTCATTTGTAATAATCTTGGTAATATATCACATGAGAAATACAGAAAAGAAAAAGCGTCTAAGGAAAATTGCGTGTCAGGAAATTAAACCGGTTATCAATGATATCTTGATATATTCATTTCAATTTATTCCAATATGAGGAATTCATCAAGACTTTTACGAGTATACATATCGAACTGTGAGTGCTTCACCATTATAAGTACATTCAACATGTGTTTGTCCTGTCTAACGTTTGGAAATAGATTGGATCCAAATGACACACAGCAGGATATTGTCCGTGGCATATGTTTCTAAAAAAGAAATAAAAACCTGAATTGTAAATTTAAGTAATAGAACAGAAGTCAAGAAGGAAATGCCACACGAAAGTCAACAACCACCTCAGAAGCACAATTGATATGCACGCGTCCATATACTGTACTATTTAACCTACATGTGTCACAGTACCTTTAACACGTTCCCTTATGAATGCGCATTTTGACGCATCTGCAAACAGAGTAGACCCAGATCAGACGACTCTTATAGGAGCCGTCTGATCAGGGTCTGCTCTGTTTGCTTATGCTGTAATATAGATTCTACAGCTTCTTTTTGAGGCAAAGTGTGCTGCGTTCATATACCGTTATCAAAATAATCTTATTAATATTTATGACGTCATTATTTTTGCATTAATATACAACAGGGAAAGGGTTAAACTAGATTCAAATAATCAGCATTATGGAAAACATATCGTTATGACGCCATAACATACACAAGAGTAAGATAAGATATAACGTGACAAAACGCAATGTATCAGTTGGGCTGGGTTTAGGGCATATCGACACTGAAGCCAATGGCTTTGAGCTTAGGGTACTACAACACCAATAGGTCACGTCGCGCAAAAAGGGGATTTATGTTAAGGAACTCCATAAGCATGAGCGATACCACTCACTTATACGCATACACTCTCACGCACGCATGTACGCTTGCGCGCGCACACACATACACACACGTAAACACACGTACACGCACGCACGCGCGCGCACACCACACATACATTCATATTTTCAAAAAGGGTAAAATATACACGATGCATACATAGATATAGTGTGCAGACAGTTCCTACCTGAAATGGTTTGTGTTAAAACTACCCCTAGGGTTTACAACAAGGTTATGGCCCTGTCAAACTCTATCGTATGGATTGCCTATTGAAGTCTTCGCAAACTTGTCATACGGGCCACAACTATCTTCGATGAACGTATTACCCGCGTATAGAATGTAAATAGCGTATGCGTGCCGTATATCTAGGCACCGCATGAGAAACGTATACCAGAATATGTCAAGTTATGTCACAAAAGTGTAGCGTATATCAGCGTATAAGTACCGTATACGAACATATGGGTAACGTATCTGTAGTGCATGCGAGCGTATGTATAGCCAGGAATACGTTAAATATGTTAGTCTTTCGTCAGACATACCTTTTAATTACGATACTGATACGCCATCCATACTTTACCGGCCACCTTCATGCCACCGTATGTGAAGCATATTTGACGTACCTTTGACGTGCCTTTACCGACACTGTAGCGTATTCAACGTATGCCTAGCGTATGATGAGCATATGCGTAGCTCGTATACGCTTACCTTTTTTAAATTATTATCGGTCTTTGTGTATGAAAACGTACAACGACGTATGGCAGCGTACTTGAAACATATACGACGTATACCTAACCTTCCCCTAGCGCATATCTGCGTATGCGAGCGTATGAACATTTTTCTCACATGTTTGCATACATTTGTGCCATACGACGTAGTGTGACACCCACTTTAGATGCCGTGGCAGACTACACATACATACCATCTTCACCCGTGTGCTGAATAATTAAAACTGGATACTTCTTTTCTGAATATTAATTAAACAAAATGTTGTATCTAAATGTATCACTGACAAAAGTGATTATTATGGCAAACAGTGCATAACGTTATCTGGATCTACACTGTTTACAAATGTCTTCCAGTACATTAAATGTTAACTTCCTTAGTCCTCTAAAAGGTGGCTCATACATAATTGTATTTGCGCTATTCCTTTTGAAATAGCGTAACCTACGTGCAACGTGTGAAAACCAATTTATGAACCAATTCAGAGTGTTTCTTCAAGATATATCTGGTCTTAGCCTACGTGTTTTATATGACATTGTGACAAATGAACTGGCTAACTCCAAAACTCTGGAATGCTCTGCCATCAGGCATTAGAGATGCAAGCTCACTGGCATGTTTCAAAAGATCTCTGAAAACACATTTCTTCAACATATACTACTAGGACAGTTTAGGGAAAGTAACTTATAATCATCAATTCTCATACCTTACGATTCCTTTGCCATTGCAGCCCTTGGGACATGCTGTAGGAATCAATCTCTCACTGACCGAATAGATAGTCATGTGGTTCCTACCGGTTAGTGATTTCGTACTTATTGTATATCATATTTATTGTATATATATTGCTTATAATTCACTGACTGGTATAAATAATCATGTGGTTCCTACCAGTTGGTGACTTTATACTTATTGTATATTTATTGCATATCTTTCATTGACTGGGTGGATAAGCATGCGGTTCCTACCGGTTAGTGGTTATACATTTATTGTATATCTATTCCATATCTTTCATTGACCGGGTGGATAATCATGTGGTTCCTACCGGTTAGTGATTTTATATTTATTGTATATATATTGCAGACATTTCATTGACTGGATGGACGACCATGCCGTTCCTTCCCGTTTATGATTTCATATCTATTGTATATTTTTTGTATATCCTTCACTAACCGTCCGGCTAGTGATTTTTATATTTATTGCACATCTATTGTAAATCTTTCATTGTCTAGATAGATAATCATGCGGTTCGTTCCGATTATTGATTTCATCCATGTACAGCGCTTTTGAACGCACATATCCCGTGTGAAAAGAGCGCTATATAAATATGGTATAATAATAATAATAATAATAACTAACCCCACAAGGAAACATATGGCAATGTGACAAATAAACTGGCTAACTAACCCAACAAGGAATCATATGACAGTGATTGCTGGCTAATTTCCATGAGGTCAGATCTTATGATAAACGCCGACTAATCACATTATATCATCTGCGATTACATCTTATCTCATATCCGTTTGCATTGTCTGTGGTAGCATACTAGGCTAAAACCAGAATTAGAATGCAAGATAGCATTTGATAACGTCTTGTACTTTTTCCTTGTCAATTTAAATGTAAATACATGTACGCAAATATAATGTAAAATGGGTACCTGAAAAAACAACTAACTACAAACTCCCTGCTTTGCAATGTCATTTCGGAACAATCAAACAAGGAAGAGAAGAGGTATTCCAGAAATCGTTATAACCATTATTATGAACGACGTTTGTGTAAGATATTTTTCAGCTGAAAAAGGAAACAACATTGGATACAGCTGCAGAGAGCGCGAGTTAACAGCTATAGAGGGAACAACACATTTTACAGCTTTACAGCTTCAAAGGAAACAATATGGTTTACAGCTGCTAAGAATATACTACAGTTTACATTTGCTAAGCACACAATATAGTTTACATTTGTTAAGGACATAAGCCAGTTAACAGCTGCTAAGGACATAACATAAGGACACAATATAATTCACAGCTGCAAAGGACAAAACTGATTTAAAGACTGCAGAAAGACGCAGCATAATGTATAGCTGCAAACGAAACAATATAGTCTATGACTGCAAAAAACCCAAACCATTACAGTTGCAAAGGACATACCTTATTTTACAGCTGCATAGGACACAGCATAGTTTACTGCTGGTAATGATACATACTATTTTACAGCTGCCAAATACCTCACATATTTTACAGCTGCAAAGACTAAACAATAATTTTTAGCAGCTAAGGACAGAATATAGTTTATGACTGCAAATGACATAGTATAGTTGTCACAAATTGGTAGCAGACTGTTGTTTTAATCAGTTTGGGTATGGTATGTCCTTTGCTGGTCAGTGTCAATTTTTGATTTCTGATAGAGTATAGTGGCTAATCGGGGTATCTTGTCAGTACTGCAGACAGGTGCGTTAAATCTATTTTAAGCTAGCAAAAGCAACTAAGTTGCTTGACCAGTGGTTATTTTTGGAATGCATGCATTGCTGGGGTGTGTCATTTTGCTCAGTGAGACTCAGATGGCCAAGCTGTTCAGATGATATTTTGGAACTTGGTAGAAACATGTAGTTTGGGAGCTGGTTTCATTGTTGCGGCCTGAGATAGACAGACACTGTAAGTTAATCCCCATCCCTGCCCCGTCCTGAAATGCACTTTTATTTCGCGTGGAATGTTTTTGCAAACAGTTGCTTGTAGAGCAAAATACTTAGCCTGGCCCTCATTCTCTTTTTAGGTGGCTTGTATATAGAGTAGCAAAGACCATGGCCCTTTTATTGCCAACGCCATTATCCTGCCCTTTTCCACTAAAGGAATGCTGTTTCCTGCATGCAATTTACGCTATGTGACTGGTCTGCAAGTTAGCCATTTGACAGCGTTGGATGTGCGCGCAGATGTATTAGTCAGCAGAAGGGTTTATAATGAGAACTGATATCGTATTGGTGCTTTGGTATTAGACAATTATGTAACCATTAATATGATTATAACACTAATAATATCTGTATATTCTTCACAGATATTTTAACCCTTTTAACATACTTGGTTTATTTGTATATTGCCGAAATAGTGTTATACTACGGTGCGGATAGCCGTTTTGAATAACTTGATATGATTGCATTTGACAAGTAACAGTATAGTAGTGTGTGATGCTATAAATAGTTCTAATATATTCAGAGCATTAACCTATATATGGATGTTTTATTCATAGACAGTGATGTGACTATATATATATGAATTGTCCTGTGTGGAATAGACATTTGCCTGTGTGGTTTATATAATAGAGACCTGTGTGGATAATGACATTGACACTTGCCTGTGTGGCTTAATTACTAGTTTACCGTCCTGTGTGAACGGTCATAGAACTTTATTCCTGTGTGGAAAATTTGAGTCATTAACTTTCACCTGTGTGGTTTAGTGGTTAAGAAGTCTGGGTATTATATATATAGTAGTATTTTCTCGTTATTTGTGCAATATATGTATATATAAACTGGTATAACAGAAGTATTGTTAGTTGTTTGACTATTCCAGTTTGCTAACAAAGATATATAAAGAATCCGGAAAACACGCTTTTTCTTATATTCCTTAGGGAAAATCGTGACATTTGGGGGCTCGTCCGGGATCTTTTCCGTTAATTGTAAACTTTGTATTTGATAATTTTTACTTTAACTTAGCTGCAAACTGGAATAGTGTACTTCTGACCGATAGCATTTTAGTAATTTATTTTATTTGAATACAAAAAAATGGAGAGGTACGTGCAGCTTGGGAGAGAGATGGGATTGACTGAGACAGCTTTGTTAAATTTTGTTCGGGAGGAGTGTGCGAAAGAAGAAACGAAAGAGGCCAACAGGGTATTGAAGGAACAAGAGAGGGAGGAGAGATTAGCAGAGAGAGAGAGATGAGAAAGATAGAACTTCAGAAGGGAGCAAGAGACAGAGAGCTAGAATCAAAAGAGAAAGAGATAGAATTAGAGATGGAGAAGTTGAGACTGCATGGGGCTCACAGTGGCCCAGGTAAATTGACAACTGTGAAAGCGAAATTGCCAAAATTACCTGCATTTAATGACAAGCAGGACAATATGGACGCATATTTAAAAAGGTTCGAGCGTTTTGCTGAAACTGCGTTATGGAATAAATCGGATTGGGCTACAAACTTAAGTGCCTTATTACAGGGCAAGTCTCTTGACGTGTATTCGAGGCTATCTGTTGGTGAGTCCACAAATTATGATTCGTTGAAAACAGCCTTGTTAAAAAGGTTTCAATTGACAGAAGAGGGTTTTAGGGGCAAGTTTAGGGGTAGTAAGCCAGAAATAGGTGAGACACCTAGGCAGTTCGTTATACGTCTTGAAGATTATCTTCATAGATGGATGGACCTGGCTAAGGTGGTACGAGACTTTGAAGGTTTAAAGGATCTTATACTTAGAGAGCAGTTTATGCAAGCTTCTTCCAAACCCTTACAGGTCTTTTTGAAAGAGAGAAAAGTAGAGTCAGTGATGGAGATGGCTGAGCTTGCAGAGCAGTACCAAGAGGCACATGGTGTTAATTGTGTTGTAGCAAACCCCAGTAGGAGTAATATACCAACTCCATATGTTCCAAAACCCAGCTACGAAAGCAAACAGTTCCCTCCTAAGAGTAATTTCCAAAGTGGTAAGGCTAGGCAATGTTATGTGTGTAGAGGAGGGGGTCATATGGCAAAGGAATGTCCAAATAGATTTGGTAGCCAAAAGGGTATAGCAGCGTCGGTTGTAGAAAGAGGTAGAGGTAGTTTTCGTGGTAGGCCAGCATTTGTTAGTCGCGGGGGTTACAGAGGCAGAGGTCAAGGCAACAGAAATTTTGAAAGGGAACATGTTTATACAGAAAATGGCAACGGAAATAATGAGAATGTTGATTGTTTTGTTCAGCAGGGCATGAACAGTGGTTCAGAAGTTAGTAGTTCGGAGGAAGGTGGTGATTTACCGGTTGTGTCAGCATTAGGTTCAAGGAAACTAGCGAATATGCCTGTTGCTAAGGGGTCTGTGAATGGACATGAAGTTAGTGTTTTGCGCGATACAGGTTGCTCTAGCGCGGTTGTAAGGCGTAATTTAGTTGCTGTTGAGAATTTAACAGGGAGAATTCAGAAATGTATACTCATAGATGGTACTGTTAGGAGGTTTCCCATAGCCACAGTGTTTGTCGAGACCCCGTTTTATACAGGAGAAATTGATGTGTTGTGTACTGAGTTTCCAGTGTATGATTTGGTAATAGGTAATATCCCTGGAGTAAAAGACCCCAAAGATATAGGTAAAACACTTGATAGTTGTGGTGTTGAAAATTTATCAGAATGTGAAGTTGTAAATGGTGTACAGACTAGGGCACAGAGGGTAAAAGAGAATCAAATATCAAAAGTGAAAGTGGTGAGTCCTATTGCTAGTGTGAATACTGAGGATATAAAGAAAGCCCAGTTGACTGATGAGACTTTAGAAAAGATGAGAGAGAGGTCGAAAGCAGGTGAAAAGACAGTGAGTAAGAAAGGTGCAGAGACTTGGTTTGGCATGAAGAATGGGTTGCTTTATAGGTACTTCACATCACATAAAGTTGAGAATGGAAAACTGTTTAAGCAGTTAGTTGTGCCCAAGGATGTAAGAAATCAAGTTCTCAAATTGGCTCATGACTCACTCATGGCAGGGCATTTAGGTGTTCGGAAAACACTTGACAAGATTCTCTACAATTTCTGGTGGCCCGGAGTTAACTCCGATGTTACTAGATATTGTCGATCTTGTGATATCTGTCAGAAGACTTTTCCTAAGGGCAAGGTTAAGAAAATACCTATAGGAAAATTACCCCTCATAGATACACCCTTTTCTAGAGTGGCTGTAGATATCATTGGGCCAATTAATCCTCCGTCTGAAAGGCGAAATAGATTCATACTTACAATGGTGGATTATTCTTCTAGGTATCCTGAAGCAGTGGCTTTAAGAAATATTGATACCGTGACAGTAGCTGAGGCGCTGTTTGAGATGTTTAGTAGGGTAGGTGTGCCAAATGAGATCTTATCAGACATGGGCAGACAGTTTACCTCAGATCTTATGGGCGAGATACATAGACTTTTATCGGTGAGACAACTTACTACGTCACCGTATAACCCAGCCTGCAATGGTCTGGTAGAAAGGTTTAACGGTACCCTTAAAAGTATGCTAAAGAAGATGTGCTCTGAGAGGCCAAGGGATTGGGACAGATACATAGCTCCCGTTCTCTTTGCTTACAGAGAGGCTACTCAGGAGAGTACGGGGTTTTCCCCATTTGAGTTGTTGTACGGGAGAACTGTGAGAGGTCCGTTACAGATTTTGAAAGAGTTGTGGACAAAGGAGATAGAGTCTGAGGAGACTAAAACTACCTATGAATATGTAGTAGATTTAAGGAACAGGTTAGAGGAAACTTTGAAGGTGGCTCAAAGTGAGTTAGCTAAGAATCAGAATAGATACAAGACCTATGCAGACAAGAGTAGAAAACCCAAGAGTTTACAGGTAGGTGATAAGGTCCTTATTTTGTTACCTACAGATAGGAGCAAACTCCTTATGCACCTCCAAGGTCCGTATGAGATAGTTGAGAAATTGAATAGTTATGATTACAGAGTCAATGTGAAAGGTAAAAACAGGATTTACCATGCAAATCTGTTGAGGAAATATGTTGAGAGAGATGCAAATGTGATTGCTCATGTACAGAATAAAAAATCTGGAAAAGCAGTGGATGAGCAACAATCTGATGACCAAGTAGTAGAGAATACTGAAGGTGAGTATGATAGTACAGAATTACCTGATGAAATATGTGTAGCTGTTGTTGAAGAAGGAGAGGGTGAAGGTACTGCAGGTATCGAGTCAAAAGGTAGTGAGACATTAAAACTAGAGTTACTGCAGCTGCATGCAACTGAAAGTTTTGAAGACATAAAAATAAATCCAGAGTTGAGTGAGAGTAGACAGAATGAGTTGAAATCTTTAGCTAGAGAGTTTAGTGATGTACTGACGGATGTGCCAGGTGACACAGACATTATTGAACATGACATAAAGCTTAGAAGTGACATACCTGTTAGGTCTAAACCCTATCCAGTTCCTATTGCACTTAGGGAATCTTTCAAAAATGACATCAAAGATATGCTGGAACTTGGTATAATAGAACCATGTGATTCTCCTTATGCTTCGCCTGTGGTGTTAGTCAAGAAACCTGATGGGTCAAATAGAGTGTGTATTGACTATAGAAAGGTTAACGCTTTGACTGTCTTTGACTCAGAACCACTAGGAAATCCAGACTATATATTTGACAAACTTTCTGGTGCAAAGTTCTTTTCAAAAATAGACCTCACAAAAGGTTACTGGCAGATAAGAGTAAAGGAAAGCTGTAAGCCATACACTGCATTTGTTTGCTCTGAAGGTCTCTTTCAGTTCAATCGTATGCCGTTTGGAATGGTGAATTCTGGTGCTACATTCTGTAAGATGATGCGGAAACTTTTGAATTGTCTGGATGGAGTTGATAACTTTGTAGACGATATTTTAGATTTTTCAGAAACTTGGGAATTTCACATTAGGTGTCTACGAAAATTGTTAGAGAGGCTAAGGGCAGCACGTTTGACAGCCAAACCTTCTAAATGTAAGTTTGGTTACACCAGCATGGATTTTTTGGGTCATGTAGTAGGGGAAGGTAGTATACAACCAAATCCAAAAAAGATAGAAGCCCTGCAGAAATGCAAACGCCCTGAGACCAAGACTCAGGTGAGATCTTTCCTTGGTTTAGTCGGTTATTACCGAAAATTTATTCCCAATTTCAGTTCAATTGCTGCATGCTTGACTGATATGACTAAGAAAGGTCAGCCAAATAAGCTCATTTGGACCGATGAGGCTGAACAGGCGTTTAGGTCATTGATTGGGTACTTGACGAAACGTCCCATACTCTGTCTTCCAGATTGGAAGTCCCAATTTATACTTAGAACAGATGCGTCTGCTGAGGGTATAGGCTGTGTGGTTATGCAAGCACATGCTGACATTAAGTTTCCTGTCGCCTATGCAAGTAGGAAGCTTCTTCCTAGAGAGAAACGTTACTCAACAATTGAGAGAGAGGGGTTAGCCATCGTATGGGCAGTGCAAAAGTTCCAATGCTATTTGTACGGGTCTGATTTTATACTTGAAACGAATCACAGTCCACTGACATACATGAATCAGGCTAAGGTAACAAACCCTAGAATCATGAGATGGGTTCTCGCTTTACAGCCATATCGTTTCCGTATTCAGTTTGTGAAAGGATCAGATAACATTGGTGCAGACTTTTTGAGTAGGTCAGAGTTTTAATTGTATATATGTTGTGGACAGTTGTTTGATTTTGTACATTTGTGACTTTGTTGTAGTTAAAATACATGGTTTTTAACTTGAGCATGGGGGTATTTGTCACAAATTGGTAGCAGACTGTTGTTTTAATCAGTTTGGGTATGGTATGTCCTTTGCTGGTCAGTGTCAATTATTGATTTCTGATAGAGTATAGTGGCTAATCGGGGTATCTTGTCAGTACTGCAGACAGGTGCGTTAAATCTATTTTAAGCTAGCAAAAGCAACTAAGTTGCTTGACCAGTGGTTATTTTTGGAATGCATGCATTGCTGGGGTGTGTCATTTTGCTCAGTGAGACTCAGATGGCCAAGCTGTTCAGATGATATTTTGGAACTTGGTAGAAACATGTAGTTTGGGAGCTGGTTTCATTGTTGCGGCCTGAGATAGACAGACACTGTAAGTTAATCCCCATCCCTGCCCCGTCCTGAAATGCACTTTTATTTCGCGTGGAATGTTTTTGCAAACAGTTGCTTGTAGAGCAAAATACTTAGCCTGGCCCTCATTCTCTTTTTAGGTGGCTTGTATATAGAGTAGCAAAGACCATGGCCCTTTTATTGCCAACGCCATTATCCTGCCCTTTTCCACTAAAGGAATGCTGTTTCCTGCATGCAATTTACGCTATGTGACTGGTCTGCAAGTTAGCCATTTGACAGCGTTGGATGTGCGCGCAGATGTATTAGTCAGCAGAAGGGTTTATAATGAGAACTGATATCGTATTGGTGCTTTGGTATTAGACAATTATGTAACCATTAATATGGTTATAACACTAATAATATCTGTATATTCTTCACAGATATTTTAACCCTTTTAACATACTTGGTTTATTTGTATATTGCCGAAATAGTGTTATACTACGGTGCGGATAGCCGTTTTGAATAACTTGATATGATTGCATTTGACAAGTAACAGTATAGTAGTGTGTGATGCTATAAATAGTTCTAATATATTCAGAGCATTAACCTATATATGGATGTTTTATTCATAGACAGTGATGTGACTATATATATATGAATTGTCCTGTGTGGAATAGACATTTGCCTGTGTGGTTTATATAATAGAGACCTGTGTGGATAATGACATTGACACTTGCCTGTGTGGCTTAATTACTAGTTTACCGTCCTGTGTGAACGGTCATAGAACTTTATTCCTGTGTGGAAAATTTGAGTCATTAACTTTCACCTGTGTGGTTTAGTGGTTAAGAAGTCTGGGTATTATATATATAGTAGTATTTTCTCGTTATTTGTGCAATATATGTATATATAAACTGGTATAACAGAAGTATTGTTAGTTGTTTGACTATTCCAGTTTGCTAACAAAGATATATAAAGAATCCGGAAAACACGCTTTTTCTTATATTCCTTAGGGAAAATCGTGACAATAGTATACGACTCAAGTACTTTAAGGCTACAAAGGAAACTACACAGTACACGGTTTCAAAGGACACATCCTTTTTATACAGCTGCAAAGAACTCAAATGACGAGTTTACGACCGCAAAAGACACAAATACTTTTACAATGGCAAAGTACACCGCTTAGTTTACAGCTGCAAATGACACTATATAGGTTACAGCTGCAAACTACGCAATATACAGCTGCAAATGTCACACGGTTATGAATGACACTTCTGGGTTTGAGTCTGAGTTCATTCTCAAGAATCCGGTCAATCAGGTGTTTAACCTACATAACACCCAGTCATTCGTTTTAGAATAAACCCAGACTCAAGCGGAAAGTTTTATAACATTGGGAGCAGATAGTAAAACTACACTATGTAATACCAGAATATTTTATGACATTTCAAGTACGACGTATGGAGCACCTTTGCGCATTTATGACAAGTATGTTTTATAGGGAATCGACCGGGCGCCGAAGGCGCCGTCGATTCCCTCTACGGTACAAAAGGTTAACCCTGTAAAAACTGTGTGACAAAATCCATTAGGCTATTTCGGGAGTTTTCATTGAAAAGCATTGACCAGCGCCGAAAATCCGAAATCGACATGTAATTTTCTGAGAAATACAATTGATTCGGCGACGCCGTAAATCGGGTAATAAATCGTGGTACAGTCAAATTTTTAGAATTACCTCTATCGCTACATCTCGGACATTCTTCAATATTTTGACAGCTGTCGTCGCCATCTTGAAATTGAATCGAATCGATGAATTATTCATTGCAATGGTATTGTAAGGGAGTGAAGTTTAATAATGAAATGACGAGCAAGCCGCGAAGCGGCTTGCGAGGAGTAAAATGTATTTTTACATGACTTCTACTTCATAATTAATCGACCGCCTTCAACTAGATTAAGATTACGGAATTTGGAACCACTGTCGCCGAAAACATTTAACGATCGAGGTTTGTGGGGATGCGGCAGCCAGGTAGGACTATGTTACATAATTACATTATAAAATTACATTCTTAGTTATGACGAACAAGCCGCGAAGCGGCTTGCGAGGAAGATATGTTGCTTTTTACAACTATTTGAACATATACTGACCATTACCAAACTGCCCTCAGGGACATTGAATGAATTCAAAACGTACGCGGGGGAGGTTTGTGATCATCAATTTACACGACCAAACACCAGGTTGTGTCATAAAAAAATTGATAAAAGATCTATAGACCAGACGGGTATTTGTACTCAAAATTGTTAAAAGAATCTGGATCCATGTAGAACTCTAATTTGCATGGCAACAAAAAATATTAACACTTTTTTCTTTGCTCCATGAATATAAATTTATTTAAGAAATATAGTGACATCATGAATATTTATTAGCTTTGTAGAATACAGTCAGATCTATTGTAGTTTCACAAACAAACACAGCAGATCAGATCTATTGTAGTTTCACAAACAAACACAGCAGATCCTGATCAGATGGCTCCTTTCAACTTTGGGTCTACTCTGTTTGCAAAGACATAGAAAGCCTTTCAAAGGTGTACTTATTGAGTAAAGGGTTAACATCTTATCCAAAAACATTTGGTCACAATTTAATGATATTTCATAGAAATAGTCCTCTACAAAAATTGTTAAAGCTACATGTATGTTCATATCTCAAAAAACATGCCTGTCAGGGGCAGGGCTAGATTTCCTTATGAATATATAAGATTATAACTATATATATAGAAAACCTTTAAAATTCTTACTCAGTATGCATTTGCAAACTGAGTATACTACAATTACTGCCATGGCCAAAAACGCGTAAGTTTATAATACATTACATGTAGTTGTACCGTTATAAGAATTCAGCTAATTAATGTTCATACAGTGCCAAATATTTCCTGCATTAATTTTCATGAGGTAAAAGATTAAAATAACAAACCTTTTGCCAGTAATCATTCAACAGCGGCATTATCCATCCTGATGTGTGATGTCACATTGAGTATACCAGCATTTACATGTATAATGTGGCTATTTAGTAGGTTAGGCATGATTATATGTTTCAAATACTAAAGGTTTGGAGAATCAGATTTCATGTTGTTTATTTTTTGTAAATTTGTAAACACAACTTTACAACTATGCAATCTATGTATATTTAAAACTAACAAGTTAATCAAGAAGCATAGAGGATGTACTTCAACAGTAAATCTAAATTTGGCTGTTCTGGTCAAACATTTTAGGGGAGTGGGATGTGGTAGGGAATCTATCAGACATGACATGCTCCTAGATTCCTGTCTAAAAACCTCACATCTCTTTAAACATACTGAAAAATACAATTTAGGTATGAATATCAGGTCTAAGTTAGCTTCTGCTCCAAATTGCCATTTTCCATAAATGCAATCAGTGTAGTTTAATGGAAGAACACCTTCTTGGGTTAGCCATAGAGGGAAGTCTAGGTTCAAATCCTAGCACTGTCTATTGGAAAGGCTTTTTGGAGTATGTTATTTGCTATATAGACAACCTTTAACCCTTTCCCTGTTCTGTGTTTATTCCAAATTTGAATACCTACTGAATATTCATGGACAAAATCTATTAATGAAATATGGAAGATGGAACATTATAGCCATTTAAAAACTACAGAAACAGATCTATCAAATTCAATAAGCAAACAGAGCTTATAGGAGCCTTCTGATCAGCCATCATCAGGGTCTACTATGTTTGCAGTTACATAAATGTCGTTTGTACATGTATGAGCGAAAGGGTTAACCCTTTCCCTCGTACAAACAAATTTTCACGCATTTGCAAACAGAGTAGACCCAGATCAGAGGAGCTGTCTGATCAGGGTCTGCTCTGTTTGCTAATGAAATTTGGTAGAGCTGTGTCTTTAGTTTCTAAAATGGCTACAATGCTCCACCTTCCATATTTCATTACAACTATTTTGTCCATGAATAATCAGTAAGTACTGAAATTTGAAAATAAACATAGAACAGGGAAAGGGTTAAAAAGAAAAAATAATGTCCCATTTTTTATGATACATGTACAGTACAATGTCCACTTTTTATGTACATTGCTTTAGCAGGGTGACAGGGCTTATTTTTTGCATGGCATCTTTTATTTGGTCACATTTCTGCTGGCAGGTGACACATGTTCCTTTGAACACTTTTGTTCTAATTCCTGTCATATTTCTCACTTTCTTGTCCATGTGTATCTTAAGATAGATATAATATAATTTAAACTGGATCTTAATTCATTGATGGGACCCTGTACGAAAAATCCACACGGATTCCAGGCGGATTCCGGGCGGATTCCAGGCGGAAATGACACGGAATCTCAATATTCCACCCGGATTCCAGGCGGACACGGATTTTTTTGAGAATGTCCGTGTGGAAACTTAACAATCAAAGTAACATTCCGTGTGGACAGGGTAAATGTCCGTACGGATTTTCTGCCATGTCCACCCGGAATTTCTTTCTCCACACGGAATTTTAATACTTGGACAGTTTGAGAACATGGAAATTTCATACTTTGATAAAAAAAAAAGCAGCAGGAACATTACTCCCACACGGATTTTTAATACTTGAACATTTTGAGAACAAAACACTTTGATAAAAAAAAAAAAAAAAAGTAACAATACACATGGACATTTCATACTTAGAATTTTTCAGTACTGGAAATATTTGACTCAGGAAAGTGTGAAATTTAATTGAGTCTTAAAGTTTGGTAAAGTGGCAGAAATATAAATTATAAACAAGAGGGCCATGATGGCCCTTAATCGCTCACCTGTTTGTAACAGATTAATGATTTCAATGACAGATTGCATAATTTTAAAAATCTTGGTAGAAAACTATTAGATGATGCTACATACTAAATATAAAGAGTCTAGACCTTACAGATTTGGAGGAGAAAATATTTTAAAGATTTTCCTATGAAAAACTGTTAAGCCCCAGGGCGGGGCCATTTTTGATCCGGGGTTCATAATTTGAAAATCTTGGTAGAGGACTATTAGATAATACAACACACCAAATATCTAAGGTCTTTGCCTTACAAGTTCAGAGATGACTTTAAAAGATTTTTAAGAGAAGAAGATTTTTTAAAACTTTCCTATGAAAAACTGACATGCCCCATTTTCAACCCAGGGGGCATAATTTGAACAATCTTGGTAGAAAACGATTAGATAGCGCTACATACCAAATAATAAAGGTCTCTGCCTTACAGTTTTGGAGAAGAAGATTCTTAAAGCTTTTCATATGAAAAACTGATAAGCCCCAGGGCGGGGCCATTTTTGACCCAGGGGTAATAATTTTAATAATCGTGGTAGAAAACCATTAGATGATGCTACAAACCAAATATCAAGGGCCTAGACCTTACAGTTCTGGAGAAGAAGATTTTTAAAGATTTTCCTATGATAAACTGATAAGCCCTTGGGCGGGGTCATATTTGATTTATCTTGGTAGAGGACCATTAAATAATGCTACATACCAAATATCAAAGGTCTATACATTATAATTTTAGAGAAGATGATGTTTAAAGATTTTCCTATGAAAAACTGATAATCCCCGGGGCGGGGCCATTTTTGTCCTGGGGGTCATAATTTGAACACTTTTAGTAGAGGACCATAAGAAGATGCTACATACCAAATACTAAAGGTCTATTCCTTACATTTTCAGAGAAGAAGATTTTTAAAGATGTTCCAATGAAAAACTGATCAGCCCCGGGGTGGAGCCATTTTTGGTCCAGGGGTCATAATTTGAACAATCTTAGTAGAGGACCATTAGATGATGCTACATACCAAATAACAAAGGTCTATGCCTTACATTTTCAGAGAAGACGATTTTTAAAGGTTTTCCTATGAAAAACTGATAAGCCCCCGGGGCGGGGCCAATTTTGGCCCATGGGTAATAATTTGAACAATCTTAGTACTTAGAGGACCATTAGATGAATTGCTACATACCAAATATAAAAGGCCTATGCCTTACAGTTTCAGATAGGACGATTTTTAAAGATTTTCCTATGAAAAACTGATAAGCCCTGGGGCGGGCCCATTTTTGTCCTGGGGGTCATAATTTGAACAATCTTAGTAGAGGACCATTACATGATGTTACATACCAAATAACAAAGGTCTATGCCTTACAGTTTCAGATAAGAAGATTTTTAAAGATTTTCCTATGAAAAACTGATAAGCCCCGGGGCGGGGCCATTTTTGTCCTGGGGGTCATAATTTGAACAATTTTAGTAGAGGACCATTAGATGATGCTACATACCAAATACTAAAGGTCTATTCCTTACATTTTCAGAGAAGAAGATTTTTAAAGATGTTCCAATGAAAAACTGATAAGCCCCGGGGTGGAGCCATTTTTGGTCCAGGGGTCATAATTTGAACAATTTTAGTAGAGGACCATTAGATGATGCTACATACCAAATACTAAAGGTCTATTCCTTACATTTTCAGAGAAGAAGATTTTTAAAGATTTTCCAATGAAAAATTGATAAGCCCAGGGGTGGAGCCATTTTAGGTCCAGGGGTCATAATTTGAACAATCTTAGTAGAGGACCATTAGATGATGCTACATACCAAATAACAAAGGTCTATGCCTTACATTTTCAGAGAAGACGGTTTTTAAAGATTTTCCTATGAAAAACTGATAAGCCCCGGGGCGGGGCCAATTTTGGCCCATTGGTAATAATTTGAACAATCTTAGTACTTAGAGGACCATTAGATCATGCTACATACCAAATATAAAAGGCCTATGCCTTACAGTTTCAGATAGGACGATTTTTAAAGATTTTCCTATGAAAAACTGATAAGCCCTGGGGCGGGGCCATTTTTGTCCTGGGGGTCATAATTTGAACAATCTTAGTAGAGGACCATTACATGATGTTACATACCAAATACCAAAGGTCTATGTCTTACAGTTTCAGAGAAGAAGATTTTTAAAGATTTTCCTATGAAAAACTGATAAGCCCCGGGGCAGGGCCATTTTCGGCCCAGGGGTCATCATTTGAACAATATTAGTAGAGGACCATTAGATCATGCTATACATACCAAATATCAAAGGTCTATGCCTTACAGTTTCAGGGGGTAAAAAATGCATGTGTACACACAGTCCTTTGATAATAGTTTTGTGGGTGTGACGAATTGAAGGTCACTAGGTGCAAGCTGTGCATGAATTTAGGTTGTTCCTACGCAAAGATATAGTCCCTCGAAGTTTAATCCATTTTGTTTGAAAAATTATCATTTTTTCAAAATGCATCATCTACCATACGAAAAAGCACTTTAAGCTTTATTTTGATGTATATATCATATCTCGGAAACAATTTTAACCATATTGCACCCGGTCCTAAACATTCAAATTTTCGTAGTCACATGTTACTCCGAACCGGCGCCATTTTGAATGTTTCAAAGCATGGACATTACTCTCGATAAAGAAAATCGACTTGATTTGAATGAAAACATCCACCATATGCTACTAAAAGTACATGCAAGAATGAATGGTGAGTATCAGTATATAAAATACCACTTATTGTTATTTTTTTTAAGTCGGAAGTTTGAATTATTGACGAAAGTCGATGGCTATTATCTGTTATCCGGTCTCAAGTTTAGAAGTTAGACACTCGTCTGGAAATTGTATCTCAAACAGTCAAAATTAATACAAGCATTTATTAAATCATGCACTTGTATAAAGTGTCAGCGCACTTTTCTTCTTCACAACCAAACCATATGCATCGACAGGACCGCTCACGTAGCCATACAACATCAACAAGACATCGGGTCGTTTCGGACCCAATCCGTTTCGGCCTTGGTAGAATCGGCCAAAATTCGGTCCAAAAACGATCAAGGCATACACAGAATATATTCAGCACTTGGCGAGATTTTATTAAAAGCATTTTTATGAAAATTTCTTTAGGAAAATGTAATTACATGCAGTGTTCACGAATAATGTTTATAATGAAGTGGTTGTTTGGGCTAATGCAAACAGGATTGACCAATGTTAGCAGACACAGTTTCATCAAGATCTACACTTTTTGATACAGACTTACAGTACACTCTGCAGCAATTATAGATAGTTGAAATATTTCGCTGATGCCTTGCTGTGACACTGTTTAAAAACACTATTTTATCATAAGTCTTTGTATACATGTAGTCCTTTTTAGTAACTGGTGCTTATTGGATAATGTTTAATTTTAAGGCTGACAGTACAGATGTTGAGGCTGATCTGCTACCAGGATATCGTGTAAAGGTCTGTCAGCTGGACATCAAAAGAAAGTGACACTGCACTAACTCGCCTGTTATGCAGTGTACTTCTCAGATGAAGTAATGTCTAGGAGCTCTGCCAAAGGAGAAGCCAGCCCTGGATGGAAGGAGTGTTAAAGGCATAATAAGTAAGTGAAAACCGCATTCTGAGTGATTGGTACTGTGCATGTAACTCAATATTTAATTCACATGATTGTGTTTTAATGCATCTGATAAAGATCCTGATGTAAAAAAAAATTATAAAATAAAATTAATACAAATATGAACTTTACCCCAATACACAATAAGATCATGCACAATAAATAATTTACTTTAAATACCAGTGGGTATAGCAGCAATAAATCATTAATTTGGAGACGAATTGGGATGAATCAAATCCTTAGGCCTTGAATTATATGTGATAAATTCTGAAGGGTGGTGATCCCCCGAAAGCAAAAATTGCAACACAAAAAGAGAAAATTGCAGACTCGGTTTTATTGAGTCTATTCATGAGCAGTAATTGAAAGTGCAACACTGCTCATGCCCCCTAGCACCGGCTTAAGCGGTATTCAATTTTCAGAACAAGAAGTACTGAAAGTCATGATCTCGAAGGATCAGAAGGTATAACAACACTGAGAATGAATGCAACAACATTTAAATATTGTATGACAGGACTGTCATTCTAAGCTGAATATCCTTCACACAAGCCTGTAGGATTCAAACAATTGCTGCTAAATTATTGCCGTTATTCTGTACATCTATAGCAGTAGAACTTAACTTTACTGTGGAATAAAGACTCAGTAACTGCTTTTACACATAACTGTTAATATTTTACTTGTTTTCCATTAATAGAATACAATATTCTGTCAAGCAAATTATTGAGTACACCCAAATTAGATTGCTCCTTCAGAGCTTCTTTATCTGTATCTACACTGTTTTCAAAGATAAATATATCAGGTACAATTTTTAAAAAATCCAATATTTTGCTATATATCCGAGTGTCAAATGCCTTGGATAGAGATAAGGTGCAGGGTGCACATCTAGATCCAAGATTGTTTGCAAATTTATTCCACAGTCTTTTAAATTCACATCAGGTGGGGAAAGTATTTAAATATATACAATATTCTCTTTTTTCTTACGTTTCAGAATATGTGCAAGAGAAATGCAAGACTCCGGAGAAAGACATCATCTCGGCAATCGCCAAAAGTGTGCTGATGCATGGGTTTCCATGAAACCCAGACGTAAATAAAAGAAAATATGACCATAGGACACAAATGCCCAGGCCAGGTTTTTCTAAATTGCATTTTTTTTTTACAAAAAAAATGTCATTAAACAATCACCAATATTCAATCAATTGTCGGCGAACAGGAAGTTGATGAAAGACAGACCTGAAATGGGGAGACACGGTAGAACTCACTATGGTTATACTTCAGACCAAATATCAAATCATTCCAGCTTACACAAGGCAAGAAATCTTTGACGATTTCTTTTGTCATTAAACAATCACCAAAATTCAATCAAAGTGTCGACAAACAGGAAGTTGATGAACCACAGTTGTGAAAAGGGGAGACACTGTACAATTCACCATGATTATGCTTCAGAGCAAATATTGAACCATTCCAGCTTACAAGTGAAGAAGTCTTTGACAAAACGGATGGACAAGGGTAAAACTTAATGTCCTAAAGGCGGGGGCATAAAAATGATAACACTGCTGCCTATAGTAAATTGAACACTTGATTTGGCTAGTTACTTATATTGTGGATAAACAGTACTTTTCATTTTATGATGAACATTTTACCTACCAAGGCTTTTTTATTCATACACTATGTGCATAAATTTTAAAATTTGTGTATTTGATGGCGAAATTCAAGTGATAATTTCATGTTGCTAACAGCCGATATCTCAATATTAAGGTTTACAAATAAAAAATGATTAAATGCTGATCTAAGAGACTGATAATAATTAACCCTCTCCCTAATAACCCAGCATTTTCTCATATGGGCAGACATAGAAGACCAGACAGCTGTCTGAGTCTGTTCTGTCTGCTTATAAATTTTCATAGATCATTGCATGCATTTCCTTTTTTCACCAAAACTTTACTTTAAAACATACCACCCCCCACCCCCCAAAAAGAAAAAAGAAAAATAAAAAAAATTATGACTGAATATTCATGAAACAACTAATAATTATGAAAAAAATCCATACGGAATTTCAAAAGTCCGCCAGGACATTTTCAAATTCCGCCCGGATTTTTTTTTAAATTCCGCCTGGACATTCTAAAATTCCATATGGATTTTTAAAAAATTCCGTCCCGTCTTTTTCAGATTCCGTGTGGAATTTTTACAATTCCGCCCGGATTTTTTTAAAATGTCCGCCTGGACATTTTAAAATTCCACACGGATTGTTAAAAAATTCCGCCCGGACATTTTCAGATTCCGCCTGGAATTTTTACAATTCCGCCTGGATTTCTTAAAACAACGTTTCAAATTCCGCCCGGATTTTTAAGAATTCCGCCCGGACTAGGTCACATGACCCGGACTAATTTAAATATTTCGTGTGATATTCCGTCTAAATGTTACTAAAAATAGCAATCCGTGTCAACTGAGCTGTTTCCACACGGACAATTTAGTCCGCCTGGAAAATCATTGTTTTTTCTGGGCGGATTCCGCCTGGAAGTTTTCGTACAGGATAGCTAATTGAGTTTATTCTGTATGCATTATCAACATTTCATTATCAACCAATAACAACTCATCTTCTCATTTCAAAATTGCACACACAAACATAATATGTATGAGTTTTTATTACTGATTGTTAATTTACTTTTACAGTGATTGACCTCATTTTTGTCTAGCCTGCTTGTTGTCAGCTCAACAGTTGCCAAAGTGGCAGTTGTGTAAGCACATATATATGTCTGTCTGTTTGTCCATTTGATTTTGTCACAGCAAAGCCATTATTTTGCATCAACATATCTCCATATAACTTGGCCCATATCATGAGTAGACAGTGTACCAGGTACAAGGGCCTTAACTCTCACATCACAGATTTTGAAATTTATCCTTGATTTAATTTTCTTCATTCACTGGGTCAAACAAAATTTAATTTTATAAATGGCTTAATCACTAGTGGACAGTGTACCATGTATAAGAACTATTACTCAAGGTTCACTCCACCAGAGGCTGGGTAGATTTTACATTAATTGCTGTAGTGAAAATTTAATAAACAAATAAATATTTTCTATGACATCACTGATCAGATTTAAAAAAAAATTGACAGGAATGTTCCTTAGGTGACCATTTACAAAGTTGTAACCCATAAAATACAAGAGCACTACTTGGGGGTTCCAATGTTAAAGTTTTCGAACAGTGACAACGGAAATGCAGATGGTGGAGTTACTACAATGTACGTAGCTCTTTTTTTCCTTTAAAAAGCAGACAAGCTAAAAATGACCACCATAGATTGGGCTAAATCCCTTCTATGGCTAAAGGGAGCATTAAACCATTGAACAGATTTTTATGTACCAGTATTTTTGTAAGAATAATCGGTGAACATTTGCCAAGTATTCATTTTGTTTCCTTAAAATAAAAAAATGGGGCATATGGCTAAGCGTCACATTTTATTTATAGGTCAATGTGACCTTGACCTTTGTCTCCATTTAAGTGACATTGACCTTGGCCTTCATTTAAAAAATAAAATTGTGCAGAGCAAACCTCATACACCGAATCAGCTAGGATCACATATATGGCATGTGAGTTCATCTTAGGATGGTAGAGTGTGCATACTAGTTTTAGGTCAATGTGACCTTGACCTCATTTACAACCAAGCCTGTCCGGAGCATATCTCCTACACTACTTCAGCTAGGATCACCAAATATGGTGTGCGAGTACATCTTG
Source organism: Azorinus chamasolen (assembly GCA_963576725.1). Taxonomy (NCBI): domain Eukaryota; kingdom Metazoa; phylum Mollusca; class Bivalvia; order Cardiida; family Solecurtidae; genus Azorinus; species Azorinus chamasolen. The sequence continues at coordinate 110,587,217 of OY755236.1, forward strand.
GGATGACTGGGTGCCACATACTATTCATAGGTCAATGTGACCTTGACCTTGGGCTTCATTTACAATAAAAGCTTGTCCACAGCATATCCCTACACCAAATCAGCTAGGATCATCACTAAATATGGTGTGGGAGTTCATCTCCGGATGGAGGAATGTCGCATACTTTTTGTAGGTCATGTGGCCATGACCTTGGCATTTGACCTCAAATACAAAATAGCTTGTCTTTTGTGGTAGCTTGAGTTCAAACTCTGCTCATACTATGCAATCTTTACTTTCATTTTGGAGTGCATATGCAGACCTGCTTACAAATCACATTCCATTGCTAGTGCTTTGCTTTGGGGGCATTTGTCACCTACTGCGACACTTTTCTTGTTTGGCTATGTTTTGACAATAAATTGACATACATGTAAATGTCAAATGTAAAATGTCAATGGTCGATTCCCGGTAGAGGCAGTGCCTTATTTCATATTATTAGTTATTCGCATATTCTTATTGACTTAACAAACTGAGATACATGTGTTTTCATCCTTCTTTGTGAATAATTCCTCTTGACATGGTGTCAAACATCCGAATACCATCTCTTTATCATAGTGGTGGTCAATAGTTTCGATATATATCTGAAATAAAATGAAACACGTACATTGATCTTGTATTCCACTAAGCGTTTTGTACATATTACTTATCTTCGTAACCTATATTCTTGGTTTTCAAAATTATACATGATCAAACAACGTACAGTAAAACCTCTCTATAAAGGCCACTAAATTGTGTTAATTGGTTGGTTTTTAGGGCAGGTGGCTGCTGAAAGCAAGGTGAAAGTAAAACAGAACGCTCCTATAGGAGCGTTCTGTTTTGCTTTCACCTTGCTTGAAGTAGCCACCTGCCTTTAACACAAAATAATTGATGTAATTAAGTGTCCGTTGTAGATAGGACACTGGGTAGGCCATCTAGACAACCCGACACTGGGTAGGCTATCTAGACAACCCGAACTGATACGACCTTCTCCCATAGGGCGACATCAGATTGAAAACTGTAAAATGTTCATTGATTTGATGATACGGTTTGTGTTGGATAGTGAATGTTAGTTGTATTACAGTATATGTTGGAAAGTATATTAATTTCCCCACGGACACATAGATTTTGCACACGTGCTATACATCCATGCAGCAATCAAACAAGAATTCCTATTATGCTGATATTAGAAATACTTTTCAGCTCTCTAGTTTGATGGTTATATTCCATTTAATTCCTTGCAGAAATATTGAAACGGAACAAACAATGTCTACGATGTACATTTTGTGGTGAATATTAGAAATCAAATGCTGTTCCGTTTAATGTATATGTCATAGTAATCGACGTAAGAGAATATTTAGCTATAGAATGTTGATAGTCCTAGTTGTGTCGAAAAGTAAACAATCTGTTCATGAGATCTTGAATTATTTAATCAAGCCTTAAGAAGATTGTGATATAATTCAATAAGATTATTGTTCAAACTTGACTTTATCATGGAAAGGGTGTGCAATGTGCATATGAATACATTATGTAATGAACGTAATAGTTTGCGTAACTCTTAACTCCATATATATATCTTTAATAACTTTGCAAGCAGAGAAGGCCCTGACCTGACATGTACGAACCGCCTATTCAGAGTCTGTCCTATGGGAAATATAGATATGAATCTATAATGTTTGTCATGGCCAACACATGCTATGTTCCTGTGTCACAGAGGTCCAGTTAAGATGCGTAAATTAAACTATTTTCAAGAATAACTTATGTATTTCTCCTACAAATCCTGTGTTGTGACCACTCTTTTAGAATTTTGAGAATTGTCTCGAAGAAATGATTCTAAAGAGTGGTCACAACATAGAGTTTGGTAGAGAAATAGAGATTTTAGTATTTGAGTACGCACCTCTATCTGTAGCTCTGTGTGTGATTATAAAAAAGTACCTAATTATAGTCTACTTTCAGTCCGAATGACCGCTCAGCCGACTGTACATTTACTCCCCTGGTCATTGCGTCATTGGCCTACAATATTGAGCACTGCTAACATATGGCGCAATCATGCAGCCGCAGTACCGGCGAGTGACCCTCACATGTACCCATTTTAACCCCTGGGTGGAGAGAATGTGCGGGTGGGAGACACGGAAAAGCGTCTCTGAAATTTCCGGGAGGGACCGGGATTTGAACCCCGGACCTCCGGACTGATAGTCAAGCGCGTTACCACTAGACCACCGCCACCTACAACTTATAAATTATAAAAATCAGCCAATCAATATTCATGATATCATTATATTCACGGAGTAAAGGGTTAATGGTAATTTCTATCATATCGTAAAATAAAACAAAGGATTTAGTGTCATATACATGATATGCCTTTACTTTGCTGACCAGATTTTCGGCTGGCAGACAATATTTTCTAATTCAATTTTCAGTCACTCAGTCTCTCATCAGGATTCAATCTGTTTTATACACTAACCGTGTTGTGGAAAAGAAATCCAAGATAAATCAGCTGTGACAATTGATGTCGATGACATTTTCTACCGAAAATAGTCAGCAGGCTTAAGGTTATCGATGTATATCGATGGTTTATATGCAACAAATAATCGTTTTACACACATATCATGTAAAACTTAATTTGCGATATATAAACCACGGATATATTGTTGAAAATAATCAGATGTATACGCAACGATTATATCCCAATTCGAACATCGTTATTTTACAATTATTTATCTTACTGTACTAACAAATTATGCCTACCAGCCCTACCGATTGTATAGCCACGCCGTGTGTATAGCAATTATCTCTGAAGCAAAAACATATTGAGTTTGAAATCATTCCATTTCTGATTGATTTGGCTCTGTTCTTAACCCTTTCCCTGTTTAAGATTGAATCAAGAGTTCTTCACCTCATTAATATTCATGACTAGAATCAATAAAATGGAACACGGAAAAGGGATTATTCCTCTGTTGTGGAAACTTCATAATCAGATCTAACCCTATATTCCATAAGTAAACAATATACCCCCATCAGACGGCTCCTATAGGAGCCATCTGATCAGGGTCTACTCTGTTTGCAAATGCATGAACAGGCGTTTGAATATGAAGGAAAGGGTTAAGTAATGAAACCTAATTTTAACTACATGTAATGTAGGTGATGAATGTTTAATTACCCGGAAGACCAGCACACCAGCGTTACTATATTAGTGGTTTAAATTAGGTTTAGGAGCCTCGAGTAAAAAAGTTTCGTTTTAGTTTCAGTGGGCGGGTGACAATTTGATTAAATGGTATGGTCGAGTTGTTATTTAGACATTTCAAGATACATGCTGTAAAACATGTCAAGAACAGCTGAAACATACATTCACAAGATAAAAAGACCACTGGACGAGAATGATCAAATTGCTCGACTGTTCAGATTTAACATTTAGCCCTGCTACGGGCGGATGAATAATTATCTTGACTTAGACGAGACGCCGAACGAGTCCGTGTCTGATGAGGATTCAAACTATTTTGATATCCTGATTGAAAATATTGGAGGGTGAAAATTGTATAAAAATAATTAGCTCAGCAGGCTAAAGGTAAAATACACTGTTACAAGTACATGTTATTTCATTTGGCCTGTGAGCTACCTTTGATGATTGCTTTTTCTCTGCTGACACATGTGGTATTTGAAATGATTCTTTAACAGACATAAATATTTTGCTAATTTATGTGCATATTTATGCTATTAAATAATTTTCCATATGGCAGATGTTTATAATACAAACAAAATTATTAAAACAAAGTAGCATTAAATTGTAATCCTTTCCCTCATATGGACAAAGTGGACCCAGATCAGACAGCTATTGTTTGAGCCGCCTGACCAGGGTCTGTTCTGTTTGATAAAAAATAAATATATCTGATTCTACAGTTTCTGCGATAAAGGCAAAACATATCTTATTAATAATGCTATTATTAAACTTCTGCTAGTTAACATGCATGGGATCATCAATTCTGGCATGACTATTCATAAGGGAAAGGGTCAATGCTTCTTTACTAGAATTCCGATGTAGAGGAGTTTTGCTGTATTGGGTGTTTTCAGAATTATCATATTAACCATTCTCTTGCTGAATCTTAAAATACATTTCTCCTTCTTTACCCATGCCCTGTTGTATAATTACATATATCTTAATTGTGTAAAAGTATATCGCTGTGCAATCACTGCTGTGGAGTGCACTGGTTGCACAATCAACTTGTAAATAGTGCAGACCCTGATGAGACAGCTCCTGTAGGAGCTGTCTCATCTGGGTCTTCACTATTAACAGGTACGTATATTGACGTGAATAGCAAGCGAAGGGTTAACATTTTGCCTGCTGCCAGTGGATCCATGATGATCTTTGCAACAGTAGCTCGGCGTCTTATTCGAATCCAAACTATGTGACAGCCTAATGGTATTTTGGTAGACAAACTGATTACAGTTTGAATTTTGTAGTGGATATCAAATTGTGTAAAAATAATTAACTCAGTTTTGAAAAAAAAGAAGTCGGATATTTGGATACAATGTAGGTCTAGACTAAATGTCTAATCAGGATTTTATATAGTCCACCATTTGCCGTCAAGCAATGTACACACAGGGTGGCTGCATTCCCGGGTGGTAGATGTAATACTTTATGATGATTTATGGCCGTCAACTTTTATGTCTATCCGCACTTTTACAAGACTGCAAAACGTTTTTATACATTATGTGCTATTCATTTGATTAACGATCCTATTATAAGCATGTTTATACAATTTCGTTAAATCTAAGAGTATAAAATGGATTACAAAACCGAAACGACGGCAATACCTAAACAGTAATGTAGGATGTTAAACAATACTGTATTTTGTTCACAAAACAGTTTTCATTGCATCATTTACCATCCGACTGTATAATGTGGTAACTTTGCAGAAACCTTTTAGACGGTGTACAGGCGCGGATTTAGAGGGGGCGGAGCCGGTCGTACGCCCCCTAAAATTTCCAAAACATTTTTAGTAATATTTGAGATCTATATACAGTAAAACCTCTCTATAACGACCACTAAATTGTGTTAATTAGTTGGTATTTAGAGCAGGTGGCTGCTTAAAGCAAGGTGAAAGTAAATGGAGCGTTCTGTTTTACTTTCACCTTGCTTTAAGCAGTCACTTGTCTTTAACACAGCTCTTTTTCAACATGTATTACAAACACACTATTTATTTATGTCATCAAACATAAAAATCTACGCCCCCTCAAAACACATTTCTACGCCCCCCCCCCCTAATCTGAAATCCTGGATCCGCACCTGGTGTATAGACTGTTTAGCCTAGACAATTAAATTAAAGAATCCAATTGATGACACCATGCCGCCCCAGGACAACGCCAAATAGTAAACCCAGTGTCTGCTAAACGCGAGCTGGCTGTTATTTGCAACCAGTTTGGATCCAGATGAGATGCCGAGTAAGTCTCATCAGGACGCAAGCTGATTGGCACTGTGTTAATAGTTTCTCAAACGTGTTGACGAATCGAAAGTAAGTATAACTTGTAGAAGATCAGAGCTTGAATAGACGATTCCAAATTCCAAGGTTATGGTGAATAGTTATGGATTTATCAGAAAGAAAGTGTAATATGACAAACAGTGCAGACCCTGGTGAAAGGACTCCTCTAGGTGACCTGTGTCCCTCACAGTAAAGGTTAAGATGGCTATCAAGACATCGTGCGATATAGAGGGATTTGGCTTTTCCGGAATAGCCAAAGATGTGTAAATTATTTGTGGACAGTTAGGGTGGACACCGTTCCATTACCGCTTCGCCCCTTTGAATGCTGAATTGTCAAAGTGGAATGGTCCATCAACATGTAACCCTTTCCTTCATATATACGTGTTGTACGCATTTGCAAATAGGGTAGAGTCAAATCAGACGGCTGACTCCTATACGAGCCGTCTGGTCAGGGTCTGTCCTGTTTGCTAATGGGTTTGAAATATATGTTTCTTTACTTTCTAAAACGGTTATAATGTCCAACCTTCCGTATATCATTACCACACTATGCGTCATGAATTTTCAGTGAGTATCAACTTCTGAAATATAAACACAGAACAGGGAAAGGGTGTTGGAGGATTTTAAATGCAGACCATGATCAAGGGCTTCTATACACATTTTCAAATGTCAATGCACTCAGTTCACACGTTGAAATGGTTAAATACATAACCTTCATCTTCGCTTTCTACAATGTAAAAGTGATTGAGATTATTTAACATGATGCCAAATATTGCCACCGATGGAGACAGTAATTCATATCATTTATGCAGAGATGAATAATGCTCACTAATTACGACGGCGATTCAATACTTACCCAGCCTATCCTATTTCCGATTGACCGAGACGGCCACGATTGGCACGCACTCGGGCAAAATTGCACTCTAATAGCGACGTGCAAATGGCAACAATAGCGTCAATTTGCAGCGCCTCGCTGACGCAGTTTAAACCAAAGGGAGATACTTTTCTTTTGCGGCTGCTGACTGTAGATTTGACTTGGGTCCATTATTTTGAGCCAGAGAACAAAGCTCAGAGTCGCCAGTGGGTAGGGCCTGGGTCCCCGAGGCCAAAGAAGTTTAAGACGCAACCCTCTGCTGGCAAGATGATGTCCATTGTAATTTGGGAAGCAAAATGCGTTACTATGTTGTACCTTTTACCAAACAAAATTGCAATAACAGGTAAATACTATGCACACTTACTCGAACCAAATGAGAACCGCAATATGTAGGAAACCTCGAGGTAAACTCTCTAAAGGGGTTCTGAAAGGACAACGCTAGAGTCAATACTTGCAAACTTGCAATGGATGATGTAGAGCAAAACGGGTATGAATTAATACCGCATCGCAATTGATCGTCAGACTTAGTTCCTAGTGACTACTTCCTTTTCCCAAACTTGAGAAAAGATAACCGTGGACGTCATTTCCGATCCGACGAAAAAGTCGATGCGGCAGTTGAGGAGTGGGTCAATGGGAAGGATCCTGACTTCATCTCTTCTGTGCTGATGACACTTGGACACCGTTGGGTAAGTGCATCGTGCTAGAGGGCGATTGCCTATAAATGAAGCGATCGATCTCGACCGGAAGTAAGTTAGGGTTTTGACCAACCCTCATATAACAGTTACCTATAACCTATAAAAGTACAAAAATGAGTCATATAACTTGATTTAATGCTTAAAAGAATGTTTACACGAAAGTGGTGGGCAAAATATATTCATGATACAGGTTAATATACCTGCCTCGGCGACTACTTTGGTAACATTATACAATTGTTCCATACATCGTTGCAATCAGAGCGTTAATTTAATTAGGTTCTCATTAAAATGCGGAAAAAACAGACAGTTGACAACGACCTGCAACGCTTCTTGACCTCACCTTAAGCTCGTAATCATAAAGTTAATTACGGTAAAAATTGAATAGTTCGAAATGAGAAGGTTTAAGCAGTTACCTGCTTGATGTATGTTGAAAGTCATGCAGAAAGCACTTAGATAAGCTTTATGCATGACCTTCGTCCTGCAATAACCATTCTCTTGCTGAATTTTGAAATACATTTCTCCTTCTAAACCCATGTCCTGGTGTATAATTACATATATATTCACTGTGTATAAGTATTTATCTGTGCAATCACTGCTGTGGAGTGTACTGGTTGCACAATCAATTTGTAAATAGTGCAGATCCTGCAGGAACTGTCTCATCTGGGTCTTTACTATTTACAGGTAGGTATATTGACGTGAATAGCAAGCGAAGGGTTAAGCTGTTACCCGCCCTAACGACCGATAAATATACCTATTTAGTGTTCGAACTATCGGGGGTTCACTGTATGTCAAAAATGTTCCTCTGAATAAACAAAACAAACAAATACGACAGAGTGGCTGAGAGTACCGAGGTTACTGACACAAGGTACAAAAACAGAACGTTCTTAACACGCATCGAACAGGTTCATCTGTCTGTCAATACAAAACAGATCGACAAAAACATGTTCCCATAATGTAAACTACTTAGGAAATAATGTTCAACCATTACTGCTTGTGAAATAACCAGATATATTTTCTGTTTGCTTCATATCAAAACTGCATTAACCTTAAGCTCGCTTAGTCTAACCTGTCATACATAAAGCATGTTGCCATTTCAATGATATTTTCTCTCGCGGTTTTAAATTGAAATCTACTTTTTATCGTTAACCCCTGCTGTATAATGTAATCAATTCCTGCCTTTATTACAGAGTAATTCATTGATGGAAAAATGCATGTATTTCATATGTAAATACAGGTGCTTTCTTAACCATTTCTGCGCTGAAGTATTAGAGTGCAATAGCTTAGCAGTGTTTAACTACTCGGTATAAAAGGTTTAAACTTGCTGGAGGAATTTGAATGACGAACAGTGCAGAGGATCCTATACGAACCCATTTATCTGGATCAACACTGTTTTAAAATGACAATACATGCACCTCCCGCATTCATAATGTTAAGACGGATGTATAAATACCATCCAGAGCTATTGTTATTTCTTTGGTTTTAAATCAGTCGCATAATTAGGCGAAAAAGGATGAAAAACATTTGAAATGCGAATTTAAAGAATGCACCCAAGGAGGTGTACTAAGACAAATACCGATAAGCAAATAATACGGATATATATGTATTCTTGATCCCGTACTCGTTTGTATGTACTTATAGTCATGTTTGAGAAACATTTATACAGGTTCAGATTGATTGACATTTCACATTGAAGCCACACTAAGATAATACAATATATCATGGTCTAACACGGGCTAATCATTTGCTTTCACTTTGCTGCCTTTGTCTTTTGCGAAGTAAAACAATGTGTAACGTTTATATCAGTATTCTCGATTTTATTAGTGGAGATCTGTTCAACAAATGTATCATGAAGTGCAACACTGTCTTTGGAAAGAAACAAAAAAAAAGCATAAGTGCATTTCACTTTGTGATAAAAATACTTTAACTCTCGTCAAACTGATGGAGATATTTTTAAATTAAATCTTAAATCACGTTTAGAGATCCCATGTTTACCTACCTCGTATAATAAAACATTTCACGTATAGTGAAGATAGAAACAAGTGAAATAATGCGAATAAAAGAGTAATGGAGAGATGTAGACTGACGGTTTTATAACTTTATTAGCATTTAACAAATCCAGTGGAAATATTGAATAATGTTAGCGGAGCATGATCCGTATGAAAATCTAATCATATTAAAATATCAACATTAAATGTTCAAATAAACTTTTCCGAAATTCAACAGGTCAAGCTTATCTTGAATTTTAGAGAAAGGTGTAACATTACAAACAGTGCAGACCATGATGAGCGGATTAGTCTGGTTTGCAAAGGACATTGGTGACCGGTTTCGTGCACTATAAGGGCTCAGCTAATTGTAAAATTTAGTTGCGTCGAAGTACAAATCGCACTGTTCTGTTTTACAAGGTGTTGAATTTAACAGAAGAAAAAGCAAAATTAGTAGTATTTGTTAAAGCGTCGTAAACGTTTGTTGCAACTGTGCCAAACCAATTTGTAAATTATTATAGACTGTCTGGCAAACCAACTTATTGCATAATGGCGTCAGCAAATAATTATTTTTAACAAGAAGCTGACAAAAATGCAGAAATAAATGGCACTTAAGTAGTCTTACAAGGTTATCCTATAAGCATAATACTCAACAACTAGCTGAACGCGGATTAAGTTAAGTTCGTAAACACTACGAACAGTATAAAAACAGTAATGTCCCGCTTATGTCACCTCGTGATTTATCAGCATAGGAGTCTGCAAACGCATGCGAATGTTTAACCCATTACCTCATAGGCTATTTTTAGATACAAACTCTTTGAATAAATCTACCGAAAAGGAGCATTAACTAGAGAAACGGAAAAAATAGAATTTTGTAGTTTGAAACCATTGTGATAAATAGAGCATTTGTTCCTATAGGAGCAAATGCTCTATTTATCACAATGGTTTCGCGAAGTGACTTTTACACAGTCGTTAAAAGTAGTAAATATGAGGGAATGGACAAAAGTAGTCAATATGAGCGAATGGGTTAATGGAGGTATTAAGCTACCATCTGTTTTAAACTTCCAATTTTGCACTGCATTTTAGTAGTCATATTAGCTTCAGACTTTACTGTAATATAGTCTCTTAAAGCTAAGGTTGCTATAAATTACTTCTATCTGGACTCTCTGAAAGCTAAGGTTGCTATAAATTACTTCTATCTGGACTCTCTGAAAGCTAAGGTTGCTATAAATTACTTCTATTTGGACTATGGACATACGATATGCTTTGATCATACAGTACAGTAAAACTCCTCTAAGCTGGAATTTTAATACTGCTTAATGCATCCTTTTGGAGCTTTCTGTATTACTTTCACTCTGCATTAAGCTGTGACATGTCTTACAAACCAATGTTGGTACTTATTTGAACATTTACTTTATAGAGAGCTTGCTGTATATCCAGTTAATTGTTTCAGTTTTATTAGCAATTCGGCAAACACATTAGGAAATTATACAAATGTATATATAAACTAAACATTCACATACAATGTAATAATGTTGATAAACCACACGCATGCTAAGATTTTTCATTCGTTCAAAACTGTTCATTCGCTCAAATTGTGGCTTGTGTCGTCTTTATAATTATAGGCAATATTCTCTTTATCTTCGGATATACAATCCGAGCGTCCGCCAGTTAGACTAATTATCAAACACCGACTTACTCAGGATCTGAGCTGGATCAAAACTATGTGCAAATATCGATCATAGCGTGTTGAAGGTTAAATCCTGTCACATCTTTTCGTTTTATTACTTAGCCACACATGTCTTGAAAGAAGCTGTGATATAAATGAATACGGACTATGTGTATATATGTAGAGTTTCTGTAAGAACGGAGTTGTTCTCGTAACACAGACCAAACTATCACTGAGGATATAAGTGGAGCCATTTATACATACCTGGTTCTGACAGGTAACTGCAAACACAGTAAAACCAGTTCTTCATACTATTAAAGACATCTTGGTAACAAGAGTTTTGTCCTTGCATTGTTACTCCCGAAGGCATCTATTATAACGTAGTTTCTTTTAACAAGAACATTATATTTTATAATTTACAATAGCTGCTTTAATATCCTGTAAATGTGTTGAATTTATTCGATAAAATGTCAAAACATCATCATTACATTCTAAGAATTGAGTCCCGGCAATAGTCTTCAGACTCTGACCATAGTCTCCCCACTTAACAATTGTTATCTTGGGCCAAGATTAAATCTGTCCCATCTTTTCTACCTAAATTATGCATTACTGACTCTATTTATAAAAAAGCCAATAACATGGAAACTGCGTTTAGGTAATATGAATTGACACCCATGTGTCAAATTTTGCAGGCAGGGACACAAAAAAACATGTAGAGACACTTAAACATATTTATAATATATATTATTAGCATGTAAATGCATTCCTTAACCCATTTCCACATATTGACACCTTTTGAACATTTCCCTCATATTGACATCTTTTGACCAATTTCCTCATATTGACATCTGTGAGGCCTCGGCAAAATTCACGTTTTGAAACCAGTGTGATAAAACATTTGCTCCATAGGAACTCACCCTGGTTTGAAAACTACACAAAATCTTATTTTTGTCCTTTTTTCTAGTAAATGCGTCTTTTCGGTAGATTTTTTTCAAAGAGATTGTTTCTGAAAGTAGCCTATGGGGGAATGGTTTAACCGTTCCATGTACATCAGAAAAAATTGTCTCTGACTGATGGCGTCATATTTTTAAGTCGACATGACGTCGTATCTATTAACGAAGGGCACATCTCTTTGACGTCGAGGTCGATTTTTCGTGTTTATTTGGCTGCGAAAGCAGCCCAAACTTATACAGCTTTGAATTTTGACCATGCGTTTCTGCGTTCCTGTGTTTCTATAAAGCCAATCTTTTTTAATAATTATGGGTTACTGTGAGACAAGCTTTTATTTATATACATTCATTTATTTTATTTATTTTGATTCATACATTATTCTCAGCGAGGGCAAATATTTTTGTCGAGGTTATTTGTTTCTTTTCTGCCAGTGAAAATGCTAGTGTATTAGGTATAAATGATTTAAAAGCACATCCCCAATTATAGCAGTCCGCGTGGTCGAAGGGTTATAACGGTGGCTTAGGAAATGTGAGGTCGTGGGTTCGGTCCTTGGTGAAAGCTTACTTTTTTTTCTCTCATTATTTTTGTCAGCACCCTTAGTTTACGTGCTTTTGGTTTAAAAACAAAAATATTGTACACATATAAGTTTGAATGTGCATGAATACCATTGATCTGTGACGTAATGTGTATTATTGGTGTCATACACAGGTATTATGTATCATGGCTCATTAAAACATTCCCCCGTTTCTGCTGTTAATTTATACATTACAGTCATGTTTTCCCAATGTATCTGTTAATTAAAACTACTAAACAATATTTTCCTTCTATCCTGCTTAAAGACATGTTACGCAGCCATTTTACGCTTGCGTAAAACCTTGCTTGTTCTCTCTTTGTGTCGGACTTAACATATTCGTTTCGAACATTGGCTTCGGAAATTAAATCCCACGTAGTTGTTAATATGCGCACGCACGCACGCACGCACGCACGCGCGCGCGCGCGCGCGCGCGCGCGCACACACACACACACACACACACACACACACACACACACACACACACACACACACACACACACACACACACACACACACACACACACACACACACACACACACACACACACACACACACACACACACACACACACACACACACACACACACACACACACACACACACACACACACACACACACACACACACACACACACACACACACACACACACACACACACACACACACACACACACACACACACACACACACACACACACACACACACACACACACACACACACACACACACGAGATGAATTCTAAGGGTACGTGATCCTCGAGAGCAAAAATTGCAACACAAAAAGAGAAAAATGCAGACTCGGTTTTATTGAGTCTGTTCATGAGCAGTAATAATTGAAAGTGCAACACTGCTCAGCCCCTCTAGCACCGGCTTAAGCGGTATTCAATTTTCAGAACAAGAAGTACTGAAATTCATGATCTCGAAGGATCAGAAGCTATAACAACACTGAGAATGAAGTACGGGGCGACGTTTAACGGCCGCCACACAAGCACTTAACACTTGCTGTTGTGAAGATTAAAACATCAACAAATGCACACGTACAAGCGATAAACATTTCAAACATCAACAAAGAAAGTACAAAGATACAAGACACTAGACAACCATAAAAGTAAGGACAAAGAGGGTACTGCTTTGGAACAGTCAGTGGCAAAACCAACACTGGAGGTTTAATTCTGAAAATGGGTGATCCCTCGAAAGCAAAAGTAGAAAGGCAAAAAGAGAAAATTGCAGACTCGGTTTTATTGAGTCTGTTCATGAGTAGTAATTAAAAGTGCAACGCTACTCACGGAAGTCCTAACCTCACACTTATCTCAAGGTCAACCAACTTTAACAAACAGTATAAATAAAGGTATCCTCTCCGGCCCTCCCTACAACATAAACACAGGACAATATTTAAAACATAGCATAACAACTGTGAATGCCCGTCAAAATATGTACTCAATGACAGCCAGAGCAACTGCAGGGAAGCCGTTAAGGGCACGACAGAAAAAGGCAATACATGTGTCCGGTGAGCTCAAACCGTTTCTGGGTTTAAGAGTATACCATCATAGAGCACTATCTTAGGCCTGTCATCGCGCAAGCAAAGAGGAAAGCGCAGCTGCCGACTGTAAAGAGGTCAATAACCAAACATGCAGTGTGTTGCAATATAATGGGGTCATAACCTTTCTTCCTAAACAATTTAATGCGTTTAATAAATCATGAAAATGGATATGAACCCGGTTTTTTCTAAGTTTGAAGATAACATCACCATAGAATTCTGGGTGAGAAATACCTTGTTGCAGTAACGTCCGTAGATTGCAATTCTATTTACTAATGAGAGGTACATTTCGATAAAAAAGTTAAGAAAATGCTTTCCGAATTTTATGATATCAGTAACCTTAAGAAGTTTATGAGTTATAACTAAATTACGACTATTAAAATCTTCTAGCAAAGAACAGGCTCGGGCAAAGCTAATAAGTTGAGAAATATGAGAACCATAAGATGAAGAACGGGACACATCTCCATTTGGAAAAAATGATAATTAACATGCCGTTTCTGGGTTTAAAAATATACCATCATAAAGTACTACTATCGGTCTTTCATCGCACAAGCAAAGAGGGAAGCGTAGCTACCGACTCTAAACATTTTCATGCGTTCAATAAATGAAACATGGATATGACCTCAAATTTTGCCACAGTTATGTCTCCTGCATTTGGTGACTTCCGGTGCTGCTGCATATTTTAAAATTTGTCTTTAAAGCAGTTTCTTCAGATTCGGAATCCTTAAGCATTTACTTGGGAGACATATTTTTTGTGCGCGGCGTCCCTCTTCCCGTCCATCTGTCCGCCAGCCCGTCTGTCCGTCCGTCTGCCCGATTTTACTTTGTCCGCGCGGTGTCTCTAAAACCTTTGACGGATTTCATGAAACTTCATAGGATTGATCAGCACCATGCCTAGATGTGCATATCTTATTCCTGTTTATGGGACTTTGAAATTTTTACATGGATAATTTTGTCCGCGCGGTTTCTCAAAACATTTCCGTTAGATTTGTATGCCAAGCACGGCAGCGTGTGAGATTAGCCGAAATCATCTTCCTGGAATCATCACTCATCATCATATCATCTCATCATTCATCGGCGCTCTATGACCTTTTTTGTGTCGTGTCAGAGTGCCGTAAAACCCAACCCACTCACCCACTCCACGCGGTTTCTCTTTGGTCAGAATTTCATGAAACTGCATAGGATTGTCAGCACCATGCCTCGTTTTGAATTTCTTACATGGACAATGTTGTCCGCGCGGTTTCTCTAAATCCTGTAGTTGGATTTTCATGAAACTTAATATGATTAATTAGCACCATTTCTTATTGTGCATATTTTATTCCTGTTTCGGTTCAATGAATTTCTGCAGTCTTTGAAGTTTTTACATGGCAAATTTTGTCTACATGGTTTCTCCAAAACCTTTGGTCGGATTTTCCTGAAACTTTAAGGATCGAACAGCATCATGCCTAGTTGCGCATATCTTATTCCTGTTTCGGTTCAATGAGTTTCTGCAGAGTTTAGGGACTTGAAATTATACATGGACATTTTGTCCGTGTGGTCGAAATGGGGGAGACATCAGTTTTTGTATCAAAAACAATTCTAGTTCATTAAACATATTCTCTATTGAAATTATCAGTCGAAGGGAATTGCATAAAGGCAAAGTGGATAATTGCTAGTGTATATTGTGTATGTTTAGGAAGTCATTAACCTTGTTAAATATGCCAGTCTCTATAGATTCGACTTTGATAATCGAGCAGTCTCACTGTATTCTATTTTAAATTTTATTACACAATTAGCCTTCGAGGATCGCTTTTTGACGTATTAAAGTTTTACGTATTAAACTGTTGATGGTGATTGCGTCTTGTGTATGTGACTTTCTCCTGTATGTGTGTGGATGTGTATAAATTGCTATATAAATTGTTTTCTGTCGGTGTTTTGGTGATGATGGCGTTTTGTGTGTGGCTTTTCCACTAATTTTTCATTTATTTAATTGTATTCACATAATGCAATAGAAAAAATAACGTGACATACTGTGACATAACTGGTGACATATCTGCGACATAATGTGGCATAGCTGTGACATCTGAATCCATGTTGCTTGCTAATGGAAAGAGAATAAATTATTCATAAATTATCAATTGCCTTTATGTACAAGGAATCTCATGCATTCGTATATAACCGCTTATTCAGGTAGTAATGAACAAGTTCATACAGTAAAGGACTATTTACAACATAAAATAAGATCTTATTTTAATTGATTGATGTGTGCAGATTGTCGCCGAGCTGGGAGAATATTATAAAGACATCACTTGAGATGTGTGTGTGTTTTCTGAAATCGAATAACATTTAACAAATGTCAGGTTTGCAATCCAAAGCATTATCTGAATCAATTCATCTGTATGAATTGTTTGCCAACGGAAACAATAATAACGGCGTGTGCTGCTGCATCCATTCATGATATTATTCGGCGAGAGTTTGATATGAATCTCATTTAATCTTTAGCATGCTGATAAAATTGCTTTCACAGAATTTTTAACCCACTGCATTTAAAAAAGTCAAGTTCTAATCAGAATGTCTACCAATCATTGTGTGTGTTAAACAGTTTGGATCCTGGTGAGACGCCTCGTGACCCGGCGTCTCATCTGGATCCAAATTGTTGCAAGTGTAATCATCTATCTGCCCGCTACAGGTTAAAGTTAAACAATCAATCATTCTGTCAGATATTGTTTGTTAGCGCCATGCACCCGGATGGATGCTTGAGTTAAAAGAAATCAAACTTGAATGTACTGTAGTTCTGTTCTATCGATTTAATAGCCTGCTCAGTTTTGAGTTCCAAAATGTTTCGCCTGTAGTGGCAGTTTAGGTAATAATAAGTAAATATTTGCTTTGGTTAAAGCTCTGTCCAAACATGTTCATCAATCTTTAACCCTTCATTTGACGCAGATTAATTAAAGAAAGAAATAATTACATTATAAATTCTGGAGTAGGACAAGCAAATGCAGCAACCATTGCAGCTTCGGTTTTATTGATTCTGTTCATGAGCAGTAATTGATTGTGCAACACTACTCACGCCCCAAGCATCGGTTTTCAGGTATCATAATTAAAAGCATTGAAACTAATGATTGATCCCAAAGGACCAGAAACTATAACACTTAGAATGAAGTACGGGCGACTTTTTATTACACCCACACGAACACTTAAACATTTTACACTATGAAAATTTAAGCTAATGAATATCATGATTTGACCAGAGCATGCATAAAATACTTTGGGAAATCAACAATATATTTTCTGAAGATCACCAGTGGCGTTGAGGTTCTTATTGCCATTTTGCTCCTGTATATGAAATGAAGTGTATTTGCTTGAATATCCACTTATCCTAACTGCTAATTTGAAACGCGTTCTGAATCCAGATTGCAAGTTTAATTTTAAAGCAAATAATAGGAATTGTCAGTAACTTGTATGCATTTGTTTCCTTTTCGTTGGTAATAACTCCATGAAGATTTGTAACTATTGTAATTACTAGTACGTGTAATAACTGATATATGCCCGGCAATATCAATAACTAATGGCATTGTCGTTTCACAAAGACCGCTTTCAAACGAACGATATAGGCGATACTATATTTTTATTTTGTATATTCAGTATTGTCTACCACTTAATTACTGATGATGAACGATTGTCTAAATGCACTCTGCCTCTCAGGAATGTTTACAAATAAGCAATGGTCTGTTATATCTGCCATTGACCCGAAAGCCACGCTCCCCTGCTCAACATGAAATACTGCCAATCATAACAGCAGATCATTGCGCGGTGATTATCTGCTATGTTATACAAAAGCTTTAAATTAGAGCGAGCTGACCGTGTAATATATTGTATTTGAACTTATTATTTTTCTGATGAGTCGTGAGTCGGAGCCTGTCTCAGATATTGGCCACGGCCGGGGGTAATACTAACTATGATTATTGGCAAGGTATAAGTACATGTCTCTAGATTATAGTAGCAAATGGATGGTATATTTTGTATATATTGCACAAAATTTAAGCCTTTAGAAAATCAACAGTTCTCAATTAAGAAAGGACACTATCCACGTAATGACATTCTCTTGTTATACACTGTATCTACTTGAAATATGAAAGACATATAATAAAGTTATAAGTTATGATTTACAAATAAATCATTAATGTTGTTATGTCCTACCCATCAGTCATGTATATTGTGTATAATTGTGCTCTTACATGGACGTACTTGCAAACATGTGTATACACACAGGTATTTTGCATAAGTAAAACCTACTTTAAGTTATGTATACCTTAAATATACATATATTTATTTCTAGGCACTACAAACATCACACCTATGCTAACAATAATGAGGAAAATAAACTAGAAACTGGACTAAAACTCTTGTTTTTCATGCCAACTGACAGACTATGTCCAATTTTAAGACCTGGGTCCATGCTTATAAAGCTTTTAGTTGAGTCTGAGATCGTTCTCAAGCTTTTGATTGGTCAGATTTGAGCCTTTGGCTCAAATCTGACCAATCAAAAGCTTGAGAACGAAACTCATATAGTCACACTGTTTCCGAATTGCAACATCTTCAGAGCTGGCCCCATAACCATTCACAGCCATGTTTATTGTCGTAACATCATACCATAACACAGGACGAGAACTATTTGAACCAGAACCCTTTTACTGATGTGGCTGAATTATGTCCTTTGAAAACTTGTAATATATTGATATCAGATCAACTTTTTCACAGCTAGCCCAATCGAATCATAAACACCTATAAGGCTACAGACCCACTAGCGCTTGCGATCGTTAAAGACCACTGGCGACCTCTGAGACCCCTAAAACCTCCAATCATCTGCGATTGTCGGCGACTAAATTCCAAAAAAAAGGAATTCGCATCTGCGACCATCGTAAGACAGGTTGTTGACGATCGTGCGATATTCGTACGAAGGTTCCACAATCAGTTTCGACCTGTTGTGTTGTCACGTGAGCTATGCCTAGTCGCGGATAATCTTTAGGCAGTCGCTGGTGATCGCACGACAGTCGTAGGTAATTGTAGAAAGGTCGCTGATAGTCGTACGATTGTAGGGAAGATCACCAATGGCCAGTTAAAGATTGTTGGAGACATTCGTACGACGATCGCACGATTAGCTAAAACCCTCTAAGGTTACCTCTTAAATAATACCGGCGACCAGTTCGATCGTAAGGAGGTGGTTGTGCATGATCAACAACCTCTCTGCGACTAGATTTGGTCGCACAACAAGAAACGATTTCCAACGATTACTGAAGACCACCCGCGATTATCAGTGACTTGTCGTACGACCTTCATACGAATATCGGCGACAAGAGGTCGCAAGAAATCGTAAACAGGTCATAAATGGTAGTAGTCCTAGTGGGACTGGGCCCTGAGGTTGTTGTACATGATCAACAACCTGTCTACGACTGAAATTAGTCGCACGTACGAATATCGGCGACCCTTAGGGACTAGTCCCACTAGGCCTTACGACCCATTAAGACATACGATTGCTACCGACCTCTGATCGCCGATATTCGTTCGAAGGTCGCACGATAAGTCACTGTTAATCGCGGGTGGTCATTGGTAATCGTTTCCTATCGTGAGACCAATTTCAGTCGTATTTCAGTCGTAGAGAGGTTGTTGATCATGTACAACAACCTCATGGGGTCATTTCACCGAGTACGACCAGGAAAAGTCGCACGCGACCACGCGCGACCTTAATCGCAGCTCGGTTTTCCAATAGTCGCGGGCAAAAACCGTGCGACCTACCCCATTATTTTCTGTGCACGCTCTATGTTCGATGTTAGCTCGTTTGACCTTCGATGTGTACGCTCTATATACGTCCTATACGTTCTACAAACGCTCTATATACGCTCTATCTACGTCTATCCACTCGATCTGAAGCGATCTTGTCACGACCAAGGTTCCTTCTGTTCGACAAATCTGCCACATTGCCTCGATCTCTCGGCGATCTGTTCTCGCAAGCGCGCGACCTCGGCCGACCAAGACTCGTTCCCGGCCGATCTAGCTACGTACGAGTTGCAATGTACCCTCGATTAATACGATTTAGTTGCGATCTCGAACGTTATAGCCTCGCTCAGACGACCAATTCTCGATCTTTTCTCAACAGAGTCTCGCTCGAGCTACGTGCACACTGGTTTCGGTTGTACGGATTTGCGCGCGACCCACTGCGATCGTTATACAATGCCCGGCGATCGTTGGCCGACCATCAGTTTTTGACCAGTCTCCGAAAGGATGACATGGACCAAATCGCTCTGCATCATGCAATTGTATTACAGCACCATGCCCTAAAATTGCATCAAGACTAACTGGTTATGCTAATCATGCTGAAAAGGAGCTGCGTGAACGCCAGAGGGAACATTATGGCCAGTACACCTCCCTCATGACGGAACTGAGGCTGGAAGATGAAGCTATCTACCGGATCTATCTCCGTATGCCCCCGGAGATGTTTGACGAACGTTTGGCCAGGGTGGGGTCTAGAATTGAACACTAGCTATAGAAGATCTATAGAAACGCAAGTTAAGCGAGGGTCGATCTTATTTGGTTGAAGCTTAAGCGCACAGAGGCCGCCAATGGAAATAATATGGAACGTACGGGTCTAGGGAAGGTCTGAGACAGGTCGCTCGGAGTGAGGCTTAATCGCAAAAGAGCGAAGCTAGATCGCACGGATCGAGCGAGGATCGAGCAGGGGTCGAGCAGCACGACCATTCGCGCGACCAGTTCTCGCTCGAGAAGACTGAGCCTAGCTCATCCCCGCTCTAATTTCGATCATCTCACGACCAATGCGTTCTTTCCTCGATCTCGCTCGCTCTTTCGACGCTCTCCGTGCGACTTTTAGGTCGAGGCTCGGTTTTTTGACATGTCAAAAAACCGAGCTACGATCTGTTTTTCCGGGAGACCAATCCTCGACCATGTGCGACAACGGGAGACCAAGGCACGACCAACCCTCGGTCAACTGTCGACTACGTGCGACCTGCGGCGACCAAGCCACGCTCTGAGATCGCAGCTCAGTCTTCCGGGAAGATTTCTCGGTGAAATGACCCCTTCAGGGCCAAGTCCAACTAGGCCTACGATCACTTATGACCTGTTTACGATTTCTAGCGACCTCTTGTGGTTTTGCTGGTCCGTGTCTAAATTAACACCATCATCATCATCATCATCATCATCATCATCATCATCATCATCATCACCACCATCATCATCATTATGGATCATTTAGCATTGACTACCGTTTCTGCAATATGTAAAAGCTGACAAAGCAGTTTCCTCAATCTGTTTGTAAGATGTCTCTCTTAAGGTCTAAAATACTTCTAAAACGAAATAGCCTGTAGCCTGTAGCCATAATATACTGTGACTAATTTAAACAATATTAGAATGGGCAATATAACATTCACTTAATGCACTTAATGCAGAGAGTAAATGATACGGATTGTTCCCTTGGGAACATTCAGTACTCATTGTCTTGCTTAAACCATTTGTATCTAGTGTCCCTGAATGGGGATACAGGATAACAGTATATGAACAGTTCGGAGTAATACTGCAGGCAACAATGGTCGAGTATAGTGAATGAAATAGCTGACAAAGAAACTAAATAAAAACAATTTGTTGGCTGATCTCTTGAATATTTGGTGTTGTTTATGTACCGACATTGAAATGTGTTTTATATACATATTTTACCTATATCCCTTTCCTTCATACAAACGGATTTCCATGCACTGCAAAAAGGGTAGAACCAGATCAGACACCTCCTACAGGATGCGTCTAATCTGGGCCTACTCTGTTTGCTTAAATGGAATAACAAAGATATGATTCTGTGAAATGGCGAAAATTCCATTTTCATTAACCACCAGGCTATAACTATTCATGACATCACAACTTCTTGTATAACTATTCATGAGGGAAAGGTTAACAAGATCTGCATAGCCAGCTATTGTTTTTTAAATCCTGGTTTGTTTTGGTTAACATGTAGCATGCTCCTTGTAAAACATTAACGTGGCGCCTGTTCGTTACTGTATTCGAAAGGACGAACCACATGTTGTGTACAAGTATTGGTTTTCGCTAAACCAATAATTTAACTATTTGATTATTTCGTATATCTATATTTGTATTTCATAGGAGGATACAGACAGCAGGTCATAGCCGGAGGAGTCGTAGTACTATGACCCCCTTACATATAAAAATCCGACCCCTCATATAACAAACTAACCCCAGTAGTAGATAGACCGGGGGTCGATTTATTGTATAGTACTATGATCCCCGGTCTAATTTGCTATAGTTAAATGGCATGGGGTCATATAACTATATAATGTATCGACTCATGGTGGATGTATTTTGGCAAAGAGTCACTATATTTTATAGTAAAATGACCGGGGGTCATAGTACTATAGGATATATCGACGCCCGTGGTGAATGTAGTTTGGCAAGGGAGTCACTATATATTATAGTAAAATGGCATGGGGTCATAGTACTACATAATGTAGACCCCCTAGTTGATGCCTTTTGGTCAGGGAGTCACTAGTACTTCTACATATAAAGACCCTAGGTCGACCTACTACGATAAAAAGAGTGGATCACAATATCATAAGGGGGTAATTATATTATTGCAAGGAAGTCATTATATTTTATAGTAAAATGGCCTGGGGTCATAGTACTATGTGAGATATCGACCCCCGTGGTGGATGTATTTTGGCAAGGGAGTCACTATATTTTATAGTAAAATGGCATTGGGTCATAGTACTATATAATATATCGAACCTCCTGGTGGATGTTTTTTGGCATTGTATAAAATATATAGACCCATAGGTCGATCTACTACGATATAAAGAGTGGGTCACACTATTATAAGGGTGTCATTTTATCATGGCAAGGGAGTCACTATATTATATAGTAAAATGGCCTGGGGGTCATAGTACTATATGATATATCGACCCCCGTGATGGATGGATTTTGGCACGGGTGTCACTATATTTTATTGTAAAATGACACGGGGGTTATAGTACTATAAAATATATCACCCCTACAACAATATTATAGGGGGGGGGATGATTATATTTTGGCAAGGGATTCACTTTATTTTATAGTAAAATGACCGGGGGTCATAGTACTATAAAATGAATTGACCCTTCGGCCGACCTACTACAAGTGGGTTGCAATATTATAAGGGGGGCATTATATCATGGCAAGAGAGTCACTATTTTTGATAGTAAAAGGGCCTGGGGGTCATAGTACTTTATAATATATATCGACCCCCCTGGAGGATGTATTTGATCAAGGGAGTCACTTTATGTTATAATAAAGTGTTCTTTGGGGTCATAGTACTATGTGATAGATCGACCCCCGTGGTTGATACATTTTGGCAAGGGAGTCACTGTATTTTATGGTAAAATGTCATAGTACTATATATTATTATTATTATTATACCACATTTATAAAGCGCACTTTTCACACAGGATATGTGCGTTCAAAAGCGCTTCACGTGGAAGAAATCACTTACCGGAACGAACCGCATGATTATGCATCCAGGCAATGAAAGATATACAATAGATATACAATATAATTATATGAAATCTCTTGCCGGAAGGAGCAAAATAATTGTCTATCCGGTCAATGAAAGACATGTAATAGATATAACAATAAATATGAAATCACTAACCGGAAGGAACCGCATGATTTTACAATAAAATTAGATTGGTAAACTTTGAATTAAACCCCTTGAGCCTTTGGTTGACGTATGCGCATGTGCGATATACACAGTAAAACAGTTTTACCACATTCCTCCCCTCTTTAATTAGGAGGAGGAAATGGGTGAATGCAATAATCCGGTTCCCCGATAAGCCAAAACGGTGAACTCAGGTTAACTTAAATGGAATCCCTGACGTCAGTCATGGCCGGGTCGCAATGCGAACAAGATGCCCGAGATACCAATGTTGGGGATGCTCCGTTAGATAACAGAACTCCCTTGGCATTTGATAGTGCAACCCTGCGGACACCACACCCGCACGAACATGGCAAGGAGATTCCTTTGAAAAAACAATTCATAAGCCCGACTGACTAGAACCCCCTCCCCACAAAATAATTGGCCATGGGCTGCCAATTAAGCCAACCTAAATACCACTCGAGCCATTATATACACTAAATAGAGAAAGTATAATTACTGAATGGTGAATACAGTAACCCAAGTGAATGAACACCCTACAGTGACCATAGGAGTTCAGTGCAAACAATGGCAATATCTGAAAATGATAACGCCTCATCACAATCCAAAGTTGGTCGGAAAGATCACTCATAACCAGAGAATTAGGATCAAGGTCCCACTCTAACATGAACACATGTTCCTCTCAATAGTCGAGCATAGGGAATGAAATTCTCCCTGTTTTGAACATGTGACATATGGGTCACAATATTATAAGGGGTTTATATTATGGCAAGGGAGTCACTATACTTTATAGTAAAATGACGGGGGATCATAATACTGTATAATATATCGACCCATCCGATCGATCTACTACGGGGGTCACTTTTCCTCATTACACAGGCACTTAGATAAGAGCGTACCTTAAGTCTTAGCTTATTGAGTAAATACTTGTTGATAATTATTTGTTTTTATCAAATCCATAATCAAAGTGTCAAGAAGTTACATTAGTGTCTCATCTGGATCGAACCAAACTATTGCAATGGTATCGCTGATATTTTTCTACAAAAGCAGCTAATTATCATCTGGACAAGTTCTGCATAAAGTTAAACGTGTTTGTGCCTCAAAGTATAAATGCCTGATTGGCCGATTGTCAATAGTACAAAGGCCTCTGAGATTGAGCGGTTATGGTCTTAGGCTCATTATAACCCCTCGCCGATGTGATTCGAATCCCGGTCAGTCTGGGCATTTGGAATTTGAGAGGAAGCATCCAAGCTGGGTTGCAGTAGGTCGGATGTGACTAAAATACTGTTAAAGCCCGATATCAATAAACAAATACAATTGCAAGACACCATACATACTGTGCAGACATAGAACAAAAGTTAAAACAATGAGATGACACACGATAGTTGGCACCAACACAAGAAACCTATATAAACGCTCAAAAAGTATCAACTTCGAACTTTCAGCATTACTTTCACCCTACTGTTAGTTTTCATGTGCTTTAAATGATGCCAATTCCGATTTATTAGAGAGGTTTAACTGTATTTGCTTATTTGTATAGTCTTATGTAACCTCTAGTATCTTTTTCATTTTGGCACGCGAACACTTAACCATTTTTTTCTATGTCATCCTGGCGGTATCAATTATGACTTTCATTCATCAGACTGTTATTTCTGCGTTCTTAAAATACTTCAACGTGTGGGAAGAGCTGTTAATGCTATCGACGATTATATGCTATACCTACTAAAGCAAGATTATAGGTGGGTTAATGAAATTATCTGGCTCTGATTTAGCAACACATTTACTATTTGTAAAATACGATTGGAGTTTGGCGATACGATGACACTAATTTTTAGAATGATGTGATTTGTAGAAAGTGTAGACCGGATGTATTCGCAACGTCAGAGATGCAACTTTGTATTTAATTGTTAACCCTTTCAATGCTGAATTTCAAATGAATTATTCAAAATGTCAAGCAGGTCTAGTTTGCCGTGAATATTTAGGGATTCTTAAACTTAATTAACAGTGCTGACCTTGATGAGAGGGCTCATCTATAGGCCCTCTCACCAGGCTCATCTATAGGCCCTCTCATCAGGCTCATCTATAGGCCCTCTCACCAGGCTCATCTATAGGCCCTCTCATCAGGCTCATCTATAGGCCCTCTCACCAGGCTCATCTATAGGTCCTCTCATCAGGCTCATCTATATGCCCTCTCACCAGGCTCCACACTGTTTGCAAAAATTCTGAAAGGGGGTGATCCCCGAGAGCAAAAATTACAACACAAAAAGAGAAAATTGCAGACTCGGTTTTATTGAGTCTGTTCATGAACAGTAATTGAAAGTGCAACACTGCTCACGCCCCCTAGCACCGGCTTAAGCGGTATTCAATTTTCAGAACAAGAAGTACTGAAATTCATGACCTCGAAGGATCAGAAGGTATAACAACACTGAGAATGAAGTACGGGGCGACGTTTTACGGCGGCCACACAAGCACTTAACACCTGCTGTTGTGAAGATTATAAATTCTGAAAGCCATAAGATACTCATTTCACGCACTGAAATGGTTAATATTAGCCATCAACTCATGGATACTCGATGATGTCTCAGACTTTACGTTACATCCATGCACATAAGTATACAGGACCGTTGACCATTGACCAGCACGTTTTAAAACTGCACATAGTATTCCTTTTGAGAAATCATCTACATGCAGTAATAGTTGAACTTATGAACGTATGAGTTTGCATTTGTGACATACACGATACGTAGGAACGTCCATGTCTACTGAATACATTTCAAATGTTTTAATTTTTGTAGTGGTTTGTGATTATGGTGTAAACGAAAACGTTCTTGAGGGAACGTTTCAAAACATTCAGTGAATGCGTTATCTATATATCACACTTACAATGTTACCATTGATAGATATATAACGTATTTATCATTTTGAGAAAGAGAAATTAAAGCATGCGTTGTACAGTAGCTGCTGATATTCAACCAATTGTTGTCTAATTAAACCTGGCAGATATAACTAATTACGTAATAATAGCAAATGGAAGTGCAATTAAACGATGACTGAAAGAAATAGATTATCTCTGTTTGAAGTGACACCACTAATGTATCAATATAGGATTCGTGAGTGACGGTGAAAACATTATGAACCAACGACTGACTGTTACACTCTTCTGTGTCTCTTGAATATACCAGTAGCACTTAGTAATCCGATTTTAAATATGTGTACATAATTTGATTATCAAACAACAACAACAATCTGAAGCAATATATGAACACGGCTGGTGGTTCAATATACACTCATTTGATTACGTGCTCGTTGGTTTATCTTTAATAACAAATTATGTTATTTCAGTAACGTGACGAAACGTACAGAAATGCCTAAACAATTTACCATATAAAATATATTAGACCGTTTGGCGAACCGCCCTGCGTTAATTTATATTGTTATAACTAACTTTTGCTTTGATCCGATTTCTGGATTTATTGACCTTTTCAATGGTTGTTAAATATACAAATAAGTAGTCGGTCGGTGGTATTTGTTTCCAGTTTACATCACTAGTTAGTCCATCTTTAAGCGATGTACATGTTTATTGTCTTCTTAAGTTCGAGTGGTATATACAAGTGAATGAAGAAAACTTCCAGAATGTTTGGGCACACATTTTGAAACGTGGGTTACTTTTCTTATGTCTAAACTGTCAATCAATATCAGTACTGTCTCTAAAGTTCCTCTCTGGCAAGTATATGGGTATGGTTGGTCCTATTTATAGTTTCTATTGTGAATGAACATAACATAGTGTCAAACCATAATTAATCAACGATATGGTTCTGAACAATACTGATGATATCTTTCTGTGTGAACCTCCCATATTCAACGAAAAGACATATTAAATATTACCCATACTTGATAATGTTATAAAATGTTCACTGACATAACCTTTGGGAAATTTCACTTATTATGTTTATTTCATACTTATATATTGGGCACACCGGAATGTGAGTGTTAGATCGTTAGATTTCACATGTTACCCAAAGTCCAGGTATGTGTCATGCAGGAAACACCACATACAAAACACACAGCGGCCCGAAAAGCACCACGACAAAATCAGTAAATGTACATGCATATCAAAAGCCAGAACGAGACCAACAAAGACATAACAAACAAACAATAAGGGGAAGTTAAATAGCAGTTTCAGGGCGAATTCTAGGATATTTTCTGTGTAAACCATTGACATTTCTCGTTAGCATAATTTCTAATCGTCATTATTGATCATACTGGTGTTATTAATACTAATTACTCACGGTTTGCATTTCATCTTACGGGACTTGATTGACTAATGTCAGTTATTCATGCCGATATAGTGAAGTATTGCTTTCAGGAAAAAATATGGTGAGTTTTGTTGAACATGTTGACGTTTGCAACTTCTAGACAACACGAAAGAGGCTAATTTAAAGTTCAACAAGAATAACCACTCGAGGACGAATTACTGTCAGATGTAATGATACTCCATCTTTCTTATTTAGAATATCAATTTGTTTTTCTTGATGATTGGATTTTATTGCTGTACAATAAGAGCAATTTTAATAACTATATTTGTACGGCGAGTGTTATTTCTACTGTTGTTGTAGTATGTTAACAGATAATTCCGTTCCTTGTTTTTATTAGAAAATGCCATTTAATCAATTGTGTATATTTGACAGGTTGAAAGAGTGGCAACTCACGCTAAAGTCTATAAATACTGACGCGCCCAACATGCACCACTAACCTGTCTATCAGGTGTTGCTTTTTCTATCGCAACATGTATTATTATGATAATCAAAGTAATCACAAAACCATTTGCTTGTATCCCGTATGAGAAGCCAACCAGTCAGTCAGACAGACAGATATACAAACAGACAGACAGACATACCATATCATACCTATATACAAACATACAGACAGACAGACGACATACAGACAGGTACAGAGGTAAAGAGAAACAGGGAACGGAAGACTGGAAGCAGAAATAAAGGAAATCCCTTCACGGATATTATATTGATACAACATTACAGTAGTGACCTTCTTTTCTCCAAATATTACATTTATTAGAATATTTACAAACAACAGACATCATTTACATTAATAAAACTCTTTTAGTCTAGACAACATCAATGCACAACATGACATATAATTGACTAACGAAAGGCACTACATAAATATATTTGAATGATATTTGGCCAAGTACTTTACGAGACACGAATGTACGCGTAGTGATGCATACACAAGTAATGGTTGTACGCACTACATATTCTCCACATAACTACCAGACACAAGTAATGGTTGTACGCACTACATATTCTCCACATAACTACCAGACACAAGTAATGGTTGTACGCACTACATATTCTCCACATAACTACCAGACACAAGTAATGGTTGTACGCACTACATATTCTCCACATAACTACCAGACACAAGTAATGGTTGTACGCACTACATATTCTCCACATAACTACCAGACACAAGTAATGGTTGTACGCACTACATATTCTCCACATAACTACCAGACACAAGTAATGGTGGCATGTTTTACATATTCTCCATCAAACTGCGAGAATATATTCAAGAGAAACAAAACGACATAACGGTATTGTTTGGAGCAGGCCTAACTCTGGGTATTTAAGTCAGGTGGTAACAAAATGACGTTTAACCAACAGGTGGCTAATGAATGCATGGTTAAAGTAATGCTAAAACACACCTATTGGAGCTTTCTGCATTATGTTTGACTTTTGCTTTCGAGGGATCTCCCACTTTCAGAATAT
This sequence comes from Azorinus chamasolen, assembly GCA_963576725.1. Classification (NCBI taxonomy): domain Eukaryota; kingdom Metazoa; phylum Mollusca; class Bivalvia; order Cardiida; family Solecurtidae; genus Azorinus; species Azorinus chamasolen. The sequence goes on from OY755236.1 coordinate 110,616,459, forward strand.
ATATACTTCACAACAGAAAATGTTAAGTGATTGTGTTGCAGCGTTAAAGAGTCGCCCCGTACTTAATTCTCAGTGTTGTTATATTTACTGATCTTTTTGGATCATTTGTTTTGATGCTATTAGTTTTGAAAATTGAATACTGCTTAAGTGCGGTGCAAGGGGGGGGGGGGGATGAGTAGTGTTGCACTTTAATTACTACTCATGAACAGACTCAATCAAACCGAGTCTGCAATTTTCTCTTTTTTGCATTGCTGCTATTGCTTTCGAAGGATCTCCCACTTTCGAAATATATATTTGCTTTAACTACCAATCGTATCAACTCGCTCAATAAATTAAATTGAATCAGTGGTCACTTAAGCCAGGTTCTACTGTACTGTCTAGTCTGAACCTAATAGCATATCTACATAATTATGTTCAACAAAAATGTCTGTAAGTATGCTAACTGCAAGATGTCTGTAACTATGCTAACTGCCAGATGTCTGTAAATATGCTAACTGCTAGATATCTGTAACAATGCTAACTGCCAGATGTCTGTAACTATGCTAATTGCCAGATGTCCGTAACTATGCTAACTGACAGTTGCCTGTAACTATGCTAACAGTCTGATGTCTGTAAATATGCTAATTACCAGATGTCTGTAACTATGCTAACTGCCAGATGTCTGTAACTATGCTAACTGCCATATATCTGTAGCTATGTTAACTGCCAGATGTTTGTCACTATGCTAACTGCCAGATGGATGTAGCTATGCTAACTGACAGATGTCTGTAACTATGTTAACAGTCAGATGTCTGTAACTGTTAACTGCCAGATGCCTGTAAAAATGCTAACTGTCAGATGTCTGTAACTATGCTAACTGTCAGATGACTGTAACTATGCTAATTGCCAAGTGTCTGTAACTATGCTAACTGCCAGGTGTCTGTCACTATGCTAACTCCTAGATGTATCTGATTATGCTAACTGGCAGATGCATGTAACTAAGCTAACTGCAAGATGTCTGTAACTATGCTAACTGCCAGATGTCTGTGACAATGCTAACTGTCAGATATATGTTATTATGCTAACTGCAAGATATCTGTACCTATGCTAACTGTCAGAGGTCTGTAGCTGTGCTAACTGCCACATGTCTGTAACAATGCTAACTGTCTGATATCTGTGCCTTTGCTAACTACCAGATGTTTTTGTCTATGCTAACTGCCAGATCTTCGTATCTTTGCTAACTGCCAGATTTCTGTAACTATGCTAACTGTCAGATTTCTGTAACTATGCTAACTGTCATTTGTCTGTAGCTATGCTAACTGTCTGTAACTATGCTAACTGTCAGGTGTCTGTAACTATGCTAACTGCCAGAGTTTTACATGTTTATACATAGTTTCATATACAGTAAAACCGGTCTTAAACGACCATTGAAAAAGTATAGTTCTGGGTTTAGGACCGTTAATAGCGTAATGAATGTAGAAAGTATTGCAGACATATCCTATATGAATTTGTTGCATTGCCTTTGCACTACATGCAGAAGTCACGTGCATTTCGAACCTCCCATGTTCAATCAATCAATCAATCAATCAATCAATGGGCACTAATGATGGGTTCTAGTGAATAGCTAATTTAAACATATACAACTCCAGTTTTATTTCACGTTCAAATATATGAAAATCACAATTCCGTGAAACACTAACTTGTTCTTTCAATGTCAGAGAAAAAACAATATACGGTCTGGCAATCATATTTTATGTATCTATCATTGAATGTTTCATTTGACCTTTGGACTGCCAACACGTTATAATTACACAAATTTCACCAACTACATTTTTAAGTTTCAGGTTATAACCAGTATGTCTACAAAAGATACCATCATGTTCGGATCCTGATAAGATGTCATTAGAAGCCGAGTGGTTTTTCGCTTGGATCCAAACTGTTTGTACACGTCAACAGCTACATAAACTGAGCAGTAATTGCAGCTTCACAATTAATGTACATTTACTTAGAATGTTATATCAAATCGGCATGACAATTTGTTCTGGAATTTTAAATAGGAGTAGAAATGTGAGGCCATAAAAGCCTGTTATAACAAGATGTATTGATTGAACTGTCATACTGCCGCTTGAATAAATATTAACCCTTTCGCTGCCAAACTCTGTCGTCTGCTACAAATTTTCATTCTTTTGATTTTCTTCATTTTTGTTTCAAAAACATAGTAACACTAACAAACAGTTTGGATCCTGGCGTCTCATCTGGATCCAAACTGTTTGCATAGGTAATCACAGATCCGGCATTGGCATCGAAAGGGTTAAGGGAAATGGTGTTTCGGTCTGTAAATGTAAACACACTTAGCTGATTGCATATCAAACTGAAGTACGTTTTTTATAATAACATTCATTGATATCTCATGCAAAATATCCAGCTTGTACACTGAAAATGACTGTATTATTTAATATTTGTTCAAAATCACATTTGTCACTTTAAATTGAATATATGATAGGGTTAGAGCAAGCTAATACTGGTTTCCATGGATCATTTTGTATCAGTTCTCGGATTAATTGCTCACCACGTATCCCTTTACTCCATAGGTACGACATTTAACGCCTTTGCAAGTAGATTTCGGTTAGATGACTGCTGCATGGTTAAATGAACGAAATGCATTTCATTCTTCGCATATGATATATGTGTTTCGGTTGTTGCATACAGCAACAGGTTGTTACATGCACATACAACAAGGAAACAGTATACACGTAATGCAGAAATGTTCTGCTGTATTTATAAAAAGAACACATATTGTCTGTTTCTGATAATCATTTGATGAACCATCAGCTAACAGTACCAAATCACCCAGCTGTCTACGATTATGTAAGAACATTATAACAAAACAAACAAATGCTGTCACCAATTTATAACAGACGTTTATAAAGAGTAATTATAACAACTTTTGATGGAAATAACCATTATAATATTTGAAATATACCTTTTATCTAGAACACTGCAAACGTTTTTTGTTTGCTCGACGTCATACTACATGTAGAGTTGATTCACTCCTATAGCAGTCTGTTATGTTTGTAACGTGTAATACATTCCAAATTGTTTGTATTATCCAGAATGGATCTGACTCTAACGCATTATTGATGGTGACTGGCATACCCAATTCCAAAATCCTATGATAACAAAGATAAGATACTTAGACGAATCACGCAACGTCTTGAGGTAAATGGAAAAGTAGTAAAGTCAAGCAGGCAAAGCCACATGCAAGACGCAACCACCACCAAAACACCGATAGACAGCATGACACACACACACACACACCCAAACGCACACGCACACACACACACGAAATGAACACAGAAAACACCAAAAGACACACAAGAAACAGGGACAAACGTTCCACAACATGAACAAACCACAAGCACAAAGACGCAAGGCAAACAAAAGGAAGGGTGACAAAGAGAGTGCCGCCTTGGCACGGTCAGCAGCAAAAACACCACTGGGGGTTTAAACCGGTTTACGGACGTCCTAACCTCACACTTCTCTCAAAGTCACCCTAGCTTTACAAATATTGTAAATAAAGGTATCCCCGCTGGACTTACCCACAACATAGACGACGGTGAACACAGGACAACATGTAAAACATAGCATAATAACTGTGAAAGTCCGTCAAATATGTACTCAATGACTTTGCTGAAGTCAGAGCACCTGCAGGTAAGCCGTTAAGGGCACGACAGGGAAAAAATAATACATGAGTCTGGTAAGCTCCTCCTGTATCCAAGTTTAAGAGTATACCATCATAGAGTACTACCCTCGGCCTGTCATCGCGCAAGCAAAGAGGGAAGCGTAGCTACCGACTGTAAAAGGGTCGATAACCAAACATGCAGTGTGTTGCAATATAATAGGATCATAACCTTTCTTTTTAAATTTTTTAATGCGTTTTATAAACAAATCATGAAAATGGATATGACCCCGAATTTTCCTAAGTTTGTAGATAACATCCCCATAAAATTCTGGTTGAGAAATGCCTTGTCGCAGTAACGTCCGTAGATTGCAATTATATTTACTAATGAGAGGTAAATTTCGATAATAAAATTTAGAAAAGGTTTTCCGAAGTTTGTGATATCTGTAACCTTGCTTAAGAAGTTTATCAGTTATAACTAAATTACGTCTGTTAAAATCTTCAAGCAAAGAACAGGCTCGGGCAAACCTAATAAGTTGAGAAATATAAACACCATAAGATGTAGAACGTGGCACATCCCCATCTAGAAAAGGATAATTAACAATTTTAAAATTAAAATCTTCTCTTTTATCGTATACTTTGGACGAAACTTTATCATTTGTAATTGAAAGATTCAAATCTAAAAATGAAGCATTAATGTCAGATTGATTAGCTTTGTTTAAAGACAGTTCTTTTGGGTAGATTGAAGACACCATAGTATCAAAATAAGGATTATCTAAATTCAAAATATCGTCTAAATACCTTGAAGTTTTATTAAAAGCATTAACAATATCGGTCTGTGTATCAGGTTTTAAGCTAAGCATAAAATCCCTCTCGTAGCAATACAAAAACAAGTCTGCAACAAGAGGGGCACAATTTGTACCCATGGGTATACCAACAACTTGACGATATATGGTATCTCCATAACGCACAAATATATTATCTAAAAGAAAGGTAAGAGATCTACAAACATCAAGGCAAGTCCACATTGTGTAATGTTCAACTTCTGAATTCGAAAAGAATGAACGTTGAACATTACAAGCAATGAACATTTTGTTTTCTCTGGCAAAGGTTTTTTCTATTAATTTAATAAGTCTATCCTTTATAAGATGGTGAGGTAGAGTAGTATAGAGTGTAGAGAAATCATAAGAGCTCAGTAAAGAAATGTTATACTGTTCATTTTCAAGTTTTGTTAAAACATCATTTGAATTTTTTATGGACCAAAAAACATTAATACCAGAATTTTCATATATTTTATCACAGTAGCGTTTAACATGTTCTTTGATCGTAGTAAGACAGGACGTCAAAAGTATAGATAATTTAGTAGTGGTACAACAGCTAGAGTTGGCAATAAAACGCGACTTATAAGGGTTTTTATGTAGTTTCGGAATCCAGTACAAAGTAGAAAGTTTATGTTGTTTTATGTTAGGACCAGACTTAAAATCATTGCACATTTTTACATGTTCCGAGACTATATCTTTTTCAGGTGTTTGAACTGTTATATAAGTTTTTGAATCAGTAAGCTCCTTCTTTAAAACATCAACATAATACAATCTTCAAATAATGATTACATTGTTTGATGCCTTGTCAGCAGGAACAAGAACATAATCTGAATGAAAATTAGAAATGTTTTTCTTCAAGTAGCGAAATGTAACTCTAGGTCGAGGTGGTAAAAGATGGTTATTTGATTTGTAAAAAGTTATTCGTGTATCAATAATATCGAAAATACATTTCTTCCAATCCGAAAGGGCATTAACATCAGCATGTTCTCGTCGACACCATTTGATGCAGAATTCTTGAATAGCTTCCGCAATATGAGTTCGACAAGCGTCAAAATCAATAAGGGAAGGTAATCTATATTTAGGTCCTTTAGTTAGGAGGGTCCTGAGACGTTTATCCTTAATGATATCAAAATTACCAGTAATGACATGACCAACTGGTTTATAGCAAAAGCTAGAAATGCTACAATCTCAAGAAAGTCACGTTTGCAAATATCTCTGGTTATAAGAAAAAATAAGGAAATATAAGCATATCAATGTGGAGGGCAATTTTTAGCTACAATATGGTACATTGATTGTTAAACTATGTCCATAAACTTACCTTGGTTTCAATTAAAAAACAAGATTTCTAAAGGTTTGCATACTCTTTTCAAAATTATATGGTATCTTTTAATTGGGAAATGGTTATAAATACTATTAATAAAATTGTTATCACAGATAAAACATCTATTTTTCAGTATTTTATAAAATACAAAAGATTGCCACATGCCGAAATAAGGTATGATTATTGCATGCATGTACCAAATCAAACAAATGGAAAAGTAGTAAAGTCAAGCAGGCAAAGCCACATACAAGACGCAACCACCACCAAAACACCGATAGACAGCATGACACACACACACACAACCACACACCCAAACGCACACACACACACACACACGCACGCACGCACGCACGCACGCACGCACACACGTATCCAGGAATCTCTGTATTCATTGTTGTTCGGGTTTTAATAAACTAACATATCTAATATAAGGTATGGTTTCATTGCATATTTTGTCCTTTGAATGATGAATATAAGTACCACAAAAGAAGCATAATCAGACAGTATTTTCTGTAATCGATGGACATTCAGAAAGAAGGTATACCGTAGGGTCAACACATAATGACAAAGGTTTACTAACCTAATTTGTGATTTTGTCAGAAGGTTTATTGCTACGCTTCCCTCTTTGCTTGCGCGATGACAGGTCGAGTGTAGTACTCTATGATGGTATACTCTTAAACTTGGATACAGGAGGAGCTTACCAGACTCATGTATTACTTTTTCCCTGTCGTGCCCTTAACGGCTTACCTGCAGGTGCTCTGACTTCAGCAAAGTCATTGAGTACATATTTGACGGATTGTCACAGTTATTATGCTATGTTTTACATGTTGTCCTGTGTTCACCGTCGTCTATGTTGTGGGTAAGTCCAGCGGGGATACCTTTATTTACAATATTTGTAAAGCTAGGGTGACTTTGAGAGAAGTGTGAGGTTAGGACGTCCGTAAACCGGTTTAAACCCCCAGTGGTGTTTTTGCTGATGACCGTGCCAAGGCGGTTCTCTCTTTGTCACCCTTCCTTTTGTTTGCCTTGCGTCTTTGTGCTTGTGGTTTGTTCATGTTGTGGAACGTTTGTCCCAGGTTCTTGTGTGTCTTTTGGTGTTTTCTTTGTTCATTTCGTGTGTGTGTGTGCGTTTGGGTGTGTGGTTGTGTGTGTGTCATGCTGTCTATCGGTGTTTTGGTGGTGGTTGCGTCTTGTATGTGGCTTTGCCTGCTTGACTTTACTACTTGTCCATTCATAAACGATAAACATAAACTAATGTACACTATTTATCATTGATGATGAATCTAATATTGGACAACATATTTGTTTTTATTTATTACCGTTGAAAGATTTAACATGATTCTTTTTACCATAATTGTACAGTGTATAAGACCTTTGAGGGAGCCCTTTGACCAGGGACTGCACTGGTTGTCATAAAAATAACTTTCTTCGGTGATCATTTTTATACAACCTTTTGTGTAATTAATAGAAAATGAGGGCCCAGTTTAAGTTATTCAGCAGATTATAGGTTAAAGTAGACCCACTGATCAAAACTGTCTCTATTATACAAAGTTACACCCAGTATGTTCTTCGTCCTCATATTGATAAAGAATCTGAACATTAAAGACATTTTCTTGAACTTTAATTCATAAATAAAGGTATCGACTTCATTGATATTCAAAGTATATATCGTGATAAGAATGTAATCGATACTATTCCTAAATATTTCATCAATTCTGAATCACCTATCATCTGTTATAAATACAATAAACCAATATGGAACGTTATTTTTAACTACAATAAAATTGCATCCGACTTAAATATTGATGTCAATACCCCTACTTCATGAGACCGTAGCACTTCAAGCTTTTGTTATAAACCAGTTGGTCACGTCATTACTGGTAATTTTAATATTATTAAAGATAAACGTCTCAGGACACTCCTTACTAAAGGACCCAAATATAGATTACCTTCCCTTATTGATTTTGACACTTGTCGTACTCATATTGCTGAAGCTATTCAAGAATTCTACATCAAATGGTGTCGACGAGAACATGCTGATGTAAATGCCCTTTCGGATTGGAAAAAACATGTTTTTGACATTATTGATACACGTATTGCTTTTTACAAATCTAATTACCATCTATTACCACCTCGACCTAGAATTACATTTCGATATTTGAAGAAAAACATTTCGAATTTTCATTCTAATTATGTTTTTGCTCCTGCTGACAAGGCATCAAATAATGTAATAATTATGTGACGATTGTATTATGTTGATGTTTTGAAGAAGGAATTAACTGGTTCACAAACATATATTACAGTGCAAACCCCCGAAAAAGATATAGTCACGGAACATGTAAAAATGTGCAATACTTTTAAGTCTAATCCTAACGTAAAACAACATAAACTTTCTATACTATGTACTGGATTCCTAAGCTACATAAAAATCCGTATAAGGCGCGTTTTATTGCTATCTCTAGTTGTTGTACCACTACTAAACTATCTAAACTTTTAACGTCGTATCATACTACTATCAAAGAACATGTTAAACGTTACTGTGATAAAACATATGACAATTCTGGTATTAATGGGTTTTGGTCCATAACAAATTCAAATGATATTTTAACTAAACTTGAAAATGAACAGTACAACATTTATTCATTGAGCTCCTACGATTTCTCTACACTCTATACTACTCTACCTCACCATCTAATAAAGGATAAACTGATGAAATTGATAGAAAAAACCTTTGCCAGAGAAAATAAATAAAATGTTCCTTGCTTGTAATGTTCAACGTTCATTCTTTTCGAATTCTGAAAGTACAAAAATGAGTCATGCAGGAAATACCACATACAGAACAAACACTCGCCCGAACAGCAACACAAGGAAACAGCAAATGTACATGGGTAGAAAAAACAACAAGAGACGCACAAAGACAAAACAAACATACAATAGGAGGAAGATGGAAGTACCGCCTTGGAACGGTCAGTGACAAAAGTCACCGGGGGTTTAAACCGGTTTATGGGCGCCCAACCTCACCCTTATTTGAAAAGTTATCTGAAGTTGAAAATTACACAATGTGAACTTGCCTTGATGTTTGTAGATCTTTAACATTTCTTTTAGATACCATATTTGTGCGCTATGGGGATACCATATATCGTCAAGTTGTTGGTATACCTATGGGAACAAATTGTGTCCCTCTTGTTGCAGATTTGTTTTTATATTGCTATTAGAAGGATTTCATGCTTAGTTTAAAACCTGATACACAATCTGACATTGTTAGTGCTTTTAATAAAACGTCTAGGTATTTAGACGGTATTTTGAATTTGGATAATCCTTATTTTGAAAATATGGTTTCTTCTATTTACCCCAAAGAACTTACTTTAAACAAAGCGAACCTATCTGACATTCAGGCTTCCTTTTTAGATTTGAATCTTTCCATCACTAAAGATAAACTTACGTCTAAAATATACGATAAAAGGGAAGATTTCGATTGCAAAACTGTTCATTATCCTTCTCTAGATGGAGATGTTCCCCGTTCTACATCTTATGGGGTTTACAGTTCTCAACTTATTCGCTTTGCCCGAGCCTGTTCTTTGCTAGTAGATTTTAATAGTCGTAATTTAGTTATAACTCATAAACGTCTTAAGCAAGGCTACAGATATCATACAACTCGGAAAGCTTTTTCAAAATTCTATTATCGAAATTTACCCCTCATTAGTAAATATAACTGCAATTTACGGACGTTACTGCAACAAGGTATTTCTATGGTGATGTTATCTATAAACTTAGGAAAATTCGTGATCATATCCATTTTCACGATTTGTTTATTAAACGCATTAAAACTTTTAGGAAGAAAGGTTATGACCCTATTATATTGCAACACACTGCATGTTTGGTTATTGACCCTTTACAGTCGGTCGCTACGCTTTCCTCTTTGCTTGCACGATGACAGGACGAGAGTAGTACTCTATGATGGTATACTCTTAAACCCAGAAATGGAATGAGCTTACCAGACTCATGTATTACCTTTTCTCTGTCGTGCCCTTAACGGTTTCCCTGCAGTTGCTCATTGAGTACATATTTGACGGACTTTCACGGTTGTTATGCTATGTTTTACATTTTGTACTATGATTACTGTCTTCTATGTTGTGAGGAAGTCCGTATGGGATACCTTTATTTACAATGTTTGTTTAGCTAGGGTGATTTTGAGATAAGTGTGAGGTTAGGACGTCCGTAAACCGGTTTAAACCCCCAGTGGTGATTTTGCTACTGACCGTGCCAAGGCGGTTCTCTCTTTATCACCCTTACTTTTGTTTGTCTTGTGTCTTTGTGCTTGTGTTTTGTTCATGTTTGTCTCTGGTATTTGTGTATTTGTTGGTGTTTTCTGTGTTCTTCTCGAGTGTTGGCGTATGTTTGGTTGTGACATGCTGTCTGTTGGTGTGTTGGTGGTGATTGCGTCTTGTATGTGGCTTTCTACTGTATATGTATGTGTATGAGTATAAATTGCTATGCTTTCTGTAGGTGTTTTGGTGATGGTGGCGTTTTGTGTGTGGCTTTTCCTGCTTGACTTTATTACTTTTTTCATTTAAAGCAAGTCTAAGTTTGTACAATGTAATCATTACAAAAGTAATGTATTAGACAATTACGTTCAATTATGTATCAGTGAATCCAATAGACAATTTCTCTAACACTTTATAGTGTATTAATATCCAACAGTAGTCTGTAATGTGTGGCCAATATGACAACATTTCGTATTACTGTTGTACACGCAAAATGTAAAAACATCAACAGTATCTAAAGCATTTGCAATATAGGAACTCCTGAACAGTTTATGCATCTATTAGAGAATCAACTTATAAATATTTCATCGGGAAATGCGAATAAAGAGCATGCAATAAGTCATGTAATAATTGTTGTTTTGCTAAATGTCATTTACACGATCAATCAAGAAAATGCCTTCCTGAGAATTATTTCCTGAAAAATATTTAACGATCTCGAATAAACACATGTGATGCAATAATGTCAAGCAGAGAATTGATCTCAGTAAGAAATATTGTAATAGTACAAAAATGAGTCATGCAGGAAACACCACATACAGAACAAACAGTCGCCCGAACAGCAACACAAGGAAACAGCAAATGTACATAACTATAAAAAACAACAAGAGACGCACAAAGACAAAACACACATACAATAGGGGGAAGATGGAAGTTGCATAATTATGTATCAGGTTGAGTGTGAATTTGATGTATAGTTTTGCTACGTATATTCATATTGATCTGACCCTGCTGTTGAAACAAGTTATACTATAGTTCTGATGTGTTATATTGTGCAAGATCCGTAGACTACTTAGTAATAAAACGCTTTATTTTGTGTTTGAAGTGACACAAATTACATTTAGACAGTATCACGAAACCAAGGATAAAGTTATATGTTTACAAATAGTTTTGATATAGCGTCCTTTATAAACAACATTATTTCTTTTTAACACATTTTGATTTGAAAACAATCCTGAAAAAAGCTCTTTTACAAACTAACGATTGTTTCGTCTGCAGCAATAATTATTTTCGTCTGCATTTATTGCAGATGAGATAGAATTTCATCGCATTAGACGATTCGTGTTCGTTGGTATCAGAATTATAGTAGCTCAATTTGTTGGATAATTTGATTTTACGCACTGCCATACAAACAGGTCAAATGGCGCCAGTGAATGATAAGATGATAAATAGAGACGCATCAGAATCAAGCAACTCTTGAATAACAATTGCAACAACGTATGATTAAATGTGTCACTGTGTCATATTCTTTCCAAGACACGAATACGTCATGGTACTTTAAGACCGTTTGCACGCATATTACAATCTAAAGTATGTACGTGTATGCAACTCTGATCTAATTATTTATTTACATTTTAACGGGTAAGGAGAATACGTGTATACGATTTATGATCGGCATCAATGTTCCTGATATAATTGAAGTTGTTACTTTGAAACTTGCTCATACCACTGTAGATATTATTCATGAGTTAGTTTTCGGGTTGCAAGATGATATCAAAGAACGTGTATTGATACATTGATTTTACAAAGGATCAATGCAAGCATGTGCCACTTAAGTATTTTCATCCGAGTCTTATTCAAAGTATTTGAGTCAGTTTATAATTCCAGAGCTTTAATATACTTGAAACATACGCGTTTTATTTTGAAAGTTTCTCTCTAACACATATTAGATAAAATGAAGAACTAACTTAAGAATTTTTAAACAAAGTACTTTTAAACTAGCATGTTTCGCAAGGAGGTACGATGTCATTAACGTCAGTAGACGTCGCCCATTTTGGCGTAGTTCAGGATCAAAGAGGACACTTACACATACATATTAGAAAACTAACATACAACTCAACATAGGTTTTAGTTGATGAACCGGCTAGACAAACATCAATCTTTAATAAAGACATGAGATGTCTTAAAACAACAACAAACATGTGACTGAAGCATGGTCTCAGGGAAACAGTTTTATATGTATGATAATGTGAACTCTTCAGTGGCTCAGGGATTCTATTCATTTTAAAAGCACCAAAGTACTGAAGAGGTCGCTAGGTTGCAAAATCTACGGAATATATCATACGTTAAGCTAGGATAATTACATATTACAGACACACATATATTAGCCAAAGCCCTCTAGTTGATATTTACGAAGCTAGATTAAGTAATATTGACAAGTATATAGAATGCTTCTATAAACAAATTCGTAAATCTGTGTATTTTGTTACAATTATCAAACGTATCGATAACACTATACAGCATACATAACTTTACAAAGACACAAATCAGTGGACAAATCTACATTTATACATGACATGAATGTACGTACACATAACAATTTGATAACAAATCAAAATATATACAGGACTTTGCGAACACATAACAATTTGTTGGCAAATCTACATTATACGGGACTTTACGAACATATAACAATTTGTTGACAAATCTATATCTATACAGGACTTTACGAACACATAACACTTTGTTGACAAATCTACATTTATACAGGACTTTACGAACATATAACAATTTGTTGACAAATCTATATTTATACAGGACTTTACGAACACATAGCAATTTGTTGGCAAATCTACGTTTATACACGACTTTAATAACATATAACAATTTGTTGACAAATCTATATCTATACAGGACTTTACGAACACATACCAATTTGTTGACAAATCTACATTTATACAGGACTTTACGAACACATAACAATTAATTGACAAATCTACATTTATACAGGACTTTACGAACACATAACAATTTGTTGACAAATCTACATTTATACAGGACTTTACGAACACATAACAATTTGTTGACAAATCTATAATAATACAGGACTTTACGTTAACATAACAATCAGTTGAACTCTCTACAAAGATGCAGATCAAAACAAACATGTTTGATCGGTAATATATATTTTTAAACATTGACATAACCAATATGGTGTAACTAGAAACCTTGCACTATAACTGAATATATTAAGAACTCATTACACTTACATTGTGAATAGTAAGACAATAGTAATAATTGCTGAATGCTGATGCAGTGAGTAGGAACTGTTTATAGCTTTGTGTCGTGTAAAATGAACAAACAAATACATGTTACATATACACATATAGATAGACATTAGATGGAAATGTTTTTAGAGCCACCGCTTTATTAACCGAGACTGGGCAAACTATACTTTCTAAATGTACATTTTAATTTTACTTGTTAATTAGATATGTATATACAGTAGAACCTGTCTGAATGGGCCATTACAAAGATATTAGTCTGGGTCTTAAAGGCAGAAGGTAGCTTAATGTTGGTGGAATGTAATGCCGCAAGCTTCTCTTGGAATTGCCTGCATTATCTTTGCCCTGTATTAAGCAACATCAGAGAAGAAGCTTATGTTCAATAAATAACCTGACGCTAAAGACAGATTCTACTGTACAATATATCAGGGTGGGAGTCTTTAGATATGTGATGGCGCACACTGATACGTGCTTCCATGAAGCATATTCAATATAGAGCCGTGTGTTTTGCATAATGTTATTTCTTTAATTTACATAGACAAATTGGTTTTAACAACGTACAAACAACAGTATATTTGTCAATGTTCTTACAAATTGACACTTTTCAATTGACTTCTATTGCACCAGTTTCAATTAAAGACTTATTAAAATTGACAAATCAAGATTATACTATATGAAATGCTGGCACAATGCATCGGTTGTTTCTGTGTATGCTTTAATAGTTCAATCTAACCCATCTGTTACCTGTTGCATATCTGAATTCGATATTCATACATTATGTGAGGAATACAATGTACTAGATACGAACTAGACACCGAGTTAGTCGGCATTCCGTCTGTATAAAGATTGCTTATACATGTCCGGATAAGGGCAATAAATCCATAGTACTTCAAAAACACTGATTGATGAATATACTAATTTAACCATCAAACACTTTTGTTGGGTAATTTTCTGACAAAACTACAGTCTCTTACTCACGTAATCGGTTCATATTTTGAAAATTGACACATAGTGTTCTATGAGGATTTTAATATACCACATGCATATAACGCTCTATTCACACGGGATATGTGCTTAAACATTGTAAATAAAAGTGAGGTTTGATAGTTTGAAATATCGCATTGTATGCTAAAACATGTATTTACTCAGTTACTAAATATACGGCATTTGTATATTTACCCAGAAACGATATATACGGCATTTTTATATTTCCCAGTAACATATAGATACGGCATTAAGCATTATCGTGCTAAAGAAAAGTATGTTTTCCCAACCTCTTATCTGTTTGCATTTTGTACTTCTGATTAGTGTAATTGTTTGAGAAAATGTTGACCGTGTGTTAAACAGCATGGATCATGAAGTGACGCCGATTTACTTGGCGTCTGATCATCTGGGTTCAAACTGTTTGCAAATGCGTACCATGTCGCGCTTAGCATGATAATATATATTTATAACATAACTCGTGGCTTCAGCGTGACGTAACACTATCATTTTTATTTTTTTTGATAATCATGGGCATATATTCACTAGTGAATAACATTCGAACGACCGAATGACATTCGAACGATTCATACGCGCTGTCAAAACAAACAAACTGGCGGACGGTGGTCGACCTACCTGTCCACGATTGAGTCGCGATAGATGGCAAAGGATTGTTGGCACTTGCGCCTTAATTTCGATAAAATAATACAAATTGTAACCGCTGTCAGGAATCATATACAAAATGTATGCCAAAAAAGACCTACCAGCTACTCTGACCCATACAATCCATTCTACATTTAAAATGCCTCCTCAACTTTGCATTTTCTTCACCGCATGTCCTTTTGTTTATGCAGATTTCTACTCATACAAATATATCATCAATCAACAACTATAGTCATCTGAATCCAGCACAGCACAAACATATTTCAAATATGCTATACTCACTAACTCAGCTGATCGCGAAAATCTTCCTCCTGTTCCAACACATTTTACATTTTCGTACTGAATCTTTTTGTCCATTTCAAACATTTTCACTGAACTTGAATCGAGATTTTTTTCTCGGTGGAAATGTCCATGTCCATGTGTATACATACAACACTAATGAAGGGCTTAATATACCAAAACGAAGGCGCATTTCGAATCCCATTGACAGTGAGTGTCGGACGTGTTGGCGACTGTATGTGGGTCTTCATGTAAATGGCGCGCTTTACATAGACACATGTTGTGTACAATGACGTCATAATGTGACGTGTTTGTAACTATGTATGTCAAAACTGTAACTCAAAATTTATTTTGACGTGTTTCTGTATGTTTTTGTATCATAAACTATCACAGTTAAATTGAATACCAGAGAAGTCTGAATTAGATCCTGGTTGATATGACAGTAAGTAAAAAAAAAGTTGGAAAATTTGGACCTACTTTGTCCCAGTTACCTAGCGAACCTAATAACACCTTTCATTCATCTTTTCTATATGTAAGGAGAATTTATAACAATCCACGTTACTGCTGAAATATTGGCTGCAAATAACATTTGTGTGTGTTATGTTATAAATAGGATCTTGCATTCGTGTTCATGATTATTGGATTTATTAAATTCGTCTTTTTAAAACGATAAAAAAAAACTCGCTAAAGCTCGTTTTTTATCGTTTTAAAAAGACTCATTTAATAAATCCAATAATCAAGAACACTCATGTAAGATCCTCTATATATATATTCAGTAACTGTTTATATGGCATATATATATATACCGAGTAACTATATATACACGGTATTAAATATGGAAAAATAGTCAAACAGGGAGAGCCACACACGAAATGACACCGCACCAAACACCATCTAACAAGAAACGGTAAAGTCACAAGACAAAACATAACAGGACGCATATCAAGACGAAACACATTAAACATTAAGCATATTAAACAACAAAATTGACCGTAGGCTGAAAGCAGGAGTGCCGCCTTGGTACGGCCAGCAGCCCCCAAAAAGGGCTACTGGGGGACTTAAACCTGGTTTACGGGTAACCAACCTCGTCCTTATCCCACTTTCACCAAAGTCAAAATGTAAATAAAATTCCCCCTCCAGACAACTCCACAACATGCATAACGATGTCTGCCAAAATGAAAATGATTTGAAAAGCGCCGTTAAAATAATTCGATCAGCGCGATTTTCGAATACTGCAGTACTTAATGTTATTAAGCTGATTTTTCAACATGAGAATACCATGTTTGAGGACAAGATGTCCCCGCTGTATGTAACATTATAAAATCAACAAAACGATTAACTGTATATAAATAATATAAACTACATAAATAATATGTAAATAATCTGTAGACAGCATTATTACACAACTATATTGTATTTAAAGATTTGCTGGTGATGCTCGCCATACTTTGAGGACATATAGCATATCTATCTAGAACAACATTTTGCATTTACTAGTTTCGTTTATGCCCAAGCTGTTAAAGTAGTGAATAGAACTTGAATTTGGCAAACTGTTTATATGGTAAAGTAATTACTTAAATTCTTGATGGTGTTCGCATGGGATAGCTTAACTTAATAGTTAAGTTTAATTTTGCAACCATTCTCTAATTTTGTCATGAAAAGATTGTGGAAACACTGCACGTTGGCGTGATATTGGTGGTCGTCATATTTTGTCGCAGTCCCTGGCAATAAAACACTAATAAAACATAAACGACAAAGGGATAATAACGTCATGATTGTGATATTAAATGGTATATACGTACTTTAAAAATACAGTTAACTCGTTTTATTTTAACTATGTAATACATGTAATTTTGGCATTTATGTGGGTAAAGTTACACATATACCAGTATCTCAAAATATTTGTCTATTATTTTCCAGTGTTCGCCGTGTACACATCAGTGTCTAAAGTCTGGTCTGATTTCCAACAGCTTAAGAACTTCATATTGTCTCTAAATGTCTTAAATGAATGCTACGTTCTAAGTCAATATTTTACCGATGACTTATCAGCTGTTGACTGTAAGTAGACATATACCCGACCAGAACAAATATAACAACAATAATCATTTTGAATACAAACTTATTATATGAATCATAGTATTCTGATCTGGACCCGACGAACAATTAAATTTTAAACTTTGTGTTGCAATTTTTGCTCTCGGGGGATCACCGTCCTTCGGAATTTTAACACTTATACTGAACTTGCGCGATGACAGGCCGAGGGTAATACTCTATGATGGTATACTCTTAAACTTGGATACAGGATGAGCTTACCAGACTCATGTATTACTTTTTCCCTGTCGTGCCCTTAATGGCTCTGACTTCAGCAAAGTCATTGAGTACATATTTGACGGATTGTCACAGTTATTATGCTATGTTTTACATGCTGTCCTGTGTTCACCGTCGTCTATGTTGTGGGTAAGTCCAGCGGGGATACCTTTATTTACAATATTTGTAAAGCTAGGGTGACTTTGAGAGAAGTGTGAGGTTAGGACGTCCGTAAACCGATTTAAACCCCCAGTAGTGTTTTTGCTACTGACCGTGCCAAGGCGGTACTCTCTTTGTCACCCTTCCTTTTGTTTGCCTTGCGTCTTTGTGCTTGTGATTTTGTTCATGTGTGGAACGTTTGTCTCTGGTTCTTGTGTGTCTTTTTGTGTTTTCTTTGTTCATTTCGTGTGTGTGTGTGTGCGTTTGGGTGTGTGGTTGTGTGTGTGTGTGTGTGTGTGTGTCATGCTGTCTATCGGTGATTTGGTGGTGGTTGCGTCTTGTATGTGGCTTTGCCTGCTTGACTTTACTACTTTTCCATTTACCATCGCGCAAGACGTGACAACTGCCAGGCTCCCAACTCTCTCTCTCTCTCTCGCTCTCTCTCTCTCTCTCTCTCTCGTCCGGTATCTGAAAGGTTAAAGGGTGGTTATAGCAACATATTAGGAGTGAATTTATACAATTAACCATTTGTGACAGCAGATAAGAGAACATATAGTTATTAAATACGGCATCGAAACCGTAGACGAAGCGGAACAACTAAGATTTTTAGATTAGAAACATACGTCAAAAATATCAAACGTCCAACCAAAACAATGCACAAAAATAAGGAAGAATACTGCCATCTATTTTCAGATTATATGTACTTTACAACAGCAGGTATTAAGTGCTTATGTGGCGGCCGTAAAAAGTCGCCCCGTACTTCATTATCAGTGTTGTTATATATTCTGGTCCTGCGGGATCATTAGTTTTGATGTTATTAATTTTGAAATTGAATACTGCTTAAGCTGGTGCTAGGGGGCGTAGCAGTGTGGCACTTTTAATTAATACTCATGAACAGAATCAATAAAATCGAGTCTGCAATTTTCTCATTTTGCATTTCTACTTTTGCTATCGAAGGATCACCCATTTTCAGAACATTTCCCAATATCGAAATCAATTAAATTTAAATGTAAATTTACAAAGGAGAGTGGCGGATATCATCCGATGTGCAATTCATCATAAAAACGAACAACTGCATAAAAGTGGTTCTGGCTAAAATGCGAGCCGAGATTCCGGGACCAGGTTAAAGACCTGACCGCAACCTGCAGGTGGTCGCACACACAATCAATTTGCAACTTAGAACCACACGCTATTACGGTTGACTCTGGCAAGTGCAGCAAAGTTTGTTCTCTGAAATTACAATCCATTAACTCCGTTGTTCTTATTATTTCATTAAAGTACTTTTATTGAGAGTAGTGAGGGTTTCACTAAGAAGCACAAAATGTGCAACTGATGTTGTTCCGAGTAGTAAGCGGAGAATGGAAACCAGGAATATGATTTAACTTGTCTGAAATTAACAGTGACATTTTCAATTATAAAAGTGGGTCGCGAATTCTTTTGATTTGTTGATGAATACAACAGTGAGATTGACTTGAAAGAAGCAATCGCTTTTAATGCACTGTAACCGTAGGTGATCAAAATTGCTGTCACTGTTTAACAGATAATATAACCGACTTAAATGTCCTTGCATGCAAATATTTTACAGCTATTCTGTGAAACATTTATTTACAAAAATAGCGGGTTTTAAGGAAAAATTTGTAACGCTTTTACAAAATGTCATATTGAACACAATGTGCTAATTGCACATTAAAACATGTTTTGTCGTTCACATAAACTGTAGCTATCAACAGTTTGATCATACAAATCAATTTGGCATCCATTCCATCAGGTAATGACTGGTTGTAATCGAATTTGTTTGTTTGTTTTGTTACACCACAACCTTAAGCCTGCTGAACAAACTGTTTTGGTAGAAAATGTTAGCGTTTTCATTTTGTCACTGTGAGAGTATCGAACAGTGTGGATGCTGATGAGTTTTTAAGTTATTCGGCGTCTTAACTGTATCCATACTGTTTGCATAGGTATTCACACTCTCGTGTGTGCGAGAAGACGTGTGTGTGTTATATCCGTCTGTATGATATACAGCCGGTGCTATATGAGTTATAGTTCTTTCTTGAGATATGTCATATCATAGCCACAGAAGCATACAAAAGGGCTAGTACCGTCAAATTGATATTATTCTACTTAATGTGTGCGAGTATAGATGTTTAATTGTCAAGTCGAGAACGAAAATTAGACCAAAGATTCCTTAAACTTAGCAAAGGAAATTTAGTTGCGATATGGAAATGGTATATTATAGATTCATAAAACGTGTATGTTATTTTCTGTAGCTGCCCGACTTTAGATATTCATGTTATTTGGACCTTACGCCATTAATCTAAAATGATTATTATATTTGGTTTGCCAAAAAGGACCATTTCCCCTGACCATATTTGATACATTAAAACCTTTACTCCATATATACGCTTTTTATGCCTTTACACACATAGAAGATCCAGATCAGACGGCTCTTGTAGGAGCCGCATTATCTGGGCTTACTCCGTTAATAAAATAATATACATATCTGATTTTACAGTTTCTACTATAGCCAAACCTTCCACTGTTTATATGTCATTATAAAAGTGCAGGTACTTCCAATTAATGCTGTCATTTTCTGAACATTTATGCAGTAAAGGCTTAAGATAGTTGATACCGTAAACTTACTGAAAGTCTCATCTGTAAGTCATACCTCTACATGGTCTACACTGAAACAGCTAGGTTCTTAGACAATAGAAATGCAAATAGTTTCGGCCTTAGAATATAGAAATTCAAGAAGTTAAAAAAAGTATACTGTTTGTCAATATCGATTAGCCTTGGTATTATGTGACATTTCAGTGTCGCAGTGCCCTAAACTGCCAACTATCCTAGTTAGTATCACAGTGCCCTAAACTGCCAACTATCCTAGTTAGTGTCGCAGCGCCCTAGACTGCCAACTATCTTAGTGTCACAGTGCCCTAAACTGCCAACTATTCTAGTTAGTGATGCAGTGCCCGAAACTGCCAACTATCCTAGACCCAACCGAACCTTTGATTTCACAAAGATTTGCTAAGGTTTGGATTTGCGGCACTGCTATTATGATGTCGGTGTGGAACAGACAAGGAACAGTGTGAAGGTCGTGCGTCTATGTGTGAGCGAGCGTTTCAGTTGTGCTTCTTGTGCTCCTGTGGACTTTCGTTTGTCTATGTGTAATCGAGTGTTTCAGTTATACTTCTGGTGTTCCTGTGGACTTTCGTGTGTCTATGTGTGAGCGAGCGTTTCAGTTGTACTTCTTATGTAATTTCCAAATTTCCTGCCTGTCTTTTGTTCTGTTTTAGTTATAATGAGTAGATACATACATGTAATACTATATTATTTAAAATACAATTTGCAATGATTGTTAATATGTTACATTGAAACTGGAGATGTTGCTATTTCTGCCAACACATAAAACAAATTAAAAAGATCACAGTGTCAGCATTTGCTTATTTTTAACAATGTAACGTTTTTTCAGGAACCTCTCCAATAGAAAAGAACATATTACCACGCCGCCTCACATTCTGCTTTTACAGTTGAGAACAATGATCAGTTATTCTATTCGGTTTCATATGAAACGTATATTTAAAATAAAAATAAGCTAAAACGAGCACCCTCTACAGTAATTTTAATTCGATGCTTATGAAAAAGGAATTACATCGAATCATTTATCAATTTAGTTGGTAGTGTGGCTTTGTGATCCGTATTTTAATATATATCTGTGAGATTAAAGCTACATTAATCTGTCACATTACTCTCTAAAATCACAGATAATGTTGTTTTCCCTGATTGAAAATGTCAGGCAGTAATTCGTTACTCGTGCTGTGGAAGTGTCTGGAGGGGAATTTTACTTTACATTTGACTTTGGTGAAGGTGGGACAAACGTGAGGTTGAGTTTCCCACGAACCCGGTTTAATCCCAGGGGTAGGTTTTGGCTACTGATCGTTCAGGACAGTACTACAGCTTTCATCATGATTATGATCTATTTTGTTATTTCATATGGTTAATGTTTAATGTTTTATGTATTGATGTGCGTTTCGTCACGTTTATCTTGTAATTGTGTTGTTTCGTGTTTGATTATGTTAAACGCCGTGTCCTTTTGTGTATGGCTTTCCCTGTTTTATTGTTTTTTCACTTCTTCAGTTCTATATTACTACATCACCTGGTAGGTATTTCATATGACTGTATCAATATGGGCCTTACTGTACAGTAAGGTGTTGCTACTCCGACCACTCAAAATAAATCTAATCCTGGAGATACAGTAGAACCCCTCTAATGCGACCACTCAATGAAGAAACATATATGTCTTTATAAGCAGGTGGTTGCTGAATGCAGGACAAAAGTAATGCAGAAGGCTACTCTATGAGCTATTATTTTTGTCCCGCATTAAGCTTTCACCTGCCTCTACAACGCAGAATTATACGTCTTTTAAGGGGTCGCATTGGAGGAGTTTTACTGTAGTTTGTTGAAGGTGGTAGTTTAATACTGGTCACAATGGAGTCCTTTGATAAAGGGTGATCAGGGGGAGGCGGGAGACTAACACCTTTTGTCATGATAATCATGTTCTGCAGTGATCTATTTAGATACGACATTTTGTTTAATTAATATTCAGAAAAAGAGGGCCAGTTTTGATTATTCAGATTATTAAAGGCTACATGGCAACACAGCTATTTATTGGAAGCGTTTATATATGTTTAGTTTAATTTGGCTTAATTGTGATGAACATTAAAGCCTGCGAAGATAACATTTGTTGAAGACACATACTGATGCTTTCATAACCTCCGAATGTACCTGATAAACATACAGTATTTGGGCATTTGTAAATAATGGGCATAATGGTAGTGATGATCAAACTGATAGAAAAGTGGTATAAAAAATTATAAATAGTGGATACGTAATATTCATTGAAAGTGTCATTTGTAGTTATATCGAGAATCGTCGCTATATTGATTAGTTGCAATCAAATATTAGGTTTTAATTCGTTGTCTATTGATAAATTGATAATTCTTAACCTTTGTTTGTCCAATATTATAATGACATTAGTTTTCATGTTATTAGTTTTGAAAATTGAATACTGCTTAAGCCGGTGCTAGGGGGCGTGAGTAGTGTTGCACTTTTAATTACTACTCATGAACAGACTCAATAAAACCGAGTCTGCAATTTTCTCTTTTTGCATTTCTACTTTTGCATTCGAGGGATCACCCAATTTCAGAATATATGTACTTCACAACAGCAGGTGTTAAGTGCTTGTGTGGCGGCCATAAAAAGTCGCCCCGTACTTAATTCTCAGTGTTGTTATATTTTCTGGTCCTTCGGGATAATTAGTTTTCGTGTTATTAGTGTTGCACTTTTAATTACTACTCATGAACAGAATCAATAAAACCGAGTCTGCAATTTTCTTTGCATTTCTACTTTTGCTTTCGAGGGATCACCCATTTTCAGAATATATTAAGAGGTTAAAATATGGCCTATGTGTGCCTTCTGGCCATAATGGCACACCTGGTGCCATAATAGCCCGAGGGCTATTATGGCACCAGGTGTGCCATTATGGCCAGAAGGCACACACAGGCCATATTTTGACCTTTTTATTGAATACCTTACACATTTTACTAGATAGATCTATATGCCACCTATTCATTTCAACACAATCTACAGTAGATGTAACATCCCAACAAACCACAGACATAGATCTAGAGATCTATAATTTGCAAAAATAAGGAAGGAATAGTCATACTTTCATGGGGATTCGAATCCCCGTCGAAAAATATGTAGTCCGACGTAATAACCACTAACAATAACGATGACTTTACTTTTGACTACACTGTTTTAACTTATAAGTTTGTTTGAGAACTTCTGACGGATGACGTGAAATTATGACGTCAAAACTGTCATTTTTGAATAACATAAACAAAGTTAGGTAGTACCGATCGATACAAATAAAGAAATTGATTTTTAATAGAATTTTACGATTGTATAAACTTTACAGATTTCCAGATCTAGAATACGATTTGACAACGACGTCAAACCCCTTTCTCCGGCCATGTTTGAATAGATCTAGATCTAGAGCTATGTTGCTAACGTCAACGCATTGCACGTGAAAAAGATCGTGGGCCGATTATGGATAATCGGCCCGCCGGGACATTATGGCTTTGGTCACATGACTCCGTAATGACAGTTTTCTACGGCTATTTTGTTACTTTTTATAGTAACGGTATTCAATAATAATAAATAAATCCTGATAAGATGAGATACTTCCAAAGCAAATACAGCAATGCGAAAATAGAAACTGCAGAGTCGGTTTTACTGAGTCTGTTGATGAGCAGTTATTAAAAGTACAACACTGCTCACGCCCCTAGCACGGGCTTAAACGGTATTCAATTTTCAAAACTTAAAACACTGAAATTGATGATCCCGAAAGACCAAAATTACTGGGCGATTTTTCACTGCCGCCACACAAACATGTTTTTTATTACCGAATATGAATTCATGATAGTTTTACCTTGGCAGAAACTAAAAACTAAAGACCAATATCTATATTATTTCATAAGCAAACATGACAGACTCTTTTTAGATGACTCCTACAGGAGCCGTCTGGTGTAAGTCTACACAGTTTGCAAAGGCGTGAACAACCGCCAGGTTAAACAAAACACTAAAACTCACGATAGTTAATATTTGTTAATGGTTTACAGCGAACCCCTTGACAGTCGAGTGAGGTCAAAAAGTCTTAATGTTTAGTATTTAAAGTCCCGTTATAGTTTAACATCACTTTTACACGTGAAATATTGAAAGAATCGAATTTTGTCCAAAGTTTGTTCCAAATCGGTAGCGAACAATTCGCTATGCTTGCAATATCTTATATGCCGAAGGAATTAACGGGAATCTCTAGTTGGACAGAGCGTCCATTACATGCAAATGAGCTATTATAACGTGATCATAACGTCACGTCTGTGCTCCAAGAAAGTAAAACGAAAATGGCATCTAAAAGTCCCTGAATGACATGGTTGTGTCCTCCTTCAAAACTGACTTCAGAAGATAATAGAAACGAATAAAAGAGACAGTCATCCCGGATGAGATACATCGTCCGTTTAACCCAAGAAATATGAGAAAATGGAAGAAAGTATGTTTGATGAACAAGGAAGGCATAGAGGTACATGACAAGTTCGACTAACGTCAAAGTGCAGTTAGTATTGTACTTAAATAGAATAGAAATCAGACAGGAAAATAGAAAATGACATCTTAACAAAAGTGTTCCTAGCCTGTTTCATCTGGACAGGCTATATAAACCGCGCCGTACAAACCAAAACTGAATAAACTCATCAAAACTAAAAGACAAGATGTGACGTCAAAGCATAATATGTCCAGTACTTTCCGCGAAATCATTTTTATTACTGAGAGATTAAAATCTTATTTGATTTGAACGATTGTCGAAACCAAGCCATTCTTATCATCATTTCTGGAAACAGCTCTAATGGAAGCATATCATGACATTGAATAGTTGACTGTTTTGGCTCGTAACCTGACAAGCCTCATTGGACTGTGAGTTGTCAATAGCTTTGATCAAAACTAGACCTAATTATATTTGTTTAAATTGTCAAGCGTATTAGATATCGTTACTAACACAGCAAAACATTGTGTAGTTTGTGATATAAGAATGTATAAGAAACAATGCCTTATTAGGATAGTGGCTGACTGACATGTTGTGTGAAGCACTAGTCTGCTATCAGCTTATTTCAAACTGTTTTCTCATACCTTATTGCTATAAAAACTAGTTATCAGAATTTTAATTTCGACGAAGGTATTTGTACTAATTCGTTTTCCATTTTGCATTATTGAAAGGTGTCTGTGACAACAACATTTGAATCGCAATATTGCACAAGCACTGGTTCAAATCTCCTTCGTCAATATCTGTAGCGTTACAATGTAAGGTCGAGTAACCTGTCAAATGGAATGATCGATTGTGCTAATCTGATTCTGTTTTGTATTTCATGATTCAGTGCACCTACAAACAATACGATACCTACCTCTGTAACCTTCTGCGAAAGTATTGCCGATATTTCTCATTCAGATAGAAACTTATGCCATACCAATTTTAATACAAACTTATTTCCGACAGTGTAGTACGAGTATTTTGTAAGATATACGTACCAGCACCGCATGGTAGACCGCAAGTACAAACATGAGTCATGCAGGAAACACCACATACAAAACAAACAGCCGCCCGAACAGAAACACAAGGAAACAGCAAATGTACATAACTATAAAAACACCAAGAGACGCACAAAGACAAAGTTGGTGACATTGGTAAAACTTTCATATCCTTGGTTTTTTTTGTTTGTTTTTTTAAAAAAAGACTTATGAGGAATACAAGTTTTGACCATGACAGCATTTGTAGACTCATATCTCTATATTATTTTACAAGCAAACAGAGCAGACCCTGATCAAACGGCTCAACCAGGAATCGGATGATCTGGCTCTTCTCTGTTTGCATAGACGTTAAAAGACGTTTCTTTCATTTACAGGGCTAAATGTTGATTAACCCTTTCCCTGTTCTATGTTTATTTCAAATTTTAATACCTACTGAATATTCATGGAAAAATAACCGTATGGAAGGTAGAACATTATAGCCATTTTAGAAAGTTAAGAAACAGATCTATCAAAGTCCATAAGCAAACAGAGCAGACCCTGATCAGATCTGGGTCTACTCTGTTTGCAAATGCGTGAAAACACGTATGCAAGAGGGAAAGGGTTAAGAAATAAAACCTAAATAAACTTATATACAAGCAGTATCAATACCCGGTACAGATAGATTTGCCAAAAGTTTGCATATCTAGAAATTGAAATTATCGTGAATTAAACCCAGTTAAGACGCATTAACATCTACTATTGTGGCGAATGTGCAACGTCTAATAGAACTACTAAGAATGACATGTAACGATATGCTGTTATCCAAACTTCTGCGTGGTTCTATATTATTCTAAAATTTGCACAACCATCACTCACTTTCTTGCTAATAATTGTAATGTAAACTACCAGGAAATGTTAAGTAATAGCTATGAATAAACACATCACAGTTTAGCCTTCAACTATTCCGTCGTGATGAAACCGGGCAAAACAAATGCAACAGTGTGCAATAAACACCACAATTACTGCCATTGATATCTCATAATCTCATACCACACTGAGACAAATGAAGCTTACTAAACATCTACCATTACATTCAATGGACAATGTTAAAGTGAGCGCTCGTATTATATATCGGTGGCAGGGTTACAATGAGCGCTCACATGCGTATATTGTTGGACGGGTAATAGTTAGTGCTCGCATGATTATATCGATGACAGGGTAACACTGAGCACTCACACGAGTATAGCTGTGACAGGGAAACAATGAACGCTCACATTGTTATATCGGTGACAAAGTACATTCAATGGACAGTGTTAAAGTGAGCGCTCGTATCATATATCGGTGACAGGGTTACAATGAGCGCTCACATGCGTATATTGTTGGACGGGTAACAGTTAGTGCTCGCATGATTATATCGGTGGCAGGGTAACAGTGTGCATTAACATGATTATAACATTGACAGAGTAACAGTGAGCACTCGCTCACATGACTGTATCGTTTATAGGGTAACCGTGCGTACTCACATGAGTATATCTTTAACAGGGTAACAATGAAAGTTCACATAAATATATCATTGACAGGGTAAAAGTAAGCGCTCATATGAATATATGTGTGGCAGGGTAACAGCGTTCACGTGATTATATTGGTGACATATTAACAATGAGCGCTCACGTGATTATATCATTGACTGGGTAACAGTGAACGCTCATATGAATATTCATCGATAAAATGGTCACCTTCAGCGCTCTCATGATTGTATCTGTGACAGGGTAATAGTCAGGGTTAACATGAATATATTGGTGACATGGGGATAGTCAACGTTCTCATTATTATACCGGTAACCGGGAAACAGTGAGAGCTAACAGGGTAACAGTCAGCCCTAATGTGATTGTATTCACATAATTATATCGTTGACAGGGTAAGCGTGATCGCTCACATGAATATATTGGTGACAGGGTAACTGTTAAATATCATGATTATATCGGTGACAGGATAACAATGAACGTTCACCTGGTTATATTGGTAGCAGTGTAGTGTAGACTTCTCACGTGATTGTATTGGTGACAGGGCAACAGTACCCGAGTACACTTTTCGTCAATTTTGTCATTTAGTTGTCATTTAGTTGTGTTTGACCATGTTATGTTTTATTTAGTTCACTTCTATTCCATTCGGTTGACTTCGCGATGCACTCCGTTGATGACGTAGACACTATGCATGAGTTTCGAAGCAGAGAATGTTTTCCATTATAGTCAGCCTTGAAGTCGGAGCTTGACACTTAGCAGTCGTAACACTTCACGTTATACGCGGGAGAGACTACTTTGAGCTAAGCAACAGTGAGCTACGGGAACAAGTGTCCATTTGTTACATTTGGATGCAGCGTCGTTCTGAGCCGAGGTTTTCCATCTTCTATCTTCTATCTTCCTCCTATTGTTTGTGTGTTATATCCGTGCGTCTCTTTGTGTCTTTTATATACATGTACATTTGCTGTTTGTGCGGTTGTGTGTTTTGTATGCGGTGTTTCCTGCATGATTCATACATGTACTTTTTGTATAGGGAGGAGCTTTTGTACGTGCTGTTAGACGTTTGTTAAAATTAGTCCCATACCGGCAACGCTAAAGGGGACTAGGAGCTTTTGTACGTCCTGTTATGCGTTTGTTATTAGTCCACTACCGGCAACGCCGAAGGAGACTATAGGTTTGCAATCCATCCGTCCGTCGTTCAGCCAGTCATTCGGTTTTCAGGATAGTTTTTCTAAACCCTTACATATTTTGAAATGATATGTTGCGTCTTGTATGTGGCTTTGCGTGCTTGACTTATACCTTTATTATAATGCGTTACATATCGAGTGTGAAGTTTGTTAAGCTACAGTGATTTTCACATTACAGCAATCCCACACACAAATGCGCGCGCACACACAAACACATGGGACGAAAACATTAAACACAAACAAAAGCACAAACACAAAGGCACAAAGACATTCAACAAACATAAAAGCAAGGTCAACAAATAAAAACGGTCAGTGGCAAAACCACACTTTGGGGATTAAACCGGTTCACGGACGTTCTAATCTCACGCTTATCTCAAGGTGACTCTAGCTTAAAAAAGTGTAAATTAAGGTATCCTCGCCAGACGTAACACAACATAAAAGACGGTAAACATAGGACAATATGTATAACATAGCTTGACAATAACTACGAAAATCCGTCAAATATGTACTCAGTGAATTTGCTTAAGTCAGAGCAACTGTCATTAAGAGCACGATAGAGAAAAGACAATACATACGTCTGGTAAGATCATCTCGGTTCTGGGTTTAAGAGTATACCATCATAGAGTACTACCTTCGGTCTGTCATCGTGCAAGCAAAGATGGAAGCATAGCTACCAACTGCAAAGGGGTCAGTAACCAAACATGCAGTGCGTTGCAATATAGTGGGGTCATAACCTTTCTTCCTAAAAGTATTAATGCGTTTAATGAAAAAATCGTGAAAATGGATATGACCCTCAATTTTCCTAATGTTGTAGATAACATCAACATGGAGTTCGTGATGTGAAATACCTTGCTGCAGTACGTCCGTAGATTACAATTTTCGATAATAAAATTTAGAAAAATGTTTCCAATTTTATGATGTCTGTAACCTTGCTTAAGAAGTTTATCAGTTATAATTAAATTACGACTATTACAATATTCTAGCAAAGAAGAGGATGGGGCAAAGCGAATAAGTTGAGAAATGTAAATCCCATAAGATGTAGAACGGGGC
Source organism: Azorinus chamasolen (assembly GCA_963576725.1). Lineage (NCBI taxonomy): Eukaryota > Metazoa > Mollusca > Bivalvia > Cardiida > Solecurtidae > Azorinus > Azorinus chamasolen. Next base: position 110,646,063 of record OY755236.1, read on the forward strand.
ATGTCTCTATCTAGAAAAGGATAATTAACAACTCCTAGCAGACATTTAATGATATTTAGTATTTAGCTTCATTATAATGAGTTACAGATCAAAGTACAGATATTAGTCATGCAGGAAACACCGCATAAAAAACAAACAGCTACCCGAACAGCACCACAACAAGAAAGCACAGCACATGTACATACATATCAAAACACAAAGAGACGCACATAGACCCAACCTCACACTTATTCCATCCCCACCATAAAAGACAAACAGTGTAAATAAACGTATCTCCTCTCCGACTAAGCTACAATAACTGCGATTGCAAATCAAGTTTGAAGTTTGTTACGCTACATTGATTGTCACGGAATAATAGCAGTTGGAATTGAAATTCAGCCGGTAGGGGACTATGGTCTTGCTTTCAATACTCCCATTACTTGTTAGTATTGACACAAGACGACTCGTCCATCTTCCCCTCCTTTTTTGTTATCATAATGTCTTTTTGCGTCTCGTTTTGTATACATTTGCTGTTCGTTTTTGTCATGGTGGTGTTCGGGCGACTGTTTTGACGCTGTTAGGACCTTTTCTGATTTGAACGGGTTAATACGACTAGAGTACAAACACTGAACAGGGATGGGGTTGTCATATTTTGCAGCACATCTGGGACTAACATAATCATTAACCAATTTGTTTATAAACAAAAATACAGGGTGTAAAAAAACGGAACCCGGGATTAAGATATGCAAGTTATCCCATTTCTGTCAATATTGCTAACTTAAATTAAATGTATATATATGTATATGTGGCTTAGTAGAGACAACATTTAGCCATATATTGTCTAAATTTTGTCTAAACATATTCATTGGTGTTTAGGATATCAGCATTTAAACGAAAGCATCCAAAACTCCGTTTTTAACTATAAAGTTTCGTCCAAAGTATACGATAAAAGAGAAGATTTTAATTTTAAAATTGTTAATTATCCTTTTCTAGATGGGGATGTGCCTCGTTCTACATCTTATGGGGTTTATATTTCTCAACTTATTAGGTTTGCCCGAGCCTGTTCTTTGCTTGAAGATTTTAACAGACGTAATTTAGTTATAACTGATAAACTTCTTAAGCAAGGTTACAGATATCACAAACTTCGGAAAACTTTTTCTAAATTTTATTATCGAAATTTACCTCTCATTAGTAAATATAATTGCAATCTACGGACGTTACTGCGACAAGGCATTTCTCAACCAGAATTTTATGGGGATGTTATCTACAAACTTAGGAAAATTCGGGGTCATATCCATTTTCATGATTTGTTTATAAAACGCATTAAAACATTTAAATAGAAAGGTTATGATCCTATTATATTGCAACGCACTGCATGTTTGGTTATCGACCCTTTTACAGTCGGTAGCTACGCTTTCCTCTTTGCTTGCGCGATGACAGGCCGAGGGTAGTACTCTATGATGGTATACTCTTAAACTTGGATACAGGATGAGCTTACCAGACTCATGTATTACTTTTTCCCTGTCGTGCCCTTAACGGCTTACCTGCAGGTGCTCTGACTTCAGCAAAGTCATTGAGTACATATTTGACGGATTGTCACAGTTATTATGCTATGTTTTACATGTTGTCCTGTGTTCACCGTCGTCTATGTTGTGGGTAAGTCCAGCGGGGATACCTTTATTTACAATATTTGTAAAGCTAGGGTGACTTTGAGAGAAGTGTGAGGTTAGGACGTCCGTAAACCGGTTTAAACCCCCAGTGGTGTTTTTGCTACTGACCGTGCCAAGGCGGTACTCTCTTTGTCACCCTTCCTTTTGTTTACCTTGCGTCTTTGTGCTTGTGATTTGTTCATGTGTGGAACGTTTGTCCCTGGTTCTTGTGTGTCTTTTGGTGTTTTCTGTGTTCATTTCGTGTGTGTGTGTGTGTGTGCGTTTGGGTGTGTGTTTGTGTGTGTGTGTCATGCTGTCTATCGGTGTTTTGGTGGTGGTTGTGTCTTGCATGTGGCTTTGCCTGCTTGACTTTACTACTTTTCCATTGATATAGGAACGGACTATGCAATGTACGAATAGCATGTTAAAACATAATTGAGGTGCATTCATTAAAGTACTCCTATCTTTAAAACCAATTCATATTTTTACGAGCAATTTGGCAGAAATACGCACAAATGACATATCTATAAAAGTGAATATTTACATTTTAAAGTGTCGGATTACATTTGATGAAATACACATTTGACCCAGGGTTCTATTCATTTTGGGACACCCTGTATTTGTTTGCAAACATCTGTCTTTGCAACGACTAATTTGCAACTGTATAGGATATTTAATATTTGGTCACGAATCAACAACACTTTTTAATTTCCCGCCATATTTTGATATAATGTTAATGCCGTATTAAATAGGCGTGTACATGTATCATTTTTTACACTTGTGAACAAGAGCTAATTGACGCCATCCAGAATTACTTTCGCGGCTACACCATTTAGAATTAATTTGTATGTCTTTGAAATACACTCAAACACGGAACATTAATTTAAGCTTGAGATCAGAACGGTTGGGTTAAATAACGGACATTACTGAGCGATGTGCGTGTATGCATGCATTCTGTGCGATATTAACCCAATACAACAGCTTTAAACGCAACTTATCATAAATAGTTATTGAGGAAACAGTTCAAAGCAAATCAATGCAAGTATCTTAAATAATTATCGTTTGTGTTTTGAAAATAATAACTCCAATTATTGGACAGTGCGAGTATTAGAAATTTCCCTACTGGTTCCCGTTTGGTATCGAGAGATGGATGGAAAAACGTGTTTCACTTTCGTGACACATACATATTCTGGAAGTTGGAGATCCTTTGAAAGCAAAAATAGCAATGCAAAAAGCGAAAATATCAGACTCGGTTTTAATGAGTCTCTTCGTGAGTAGTAATTAAAAGTGCAATACTACTCACGCCCCCAAGCACCGGCTTAATCAGTATTCATTTTTCAAAACTAATAACATCAAGACACCACTGAGAATGAAGTACGGGGCGACTTTTTACGGCCACAAGTAATAAATTGTAACTTCACATATACTGCGCAATAAAATAACACTTTACTTTTAAAACCAAATTAAGAATCCCAATGTGCTAAACATAATCCCTTCGGAACAATCCGATAATTGTTAGTTGTCATTAACTGAGGGTCTTTTAGTTGATTACTTTAACATAATTATTGTCAGCAAACGGAACATATTAGAGGAACAAATGCCTGTATATATGCATTACTTTTATAATGTCATATAGCAAAAGGAAATTATATTGATACGAAATCCCGGTGGTGACATTCTAAATTCCTACTTAAAACTTCCGTCTTCCAAGTTCTTACCGCTTACGTCCAAGATAATTTGTTACATGGTTATTGTTTAATGTTTACGCGCGAGTTCCAAGTTCTTACTTCTAATTTCCGACTTCCGATTTCAAAGTTCCGACTTCCAAGTTCCAAGTTCTGACTTCCATGTTCTAAGTTCCGACTTCATGTTCCAAGTTCCACCTTCCGACTTCCAACTTCATGAGGTCTCTTTTCCCGTCTGTAGCAACCTTGTAGATGGTGTAAACAATCAAAAGGAGCTGTCTTCTATGTTTGCTAAGATGTGACACGACGTATAAAATAATTCTGGTCAAATGGAATAAATGCACGGTATGACCGAACGGAATGCAACTTGTTGCCTGCCATAGATTAAGATATTTTAGTTTACGTTTTACGTGCATCCAACACATGTATATGCAATTGATTTATGCAACGGTACCAGACTCGAGTAAATTCCTAGAACATTTGGGTAAATTAGTAGTACATTAGAGTAAATTAGTAGCCAATTAAATGTGAAACGCTTTTATTATGCCACATTTCAGTTTAAGTTTATATCAAAAGGGATTGATTCAAAACGTCACTGGTATAATTATAGGTATTAGACAGCAGATGGATGAAAATATCCCCGAAAGAAGTAAACACAACGCATGTCGTTTTACGATTTAAAAAGGCAATATCTGATAGCCAATTTGTTCATATTAAGCTTTGCTTAAGTATCATAAAATCCAATCCAACTACTGCAGATTTGAATGCAAAGACACGTTGCCAATGGGATCGAAACCGGCATAATGGAATTGCATTACTGAATGGGTTTTTAACCACAGAACAATATGATAAGAATTTCTCGGAAATTACGGTAAATGAAAGCGGACACTTATATGAACCAGAAACCAATCAAATCATGCTGAATGCTGTACTCAATCAAATTGCTCCGTAAAGGTTCGCGCTAATTAACAAACCTAAACCGAAATTATAAGAAGCATTTGAATGCCAACATTTCATTAAGATGAGAGTATCACCCTTGCATAAGACTGGCAGATTGCCGCGAAGGAAAAACGATAGCAGATCAACTGTTCTTTATAACAAATGAAATAACATACTTTAAGAAAAACGTTTGAACCGCCTGGTATAATGGTTGATTATAAGCATGTATTATTAAATCAAACAGTATAAAATCAGTTTAATATGTTAGTACTGAAGTCACGCACCTTTGTAATTTGCACCCAGGATGTTTCTATGTCACTTTTACCGTATACTATTTTATGTATCAACAACCTATGTGTCAATATGCAGTTTTATGTGCCATTCGTTTATGTGTCATAATGCTGTTTTAAATGACATTGTTTTATGTGGCACTATGCCTTTTGTTTTATGTGTCATTGTCTTATGTGTCATTATGCTATTTGTTTTATGGATTATGTATCATTATGCTACTCCATATACTGTGATGCTGTTGTATATGACATTGTTTTATGTGACAATATGTTGTACATGTATTATGTACTATTGTTTTTTGTGGCATTGGTTTGTGTGTTTTACTAAATGTTATGCTATTTCATGTGCTGTGCTGCTGTTGTATGCATCATGTTTTATGTGGCATTGTGATGTTTTATTTGTCATTGTTTTTATGCTGTTTGTTCTATGTGTCATTATGCTGTTTTATGTTGAATTGTTTTATGCGCCACTAAAATGTTTATGTGTAATACTGCAGTGCCATTAAAATAGACACAAGCGGAATTTAATATTCATTTCAGTACTCGTTTTGTAAAAGGCACGAACTTATAACTGTTTGTCATTTTCTTACTGTCGACATGGAAGTATTTCCAACATACATCCAGTTCTGATTGGCATGTGTTTATTATGTTTAATTGTTCAAATATCAGTGTTTGCCATACATGGCAAATAGACGTGCGGGTGATGGCGGCATTTATTTTCTAAACCCATATCTAATCATATTTGCAATGAACGTCCAAAAGGGGGAGCGTCTGTTGTTATACCTTGCCTAACATAAAGCATTTATACACGGTCCACATCGTGTTTCATAATCCTGACAGTACAGTGTCCTAGTAATATAACCACATGCCGAGCGCTATAAACGGTTGTGTGTTAAACAGTAAAGTCTCTGTAATAAGAACATTCAAAGGAAGTGTAATTCTGGATTTTGTTCGAAGTAAGTTGCTGCTTAATACAGGACAAACGTTATGCCGAAAGCTTCAATATGGGCTTTCTTCATTTCGTTTGCCATTCATTAAGCAACTATATGTTTTTAAAGACTCGTATAGCGAGACTCCACTATAATATAAGAATACAAAATTGCATGATTAATATACTGGCAATATCCTTAACACATACATATTCATCGCATACAAAATACAATATGCTCGTTGTATTGTTTTGTTTTGTACGGTATGTATCGCATTGTCATTGGTAATTACGTCTGGTATTGTAATAGTATATTGCAAATATTTTATAATTCTCGATTCCTTATTTATAATTTTGACCTTGCTTTAAAATGCAGAGGACGAAAATGTTTTAAACAGCAGGAATACGTCGTATAGTAACACTTGATAAGTCAATGTATAAATAATTTGAAATTCTTTTCAATTTTAACAATGTACTAATGTAGCTACTTTTATTTAATATTAAATCCGGTAAAGGGAAATGACAACTTTAATCGCAATACTCACGGGTCGTTTATATGTTTCGGCATATTGAATTGACATCCATCACTATTCAACCCTCATCAGTAAATATAATTGCAATCTACGAACGTCACTGCAACCAGAAACGGGATGAGCTTACCAGACTCATGTATTGCCTTTTCTCTGTCGTGCCCATAATGGCTTCCCTGGCAGTTGCTTTGACTTCAGCAAAGTATTTGAGTACACATTTGGCGGACTTTCACAGTTATTGTTATGCTATTTTAACATATTGTCCTGTGTTTACCGTCTTCTATGTTGGGGGGGGGGGGGGGAGTCCGGCGGCGATACCTTAATTTACACTGTTTGTCAACGTAAGGTGACCTTGAGATAAGTGCATGGTAAGGTTCATGGTAAGGACGGTCGTAAACCGGTTTAAACACCCAGTGGTTGTTTTGCCACAGACCGTTCCAATGCGGTACTCTCTTTGTCACCCTTACTTTTATGTTTGTCTTATGACTTTGTGCTTGCGCTTTTGCTGATGTTTGAAATGTTAATATATTGTATGTGTGTGTGCGTGTGTGTGTATATGTGTGTGTGTTTGTATGTGTGTGTGTGTATGTGTGTGTGTTCACTTTCCTATTTTATAAAATGCCAAATAATGTTCATAAGCGGAATGCCTTTATTGGTTCGTTTCAGTAAAAATGACACTCACTTTTATCTTTATTTCCATGCTAGCTTTATTTTCAAGGCTTGGTAATTTCAAGCTAACGTAAATAAATGGAACCATTACGCGCTAGAACACATACATTTGTCAATCTTACCTAGTTTACAAGCTATTTTATCTACATTCTTATTTTCTACAATTGTGGAAAGATTATTTACCTCCTACTTTAGATCATAAAAGTTCAATAACAGCTGTGGTGAATACACAAACCTTATATGTATTCGTAGAATGACAGTTTTCTTAATTACTTTTAACTAAGCGAAAACTGTGTGAGTAATATTGCATTACAGGAAATTAAAGCTGTTATTAATAACGGCATTCTAGAAAGAAATGATGAATTCAATACATGCGATATCGACTTGAGTCATTCATTGGGATGGTTGTGCGGATGCAGTATACCTTATATTTGTTTTGTGTCGCTTTACGGAAATAGCGGCATATCAATGCAGTGACAATCCGATGTGTAGATACGACTTTGGATAGTGTGTTTTATTTAAACCATTAATCTGATGAGTACTTAAACCTTACTCCCTTTTTGAATATTAAACAAACATTGTAGGTGCTAGGGGTATGAGCAGTGTTCCACTTTTAATTACTGCCCATAAAGAGAATCAAACCGAGACTGCAATTTTCTCGTTTCGCATTGCTGTTTTTTCTTTCGAAGGATCTCATCTTAGAATTTATTGCATCAACATTTATCACTAAAAATGATGTTTTTCTGACAAATAGTGCAGAACCCGATCGAAGGTCCATGTGGTTAATCATGTCTGTGCTGCAAGCTTTTTTATTCAAAAGTTAGAACTTTTTAGGCAAGTGGCTGCTTACTGCAGGGTGAAAATCATGCAGAAAGCTCCCAGAGAAGATTTCTGTATGACTTTCACCCTGCATTTAGCTGCCACATGTCTGAAAGATCGATACTAATGCGTGTTTGAGTTTTCGAATGACTGAGTTTTTATGAACAGCCAGTAAGGTACACGATAGAATGTGAGCAGAGGAAATTGTAGTATTGCATTGAAATCAATAAACACCAATACCAGCGTTTGTTCAGGGTCTTCACTGTTTGACACTCGTTACAATATGTAGTATTTGTTCTCTTTTCGTATAGTCTAAAATATATACATGTACTGTAAAATCAGTACGCTTATCTGACTATCAAATATTTCTATGAGACATATTATTATTACAGTGCTCCCTCTCTACAACGACACCCTTTAGGATACGAAGATTGTATGTGTTGTTCAGAAGGAGTTGTTATAGGGAGGGAAAATCAAACATAATTAGCTTGTTTGCAGATCCCCAGATAAGGTGTATTTCGAGAACTAAAACCGTTATACCTCTATCAAATCAAACCCTATGTTGTGACCACTCTTTAGAATCGTCACAAAGTGACGATTCTAAAGAGTGGTCACAACATAGGGTTTGATGGAGGCATAAAGAAAATACGATGGAAAAAGTTGTTTCTGGAGCCTTGTTGTTTCGGAAACAGTGACATGCGTTGTTGTAAGGAGAGAATCGTTATTGAGAGGGCCGTTGTAGGGAGGGAGCACTGTATTGAGTGTTCGATTATCTTCTAGGTTTGAGATTATTATCTAGTCCAGACAAGGACATTAGTCTGAATATATTCTAGACGACGTCCGATGAAAGTATGGTTAGTACAGCATGGTACTCATGTATACATATAGCAACTCCCTGGAATAAATGTGAATTTAAACCTGATAAAGAATAATGGGCTTATACTTTACAACTTTAATCTTTAACATCATCCCCGGTATGTATTAAGTACGACTATGGTGTCATTTGTCTAAGTATATTACTGTTCATTCTGAAATGTTTACAGCGAGGAACATCTCTTCTTAACCCTTACAATGCTTAATTTTCAAATGGACTTTTCTATACTTCAGACAGGTCAAGCCTACGGTGACAATTTAGAGATTTTTCTAAAGAAAAATGTAACATGACGAACAGTGCATACCCTTATGAGAGGGTTCCATTAAGAACTCTCTAATCTGGGTCTTCACTGTTTCCAAATTACATTACCCTTACAATGCTGAATTAAGCATTAATGAAATATACTGTTTTAAACTTCAAACAGGTCAAACTTAAGGTGACTTTTGTCTCAGGATTGCTTTCCTCTAACATCCCATTAAGGAAATACATATAACATTTTCGTGTTTGTGTTTGGATTTTAAAACATGCTCTGCATGTTCAATTACCATTTATGTATGTTCAAATTGTCGTTGTTCAGCTTCTAAACTACGCTTTAATGTCTCATCGATTCGGTCCGACATGTGAACATGTAACATTTGTTGCTTCAATATATGAACTATTCAAATCACTAATATTTAACGTATTTAGCGATAATAAATATGCAAAATGGGGGAGTTACAATCATGTATATTTATGGAGTAAATGATTAAATGTACCCCAAAGCATATATCGTTTATTCAAATAACAGTCCGTATCGCACGTGGATAATATCAACCATAATATTTGTGTAATATTTGCTATTACAAGGTGTGAAGGAATCATTCAACGACTATCAATGTGTGTTGGTATAACAGAAACCAAGTAAATCTCTCGTTGACCATCCATGAACATATGTCCGTTTCATCGAGTCACTTCTAACAGATGCATTATTTGTGTAGCATTGAGTATTGTAACGTGTCAAATCCGTGAAAAAACCCCACACAGGATGTTTAAAACTTTGAAAAGCATACATATGTACAAGCATAAAAATACATTGCTAGTTTGTGATTCACCGGGTATATGAAACGATAGTTGAACCTTTCAATGAGATACAAAGAAATAGTATTTAACAAATAGATATGTTTGTAACTCAGTATTTTGGTAGAGCCTTCACTGTTTGACACTGTGCAGTATCTTCGGTATTTTAATATATAACCTGACATATTTAAACCGTTTTAGGAAGATGGCTGGTTTAATGCAGGGTCAAAGTGATGCAGGAGCTTTCTGCATGTCTGTCCTCTTGCCTTAAGCTGTCACCTGACTTAGATACCGATACTGCTACTTGCTTTAGTTTATCGGGGTTTTACTGTATAGTCAGACCCTATTTTATATCTTCTTCCGATATCTCCCTTTTCTTACTATTCGTCTAAATTTGATTTTCAAATACTTTATGTATATAATAAGTATACGATACTTTATGTAAATGTTGGAAGTTATTTTGTATTGTTTGTTAATAATCCACTAAATGCATCTTACCTTATAAGGCGCATACCTAAATAAGCATTTAGCTTTTGTTCTAATACTGTGGTGATACTTTGCGATTATCATGTATAATGTACTCTTATCAAAACAAAACATGTTTATACTAAATCTGACCATAATCTGGAGCAAATTGCTGAAATAAATATAGAACATTTCACATGAAATGGTGCATCTACTTATCCAACCAGTATTTTACCACGATTCGTTCAAATACCGATATATTGCCTTTATAAGATACAAGATAATAAGAATAGAAAATGACGACATGTTGATGAACTTTACCCCAGAGTATGTGGTTGCAGCTTCTGAGATTCGCAGCATTTGTGTGAGGCTCGCAGATTCATGTGAGACTAACTGCATTTCATTTGAGGCTAGTGACAATCAGTCGAAACTAGCGGCATTCATGTGAGACAAGGCATACATGTTATAATATGACACTAACGGCGTTCATCTGAGTCTACCGGCATTAAGGTGGGACTAGTGGCATTCATGCGAAACTAGTGGTGTTCGTGTGAGACTAGAGGCATTTATGTGAGGCTAGCGTCATTCATGCGAGAATGTCAGCATTCATGTGAGAATATAGGTGTTCATGTGAGACAGCGGCATTTATTAGAGATTACCGGCATTCATTTGAGACAGCGGCATTCATGTGAGATTAGCGGTATTCATGTTAGACAGCAGCATTCATGTGAGACTAGTGTCATTCATGTTAGACTAGTGTCATCCATGTGAGATTAGCAGCATTCATATGCGACTAGCGGTGTTTATGATAGACAGGGAGAAGGGTCGACCGTAACTAATGTGGGTCTAACGTGTGGATGAAATGATAATTATATGAAATAAAATATGTTTATACTGTGATTGACAGTGGTATTCCTGCGAGGTTATTATCATTTATGAGACTAGTGTCATTCATGTGAGAGTGTCGGTATTCATATGAGATTTGCGGTATCCATGTATCCAAGTGAGACTATGGACATTCATTTCAGACTATGGGTATCCTTGTGAGACAGCGACATTCGTGTTATACTAGCGGTGTTCATGTTAGACAGTGACATTCGTGTTATACTAGCGGTGTTCATGTTAGACAGTGACATTCGTGTTATACTAGCGGTGTTCATGTTAGACAGTGACATTCATGTTAGACTAGCGGTATTCATGTGAGACTATCGGTATTCATGTGTTACAGCGATATTCGTGTTTTACTAGCAATATTCATGTGAGACCAGGGGCATTCATACAAGACTAGCGTCATTGCTCATCTGCATCGACGAAAAAATCCATTTCTAACTCACTGACTCACTTTGCGAGCTTGTTTCATTTTTATTATAAATGTTATAGAACCACTTATCAAGAAACAAGAGCGGGTACTCGACTAGAGCGCATTGCTAAAGAAGTATCGCTTATGCAATACAAGAAATGGCCATGTTCTTAGCTACTAATCTGGGAATGGACTTAATTTGACCAGTTCGCTTAGTATTCAAAACAAATGTATTAATATGTTGCATGCTGAGCAAAATATTTGCACACACTTTTTGTTTCTCTCACATTCATTTTGTTTACAAAATGCAACCACTTTGTCAAACAGTTGGACCATGATGAAAGGCCGAGTTACTTTGAGTCTCATCTGGATAAAAGCTGTTTGCAAATATAATCATGAATCCGCCGAAAGCAGACTAAAGGTTAAAATGATACTTTGCACTCAAGCCACAGTGATTCTTAACCCGAATCCATTATCAGAGTTATATTATTCATTTCGAATTTGTATAGAATTTGCAATATAAAACGTATGCTAATCTGATGTAAGATGCACTATACTATTTGTTGACAGTAATAAATCATTTACCAAATGCTGTTCAATATTGAATTAATGCAAACCGACAAAGTGGCACGGCAAATGATTATTTTTAACATGTGCGTTTTGAAATCGAGCTCATTTCCGTTTTGTGTTTGATACAAGTATCAGTATGAACGTGTCCGGATAGCATGTTATTAAATAAATAAATCGAACAAGCAATAGCAGAACAGATTTGTATTCTCGTAATCAATCACTCCGTCTGACATCTTAGCGTCAGGCATATGAATGAAAGTGCTATGAATCGAAATTGTCGGCGCTGAAACGATGCTATTTGTAAGCTCGGTCATGCTCAAATATTTAAATGATTCAGACATAACTTTTACAAACTCAGTAACACAACAGAAATTGTTTGATGACTCCAAAAGTTCTTTGTCAGCAATGGAGTGGTCGACGCCACTGTCTTACAATGGCTAACTATCATGTCCACATTAATATTGCCAGGCAGCTGCCTACAAAAATGTTGTCTTCTATATAAACCGTTCGGCTTGAACTATACTTCATTTCAGAAGATGGAAATTACTCGGTTAGTGCTTAATGTTTATAAATCAAAAGCAATCATTACGCTTTCAAAGTGAGCTCTGCTTAATTCTATATCTGCCAATGTTGCATATGGAAACAGTTTGGATCCAGATAAGACGACCAGTAACTCGACTTCTCGTAACCAACTAAAACATTTGTTACTTTGGTAATGTATTCTAAAGAAAGGTGGAAACAGTTAAACAAACGAGACTTGTATCAGATGACGAATGTTGTAGGTAGGAGAGTTAAGGACATCAGTATTTTTAGCAGGAGCGTATAAACCGTAATCAACTGATGAACAGCAATTTATACAGGTTCTGTTCAGACACATCCTTCGAATGCTGTCCGAGTTTTGCACTCTATGTGTTTGTTTTTCTCTCTTTTTGGTTATGTTCACGCATGTTCAATACAATACGAGACACACTTTTGGAAAAGGATTTATTTGTATTGCAAGAAGTGTTGACCTAGACAAGACATCACGTGTAAGATTTGGTATCCGATCAAGCATTACATCGTATGGAAACAATACAGCATAACTTACCGTAGACTTTGTGGAGCGATGCTACGCCCAGTAACACAGCGTCTCATCAGGAACTGTTTGCAAATACAAGTCAAGGCATGTTAGCATGAAAATACTGTAGATATCATACAAAATATCGAAATGATGCAGGATCGTTGCCCAAATACTGTTCATCTAGTAATAGAAAATATATTTCTTTCAAACAATAAGATTGCCATTGGATGTCTAAAATTACTACATGCAATGATATTGCGATAGGGTCTATCTTCATTTTTTCTTGTGAAATAGTCCGTTTATTACCGACCCTTAATGGGACATCAGTGGGTCTTGTATTTCGTTTCGGCAAGATTCATGTGAATATTTTATTATTCCTCCTAACGAATGTCTATGTATTATTGATGTATCTTTGATTTCATTTCAGTAAGATTCATTATGATATCATAGCCTTCGCTGTCAACAGTATTAATTGTAATGTTATTGATAGTGATAGTAATGTTTATGTAATAATGATGATGATAATAATGATACTATCAACAATGATCGTATAGTTGTTGTTGTCTTCATAATTGTCATTAATTCCAACCTTTTTAATGTCAGGCTATTCTTATCTAAGGATCCATCTCTTCAAAATATTGTTACTATTCACTCAAGCTACTGATATTATTGTGTTGCATATTATTGCATATTGATCTATCATGAACATGTCTTTTTTTAGTATTGTATATTATACAATTTATTCTGTCATCCTGTATACAATGCCTTGTCTCGCTCGATTGTGTTTTCCCATGTGTATGTGATTGTCTTATATGTGTATATGTAGCTTTTCATGTATGGAGGTAATAAAGACCTACTACTGATACGTCATTAATTCAAAATAATAAGTAAAAACACAGGGGACGGGGGCCTGAAAAAGTACTTGACCACAAGCAGATGCAAGCTTTGTCGTGGATTTTGAAATTAGACATGGCCCATTTGAAGAAAAGAACAACCTACTATTGTACTCTAAATGTATTGATATTCGAATTTACACAACTCGTTGTAGCATTTGAATGTAAGCAATGCAGTTATCCCCAAGCATTTACTTTAGGTCTATCCACCATTAACTTGAATCATAAATCGGTGCACAGAGCAAAGCAAAAAGATTAACGAAACGTTTAAAATGTAAATGAGCAGTTATGTTTAAAAACTTAATCGGAGGAAAATAATCCTTACTGTGTTCTTGAAATATACTCGTACAGTCACAATTCCTTTTGCTATTTTGAAAATATGTATGAATACAGAGAATACAACATATTCACCAACGCAAGATCCTTCAATATTCAGTGAAACATGGATATTTGGATAACAAACATGTATGTAAAACTTTTTGCTAGGGGACGTGAGTAGTGCTGCACTCAGTTGGAATTGTGGCTCAAGTCCCATACCATAAACACAGTAATGCTACTGGTATATTTACAAAGAAAATGTCCTTTCTGCTGATCTCGACCACTATACAATTAAGCGCCCAAGATCAGGGTCCATGCTTATAAAGCTTTTAGTTGAGTCTGAGTTTCGTTCTCAAGCTTTTGATTGGTCAGATTTGAGTTCTCAAGCTTTTGATTGGTCAGATTTGAGCCAATGGCTCAAATCTGTCCAATCAAAAACTTGAGAACGAAATCAGACTCAACTAAAAGTTTTATAAACATGGACCCAGGGCGCGCGGCACCAAGCCGCTACATGACAACACACCGGCCCATCGTTCAACCGTAGTAAAGGAATAAAACCCAAGGAGAATCGCATATAAGTTTTACTACCTACCATATAGCCGTGATCTTTCCTCTTGTGCTCTAACCATTGCCAGAGAAAACAAAATGTTCATTGCTTGTAATGTTCAACGTTCATTCTTTTCGAATTCAGAAGTTGAACATTACACAATGTGGACTTGCCTTGATGTTTGTAGATCTCTTGCCTTTCTTTTAGATAATATATTTGTGCGTTATGGGGATACCATATATCGTCAAGTTGTTGGTATACCCATGGGTACAAATTGTGCCCCTCTTGTTGCAGATTTGTTTTTGTATTGCTACGAGAGGGATTTTATGCTTAGCTTAAAACCTGATACACAGACCGATATTGTTAATGCTTTTAATAAAACTTCAAGGTATTTAGTCGATATTTTGAATTTAGATAATCCTTATTTTGATACTATGGTTTCTTCAATCTACCCAAAAGAACTGTCTTTAAACAAAGCTAATCAATCTGACATTAATGCTTCATTTTTAGATTTGAATCTTTCAATTACAAATGATAAAGTTTCGTCCAAAGTATACGATAAAAGAGAAGATTTTAATTTTAAAATTGTTAATTATCCTTTTCTAGATGGGGATGTGCCGCGATCTACATCTTATGGGGTTTATATTTCTCAACTTATTAGGTTTGCCCGAGCCTGTTCTTTGCTTGAAGATTTTAACAGACGTAATTCAGTTATAACTGATAAACTTCTTAAGCAAGGTTACATATATCACAAACTTCGGAAAACCTTTTCTGAATTTTATTATCGAAATTTACCTCTCATTAGTAAATATAATTGCAATCTACGGACGTTACTGCGACAAGGCATTTCTCAACCAGAATTTTATGGGGATGTTATCTACAAACTTAGGAAAATTCGGGGTCATATCCATTTTCAGGATTTGTTTATTAAACGCATTAAAACATTTAAAAAGAAAGGTTATGATCCTATTATATTGCAACACACTGCATGTTTGGTTATCGACCCTTTTACAGTCGGTAGCTACGCTTCCCTCTTTGCTTGCGCGATGACAGGCCGAGGGTAGTACTCTATGATGGTATACTCTTAAACTTGGATACAGGAGGAGCTTACCAGACTCATGTATTACTTTTTCCCTGTCGTGCCCTTAACGGCTTACCTGCAGGTGCTCTGACTTCAGCAAAGTCATTGAGTACATATTTGACGGATTGTCACAGTTATTATGCTATGTTTTACATGTTGTCCTGTGTTCACCGTCGTCTATGTTGTGGGTAAGTCCAGCGGGGATACCTTTATTTACAATATTTGTAAAGCTAGGGTGACTTTGAGAGAAGTGTGAGGTTAGGACGTCCGTAAACCGGTTTAAACCCCCAGTGGTGTTTTTGCTACTGACCGTGCCAAGGCGGTACTCTCTTTGTCACCCTTCCTTTTGTTTGCCTTGCGTCTTTGTGCTTGTGGTTTGTTCATGTTGTGGAACGTTTGTCCCTGTTTCATGTGTGTATTTTGGTGTTTTCTGTGTTCATTTCGTGTGTGTGTGTGTGTGCGTTTGGGTGTGTGGTTGTGTGTGTGTGTGTGTGTGTCATGCTGTCTATCGGTGTTTTGGTGGTGGTTGCGTCTTGCATGTGGCTTTGCCTGCTTGACTTTACTACTGTTCCATTTACTGTTGAAAACATACATTTTTTAATGTTTTAAGATGGCGCCGCTTTGAAACGCGTAATCGATAGAGCTCTATACCAGTGTATCAATTCTGAAGGGTGGTGACCTCCGAAAGCAAAATTTGCAACACAAAAAGAGAAAATTGCAGACTCGGTTTTATTGAGTCTGTTCATGAGCAGTAATTGAAAGTGCAACACTGCTCACGCCCCCTAGCACCGGCTTAAGCAGTATTCAATTTTCAGAACAAGAAGTACTGAAATTCATGATCTCGAAGGATCAGAAGGTATAACAACACTGAGAATGAAGTACGGGGCGACTTTTTACGGCCGCCACACAAGCACTTAACACCTGCTGTTGTGAAGATTATAAATTCTGAAGGGTGGTTATAAGCAGTACACCTAAAGAGTGCTTCGAAAACACATTTGCGCCTGGGGAGTACTTTAAAGGTCTCACAGTCATTTCATGGAGACTGTGCCAGGTATTGAATAGCTACCACTATTGCCACTACTTTCAAAACGTTCCTCGTCCATCTGTGGCAAGTCTGTAGTGTAGCATTTGTAGTTTAACGACTTGGTATGTCTGGTATACATATTGTGGTGTTTGTGTATTATGTGTTTATGTGTTCTACGCATTATTGGAATGTGAACAATTCCAGAATTGTCCTGTGCGTTTAAGGAATTCCAATATGGATGACAATATTGGAATTCCTAGAGCGTGCAGGGCGATTCTAGAATAGTCCGTGTGCGATTTCTTAATATTCTCCATATTATTCTTAATATTGTATCAAATTCTCCATTTACCTGCATTTATCTTATCTATCACCTGTATATATTTTATTGTACGCGATTCTCATACAGAATTCAGTAGACAATTGAAAGCTGTATGTAAATACGTATGATTCATAGGACATAACAAACAACTGACGTTATCTTCATATCATTTATTCGCAAAACAATAATGTGATAATGTAAATGTTTCAAGGGCAAATGGTGCTTTGACAAAAACTCTCGAATCAGATCTTTGTCATGTTATACATGCAAGCAAAACAGGACAGACCCTGATTATACGGCACCAACAGGGTCCGTCTGATATGGGTCTATTTTTTTGCAAATGCAGGGAAACGGTATATGAGGGAAAGGGTTCCCGCCGAAATTTTACAGATAATGATATCTCTGATAAAAATACCTATTAACGAAAAAGAAAAAAAATATTGTGCAAAACATACATACTGCAAGTTAGAAAATGGTATTGCAGAAATATGAGCAAGCCAGTCGACAGACTCCTTTAATTCTTTGAGCAGATCTAGGTATATGTTCTTTATGGCCTTAAGAGTTTCCAAAATGCTCGACTGTGTTGAATATGTCTGCTTCTCATCTGGATCCAACATTTAACAAGGGTTCACTTATTCTTTCTTACACAAAACCGTCATATTAAATCAACTGATAGAGGGAAATTCTTATTACAATCTGATAAAATCACCCTCCCTGAGAGATTAGGGGGCGTGAGCAGTGTTGCACTTTCAATTACTGCTCATGAACAGACTCAATAAAACCGAGTCTGCAATTTTCTCTTTTTGTGTTGCAATTTTTGCTTTCGGGGGATCACCACCCTTCAGAATTGGATATACAGTGACCCAGTATCCTATTCCTGCTGACATTGGAGAATCTCTTTCATTCAGTTACCGCTGGCAATACGGAAAATAAAACAGTGCTGTAGAATAAATAAGATGTATATTGATCTATACAATAGCGTAATGATCAACATGCAATGCTGCTACTTTTCTAAGCGATTCTAATCAGTATCAACAAAAATAACTTTATGGTAGGAATAAATATAATATACTTATAATTTATATAATTTACTTATATTTATTATATGCAGTAAAACCGCTCTAAAAGTACAAATATGAGCCATGCAGGAAACACCACATACAGCCGCCCTAACAGCAACACAAACCAGAATTTTAGTAAAGAAGAATTTAGATGTTTTAGGCAGGTAACGACATAATGTAGGATGAAAATGAAAGGAGCCGTCTGATCTGGATCAACTCTGCAGGAGCCGTCTGATCTAGATCCACTCTGCAAAGCATTCATGGCGTGAGTTGTTAAAATCACGCACTCCTTCGAAAGTATGTAATCCAATTGGAAAATCAACGTATGCTTTGATCAGACATTGTATCTATGTATGGCCCGAAGATCTGGATCTACACAATTTCTGGCGGTTTTTCTCCTGGCTTGGCTCAAATGCAATATTTATTACGTTGGTTCATACATATATCCTTATAAATGTATGAGCTAGATGTACTAGGAATACATGTATCCTTATATATGTAAAGAACAAGATGTACTAGGAAAACAGTTAACTCCCCTAAACCGGACGTTAATATTAGTATTCAATACCTGTCTTTCAAACTGGTGGCAACTTAATGCAGAATGAAAGTCATGCAGAAATCTCCTTTTAGAGCTTTCTGCATGACTTTTGCCCTGCACCAAGCAGCCACCTGCGTAATTTTCCGGTTAAGATGAAGTTTACTGTAATTTTACATATACATGTAAACATTTTGTACATGTTTGCAAATGCATTGGAATTAAACTTATTTGACACTCTTTCGTTGATTTAAATGGACTACCTTGGGGTTTCTACTCAAGTCACCTCGGATACAAACAGCATGGAGGCCGTTATATTGACGGTCTACTATATAAATGTAGTTTAGTCAGAAATATTGATTTAAGGGTAATTTTGAGACACAATTATCATTTTGAAACAGAAAAGGATAGAAACCTTAGAAGTTATCTAAGCTTTTTTATCATCATGCAGGTAAATAATTAATGTGACACATTCAGACCCTATATTTGACCAACAGATAATATAAACTCCGCCGGGACAAACCACCCATGTTAAATAATTATAATTCATGAAATATCGTGTCGAGTTTTTGTCTCTTGTCGGAAACCGCTGAGTAGTTCCCATTGATTTGTTTTGTTTTTAAAAGAGAAATGCATCCAAAAATGGGAGAAGCTAACATTTTGCGAAATTCATTTAATGTCCACAGGGTTAAAATCTGCACAAAGCAGGCAAAAAGTATTAACGGACACGTTGTTTGAACGTTGTATGGTTTCAACATGTTCAACATGATTATTGAAATATGCTTCTATTAATCAGTCTGTTGTTAGTATGTAGTATAGCCTTCTCAACTCGAACTTTAGCCCTTTACCTGATAGAAGCGGCTTTTAGCGTGTTTGGTTTATTCACCCGCTGAAGAAAATAGTTCAAATTCATACAGTCATGAACATATTGCATAATAAATATTTTCTATATCCTAGTAGGTGGTAGCTTAAAGCAGGCTGAAAGTAAAGCAGAATGCGCTATAAGGCGCATTCTGCTTTACTTTCAACCTGCTTTAAGTGGCCACCTGTCTCCATAACTAGAAACAGTCTATTGGGTAAAGGGTTAACAAAGCATTTAGGTATTTTATGCATGTAGCTGTTTAATGCTGGTTGACCTATATTAGGATCACTGTTTACCTATAGATAATGCAAAAATGAGAATCAATGCGAGAAACTAAATTGTATAGTAGACACTGAAGTAAATGCAATTAAAGCGAACTTGGTATTTACATCACTTACTCGCGATCAAGAATTACTATTATTGCAAGTGTTCAATAATTTTACTACCTAAAACGTAAGTCACTTCGCCCTAATGATGACACTCGATCACAATAGTTTGGGAAATGAAGATGGCAAATAAAAGCAGACATATTATGACTATGATAAGATAAAAACGATGGTCAGGTAAATAAAACAAATAGATTGCCTGTCAGATTTTGTATTAGGGAAAATCGGACTATGGAAAGTGTGCATGTAGTATGAAGTAATGAACAATTAATAGCATTAGTAAATATTTTACCTATGAAACTAGTTAATGAAATAATGAAAACTTCGCGTGTCTTAAATGCTGCACTTGCAATGCATACCTACCACATACTTGGATTATATGCTTCTTGCAAGTTCAAACTATTGTGATAAACCATTTGCAGATTGTTATTCAACTGTTATTCAGAACAGTTAATTGTTGTCCCTGTGACATTTAGTCGGTATGATAAATCATGTGGTATGCCCACATTTATCGCACGGAAGCAATTAAATCCGTCCGCAAAAACACATCGAATAAAATACATATAAAATACATACCTCCTTTGCTGAAAGAAAGCTATCATTCATCTTCTTCTACAAAGGTCAGCATTTGGAAAAAAAATAGTCTAGTCTATGAGCACATCATAATTGTGTTCCTCATCGAAATATAGCACCTTTATAAAATAAAACCAAGTTATCATAGGTCTTGACCATCATTGTCCATTATCATACTGTAAATAAACAATGCACCCAATGCAAATTGTTCTGAATTATATACAGTAAAACCCATCTCGGAATTAATGCGATTTTATGCAAGTGGCTGCTTAAGGCAGGTTAAAAGTCATACATAAAAAAGCTCCTTTGAAACTGTCTGAATGCCTTTCACACTGCATTAAGCTGCGACCTGTCATAAGGACCGGAATTGATGCTAATTTGAAATTGTGCTTCAGAAGTTTTACTATACAGAGTTAGACTAGTAATAGAATAATATGCTGAAGCACAGGACTCTGAATTTCGAAATCTAAATTTTACCTAAAACATAACTGAGATATTGTCCTGATCACCTGATTGTCACTTGCAAATAGCTCGGACAGCCAACTAACACAGGGCAAGATAAGTTTTATTTAACGTCGGAAAGAGTAAAACCTCTCTTAACCGGCCGTTAAATTTAGTATGAATATCGGTCTTGGAGACAGGTGACAGCTTAATGCAGGGTGAAAGTCATGCAGAAAGCTCCTAGAGGAGCTTTCTGCATGACTTTCACCCTGCATTAAGCAGCCACCTGCCTAAAAGTATCTAAATTCTTATCTAGTAGAATTCCGGTTAAGAGAGGTTATACTGTACATAACAATCAACATAAGCTCTAATTGGTCTTATGAACCGGAAAATAAAGTATGTAAAACTGTTTTATAATAGCGGTACAGTAATGCCTCGATAATGCGACCACATAATATATTAACAGAGAAGACTGTAAAAGCAGGTTGTTGCTTTATGCTGGGCATATGTAGTACAACTACTTTCTGCCTAACTTTTGTCCTGTATGAAGCTACCATCGGGTAAAAATCCACAATTACACTTATTGTGAATGGTCGTATTAGCGAGACTTTACTGTTTCAGCAGATATTAATGTTGAAGCATGGCTCATGATTTACTACACTTCATATTATATGGACACAAACATCACCAGGTCTGTAACACGAAGTATGGATTCGTGTTCAAAACACTGTCGTGCAGATTATTAGTCATGAACGAATGCTTTTCAGTGATTTGTTTTTGCTGAATGGACATCTCATCTATTGTGCCTTTAACGTTTTTGTCATGACTGTCAACGTAAAAACATGTTCAAACCTTTCAGGGCCAGTGTTGTCGTCTGCTGGACACATTTTCGTCTGCTTCATGTTTCAGAGTGGACGATTCTTCAGTTTCTATATAAATATATAACCAGAATGTCAACCAATCTTGATCCTAATAAGACACCAAGTTTTTCGGCGTCTCGTCTGGATCCAAACATTTTGGAGTATGATATCACAAATCAGTCTTCATAGCAGTGAAGGTGTTAGCAATTTTGAAGAATCACAGAAGTTCACTTTCTGCAGAACTGTAGTTAGCTACATCCATCAGATTAGTCCATGCGCTTTATGTAGGGTGCCACGATGTCTAGGAGATAAGCTACTGAAATGACGTAGGTGTCAATAACGGATATAGACTGAGATGTGTACAGGAGGAAGAGTACAGGAAACAGAGTTTACACTATTAATTTCTACAAGACGAATCGGCTATCGAAGTTTATAACTGCAGTAGTTTCCGTTTACTTTGCTGCGGTATGGCTGTCGAACGTTTAACGTTATGTACAATCTCTTTGACATTTAAAGACTTCTACCCCATGTGACTTATTGACAGTAGAAACTACATGGGGTACACAGACACCTAGACTGACCGGGTTAGCTCAGAAGGAAAAATATCGACTTTGATCCCTCGTCGCAACATATCAGTGTTGTTAAGCATTGAAGTAGCAACTTCTTTGCTAACACTCGGCATTAGAAGGTATGGCGGCTGTCAGCTGATACTATGACTGTATATGCTAACATCTCATGTGTCTACGGCATGCTTTCACAATGTAGCAGAACTATTTCTCAAGTACACACGCCGACTCTGCCAAACTGAAATACTACGGAATGTTAACATTCCTTTCTTACCGTGTCCCCCGCTCCCGCTGCCCCTCTCTCTCTCTCTCTCTCTCTCTCTCTCTCTCTCTCTCCCTCTATCTCCCTCTCTTTCTCTGTCTCTCTTTCAGGCCGACACAGACACAACACAAACAAGTAAACACTATAACATACACACATATAGAGACACACCTATACATACACACATACTACCATACATACATTCATATATACATGCATACAGACAGATGTACAGACATACATGTAAACAGACATACATGTCAACAGATATATAATGCAGGCAGACATATATGCAGACACATAGACCCGATAGACATACAGATATACTGACTGACAGATAGATTGACAACCTGACAGACAGACAGGTAGGCAGACATACATACATACATACATACATACATACATATATACATACATACATACATACATACATACATACATACATACATACATACATACATACATACATACATACATACATACATACATACATACATACATACATACATACATACATACATACATACATACATACATACATACATACATACATACATACATACATACATACATACATACATACATACATACATACATACATACATACATACATACATACATACATACATACATACATACATACATACATACATACATACATACATACATACATACATACATACATACATACATACATACATACATACATACATACAGTCATATAGACAACACACATACCACACTACAAACACTCACTCTCCGATACACAGGCACACTGCCACACGCTGACTTTAAACTAATTTGATGTTTTATTTGTAAAGCGCAAATCTCTAAAAGTAATTCGAATACGATTAATGATCGATCGTTAAAGGCATTTCGAAAGGAATGTTGACCCATTAAGCCCATGCTGTGTATTGTGGGTGCTGACTCTCTGGCATCTAATACACAACTGATAAGGCGGACTACTATCAGAGAGGATCAAGGTATAATTGCATAACGTTATCTCTTATGGCCATTGGCCCTGTCTGGGCACTGCAGGAGCACTCCAGGGAATCAATATTCAACACAGCTGGACACTGTGTATTGGAGGGGGTCACTTATGAATGAGCTTTAAATGCCTTTAAGACAGGTGGCAGCTTAATGCTGAGTGAACGTCATGCCTAATGCTCGTCTGCCAAAAGGTCTAGTAAATGCTTCTATGTAAAATTTCGAATTATCGAGGTAAACGGCATTTGTCATTTGAAACAATTATTAGCAAATAAGCCCCATTGCAAGACTGAATAACCAAACATTTATGTGGCGAATGCAAAACACACATAGCAAACAGTTATGCCTTTTACACAATATGATTAAAAACCTATCTAGTTTAAAGATGTATACTGCGCAAAATTCCGCAAATTTTGAGTTTTAAACTGACTTTAAAATCGGAATTTATGTACCTTAATGGAAAAGTAGTAAAGTCAAGCAGGCAAAGCCACATGCAAGACGCAACCACCTTAACACTTATTTAATAATAAACAGCACGGTTAGTAAATGGTTGTTTGTGTCGAAACAAATAGAAAACGGATTGCTTCGGAGACCAACGGAACAGCGTTCGCCATTGGCCCGAATTTGTGATAAGATTCAAATTTACATACCGGAAATAATCATTCGATGTATATGAAGGCCAACAACCAGTGTCAGCAATTGTGCATGTGATAACAACCAATTTAATATATAAAGCGTTGTTCCGAAATAGAATCAGAGTATTTCAGAACTTGGCCGATGTCCGCTTATTTCCGTATCAAGTCCCCGTTTCTAAAAAATAGGCTCCTTTCAAAAAATCTTAGCAGTATTCGAATAGCGATACTATTCAGCTGAACAGTTATATCCTGTTGGAAAATGGGTAGTGTGTATACGTGTACAGCTTCTAGAGTTGATTGATTAATACGAACAAACGCGCATAATACAACCTTAACTATACGTTTTGTACTTCACATATCACTCTAGATGTGATTTGTACTGAGCGCATGATAAGACTGCTTATATAGTTATCCCTTTCCCTGTTCTATGTTTATTTCAAATTGCAATACCTACTGAATATTCATAAGGAAAATTGTTATAATGAATTATGGATGGCGGAACATTGTAGCCATTTTAGAAAGTACAGTAACAGGTATATCAT
The DNA here is from genome assembly GCA_963576725.1 of Azorinus chamasolen. Lineage (NCBI taxonomy): Eukaryota > Metazoa > Mollusca > Bivalvia > Cardiida > Solecurtidae > Azorinus > Azorinus chamasolen. The sequence goes on from OY755236.1 coordinate 110,670,768, forward strand.
ATTCCATTAGCAAACAGAGCAGACCCTGATCAGACGGCTCCTCTAGGAGCCGTCTGATCTGGGTCTACTCTGTTTGCAAATGCGTGAAGACACGTTTATATGAGGGAAAGGGTTACACTTACAAGGACCAGTCAACTATCGACCTAATGCATTAACACTGTATATCAAAAGAACACTGGACACATCAGGTCGAGTAAGCATCAAGTATGCAGAAAGAACAGGATATCAAAAATAAGTTTATATAACATGATGATTTATTTTTATCCAGTCACCAGGCTTCTCTAGTGACATAATAAAGGGGGTGCAGATAAACCTAGGTTTATAAGGTTACTTCCGGTAGCAGAAGGTTTATTAGGTTAGTAGATAGGCGGAATGATTCTATAACCATGGAACTATTTTAATTTTCTGTAAATATGCATAAACATGTTGATGGAATAGATCTAACAGAAAATTCACCAATATAATTTTTCAAATAAGAAAAAAAGAAGAATAAATAATAAAAAAATAAATGGCTATAGCTGGATTCGAACCCGCACCTGATTCTACAAAAGCCAAATATAATCTCTCTAGAGACGTCATGCTATCACCAAACTGCTGTCCCTATAGTTTAATGTTTGGGTAATATTCTTATAAAAGAGGTTTACTTTATTTTGAATTGGTAATTCAGTTTGGTAAAAGATAGAGAACAAGTTGTGCATAAAGACAGAGGCACGTTGAGCTGTTCGCTCTTGTGTTTGATTCCAGTTGCCGGTTTAATAGAAATACACTAGATATTTAAATGATCTTACTATTCCAATGTTTGTATTATTCAGATAAAATTACATATGTTGTCGGTCTAAACAATCATAATTTGGGTTTTGTTTACATTCAACTTTAATTCCGTATTTACAATTTTATTCGATGTCGTTTAGAATAACCCGCAATGGTCTAGAAACATGTGTGAAAACACTGACATCATCGGCAAAGAAAATAAGGAATAACTGTAAATTATTTCGGATATATTTAATAATTCTGAAAGTGGGCGATCCTCCGAAAGCAAAAGTAATAATACCAAGAGAGAAGATATCAGACTCAGTTTTATTGAGTCTGTTAATGAGTAGTAATTAAAAGTACAACACTACTCACGCCCCCTAGCACCGGCTTAAGCAGTATTCAATTTTCACTTTATATTATATTGTATATTCCTTTTAAACATGGTGCAACAAACTCAAAACTATTAATATTGGATTTGTTTAGAATTTACCTATTTATTGTGAAGGCTGTGTACTGCAGTAAATATTAATTAAATTCCAATTTGTTCAAGCGTTTGAGAAACTATTTTCCAAGTATCAAACCGCTTTGATCCTAATGATACGCTGAGTTACACGGCGTCTCATCTAGATCCAAACTGTTTGCATTTGACAACAGGCCAAGGGTTAATGTAAACGTAATAGACAAACTACGTCGTTTAACTCATTATTGCAATATGCAATACCCAATGAGAAATTGGACCCATTAGGTCGCTGTATTGGTAAAATTGGTATTTGACAAGTAGTTATTGAACGACGTGTACACAACTCTATTTGAAAGACAAATTGATTTACTTGTTGTGGTTGAAATGTACGTCTCGATGGTGACGGAATAAATTCTGAAGAGCATAATGAAATCAAGTTACTCTATATTTAGATACGACACATGTACAATAACATACACACGCACACAGGGACGCATGTAAGCATGGACGGACGCGCGCATGCACACATACATACACACAGAGCATTGTTTCACTGCTCAGTGTTGTAACATGAGATATGGATACAACACAAATCAGATACATACAACATATGTACCTGATATATTAGCCAAACTGTTTGGCCATATTTTACTAATGTTTAACAGTTAAGGCCCTTTTCTTTTCATTTAATCCTTTACTGCATAGATACTGCAGGAGTCATTTGGCCAGGATCTGCTCTATCCTATGTATTCATATAGATCTGATTCTACAGTTTTAACCAGAGTCGAAACATGTCATGTTCATATACGTTTGTAAATATTGAGGTTGTTAAATTTCACACATACGTTATTTCTTACATAAAAAACTTGGAGCAATGGGATAATGCTCTTACAATATGACATAGAATATTACATATCAAGAATAGAACGTTACGATTTTTATGAATTATGAAAACCTTTATTTTCGTATTTGTGTCACAAGAACGAGTATACAATTTCATGTTTTGAATTTGAAATAAGTGTTTGTTTTGTAAATCACAGGATTGCACATCAAATGTCCTATGACAGGATTCAGATTGCTAACAGTATAGGTTCTTCACACATGCCTGTTTTTGAACCTTTTACTTCATGTATTGACCTTTATATGCCTTTGCAAACAGAGTAGACCCAGATCAGACGGTTTCTTACGAATAATATGATTAGGGTCCGCTCTATTTGCATATGAAATAATATAGTTACGATTCTACGGTTTCTGTCAAAGCCACACACCCATGTGTCCATGTGTCATTATAAGATTTAAACAAATCAATATTCATGATATAATTAGTTCTTATAGTCATGTAATAAAGGGTTAATTTATGTTTATGTTTAATAAAGGGTTAATGTACGGCAACCGATCTACATTATCGAAAACAATAGCCATACTTTCTACGGGGCCATTTTCTCATGGAGCTTTTCATATGATATTGGCAAATACAAGAAAGCCATAAGTGTATGATCTATCAGGTTTTACCCAAGAGTAATTATTAGGGTGTATGAAAGGTTATTTCTTAAAGTGGATAGATTTCCCAATGGAATTCACTGTAGACACGATTAGGCAAACTGACTTACTGACTAATATATGCAACTGTGCTCGCCTTCTGTAATATAACTGTAAGGTGATACAAATTACCATACATGCAATTGTAAAGCTGCCACCACATGATTACATATAATCTGCTAACGACCATAGCTCAAAAGCAGACAAGACTGCGTAATCAACTGTTTCTCAATAGGATTTATCGAATCATCAGTTATATAGAGTATACAGTGCTTTAGGGTCTTCCGTTTGCCCATCATGCGTCAATGTTTGTGTCAAGGTATGCTTTTACCGTTCAGATCATAGATAGTATGGTATGATATTGACATTTGTCTTTCGTAAATAAAGATCGCAATGTGGAACTAATTACCGAACATATAGAACATGATATGACTTTAGAATCAAGAGTCATTTCAGTCTTTGTTTATCAATCTTTGTATATTTCGTTTTACGCTAACCATTTCTCTTTGTCATCACTTGTCTCTGTGTTATACTCATCCTGCCTTCATCTTGTCCTTTGAATAGTTAGGTATATGAGACAATTGACTTACTTTAATGATGTAATAATTAACCACTCTCAAGCTGAAACAATGTCTGCCCAAGCTCAAACTTGGTAACTCCTTTTAGACCAAACCTTTGAGAAACTATTGACCGAGTGTCAAACAGTTTGGTCCCGATGAGACGTTACTCGACGTCTCATCCGGATCCAAGCTGTTTGCAAATGCCAGTCAAGAAGCACTTAGAATGTGAAGAATAAAAATGGATGTACGCGTATTTTAATTGAAACCGGCAGGAATGGTGACCTGTCGTAGAACGGGTTATTATTTGACAGTATACTGGATATCTGTTTGTCGTTGTATTGTTTATAAATCAGATCGCTAGTAAATATTGAAAACGTTTAACTATTAGTAACGTATAGCTATTAGTAATACCAAAGTAAGTACTCTACCATTTACTTCAATAATATGATGTACGAAATTATGCATGCATGAATATATATGCCATATGGATATTTTGGCAATAGCATAACGGAGATGTTCCCCGTGTCCCATCTTACGGAGTTTATATATCTCAACTTAATCGTTTTGCTAGAGCTTGTTCATCTATTGACGATTTTAACAGTCGAAATCTCATTTTAACGAAAAGCTTCTTCAGCAAAGATATAGATACCATAGACTAAGAAAACCTTTATCTAAATTTTACTATCGAAATCTCTCACTTATTGGCAAGTACCAATGTAATCTCAAGGCACCTCTGCGACACGGTGTTTCACATCCTGAATTTTATGGTGATGTGATTTACATTTTGTTTTACATTTTGTACTGTGATTACTGTCTTCTATGTTGTGGGGAAGTCCAGCGGGGATACCTTTATTTACAATGTTTGTTTAGCTAGGGTGACTTTGAGATAAGTGTGAGGTTAGGACGTCCGTAAACCGGTTTAAACCCCCAGTGCTGATTTTGCTACTGACCGTGCCAAGGCGGTTCTCTCTTTGTCACCTTACTTTTGTTTGTCTTGTGTCTTTGTGCTGTGTTTTGTTCATGTTTGTCTCTGGTGCTCGTGTATTTGTTGGTGTTTTATGTGTTCTTCTCGTGTGTTTGCGTGTGTTTGGTTGTGTGTGTGTGGCATGCTGTCTATTGATGTGTTGGTGGTGATTGTGTCTTGTATGTGACTTTCTACTGTATGTGTGTGTAATAGTATAAATTGCTATGCTTTCTGTAGATGTTTGGTGATGGTGACGTTTTGTGTGTGGCTTTTCTTGCTTGACTTTACTACTTTTTCAATTACAAACTTCGTAAAATTATTGGACGTACCCATTTTCTCACTTTGTTCATCAAATATGTTAAAAAAATAATTAAAAAGTGTTATGATCCTATAGTACTACAACATACTGTATATTTGGTTGTCAACCCTTTTACAGTTGGCAATCACGCTGGCCTCTTTGCATGTACGCCGACAAGAAAGGTTTAGTACGCTATGAAGGCAACCTCTTAAATCCAGAAACGGAAGGAGGACGTCGGATATCTGTACTATTTCGTTTTTGTCGTACACTTTATTACCATCAAACAGTTACTCTTTTTGCAGTTCAATCATTGAGTACACTAGCGATAGGTGGATACAGTTTGTTCATTTAAATTGTTTCGTTATACATGCACTTTACCACTGTATTTGCCGTCGCGGTTGTTGTAAATTAGTCGGAGAGGGGATATGTTTATTTACACTGTTTGTTTTTTAGGGTGGGGATTGAATAAGAGTGAGGTTGGGCGACCCTAAACCGGTTTAACCCCCCCAGTGACGTTTGTCACTGACCGTTCCAAGGCGGTACTTCCATCTTCCCCTATTGTATGTTTGTTTTGTCTTTGTGCGTCTCTTGATGTTTTTATAGTTATGTACATTTGCTGTTTCCTTGTGTTGCTGTTCGGGCGACTGTTTGTTCTGTATGTGGTGTTTCCTGCATGACTCATTTTTGTACTTTTAATGCTTACTTCGTGTAAAATAACTAGACGCTTACAAGTGTTAGTATCATCACGCATTGTAATTATAAACAAGGAACATGGCACGATGTTAGAACTATTCAACACACGTATTTATATATAAACATTAAGATATATGTTTAAACCCTTCGCTTGCTATTCACGTCAATATACCTACCTGTAAATAGTGAAGACCCAGATCTCATCAGGGTCTGCACTATTTACAAGTTGATTGTGCAACCAGTGTACTCCACAGCAGTGATTGCACAGTGAAGATATATGTAATTATACAACAGGGCACGGGTAAAGAAGGAAACATGTATTTTAAAAATCAGCAAGAGAAGGGTTAATAAATTGGCGAATTTGATCCAAGTTGCTTTAAATATTTAAACATCGATAACGTTTGAACTTTCGTTTTATAGTTTGTAAGTACAGTAAAGTTTACGCTAATACAATAGAATATACGGAACTTTTTGCATTATTTTTGACCTGCAGTAAACACATGTTTTACAGACTCGTGTTAATAAATTATATGGTCGCATTAGCGAAATTTTACTTGGGGAACAGTGAGTCTAAGAACGGTGATGTGTTGGGATGCGTTGTTTAAAGTCCTATTATATTTGATGAGAATTTGTTTCAGCTATAAGTTAGCTGCAACATGGCTACATAGAAAATAACAAAGTATAGAAAATAACATCACTTAACATCTAGGTCACTAAATAACCAACACAGAGAAAGATCGCGGAACAGGCCGAAAAACTATATTTAGTGCGTATATGATGACAGTGAATCAAGTGACCATTGACTACAATTTATATAGAAATTCTGTTCTATTTTTAATTAATCGCTTAGTGCAACAAGAAAAAAGAAACTAGAACTGAAAAAAATGCAAGCCCCTGATTCTATATCCCGCACTTTTCTTGCTTTAAGCGGACAATGTTACTCGACTGGGATAAATGTACAATGTGCTTGTTTATTCTCCCCAGATATTAGCATTCGATGCGACTCCGTCGTATCGACGTGGTGTGTTCGTCTCCATTTATAAACTTTCTTCAAGCGCAGAATTCACGTGACGATCACGCTACAGCAGCTCACCTGCATTAAGTGGACATTACGTCCAATTAGGGATTCTCATGGTTAATCTCGTTCATTTCTTCGAAATAAAACATTTTTTCCAGCATAGCGACTTGTATGCTAGTAGTTCTAACCATATTTGGACAAAAACATATTTCAAAAGGAAAAGCGGCGCATTGTAATGCAACTTTAAACATGTGCTTAATGGCAATACACAATTGTCGAACGATGGCGAATAGCACTGTACACATTTGATGAACAAAGTCAGAAAATGAATGGGTATGTCCAATAATTTTACTTAGTTTGTAAAGACATCACCATGAATGAAAAAGTAGTAACGCCACCATCACCAAACCACCGACAGAAAGCAATTTATATAGCAATTTATACACATACACACACAGGAGAAATCCATGGAAAGACAGCATGTCACACACACGCACGCACGCACACACACACACACGCGCATACACACGCACACGACCAAACACACGCACACATACGAGGAGAACACAGAAAACACCAACAAACACACAAGCACCAGAGAAAAACATGAACAAAAGCACAAGCACAAAGATTCAGAATGTGAATTACCATGTCTCAGGAGCGCCTTAAGATTACACTTGTACTTGCAAAAGTGAGAGATTTAGATAATATAATTTAAATAATATATTCTGAAAATGGATGATCCTTCGAAAGCAAAAGTAAAAATGTAAAAAGAGAAAATTGCAGACTCGGTTTTATTGAGTCTGTTCATGAGTAGTAATTTAAAGTGCAACACTACTCATGCCCCCTAGCACCGGTTTAAGCATTATTCAATTTATCAAAACTAATGTTTGTTAAGAAATCATTCCATTGTCAATTTTATGATCTAAATCAAGAAACGCTGCTTAAGAGTCGGAAGGTGTTGCTTTATTCAAGGTGAGTTTTTTTTTGGTAAATGGTAGGAATCAGAACATCAAAGATAGGGTTATCTAAATTTAAAGTATCATCCAAATATCAAGAGGTTTCATTGAAGGCTTTTCTGGCATCTACTTGTGATTGCGGGTTCAAACTTAACATGAAATCTCTCATAGCAGTATAAAATCAAGTCTGCGACCAGTGATGCATAATTCGTACCCAATCACCTGACGGTATATAGCATTCCCATAACGTACGAATAGATTAAAGGTCAGTGATTCGCAAACATCTGAGCAAAATATCCTAGCAAATCCAATAGGTGAAATATTCCATTAGCTCGTCAGTATAGAAAGCTTTTTCAGCATTACATAACTAATGTATAAACAATGGATTGCCATGGCATTTAGTCTGATATTATTTTACAAGTTAAAGTATTTCATACACGATTACAAAACTGGACTGTCAGTGTTCCACATAAACAGATAGAGAAAGTATTACGCAAATATGTGTAGACCTTCACATTTAACTGTTTATCTTAGGTGTAAAACTGAAATGGACGTTGATCTTACGTACATGACGATATCCGTTTATTGTCACTAGTACTACATGTTACAGTGAACATGTCGAAACAATAACAATAATGGCATAAATAACAATAATCCAATAGCTGATAACAAAATAGATTATATTGTATACAGTTTATTTTCGTCATTATACATCGGGGAATACCTTTTCTGTTACAATAAACATTTATAACTACATTGAAGTATCACAAATGCGACATCATAATTTATTACCATAGAAGTATGTAGAAGCAGTTTTCTGTTTATTGCAGGCCAAAAGCAATACAGAAAATTTATATAGGAGCACATGAACGCACACAGAAACACCAGAAGCACAAATAAACGCATACACACACGGCCTTCATATAATTGGTCCTTGCCTGTTTCACAACACCATTAGCAGTGCTGTAAAACCATACCTCAGCAAAACTGATCGAAAACAAAACAACGCATGCAAACGTATGGTAACGTCACAACTCGCCTTGGTCTGGGTCTAGGGCACTGCGACAATAGATAGGATAATCTACAAGCACCGATGCATAGCAATCATTCAATACACATAAACATACACACAGGTATGTTCCTTGCATGCTCAACACCGACGGCATATTAGCTGTGCCATTAAACCAAACTCATCAAAATTAAAGTAGAATTTTGATTTTATTAGAAACTTTAACAATTTCTGTTTTCATATACTGTTTGCATCTTACTTAATGGATATATAACACTGTGGTATATTGTCGTTAAGTAAATCAAATACCAAACAGTAGGTATTTTGACACTGTGATACATTGTCGTTAAGTACAAAACGTTACTGAATATTAGGTATTATAAATATCAAATTAGATATGTGTGATTTATGGGATAATATCTTTAAATACGTCATGTGTCTAAATATAATGTCAAAATACGAAATTTGAATAGCATTTTATGAGACTCAGAGGACAGACAATTGGAAGAAATGCATCTTTAAATGTAAAATGTCAGCAGTTATGCAATGGTAATAACTCTCTAGTGGAGCTCATTTGTGTAAATATTGTAAATGACTTTACCAAGATGCCGTCTAAACATGCTTGTTTCAAATTTGCAAAGTTCCATTGCATTTTCCCATTGACAAAAAGCAAATGTCTCAAAACTTTAATATATGCATATTCATAGCATGACACATTGCATGTGATCAAATGTTTGAAAAGGACCTCTGTTCAGTTAGCAAATTCAAAAGCGAAATAATGACGGATTAAACGTTGCTATGTTGCCACGCGTTATTGTACAATAGTTACTTATATTCGCTACATGTATGCTCGCCGTTAGCAATAAATACACACAGTAATGGCGAGCACTTAATCAAATATATGTTTGGAAATTGTACACGTGAGACTTACACCTGAATTCAAAAGCGGATATATATATATAAGCAATTGATACAGCATATGGACGTGTCGCACATGTATTGAAGCAAGAAACGGTGTGCTCTAATTTCAAGACATACCAAGACAACTGTTATCTAAATTTTATGCACACATTATAGGTATTGACTACTGGTACCTGTGAAAACAGGTGCCTCTATGTTACACACACGTTGGAGCTATTGACTATTTGTACCGGCGCGACATGTGTCTCGATGTTACATACGCCTTGTAGCTATTTAAAAAAGTACCGGTAGGACATGTGTTTCGATGTTACGCACCCATTTGCGGCGACATTTGTCTCTATGTTACGTACGCATCGTAGCTATTGACTATTTGCACCGGCGCGACATGTGCCTCGATGTTACGTACGCACTGTAGCTATTGATTACTCGTACTGGTTCGACATGTATCTCGATGTTATGTACACATTGTACCGGCGCCACATTTTTCTCGTTGTTACGTTCGCATTGTAGCTATTGACTACTCGTGTCTCGATGTTATGCACACACTCTTGCTATTGACTATTTGTACCGGTGCGGCATGTGTCTCGATGTTATGCACGCACTGTGTAGATATTTGCTACTCGTACCGGTCTTTTGTGAGATTGTACGAGACATATCTGTACTGTATTTGGTTTTATATGGTCAATGTTTTATGTCGTTTTGTGCGTTTCGTCACATGTTGTCTGGTAGGTGTGCCGTTTCCTGTTTGGTGATGATTGGTTGTTCTGTCCTTTTTGTGTTGCGCTCCCTGTAAGACTGTTTACCGCATACGAACACAGGCTCCTGATGTTGGTATTGGTAGACGCTGTAGTCAGATCTTGCATTATTTCACAAAGGAAATAGAACAAACTCTGATCAGACGGCTCCTGTAGGTCGAAGGTACATTAGAGCATTCTGCGCTACCTTTGTCCTGCATTAAGCTATTATGTGTTTTTTTAAAACTCCTATGATAATTGCATGAAACAGGTTCTACTGTACATTATGACTTGTCAGGTAAAATGCATGTATAAGTAAACAGGCAAGTATGCTTAGTATATATTTACATGTTGTCAATCCATTCCCTCTTACCGACGCCATTTGATGCTTCTATAAAATACATGTTTGAAACCATTGTTCCAAAACTATATAATATTTAAAATAATTGGTTTGCTAGTAAGTACTCCTTTTCAGTAGATCTATTCTAAGAGGATGGGTCGAAGGGGAATTGGTTAAAATAAAATAAAGTTACATGTTAACATCATTCACAATAAACCATGGAATGTATTGATCCAATATCTCCAATCGAGCGACAGTTTTCCGAAAGGAAAAGGAAGAGGGGAATCCGCTAAATTGAATTAGAGCATCATTCAAATTGCATGGAATTTAAGCTTTCGCACCTAAACGATAGTGTGTAATTGAAACTAACATCGGATGTGTCATCATAGTTCTCATCTTTTTGATTGGCTGGCTGCGCGGCAGTTTGCTGCGCTGGCAGCGCAGTTGATATGTCTACAGAAACGCCATGTAAGATGCAGATGGATGAACCAGCAACAAATCTATCTTACTTTAGACGCCAAAGCAAACGCAGTGGCAGTATCTTATTTCTGTTTAAATTTATTACACGATTGGGACTTAAAGAAAGAAATTGGACGAATTGACATTTCAAAGAGAGATGTAAAATGTCAATTATAATGCAATGATAATGATAAACTGCCTGGGCAAAATCATATTCAAATGTTAAAAAAAGATTATTAGCAAAAAGCAGCAACACCAATTACGTAAACAAACAAAAACGTGCACAAGGAGAATCACGCATATCACAAATATAGCATTTCTCGTGTTTAAGTTTTTGTTATGAATCTCCCACTCCCCCTTTCTGCATTTAAAACGCCAAAACGACAACTATTTCTAGTTAGCTGTTACTAGATGGTCCAAGGATAATCTTATCGAACCACAGGTTAAGTGTTGCTTGTCTGTAAAAGCATATTATAAGCAGCTGTAGTATTGTCGCAAATATATTACATTGTTGATTGATTGATTTGATATTGAATTTATTACTAGTTTACCAACATCATTTTAATGAGACAGTAATAGTATGTGCAACTATTTGACTAATGTCAATGTTAAGCCTCAGCATACGGAAGTAAAAGTATCCTGAGTATAAAAAGGCACCGGAGAGGAGCTTCCATGCAAGTTGAGCCAATGTTTGGCAAAAAGTATATTCATTGTTGTTTGCTTACGAAGTTACCTATTGTATGCTGTGTTCCATTGTTGTTTATTTATTTGTCCTAACTGTACTAATAATGATGCAACCGTAAAATCTCACTAATACAACCACTCAAACTAATTCCAATTCTCAATTTTTAAACCAGTTGGCAGCTTAATGCAATACAAAAATGATACAACACGCTCCTATAGGAGCTTCCTGTATCACGTTTTCCCGGCAATAAGCAACCGTCCACTTTTATAGTCTCCTATATTAATGAATGATGTGGCTGCTAGTTTCATTATTAACTAAGTTTCATTAATTTACCATATTCTTACATTTAATGCCTTTTATAACATAACTCGTGGCTTCAGCGTGACGTAACACTATCATTTATTTTTTGATAATCATGGGCATATATTCACTAGTGAATAACATTCGAAGGACCGAATGACATTCGAACGATTCATACGCGCTGTCAAAACAAACAAATGGGCGGACGGTGGTCGACCTACCTGTCCACGATTGAGTCACGGTAGATGGCAAAGGATTGTTGGCACTTGCGCCTTAATTTCTTCACCGCATGTCCTTTTGTTTATGCAGATTTCTACTCATACAAATATCTCATCAATCAACAACAATAGTCATCTGAATCCAGCACAGCACAAACATATTTCAAATATGCTATACTCACCAACTCAGCTGATCGCGAAATTCTTCCTCCTATTCCAACACATTTTATGCAGCAGTTCGTACTGAATATTTTGTCCATTTCAAACATTTTCACTGAACTTGAATCGAGATTTTTTTCTCGGTGGAAATGTCCATGTCCATGTGTATACATACAACACTAATGAAGGGCTTAATATACCAAAACGAAGGCGCATTTCGAATCCCATTGACAGTGAGTGTCGGACGTGTTGGCGACTGTATGTGGGTCTTCATGTAAATGGCGCGCTTTACATAGACACATGTTGTGTACAATGACGTCATAATGTGACGTGTTTGTAACTATGTATGTCAAAACTGTAACTCAAAATTTATTTTGACGTGTTTCTGTATGTTTTTGTATCATAAACTATTACAGTTAAATTGAATACCAGAGAGGTCTGAATTAGATCCTGGTTGATATGACAGTAAGTAAAAAAAAAGTTGGAAAATTTGGACCTACTTTGTCCCAGTTACCTAGCGAACCTAATAACACCTTTCATTCATCATTTCTATATGTAAGGAGAATTTATAACAATCCACATTACTGCTGAAATATTGGCTGCAAATAACATTTGTGTGTGTTATGTTATAAATAGGATCTTGCATTCGTGTTCATGATTATTGGATTTATTAAATTCGTCTTTTTAAAACGATAAAAAAACTCGCTAAAGCTCGTTTTTTATCGTTTTAAAAAGACTCATTTAATAAATCCAATAATCAAGAACACTCATGTAAGATCCTCTATTTTGAAGCTGGGGACTCCGTCATCAGTTATTTAATATCAGTACTCAGTGGCTGGTAGACTGAGGAAATGCCGTGTAATACTAAAGGTCAATACTGAAAGCTTGTAAAACCCGATGTAAGGTAAGAAAGCTGGAAACAATAAAGGAAAGATAATGGGTTATCATTATGTGACTAACATATTTCAGCAAGCTGTGTTTGTGTATTACGTACGCATGCTATGGTTAAATGTGTTAAAGAAATTTGTCTATGAACTATTCGTCTTGTTTCGTTTTCATTATACAAACGAAAACGGGTCTCGTCGCACTCCACGTCAAAGTGTAGTAAACATTGTCATATAAAGCTTACGCGAGACTTGGCGGGTCTTGAATCAAACTCCTCGCATGTACAGTGCCTCGCAAAACACTAAATAATGAAATCTCGAACTTTAAGTGAATTAAGAATGAAGTCTCGCCAAATCTCTAACTCTTAACAATTAAATCGGGCATATGTTTCTAATATTCGGCTTGGTGATTGGTCGAAAATCTTCGCCAAACTGTAATAAATATTAGCATTTGATACGTTATAAGGATATGCAACTAACTGAGTCTAAATATATATGATAGGTGTCATTCTTGTAATTATTAGAGGTACAGTGTAGAAAAATAAAATAATCAACAATAAACTCCCCAACTCTTATTGCTTTTCAACTTGCAAAGTAATGTTTGAATATTGGCCATTCGTGAAATCGTCATACTGTGGCTTAAATTGAGTCCTCTTCTACATTTGAAAAATAGTTCAAAATCAAATAGAAACTTATAACGTCCGCTCTGTGCAATGGTTCACATCGTGTAAGTATTCCATTGATTAAATGTTACTAGAAACGGTACAAACGTCGCTCTTTGCCGCTTGTAAACAACCGTCTCGATAGCTGGTTACGGTAATAAAACAGTTATTATTACAACTAGGATAATTGTCTAAAGCACGAGTATTCCTTAGACAAGGTATCACATCTAGCAGTTATTCCCATGTAAACAAACATAAAACTGTAATTTTAAAACTAAATTTATTTGCGGAAAATTGGTGTTCCCCGCCCTCCATACACGTTTCTCTCCGACGCTATTCTTTTTATCCAGTCACCAGGCTTCACTAGTGACATAATAAAGGGGGTGCAAATAAACTTAGGTTTAGTAGGTTACTTCCGGTAGTAGAAGGTTTATTAGGTTAGTAGATAGGCGGAATTATTCTATAACCATGGAACTATTTTAATTTTCTGCAAATATGCATGAACATGTTGTCGGAATAGATCTAACAGAAAATTCACCAATATAATTATTCAAAGAAGAAAAAAAATAACATAAATGGCCATAGCTGGATTCGAACCCGCACCTGATTCTACAAAAGCCAAATTTAATCTCTCTAGAGACGTCGTGCTTACCAATTACGCCACTGAGGCCACATACAAAGAGACGTTGATTTATCAGTTTTATTAATTTAATTCACCGCTGGCGAAGCGCGTTTTTGATAAAAATCAAGTCAGGGAGCAAAGATTTACAGATAAATAGTAAAAAAAAATCTTTTCACTCTCATAATAATTTGATTGATAAGCTCTTACAGGGGCGGTGATTGTCATATATCTAAATATAGGCTGTTCAGTTCCATCGATTTATGAGTGACGTTAGCCCTATCTAAAAATAGAAACCGAGACGACGGAACTCGAATTTGACCAGAGAGCCTCCGGGAGAATATTATCATGTCTGTTTGAATAAACATATCGACTCTCGGTTCAAATGATCTTATTTTTCAAATTCAACCACGTTTTCCCTCTTGTAATGTAGATCTAAGTATCAAAACTATTTTCCTTTGCGGTAGCTCATTATTTACGTCTATAGAATGGAAATGAAAAGGGAGGTCCGTTGATCGAAAAACCGCATTTTCAATGCAAATTATTTCAATATTTGTATGTTTTATGAGTCTATGAAAAAATATATAACTAAATTGACTGGATAAATAGAATAATAGGTTAGTGCCGTAGATGGGACGCCTTTATCCGACTCGGAGAGAAAACAGTTGAGGCTCGGCAAGCCTCGCCTCAACGTTTTCACCCCTCGTTGGATAAAGCGTCCCATCTACCGCACTAACCTATTATTCTCTATATCCACAAGGCACATTTTTCTCACATGATTAAGGTTATGTTTGAACCTAGATTAATGTGTAGTTTTCATTATAGATACAATGAATGGGCTCAAATACAATTTGCCCTCTATCTTTAAGTCCGTTGTTTCGTTTAATGTAACAAGAAGGCTACAATGCATATGCTTTTCGATGAATATACTATAAATATATCCAGGTATATGCTTCTACGAGCTATAAACGGACGAACTACCAATGGTGATAAATAAGGCTATATTTGGAGCTCAGTCATTTTTTATCGGAATGACACACTGGAGCGCGGCAGTTACTTTAGATGCAGAAACCATGAAATAGATGCTGGTGATTTCAAATCGGAGTTTTTATCCATACGCGAAAGAAATGTAATCAAGCCGTAAAATGACATCTAATTGTAAAGAACAGGTTTTTATGTTTGCTGCAGTTCATTTTGCAACACTGATTGGATTTGGCGTTTTGAAGTTTGTAATACATGTGCCTTTCATTTTCTATGTTCGTATGAAAGTCCGATAAGACAAATATTTACTTATTATTCGCTCGTGATGTAAATGATATGCAGTTCATAAGACTTCTGAACGTATTTTCACATGTTACCATGTGCAGTTGATAAAGCTTCAGAACGTATCCGCACATGCTAGTATGCGCAGCTCATAAAACTACAGAACGTATTTTCACATGTTACCATGTGCAGTTGATAATGCTGCAGAACGTATCCGCACATGCTAGTATGCGCAGCTCATAAAACTACAGAACGTATTTTTACATGTTACCATGTGCAGTTGATAATGCTGCAGAACGTATCCGCACATGCTAGTATGCGCAGCTCATAAAACTACAGAACGTATTTTCATATGTTAACATGTACACCGCATGTTATAATGTGCATCTCATAAGGCTGCAGAATGTGATTTCACATGTTAACATGTACAGCTAATAAAGCTGCAGAACGATTTGTCACATGTTATAAGTGCATCTCATAAAGCTGCAGAATGTGACTTCACATGTTAACATGTGCAGCTCATAAAGCTGCAGAACGTATCCGCACATGTTAGTACATGTATGTGCAGCTCATAAAGCTACAGAACGTATCTTCACATGTGAACATATGCAGTTTATAAAGCTGCAGAACGTATCTTCACATGTACAGCTCATAAAGTTGCAAAACGTATTTTCACATGTTTACAATTTGTAGCTCATAAATCTGCAAAACGTATCCGCACATTTTAGTATGTGCAGTTCATAATACTGCAGAACGTATAATCACATGTTAACACGTGCAGATCAGAAAGCTACAAAACATATTTTAACATGTGCGGTTCAGAAAGCTACTGGAAATATCTTCACATGTTCACATAACTTCACAAGCTAACCCAAATCATGCTTAGTGCGACCCAAATCCGAATTTATAAATTTACACAAGACTGGACACAAGTACAAAAATGGGTCATGCAGGAAACACCACAAACAGCCGTCCGGACAGCAACACAAGAAAACACAGCAAATGTACATAAATAGCAAAAACATAAAGAGACACACAAAGACAAAACAAACAAACAATAGGTGGAAGATGGAAATACCACCTTGGAACGGTCAGTGACAAAAAACACTGGAGGTTTAAACCGGTTATGGGGCGCCCAACCTCACACTTATTCCATCCCCACCCTAAAATACAAACAGTGTAAATAAACGCATCCCCTCTCCGACTAATGCGATGGCAAACTCTCAAACTCAAAATATCGCTTACCAGATCCTTGAGAATTAACTCGGACTCAAGCCAAAAAAGGGGTTTCTAAGCTCGGGTCCTGATTTGCATTTTGAAGCAATTGTTGCTGAGCAAAGTTTGTTCTATTGATCAATCGTATGTAAAAGATGCTATCTATGATTGAATTGTTTCTGCACGTGGCCGACAATATTGGGTCACATTTTAACCCTTTCCCACAGTATTCATGTCACAAATAATGACGTCATATATATTTATTAGCTGATTGTTTATAATGGCGTAACAGGATATGTTGGTATTAAAGCCGTCTGTTCTGGGTATACTCTGTTTTCATAGGTGTGAAAAAGCGTTTATATAAAAGAAAGTGTACATGAATAAGTCACCAAACGCATTGAGTCCCACTTGACATGAAACGAACTACACGAGCACCATCAGTCGACATACCTAAAGGATCATGCAACAGAGACTGCTCTCCTGAAAGTTCAAAACGACATCTTTCAATCCCTAGATTAAAAAAAACGAAATTACAGTTCTGGTCATGCTCGACTTATCGGCTGCATTTGACACTATCGATCATATAAATATGCTAAAATGCCTGGAAAAAGACTTCATAATCATTGGAAAACCCATTTAGTAGATAACATCCTACTTGAATGACCGCTATTAAATAGTCACAGTTGAGAAATATAGCGTGTCACAGGGATCGGTCTTAGGACCAAAGCACTGTCGGCTCAATCTGCAGAAACCATGGGATTAACCACCTATGCGGATGAATCACAGTTATACCTGTCCTTTCAGCCCAAGGACATTTCCTGTATACAAGAAGCTTTATCGCGAGTTGAGAACTGTCTCAAAGAAATAGTCTCTTGGATGCACCAGAACATGGAGAAGCTCATTACTGACAAAACTGCGGTCATCCTGTTTTATACAAAAACACAGAAGCACCTGCAGAGGTTAAAGTGCAAGTAGGGCCCTCAAAGAACAGACCACCTTTGTGTATTAAGAATATCGGTTCATGGCTCGATTCACAAATGGATATGACAACACATGTCAATTCCGTGTGTAGGTCTAGTTATGCTCAGATCCGGCAAATATGCCATATTAGAAGGTACCTCTCACCTAATGCTACCAAGACTTTGGTGAACTCTCTTGTTACATCAAAAATAGACTATTGCAATTCACTGCTGCATGGAATTTCAAACAACTCACTGCGGAAATTTCAAGGAGTGCAAAACACAGCCGCCCGCATCATAACCAGAACTCCTCGATATAATCATATCACGGCGGTTCTGAAGCAACTTCACTGGATTCCGGTTCATCATCGGATTGAATTCAAAATTCTGACACTTACATATAAAGCCATGCACAATAAATCTCCCAAATACAGTGTCGACAAGCTTGACGTGTACAGGCCACGCAAAGAGTTAAGATCAGCAAGTAGATCATTGTCGTTGGTTGTGCCAAAATGTTGTAGGGTAAAATACGGTGAGAGAAGTGTCATGCATGCAGCTCCAAAACTTTGGAATGGTCTACCGTCAGGCATTAGAGACGCAAGGTCACTGGCATGTTTCAAAAGGTGTCTGAAAGCGCATTTTGCAACATTTGTTACTATGACAGTTTAGTTCAGAATAGGAATGGCTTTCAGCCAACCTATTAAGCTAACAAGTGACACAATAGGCATGTACAGTGGCAACTAAGTTCATGATAGGAATGGCTTTCAGCTAACCTATTAAGCTAACAGTTGGCCCAATATATTGTATATGTATTGTATATCCTTCATTGTCTGGATAGATAATCATGCGGTTCGTTCCGATAAATCACCGTGAAGCGCTTTTGAACGCACATATCCAGTGTGAAAAAAGCGCTATATAAATGTGGTATAATAATAATAATGATAATAATAATAATAATAATAATAATAATAACCTACTTGAAAGCTTAAATGACACTGGTTGTGTAATGACAGTAATCCAGCGCATGTGTTTGCTACGGTTTTTGGGAAAATGAAAAAGGTTTGTAAAGGTTTGAAACGCAATTTCATTTAGATATATTTCTTTAGTTGCACAGTCAATTCTCTGATCGCCTTGTTAAATGTTTAATAATGTTGACGATGTTGTCATAGGAAAATAGATTTAGATAATTACACAAGCATAAATGCAGTCAAACGCATGGGGTCAAACTGGCATTCCCTCTTCCCATGTAGTGATCACTCGAGGAGGCGATACATTTACCAAAAACCAACATAATTATCCAACAGGAGAATCAAACTTGACAGAAAACTTGGCAACGTATTAGGATATGCTTTGGGCCATCATCTAGAAAAGGGACAAAACAAGATGAAAGTAGAAATATGGATGCGTCAATCTACGTATGACTATATAGATATTGTATTACCCATGATAAAGCCGACTCTGGTGCATATCGCAGCTTCCTGGTGGAGTACTTTGACCTGGAGTTATCCTATTTTCCTCACCTGCATTTGCTTTGCCGAATAATTAAGGTAGCTGGAAAGCAAATGTTAGCTTTTACAACATTCATAAGTAGCTTCTCCTTTACAGACTATTAGTACTGGCCTGGTTGATGAAAAAAGGTTTTGTGCCGTTATTTAATAGTAACATGGTAACACTTCAATAATTTGTTCTAATGTTATTTTGGTGTTAAGATTAATAGCATCCATTCATCAGGTGGTGACATTTACGTGATGCAAGATCTTCATATAATAAAGCGTCTCCGAAATATTTAGCAAGCATATATTTTACTACCAATGATAGAAAGTTAATTAGTTTTATAATTGGCTTTTGCAAACCACTGATTGTATCACTATTAAAAACGAAACAAAAAATATGGAAACATGCAACCATGCTTCCAAGTTAATTAGATTCTTTTCTATAATGTTTATAATTCTAATTTATTTATTAAGAAGTGATACAATAATGTTAATTAGTTTAAGAGTTTTAACACTGTGCCTGTCGAGCAAACGTTTGATGGTAGACAATATCATCGACTTCTTGCATTGCTCATTTTCTCCTATGCTATTTTTAGATCCTCTCTGAATAAATCTACCGAAAAGGAGCATTAACTATAGAAAAGGAGAGTAATAGAATTGTGTAGGCTTGAAACCATTGTGATAAAAAGAGCATTTGCTCCATAGGAGGAAATGCTCTATTTATCACAATGGTTTCAAAATGGGAATTTTATAGAGGCGCAAAAATGCGTCACTAGGGAGTAAAGTGTTAATTAAACACCACGGTCAGGGTATCAAACAGTTCTGACCCAGGTGAGATATCGATTTACTCGGCGTCTCATCTGGATCTCAACTGTTTGTTTAGGTAAGTACTCACCCTCCCGAACCTGGCTAACGGTTCAGCAATAAATTCGATACAGTGCTCCCTCCCTACAACGGCCCTCTCAATAACGATCCCTTCCTTGCAACAACACATATCACTGTTTCCGAAACAACAAGGCTCCAGACACAACTTTTTTACATCGTATTTTCTTTATGCCTCAATCAAACCCTACGTTGTGACCACTCTTTAGAATCACTTTGTGACGATTCTAAAGAGTGGTCACAATATAGGGTTTGCTTGAGGCATAACGGTTTTAGTTCTCGAAATACACCTTATCTGGGGATCTGCAAACAAGCTAATTATGTTTGATTTTCCCTCCCTATAACAACTCCCTCTGAACAACACATACAATCTTTGTATACCAAAGGGTGTCGTTGTAGAGAGGGAGCACTGTATATATATCTGGTGTGATGCCAACCTGGGAATTCCAAGATATATTGGAATTATTAAATGTGTTCTACAGGAAAATGGCCACTTACGAATCAGGATTTAGCAATGTAGTCACAAACCGACACGTGTCATATTCCGTTTACATGTACATCTATCAGTATACATATTGATATCCGATTCAGACTTTCTGCTTTCACTATTATATATATCGTATAATATATCTTTCAATTTCACGTTGTATACCGCTTACTAAATCGTAACGTTTAATGCTTATACCCCAATTTGTAACACAAAAGTACAAGATAAGATTACTGCTTATCAGTCACGTCAACTAATGTGGGACACTTTTCTTGTTAAATCTACATTGTTTTTTCCCACCAAAACCCCATCTTATGCGACCACAAAGTATAATACCGGTTGTAGAGGCAGGTGGTGTATTAATGCAGGGTAAGCATTATATAAAAAAAACTCCCATAGAGGTGTTATGCATTACTTTCGTCATTAAAAAGTCGTCTACTCTTAAACGCCCACACGTTTATTCATTAAGGGTTTGAATTTGTGAGGTTCTATTATTAATTTAATATTTTAGATTTTAAACAGTTTGGCTCAGCGTATCATTACTAATATAAGGAGTTGTAGTTGTATTATAACTATTAGTAGTAGTAGTAATAATAGTAACAGCAGTAGTGGTAGACATAGAAGTAATAATAGCAGCAGCAGCAGTTGTAGTAGGTTGTTTGGTTTTTATCGGGTTATCCGTCGCTTTAACAGTATTTCAGATATACCACGACGTCCACCTAGTAACTGGTGGAGTAAGACCCAGATGTTTTCTTATGCACGGAACAAATTGCATTATTTCGTGCGCAGAACAACATCCGGGTCCAAATGCCCAGACCGGGATTCGAACCACAGCGGTGAGGGGCTAAGCGATTGTCAGTCGAAGGCCATAACCATCCGGCCATTGAGATCCCATTAGTAGTAGTTATAGTAGTAGTATCTGCAATTGTAGCGGTAGAAGTATTATTATTATTATTAGTAGTAGTAGTAGTAGTAGTAGTTGTAGTAGTAGTAGTGTCATCGTTAATTAGCATATACATGTAGATTGGCATGTATAGTTTGAATTTGTGATAATCAACATGTTATATGACTTTGTTATGCACGTGCTTATATTATAAATGTTCATTAGACATTATATTTATAATCCAATAAAATGTCTTGATGTCGCTGAAACATTTATTTCATGTAGAACATGCCCGATGTGAAATGTTTTCTTTCTTTAGAAACCTGCTTATGAGCATTGAAGAATCGTAGTCAGCTTTCCGGACATAAACATGCTAAATCAATTCTGACAAAAAAGATAGTTAATGGGTTATGAAAACTTATTGCATACGATTAAAACCAAAATAAATGCTGTTTGAATAAATTGAACAAGTGCCATCCCTAAAGTTTGAAGCAGACCGCAAAGATGGCACTGAACTGCCCAAGCAAAGAGGGAAGTATAGTGTCCAACTGTAAAGGGGTCGACCATCAAGCAGGCAGTGCGCGGTAGTATAGAGGGCTTTGCCATCGCGGTTGTTGTAGTTTAGTCGGAGAGGGGATACGTTTATTTACACTGTTTGTTTTTTAGGGTGGGAATGGAATAAGTGTGAGGTTGGGCGCCCATAAACCGGTTTAACCCCCAGTGACTTTCGTCACTGACCGTTCCAAGGCGGTACTTCCATCTTCCCCCTATTGTATGTTTGTTTTGTCTTTGTGCGTCTCTTGATGTTTTTATAGTTATGTACATTTGCTGTTTCCTTGTGTTGCTGTTCGGGCGACTGTTTGTTCTGTATGTGGTGTTTCCTGCATGACCCATTTTTGTACTTTTATATCTCTTCTAAAGGAATTGTTTGATAAAATTTCCAAAAGGTCTTTTGACATTTATGTTCCATTTGTGATTGTTAAATCTATCAACAGAATCACAAACACTAACGAATCGAATAACCTGATAAATGTAAACCCCATAAGATGTAGCGCGGGGCACATCTTTAAAGGGATAATTAACTATGATACAATCAAAGTAATATCTTATGTCATCATTTCCAGACGAAATATTTCCATTTTTTTTATAGATAACGTTAATAAAAAGGCCGCATATGTGTCAAAACTATTTGCTTTATATATTTTGAGCTCTATAGAGTAGATTGAGGTTTTCAAAAAATCAAAACATTGGTTATCAATATTAACCCTTCGCTTGCTTTTCATGTCAATATACCTACCTGTAAATAGTGAAGACCCAGATGAGACAGCTCCTGCAGGAGCTGTCTCATCAGGGTCTGCACTATTTACAAGTTGAGTGTGCAACCAGTGCACACTCAACAGCAGTAATTGCACAGCCAAATACTTGTACACAGTGAATATATATATAATTATACAAGAGGGCATGGGTAAAGAAGGAGAAATGTATTTTAAAATTCAGCAAGCGAAGGGTTAAATATGTCATCTAAATAACGTGATGTATTATTGAAGGCACTGATGACATCTGCCTGTGAATCGGGTTAAAGGCTAGGAAAAACATCCGCCCATAGCAATACAAAAACAAGTCTGCAATTAAAGGTGCGCAGTTGGTCCCCATGGGAATACAAATGGCATGGCGATATACAGAATTAGAAAAGCGAACACATAGACTGTGACAGCATAACAAAGATCTGAACAGGTCAAAGAGGTATACTTATCTACACTGTCATTGGTAAAGAACGCACGTCTAAAATGATACTTTTTCTCCAGAAATGTTTTGCTAATAAAGTTTGTAAGTTTGACAGTTATAGAACGTGTGGTAATGTAGTATAAATAGTAGAAAAACCATCGTATGTTCTAAAGTGTAAGCTTGGTGTTGCCGTTTTGTAATTTAGTTAAAACCTCATTGTAGTCGACCAAAAAAGGTTAATTCCGGAATTCTCATAAGCTTTATCACATTAATGCTTGACATGTTCTTAACTGCTGTTAGACACGGTGTTATTAACTTGGACAGTGTAGTAGTGGTGCATTACACAGAGTTTACAATGAAGCGTGATTTATATGGAGTTTTATGCAGTTAAGGTATCCAGTACATTGTCAAAAGTTCAAATACGTATCGTTATCGATCTTTAAGACATGTGGCAGCTTAATGCATGACGAATTTCGCACAGAAAGCTTCTGCATGTCTTTTACGCACCATTAAGCAGTCACTTGCCTTAAACGGTCTAAAGTCTTCTATACTAGAATTTAGAATTATCGGGGACATCACAATCAGGACAAAACCTGACAGATATCGGCTTAACGAATGTTTCAAACAGTAAAATAGAACAATTAATTTAGGCCGCGTCAGTTTCGACTTTCAGTCACATTTGGTCTAATTACACACGTCAGTTAGATTTAGGAAGCTAATAACGACTACTATGGCTGAGATGTTAGAACGCTTAAATTAATAAATAAAGATTTATCGCGAGAACTATGCTACTTCTAAACTTATACTCCTTTCTCTCTCCTTCATCCCTCGAGAATAGTGTATACGAAAATGCTATGGGATACGAGTTAATCATTCCAATGCTGAACCTTCAGAGTGAAATAGTCTATCATTGTTTCCTGGTCCATTCAGTACAAAAGGGTAAACTATGCGAGAAGAGCTTAGCTTGAATGACAAACAGTGTAGAACCTATGAGCTGGGTCTATACTGTTTGCAAATGACAGTGCTCACGGTTCCCCAGTCCAAACACAGCATAGTTGCTTACATTACTATGAGTATTTCCGGAATCAAATATAGTACAAGACATCACATTAAAACAGTCGCTGTTTGTTCTCAAATAAAAGCTAGACATCTCGAAATTTGGAAACATATTCTGGTATGTGTTAAAAGCTTCGTACGCACACGCAATCATTTCAAACAGTGCGCCAATATTGAAATTTTTGAATGAATATTTATTGTGCTTCAATGTGTGTATTGGGTTTGACATTCTACCAGTATTGAAACGATGTGCATACTCAAAGAAATATATAGTGATGCCATACTTAAATCTAAATTCGTATGTGATACGATGTAACATCTACATATAACAGTCTGATACTGTTATATCTGGGCTCTATATTGGTCTATAGATATTCAAAATTGAATGGGTTATGGTGATTGATTTGATGACTGCAATACATGTTGATTTATGTTTGGTTTAGTATTTATCGGATTTTACGCCACTTTAACAGTATTTCAGTCATATCACGACGTCCAGCTGATTACAGGTGGAGGAAGACCCCAGAAGTTCTTCTTTGCACGGAACAAAGTGCATTGTTTCCTGCAAAGAAGAACATCCGTGTATATTTATGTAAACATGCATAACATATAGTTAGTAAAAGGAATAATTGTATATAAATATGTGAAATGTATGTATGTATGTACATACGTACGTACGCACGTACGCACGCACGCAGGCACGCACGTACGCATGTATGTACGCACGTACGTACGTACTTATGTATGTATGTATGTATGTATGTATGTATGTATGTATGTATGTATGTATGTATGTATGTATGTATGTATGTATGTATGTATGTATGTATGTATGTATGTATGTATGTATGTATGTATGTATGTATGTATGTATGTATGTATGTATGTATGTATGTATGTATGTATGTATGTATGTATGTGCGTATGTATGTATGTATGTATGTATGTATGTATGTATGTATGTATATATGTATGTATGTATGTATGTATGTATGTATGTATGTATGTATGTATGTATGTATGTATGTATCTTTCTATAATATATATCTATCTATCTATCTACTTGTCTTTGAAATCGTAGGTGTGTTTTAATTTCGATCTTAGTTCTTTCTCCCGTAAGTAGTCGATCCAGTTGTTTCTTCTGTCGTTTTTTATTAGTAGACAGCTTCTGGATTTGACGTGTCGCAGACGACAAACTCAGTCGGATTCAGTTCATATGTTTAATACTCTGCAATAATACTCAGCAGCACGTACACTGCGGAACAGGGACTCAAGTTGTGGACTCAAGTCCCACTCACTCTGCTCACTCCTCTGTGTGGTGCCAGGCAGTAGGTTAGTTACCGCTCTTCATGCAAACAATGAAATGCACAGGTCACATGACAAACGAAGCGATGAAATAACCAATCAACGACCTCGTTCAACATCGGGGAAAACCGAAGAAACCTTACATATACATAGACCAGGGCTAAACCGGTTCTTGTAACTAAATTCAACCAAGGCTTGACAAATGCTTAACTAAAACTATTAAAAGAATGCATTAAACAAGGGAGGTAAAAACCGACGTCTGCTACATGCTCCGCCTCCCTGAAAAATGATGTCCCATCATTTATCTATTCTACCATTAACAGTACTTTACTAACTACAGCTACAGTATACTATATATACTATACAACGTACAGTTCACCTAAGTCTTTACCTATATAATTGCACTGAACAATATGAAGAAATACTTTTTCAGCATATCTGATTTACACAAAAATTAAACGCAGTAGCTTGGACGAAAATAATAAGATCAAATAAATACTGATGGTAAAAGTCATATTTATTAAACAATACATTCACAAAACAAAATATTTCCAT
The DNA here is from genome assembly GCA_963576725.1 of Azorinus chamasolen. Taxonomy (NCBI): domain Eukaryota; kingdom Metazoa; phylum Mollusca; class Bivalvia; order Cardiida; family Solecurtidae; genus Azorinus; species Azorinus chamasolen. The sequence continues at coordinate 110,696,825 of OY755236.1, forward strand.
TAAACAGACTATTTCACTCTTGCTCCTCCCGCAAAAATAAATTGTGTCCTCACAATTAATCATTACAAGGATATCTATGGAAAATATCTGAAAAAAATTTACTGTAATAAAACAAACACTATGTAAACTAATTCATGATCGCTTCCCAGAGCCTGTTTGCCATGTCTACGCTCACTGTATTTAAAATACCTGAAGCCAAAAGCTTATCTAATGCCTCTGCCCTTGTATCTAATGGTCTAGCCTGAAACTGAATTTCATTACAAACATAATCTTTCAAGTATGCTGGGGGATTCCGTACTCTACCAGATCTGCGTGGTGGTGGTCTTGGAGGTGGTTTTGCTGCCTCAACATCATCTGTTACTCGATCAACTGCACCCGTTTATTCCTGTTTATCCTCTACACCTTCAACACGGTCATCCTCTATAGAAGGAACACTACCCTGACTAACACTTTTATCAGGTATATCTTCACTGAGCACTTCCTGAACACTTCCTTCATCAACTAGGACAGTAACAGCCTCAATATTTTCACTTGATGTCAGTGAGTCCAGACTGTGGACGTCCCCACGCAAGTGTGTTGTAGTAACATACTCGCCATCTGACTCCGACTCATCATATGTGACGTCACCCATCTCCTCTGACTTATCAACTTCTACGGTTGATTCTCTTTCCGTATGCATCACTCCTTTCCTTGGCTTAGGAACTGGTTTGGTAACTTTGTGCTCATCTTTCTGTGAAGTGTCTTGGTACTGCCATCAGGTGCTAATACCTTGAATACTGGTATGCCATCTATAGTTTGTTCTATTACTTTGTATGCTGTATCCTCATACTTGTCTTGAATTTTGTGTTTACCGTCATGCGCTAAAATTTTAACAAGTACGGTGTCCCCAATTCCGATCTTACTGGCTTTGACTCTCTTGTCGTAGTGCGTCTTTTGCCTTTCTCTGGCTTTATCTGCATGTTTCTGAACTGTTTCTCTAGCAAACTCAAGTCTGTTCTTTAATTAGCTAATGTACTCATCCTCTGAAGTATCTGTATTCTCAAAACCAGAACATTTCTCAAAAAGATTATCAATAGGCAACTTCTCCTTCCTACCAAACATTAACTCAAAAGGAGAATATTTTGTAGACTCGTGTCTGGTAGCATTGTATGAGTAAACCAGCGGAGCCACATATCTTTTCCAATCAGATTTCTTGTCAGGGTCGAGAGTTCCTAGCATGCTCAACAAAGTCCGGTTAAACCGTTCACAAGCTCCATTTCCACTAGGATGGTATGGTGTGGTCCTCGACTTGTCCATCTGAAACACTGTACAAAGTTCCTTAATGATTTGGCTCTTAAAATTCCGACCTTGGTCCGAATGTATCCTAGTTGGTATTCCATAGTGCAGTATAAAGTTTTCCTAAAAAGCTTCAGCTGTTGTTTTTGCTGTTTGGGTTTTTGTCGGTATAGCCATAGCGAATTTAGTGAAATGGTCTGTAATAACTAAAATGTTGCTGAATCCCTTGCTGGCTTCTAATGTCAAAAAGTCCATACAGACAAGTTCTAATGGATGAGTAGTAACAATGTTGACAAGTGGAGCTCCTGTGTTCAAGCCTGATTTCCTCCTTTGGCAGTTCTTACACTTCCTAATCCAATGGTCACAATCTGAAGACATGCCAGGCCAAAAGAAGCGTTCTCTTAACAGAGACGTTGTTCTATCTCTGCAAGGATGGCCAATGTTATTGTGAAGTGCATCTCTTCTGTATATTTCTGGCAACACTAACTGAAGGATCTTCTCATCATTATCTATCAGTTCTCTATACAAAACTCCCCTTACTACTTTGAATCTGTGAAAGTTGTTTTTCATAGCATGCTCTTGAGCTGTGTAAAATCCTTTTGGAAGTTTGTTTTCTGTAGCAGCTCTGAGCCATTTGCCAATTAAGAAGTCCTCTATCTACTTAACTCTTATCTCTCTCAGTTCTATCTGAGCAAGATGTTCACCTGCAGTGTCTGTGGCATCAATGATGTTGATTGAAGCTGATGGCAAAACCTCTATGTATGCTTTCAGTTGTATAGAGCTACAACTTGCTTTGATTGTGCTGTCATCCAATCTAATCAGGTTGGCTCGTTCAGTATCTGTCACTTTCTCATGGTGATATCTTGAGAGCACATCAGCATCTGTATTTCTAAGACCAGCTCTATACAAAATTTCAAAGTCATATCCAGCCAAAGCTGATACCCATCGCTGACCTGTAGCGTCAAGTTTGGCAGATGTAAAAATATGTGCCAGTGGATTATTATCGCTGTATACCACAAAGTGGTTTCCTATCAGATAATCACTGAACTTATCTGTAATTACCCACTTCAAACACAAGAATTCTAATTTAAAAGCTGGATAATTCTTTTCTGAACGTGAAAGGCTCCGACTTGCATAAGCAATGACTTTCTTCTGTGATCCAACCTGCTGATATAGTACAGCACCAAGTCCTGTTGTACTAGCATCTACATGAAGTTCAAAAGACCGGGTAAAATCTGGGTATGCTAAAATAGGAGGGCTGGTCAAAATGTCTTTTAACTTGTCGAAAATTTCTTGCTCCTTTTCTGTCTAAATCCATTCTTTCTTTGTAACTTTGCTGTTTTTCTTACATGCTGTTGGAGGTAAAAGTTCATTCAGTGGTTTGGTGATTTTTGAAAAGCCTTGAATAAAACGTCTATAGTATCCAGTGAACGCCAGAAATGATCTTAGCTCATCTGCGTTGGATGGTGTTGGCCAATTACGTACTTTCTCTATCTTCGCAGGATCAGTTTCCACTCCAAATTCACTAACTATGTGGCCTAGAAATTCCATACGTTTCTGAAGAAAGAAGCACTTCTCTGCAGCAAGTTTAAGTTTGCATTCATGTAACCTTGTCAAAACAATATCCAATCTTTCTAAGTGTTGTTCAAAATTTTCAGCAAAAATGATTAAGTCGTCCAAATAGATCACGCAAATTTTCATATTCAGATCTCCAAGGCATTCTTCCATAAGTCTTTGATACAAAGCTGGGCTGTTCGAGAGCCCAAAAGGCATTTTCACAAATTCATAAAATCCTAAAGGGCCGACTGTAAATGCTGTGCGTTCGCGATGTCCCTCTTCAACAGTAACCTGATGATAGCCGCTTTTCATGTCAATGACACTGAAAAATTTGGATCCATTCAAGCAGTCAAATACTTCTTCAATCCTCGACAGTGCATATGCATCTTTCACTGTGCGTGCATTTAGCATCCTGTAATCTACGCATATGCGCAACTTCCCATTCTTCTTTCTAACGAGGACTATATTTGATGCCCATGGTGACTTTGTCTTTTGAATAATACTCAGCAGCACGTACACTGCGGAACAGGGACTCAAGTTGTGGACTCAAGTCCCACTCACTCTGCTCACTCCTCTGTGTGATGCCAGGCAGTAGGTTAGTTACCGCTCTTCATGCAAACCATGAAATGCACAGGTCACATGACCAACGAAGCGATGAAATAACCAATCAACGACCTCGTTCAACATCGTGGAAAACCGAAGAAACCTTACATATACATAGACCAGGGCTAAACCGGTTCTTGTAACTAAATTTAACCAAGGCTTGACAAATGCTTAACTAAAACTATTAAAAGAATGCATCAAACAAGGGGGGTAAAAACTGACGTCTGCTACAGACGTATTACCAATGATTACTCTAAGTTATAATAGTACAAGGTGTAGAACTTTTCCAACGTATGTCAGTACAAAAAAATGCATTTAAACGCATGTATTTGAATCTTCGAGTCATCCTCTTCGACTCGTATATTAACCCCAGTCTACAAGTTGGAAGACATATAAACAAAATAATTGGTTATCTACTATCATGTAGTCTTACAATAGAAATGAATAGCGTGTTTCTTTTTCTATCATGACCAATATCAGATACCCATTGTTGGTATTGATTAACAGTCATGATAGTAGTTTCAAATCATCATTGATAGCAATAACGTCGCATTTGTTCCAAACTGCCTTACAATCTGATCCTGTATTTGAAAGAGACGAAGTGGACATGGTTCTAAGCGGAGCATACTAGCTTAGATGGTTGACAATTAAACCTGTTCTTCATTTAACGCCTTTGCACGCATTTGCAAACACAGTAGACACAGGTGAGGAGGCTCCTGTAGGAGCGTTCTGATTTGTTTTTGAGATTATATACATCTGGTCCTACAGTTCATGTCTAAACCAACACTTTTGTTTTAACTTTTTACTTTATATACAAAGCATTAATGTAACGCATATTCATAACATAGTCACTTCATGCATAAATATTCATTGGGGAAAGGGTTAACGCGAGTCTGATAAACCGCACAATTTGATATAGTGAGGACATATTTAAAGAAATGGTCAATTCATGCTTAAATATTCATTTGGGGAAAGGGTTACGCCGAGAGGTTGATTAACCCCACAACTCGATATAGTGTGGACATAGTATTGTCAGACAGAGCACCCCTATACATATTGGTTACCTTGGATATTTGCTTGCATTGCTACTCAGGGAACTTAACTAGTACCTGTGATTTATGTTAAACTAACATAAGTTTATTGTTTTGACTTACGCGGGAACTGTGTCATTAATGTATGGGCAGTGGGCATGTTTAACCTGAACCGGTTCGAGGCAGCATTGTGTCTCAAGCACTGTCAATTGGTCTGATAGTATTCCTTTGTCATTTTTGCATATTGGGTGAATATAATAGTTATCAATTTGTAATTTTTGTATTGCATTGTGTAGCTTATATGTATAAGCTACGAAAGAAGACCTATTCTGTTGTCCTACATATGTAAGGCAATATTTTATATGTTTTGTTGTATGCCATACATACATCCAAGCCACGTGGTTCTGTCTCGTAACTGTTTGACGTGCTGATAATGTACACAGAATGTTACATTTAATGTTTGGTGATCTGAGTGAGCTGACACATTATATTCAAAATAAACGTTTAATTCCGTTGATTTACCGACACAGGGGCTTTCGGAAAAAGGATGGCTTAATATTTAACTATGATTCCTAAATTAATTTCATTTTTATTATTCTCATCGATATCTATATCTTAAATATCCTTTGTTTTAAATATTATATATATGTGTGTAACCAGGGTGGATAAAGATGACAAAACCCTAGTGGAGTTCGTTGAGTGTATTCTCCAACAATAATGCAGTATATATAGTTGAATAGAGATGAATAGTAGAGTACGTAGATGAATAGAGTCTGCAAAACAGATAAACATAATATAAGTTCAGAGAAACGACTATTTCTAACAAATTCAGTAAATGCAGCGTTGTCAGATGCGCATAAATACAATATTCAAGCGATTCAGTATATAATTTACTAATAAATAAACTAAGTAAACTCACCAGCTGGTCGGAATATGAAGCCTGCTTAATAATTAAGTAGTGAAGTAAAGATATGAAGATGTCTTCGCTAGAAGAATTAGAGCCAGAATGAGAGCGGGAGCTAAAGGAGATGTTGCACGTTAACTCGTGTCACGTGACTAAAATAACCACGTTATCCTCGCACGCATATATCAGACACTCCCAAACCGGTTCACTCTCTCTTTCCAACCATGGACATATACAGGTAAATAAATATAAATAATGAAACGAGCTATAGCAAGCGGAATTCGACAATGCTATAGTCTGTTTCAAGATAAAGCGCTGGCAACGGTACATGGGATCTACACCTGGGTTACATATGCATTAAAATACTCAGTTTTTTTAATATAACTTATTCATGTGTAGCGCTTCCGAACGCGCATATCCTGTCTGAAATGAGCGCTATATAAATGTTGTATAATAATAATAATAATAAGAAGAAATGATTACTCCATGCATAGGTGTTCACTAGGGGAAAGGGTTAACGCGAGGTTGATAAACCATGCAACTCGAGATAGTCTGGATATATTGCAAGAAATTATGTCTGTACCTCTTTGCTAAGTGGTTTACAATACTGTTATATATCTGTCTGTATTATACTGACAGACAGATGCCTGGTGGTAATTGAACGCCTTTGGCATGTTTGGGGAGCAAATGTTAATGTCTGTGTAATGTGTCAGTAACCCTTACCGAACTATGAAACTATAAGTTCAACCAGAGGATTTCTGTTTTATCATACCTTATCATATTAAATACACTGTACGAGGGAGAATTTGAATTTCTAGCGTGGATTTGTTTTGTAGATTTGCAGATTTGTTTATTTACCAATCTTGCAATGTCTTATTCTTAAATTCTTTAGAGAACACCAAGTGTGTACACTGTTTAGATAATTATTTCTAAATAGTAGTTAAGTTACATGTCAACTCGTAGATTAACTTTTAGCACGCTGTGGGTGGGTATGTGATTACCACTGTGGCCGGGTGTGTGATTACCGCTGTGGCCGGGTGTGTGATTACCGCTGTGGCCGGGTGTGTGATTACCTATGTAAACAGTTTGGATCTAGATGAAATGACGAGTAACTCGGTGTCTCATCAGAATCAAAACTGAAATCCTGGTTGAATCTGATCATTAATTGACTTTTAAAACTGTGGACGGTGAATACTATGTAAAATAAAGGCTAAGAGTTAATTGTCAGTCGTCAGTGGTCAGCATACGTCATAGCCGTAAGGAAGTCATTTGCTAAATGACTGTATGATATAGCAAAGAAACAACATGCTAGTTGTCAGTGGTCAGCACACGTCGTAGCCATAATGAAATCATTGGCTGAATTGTTGTATGACATAACAATGACATAACAATGCACTAACTTTAACAAGAAACAAGAACATTAACAACTGGTGCAGGGATCTTTTGCTGTTACTATTTGTAGGTTAACAGTTAACCTTTAATCTAATGTTCAAATTAGTTTCACCAAAATTCAAGCTATAGATTGTCTAGCAAAATGCAATCAGAGTGTCAAACAGTTTGGACCATGATCATGATCAGATATCAGCTTCTCGCCGTCTTATCTGGATCCAAACTGTTTGTATAGGTAACCATTATCACAAGCAGCAAACTAATGGTTAACATATGCAATTGTAATAACGAAATTCCCAGACGAACAGAATGAAAACATGTGTTGATTTGCCAAAATGAAAATAAACACACGTTTTTTAAGCATGCCTTTTAGACATTGAACAATCATTAATTTATTTGTTAATTTGATTTCTTTTCAATTGCAAATGCCATTCTCAATACTCATATTGTAACAAAGAATATATGGAATGTGAATTGGGACTAATTTCACACGATCGGACTCAGTTACTAGACGTGTGCGTAAAAATAAACATATATTGTAGGAAATAAATTAGTAGAAGCAAAACAAAGTGACAAATATATAGATAGACAGACAGTCAGACAGGTAGTCAGACAATCATATATCTGAAAAGCATCCCACTAAAACCAATACTGCCAAGTATAGTAAATGTATAGTAAAAATCAATACTGCCAATTATAGTAAAAACAATACTACCAAATATAGTAAAAACAATACTGCCAAGTATAGTAAAAACAATACTGCCACGTATAGTAAAAACAATACTGCAAAGTATAGTATAAACAATACTGCCAAGTATAGTAAACTATTTGTTTATTTGTATCTGGATTTTACGGCGCTCTAACAGCGTTTCATTCATATGGTGACGTCCATCTAAATACAGGAGGAGGAAGACCCCAGAGGTGTCTCCGTGCATGAAACAAATTACATTGTCCGAGCATAGAAGAACACCTGGATAGAACTACCGACCTGCCACAGGCCAGCTAGAAGGCTTCATCGAAACCAATCCTAATGTCAATATTTGGATTCGAACCACAGCGGCAATGGGATAAATCAGCAATGGGAGCATTTAACCCTTCGCTTGCTAATCGCGTCAATATACCTACCTGTAAATAGTGAAGACCCAGATGAGACAGCTCCTGCAGGAGCTGTCTCATCAGGGTCTGCACTATTTACAAGTTGATTGTGCAACCAGTGCACTCCACAGCAGTGATTGCACAGCGAAATACGTGTACACAGTGAAGATATATGTAATTATACAACAGGGCATGGGTAAAGAAGGAGAAATGTATTTTAAAATTCAGCAAGAGAAGGGTTAACACAATTACTGTCGAATGGAAGCATTCGATAATGCTTAGCAACAGTCATGCAGCAAAGTCCAATACGAGTGTTCTGCATTACGTTCGACTTGTATTCAGATACGACCTGTCTACGAGACATTGTATTAGACCTGTTGTAAAGGTTGCTTTAGATATGTTCCACTGTATACACATTACGTGCGACATTAAACCATAACATACTGACAGACACTATCTGCCAAACCTCTCATCAGTTGCAATATTCATACTGGCAGACACGACACTATCTGCCAAACCTCTCATTCATTTTTCATATTGAGGGAACACAGCAAACCAAATAATTGCTGTTATAAGGTTTCGAGGAGCCCTTTGATCTGGGTCTACACTGTTTGCCTGTTTCCTATTTAAGGAAATATGGAAACAAATAATGGCATTACTAACCTACAAACTTAGGAAAATTCATGGTCATATCCATTTTCACGATTTGTTTATTAAACGCATTAAAACTTTTAGGAAGAAAGGTTATGACCCTATTATATTGCAACACATATTGCATGTTTGGTTATCGACCCCTTTACAGTCGGTCGCTACGCTTTCCTCTTTGCTTGCACGATGACAGGCCGAGGGTAGTACTCTATGATGGTATACTCTTAAACCCAGAAATGGGATGAGCTTACCAGACTCATGTATTACCTTGTCTCTATCGTGCCCTTAACGGCTTCCCTGCATTTGCTCTGTCTTCAGCAAAGTCATTGAGTACATATTTGACGGACTTTCGCAGTTGTTATGCTATGTTTTACATTTTATACTGTGATTACTGTCTTCTATGTTGTGGGGAAGTCCGGCGGGGATACCTTTATTTACAATGTTTGTTTAGCTAGGGTGACTTTGAGATAAGTGTGAGGTTAGGACGTCAGTAAACCTGTTTAAACCCCCAGTGGTGATTTTGCTACTGACCGTGCCAAGGCGGTTCTCTCTTGGTCACCCTTACTTTTGTTTGTCTTGTGCCTTTGTGCTTGTGTTTTGTTCATGTTTGTCTCTGGTGCTCGTGTATGTGCTGGTTGGTGTTTTATGTGTTCTTCTCGTGTGTTTGTGTGTGTTTGGTTGTGTGTGTGTGGCATGCTGTCTATTGATGTGTTGGTGAAGATTGCGTTTTATGTGTGACTTTCTACTGTATATGTGTGTATGTGTATAAATTGATATGCTTTCTGTAGGTGTTTTGGTGATGGTGGCGTTTTGTGTGCGGCTTTTCCTGCTTGACTTTACTACTTTTTCATTATTGGATATTTATTAAATGCTTTTAATGCACTCGTAAAAGATTCAAGAGAGATTTCTTATCCTTTGACAAAAGAAACTGTAGAGTCCGATCTATATCATGACATAAGCAGCCAGAGCAAAATGAAGAAAATGGTTTAGGGAACTCAACTCAACTCAACTCAAACTTTTATTGCGATTTAGGCCACCAGCCCATACACAAGCTATCAACACACATAAATACACAATCATGTCTACATAACACACAAAGGAGCATGACTAACATGAAACATTACCTAGATGTAAGATTTCCTCAACTGCATACCATGATATATAAATGTGGCAAGACCTTTTATAATTGATTCGTTTTGAGATGCCATTAAGATATTGAATTTATGTAAAGAAGGATTTTCATAATATTTTCTCTGAATGTAAGTTTGACGTAGTAATGTATACAACGGACATTCCAATAAAAAGTGATACTCTGTTTCAATAGCATCTCGACAATGAATACATTTTCTACATTGCCTTGTAATACCAAGGTGTCTACCCTTCTCTATCATTAATGTGTGGGATGAAGAACGAAACGCCACCATATGGTATCTAAACTTTCTAACATCTAACACTTCAAGATACTTTTCATAATTAAGCACAGTTTTATAAAGTCTATATGGTTCTAATTTTGGACTTGTATTACAACTTTCAGACCAGTTTTGAAGATATTGATCTTGTAATCTTTGTGAATAAGCAGCTAAAAATAATGGTACATTACTAACATTTTGATGTTCCCACACAACTATCGGTTGTGTTAAACAAATTGGTTTATTTTGACAAATTGACTCCGTTTCTAACCTGTACCAAAGAGGTTTTCAAATGACAGCCACCTTGCGTTTGTCATGGTAATAGATGTCACAGGATAAATATGTAGCATTTGGAGTTTTCTTATGAACAAATCATATATCTAATAATGGATCACTTTAATCGAAATCGGTGCACTTTCTCTTTTGGTTATTTGTTAGGAACGCAGAATGTTTCTAACTGTTTAAGCTATATATCTTTAGCCTGCTGCAGTAGATGAGTACTTACCTATGCACACAGTTTAGATATTTAGCCTACTGCAGCGAATGAGTATTTACCTAAGCACACAGTTTAGATATTTAGCCTGCTGCAGTGGATGAGTACTTACCTATGCACACAGTTAAGATATTTAGCCTGCTGCAGTGGACGAGTACTTACCTATGCACACAGTTTAGATATTTGGCCTGCTGCAGCGAATGAGTATTTACCTATGCACACAGTTTAGATAGTTGGCCTGCTGCAGCGAATGAGTACTTACCTATGCACACAGTTTAGATCTTTAGCCTGCTGCAGCGAATGAGTATTTACCTATGCACACAGTTTAGATAGTTGGCCTGCTGCAGCGAATGAGTACTTACCTATGCGCACAGTTAAGATATTTAGCTTGCTGCAGCAGATGAGTACTTACCTATGCACACAGTTTAGATATTTGGCCTGCTGCAGCGAATGAGTATTTACCTATGCACACAGTTTAGATAGTTGGCCTGCTGCAGCGAATGAGTATTTACCAATGCACACAGTTTAGATCTTTAGCCTGCTGCAGCGAATGAGTATTTACCTATGCACACAGTTTAGATAGTTGGCCTGCTGCAGCGAATGAGTATTTACCAATGCACACAGTTTAGATCTTTAGCCTGCTGCAGCGAATGAGTACTTACCTATGCACACAGTTTAGATCTTTAGCCTACTGCAGTAGATGAGTACTTACCTATGCACACAGTTTAGATCTTTAGCCTACTGCAGTAGATGAGTACTTACCTATGCACACAGTTTAGATATTAAGCCTGCTGCAGTAGATGAGTACTTACCAATGCACACAGTTTAGATATTTGGCCTACTGCAGCGAATGAGTACTTACCTATTCCCACAGTTTAGATATTAAGCCTGCTGCAGCGGATGAGTACTTACCTTTGCAAACAGTTTAGATCCAAATGGCACGCCGAGTTACTTGGTGTCTCGTCAGCATCCAGACTCGTTGATGCCCTGGCAGTGTTGTTTAAAAAAGATACAAGATAAATCAACAGTGACAACCAAAATCGATGACATTCGTTTGCTCAGCAGGCTCATGCTAATAAAACGTTGTAATCGGAATCGATGCTTTCTCTCTTTTTGTCATTTGTTGGGAAAGCAAAATGTTATTGTTTTGATAGGATGCTTTATGATGTAAATATTTCAAGGCAATGTTTTCGTTTACAAGAGTTGTAGAATCAAATCTATATCGTGTCAAACAGGATATACCCTGATCATACGTCTCCTGATCTGGGTCAACTCTGTTTGCAAATGCGTTAAAAAGTGTTTATATGAGGGAAAGGGTTACATATAATTACAAACTGCGGACTAACGATTCATATTTGATTCATATTTTACCAAGAAGAATATATCAGTAGAGGTAACAAAATCTAAATATGAAGTGGATAACGGCACATTTAAGTCACTTTTGCAAGTTTCTCATTTCTCCAGGGGGGGACTTCACAAATCGAATTATATAATTAAATATGTAAAACATTTAGACAAAAACAGAAAAGACTATTTAAAAAGCAAGATCTGTCATTTCTTTAAAACTCGTTTTTTATTTCATTTTCAACGTAAGTATTTCCCAGTGGGGAAAAGTAGAAAGCAATTCTGATTTTGGTTTCGTATTCATGCAACATTAATCGGATTTTGTTCTAATAACGCCTGAAACAAGACTACTTTTTTGTATTAAATCTTACTTGCTTAGATTGGCTTTCATTTATTCTACTGATACCGAAACAATGTTTAATATCCGTCAGACATCAAACATTATTTGCATTTGCATGCGCATGTAACTTTCGTATTCAATGTTTCAATATTATGCAAATATTTCAGAATTCAGAACATTTTTGGAATTTATTGAACTTTATCTTAATGGTTCTTGCATTTTGATTGCACGGAATGCTAAGTAGTTTGTACCATTGCTGATGAAACATTTGCGAAATACATAACATAAAACATTGTGTGTACCATAAAATGGGCCTTAACTAAAACAGGTATTTCCTCAACACAAAACCACAATGTCCATTTATATAAATTACACGTTAAGTGCTTTTAGCACCATGTACAGTAAAACCACAGTTATTTGTACAATCTATTGCGTATTGTTATCGATCTTTTAGACCGATGGCAGCTTAATACAGGACACATGTGAACATTAAAAGTGCACTTGTAAGAGGATATGCAATGTTTTATACTATTTAATTTCTATCCACATGCACACGCAATTACAAATTATGTTATGTAAATATGATCAGTATCAGCGAAATGTATACATTTTTCATCAAATGTTATAAACCGGTTTTAGGTTATTATATACTTTGTAAAAGGCCAGATCATTGACCCCTACCCTTAATCTACTTAGTAATTAGAATTGACTCATACCTTTCTGAACATTGATAGTACCCTGCAAACGAAGTTCGAGAAGGGGTATATAGCAGTCAGTGTGTCGGTCGGTCGGTTGGTCTGTCTGTCTGTCTGTCCGTGACACAACCTTTTTACACAACCCTTTGAAATAAAGCTTTGAAACTTTACACACTTGTCTACCATTACAAGCTTCATCTGCCAACAAGAGTACATAACTCTGTCAAGCATTTTGACAGCAGTGTGGCCCTTTTTTGTCTTAATAGTTTTGGTTAAGGTTTTTGTTAAAGCCGACTTATCTACATAACCACTTGAGATAAAGCTTTGAAACCTTACACGCGTGTTAACCACCACAAACTTCATCTGCAGACAAGAGTACATAACTCTGTCAAACATTTTGACTGAATAATTGCCCTTTTTAACTTAGAATGTTTGGTTAAGTTTCTTTTACTAAAGTCCACGTATTTTCATAACCCTGTGAGATAAAGCTTTAAAACTTGGAACCCTTGTTCACCATCACAAGCTTCATCTGTAGACAAGAGTACATAACTCTGTCAAGCATTTGACACCATAATTATGGCCCTATTTAAATCAGAAAAGTTTGGTTAAGTAGAGGTTTTGTTTGATTTGCGATCAAGGCAGCAGAGTCGGGGTATTCCATCACCTTTAATAATAGTTCAAGTTAAAAATGTTGTATCAAACATTAACATATACGAAGTTTGTTTTACAAGCTGTGCAGATCATATACATTCAAAGGGTGTTTAGCACCTGTAATTTTGGTAACACATGTATATAAAAACAATTAAAAGTGTTATAGTGCCTACACATAAGCTAACTCAGACCATGACAGTTTTATTTTGAATATCAAAATCGTGTCGGTCACTGCCTGAGCTACAACTCAAATTGCGTTCTGGTTATTAAATTATGTATAATCAATCTACCATGCAAGAGCTGAAGTGTGTTGTAGGTAGTGCTTCATAAATAACCTGGTATTAACTCTATACTCATTATACACTTGGTATCGTGTTGCAATTCATTATGCATTCACGCTAAAATAATATGAATGAATATGGAGGTACTGACATATTTAGGTACTCAGAGTTTAACCCTTAACCCTTTCGCTGCCAATGCCGGATCTGTTATTACCTATGCAAACATATTGGATCCAGATGAGACGCCGAGTAACTCGGCGTCTCATCAGGATCCAAACTGTTTGTTACTGTTACTATGTGCTTGAAACAAAAATGAAGAAAATCAAAAGAATGAAAATTTGTAGCAGACGACAAAGTTAGCAGACGACAGAGTTTGGCAGCGAAAGAGTTAAAATGCGGGAACCGAGTATATAAGACATTTGCAAACAGTGTAGACCAATTTCAAAGGCCCCCAACGGAGCCCTTTGATCAAGGTATGCACTGTTTGTCATACAATTATAATGATCTTGATACAGTATAACCTCTCTTAACCGGAATTCTAGTAGATAAGAATTTAGACACTTTTAGGCAGGTGGCTGCTTAATGCAGACTTTCACCCTGCATTAAGCTGCCACCTGTCTCCAAGACCGATATTCATACTAAATGTAACGGCCGGTTAAGAGAGTTTTACTGTATAATGATCTTGATACAACCTTCTGTGTAACTGATACTTATAAATGTAGGAGCAATATTTAATTAACAGATTAAGGCTTAATTTAGAAAACGCTTTCCAAAATTAGCACACTAATTCAATTGTTAATGGGCATGGAAAAGATAATCTATACATGTCAAATGGAAGATGAATAATGGTTCGTAACTTGTAAAACAGAATGACATCAATGAATGTCAGAATGATAAAGAAACCCAAACTTGACACTAAAAGCTCTAATCTTGTTAATGGATTCTGACAAAAGGTTTATAAAAACGTTCCATCCTGGCAAGGAAACGGCAAAATGTGCGTGTTTGTATTAAAAGGGTCTGCAAACAGAATTTTAATTCTACGGAATATGCATGTGTTAAAATATTAAAACTTTAAGTTCTGATACAAGAAGATTCTTTACATGTCATTAATAATCTAGCATTGCCAATTGCGAATCATTGCAAATATTTCTATATTTTATGTATTCAGAAATTTTATAATGACTAAGCATTATGTTATCTGCCTATACTAAATATAGAATAGATACACTATGAATCCGAAACAACCGTTTTTAAAATCTTTTCAGTAAAAGCATAAAAACAATTCCTATTTATTTAATCCAATGATATTGCAACGCAGTGCATGTTTGGTGAACGATCCATCTTCAATCGATCACACCGCTTCTTTCATTGCCATTGTGATAAAACTCTGTAATGTTTGTTTTGTTTTGTTCTATCTGACGAACTTCTAATTGTTTATATACAGTATTTCTGACTTCAGAATTACACTTTTCGGTTCATTGAAGACACGAGCTTGGATTATTTGATATAGTTCCAGTTTGCATGTTTAACGAATCCCATTACATATATGTTTCTTGATTTACGTACGTATATGTTACAGGCAATCTGTCGAATCAGACAATTTATGAAATGACTGAACATTTCAGTCATTTCGTGAAATGACTGTTTCACTTAGTCATTTCACGAAATGCCTAAAATTGTCAGTCATTTCGTGAAATGACTGAAATTGAGAGGCCATTATTACACAGATTTACTAGATACCATAAACAGGGTTCAGGCAATGTGAGAAATGCCTTTTATCTAATTCTTTAAACAGCAATTGTTCATTCACATCATTATATATGCATATTTTTGTTTAATACTTAATATCTAATGAAAAGGTAGTATCAAGGTGTGGGGCAGTCAGGCGAGGATCTATATTTATATACAATGTTTGCCTCATTGAGTGAAAAGGGGAAAAATACATGTGTGAGTCATGCCCGAAAACACACAGCCGCCCGAACAGCACTATGACAAGAAAGTAGTGTAAATTTACATGTCTTTCCAAACAAAAAAAAGAGACACAAAAAGACAAAACAAATATACCGTAGGGGGAAGTACCACCTTAGAGCGGCCAGTGACACTTGTCACTCGGCGTTTAAACCGGTTATGGGGAGCCCAACCTCGCACTTATTCCATTCCCATCCTAAAAAACAGTGTAACTAAACATTTTGTTTGATATTGGACGCGTCTCCTTACATGGTTTTATTGCACAAGTGGTACTCCTGTCTTATTGTTTTGTATATATTAATGTGTGTATGATATATAGATATGGTGTTAATATGTGTTTGTTCTTCGTTTCAGTGACTCAATGCTGGTGAAGTTACTTTATACACAACATCCGTTTGTGTTACGTGACCTGCTCCGTGTCGCAGTAGCCCTTAATCAACTCCAAACTATCCTACTGTCGCAGTGCCATAGACCCACCAAGGTGATACTATACTTTTCAATAAGGCGATTTGTTAGGTTATGTTCTATTTTATTCTTGTGTAGGTAATGACGTCCCATCTAGTCTTTTGGTTTTGATGAGTGTCATTGCATTTTAGTTTATCATTAAGGGCACAGTGACAAAAGTTGGCTATTGTACTGTCGGTTTTGGGTAGGCAAGGCATTCGAGTAGACAAGGATCAGTTATGTGAAGTTTATGTATGTATGTGCGTTTTAGTTTGACATAATTTGGCTATTGTACTGTCGGTTTTTGGTAGGCAAGGAATTTAAGTAGACAAGGATTAGTTATGTGGATGTTATGTGTGTATGTTTATGTGCACGCCCTTCATTTGAACTTCTGTGGACTTTCGTGCCTCATCTTCTGCATATTTGTTTTCAACATAGTATTAGTAATGTATTAATATATTGATTTGTTTTGAATTACGCCATTGAAAAAAGATTCAAAATGCTTCTCATTTGATCTAGTGACATTTTTGTAATTGAGTTATTTGCCACTATTTGTCTTGCTTTATTCTACTGTAAATTATGCTAAAAAGCATATTAAGTGACTACATGAATTTGATTGCAACAAAATCATTATTTGCATTTAATATTTAATATCAGTGAGTCCCTCGAGTCCATTAGATATTTGGAAGGTACATTATATCAGGACCATTTAATGGGGTATGAATTTCTGTGGGATGAGGTAAATACTGGACCTGGACTAGAGCCCCCAAGTCTCATCTTAATCAAAGCTGTTTGCAAATGTGATCTAAGTCGCGTTTGTTAGAAAAATGGTTGAGGTTCAGACATACCAATAAGTGGTCGTAAAGGCGGATGACAGGTGAATTGGGTTATAGTTTGAGAATATCTATCTGAGAGGTGTTATGGATAGGTGATATATGTATATAAAAGACACAAAGAGACGCACGGACTTAACAAACAAACAATAGGGGGAAGACGGAAGTACCGCCATGGAACGGTCAGGGACATATGTCACTGGGGGTTAAACCGGTTTAAGGGCGCCCAACCTCACACTTATTCAATCCCCATCCTAAAAGACAAACAGTGTAAATAAACGTATCCCCTCTCCGACTTATCTACAACAACCGCAATGACAAATACAGTGGTAAAGTGCATGTAAAACGAAAACATTTAAGTGGAACAAACTGCATCTAGCTATCGCTAGTGTACTCAATGATTGAGCTGCAATCAGAGTAACTGTAGAAAGTAATAAGGGTACGACTAAAAGCTCACAATGGTTACAAAGTGGGTAACCTTGACATACGCTATTTTATCAAACATACATCTAATGGGTTACAACCGTATTTCCAGACATATCCTTCCGATGACTATGTGATTATAACATGTATGGAAAGAGGTTGCTTTACTCCTCAATGACCTAAGTATCTGATGGCGTGGGGACGATGAAGTGGGGATGACATACTCAATACTGCCAATGCCAATGAAAACATCAATACCAATAGTTCTTTATCATAAGGTTTATGCCATAACTATTTCGAGACAAAGGAATAGATGATTATTACTACGCCAACACCAGGTACAATTGAACTTCGATATCTCGAACTCATGGGACTATACAAATTTGTTCGAGATAACAGGAGTTCGAGTTACCGGATTTCTAATCTGGACAATTTCTCGAGTTGACAGCTTAATGCAGGTGTATAGTAATGCTGAAAGCTCCTGTGGGAGCTTTCAGCATTACTTTACACCTGCGTTAAGCTGTCACATGTGCTTCTATGATACATTTAAGAGCAGTTCTATATTGAAAGTTTTGGATGGATCGAACTTTTAGTTCGAGTTATCCCGAAGTTCGAGTTATCCGAGTTCGAGATATCGAAGTTCAACTGTATTTACACTTAAATCCATCCTTCGGTAAAAGTTAAATTTAGACTATGCGCTTAGGTGAACCAGTCGCACAAAAGTCACGTGAAAAGGTTACCTGACGCCATGTGCATGGTTAACAGGTATGATGTTCGTAGCAATGTAGCCATACATATGTCATACAGACATAATGTGTAAATTAAGTGACAATTTATCAATTAGCAGCATATACGTATTCAGAATTGGAACATATATAAAATCAGTGAAAACCGAACATGCTCACAAAGAAATACTGCCGAATTCTGACGCAAAACAAGGAAAGTAATTTCAGTCACTTTCAACAGATAATGACAAGACGGGTTCTGATGTGACACTAATTTAGGATTACGCTGACTGCGGATGCCGAGGCGGAGTCATCTAACAGCTTTAAGTCAGACGACGTCTAACTCATGAAGGGCTTTGAACCCAGCCTGTTTGACACAAATCACGAGCGCGTTCCCCGAGTAATAGTTGTCTATTGCACCATATCTAGTATTACATCGTAGGGTTGAGCGAACTAATTATGAAAATACAGGTAGCACAATATATAGCACATTTTCATAAACTGTTTATATATGTACATAAAAGCAAGTTAGTTCTATATTTAGCGATTAGTTCTCTTGTTTGATCATAACTAGGGTTCTTGAGCCCAGACGTATGAATGCAAGACTGTAAACAGTGCTGTCTAAAATAAAATTATTATAATTCCCCACTGTGTTTGGTCTTTGTGCTTGTGATTTTGTTCATGTGTGGAACGTTTGTCTCTGGTTCTTGTGTGTCTTTTGGTGTTTTCTGTGTTCATTTCGTGTGTGTGTGTGTGCGTTTGGGTGTGTGGTTGTGTGTGTGTGTGTGTGTGTCATGCTGTCTATCGGTGTTTTGGTGGTGGTTGCGTCTTGTATGTGCCTTTGCCTGCTTGACTTTACTACTTTTCCATTTATAAATTATTTATATTTACATCACACTGTCTATTTCTATCAGCTATATAATGATTACCTGATAAGATAAGACCAGTACTGTCAGTAATGCTGGCTTTGTAAGATAACGTGTGTTATATTCATAGGCTTCCATCTTCCCCCTATTATATATATTCTGAAAATGGGCGACCCCTCGAAAGCAGAAGTAGAAATGCAAAAAAGAAAAAGAGAAAATTGAAGACTCGGTTTTATTGAGTCTGTTCATGAGTAGTAATTAAAAGTGCAACACTACTCACGCCCCCTAGCACCGGCTTAAGCAGTATTCAATTTTCAAAACTAATAACATGAAAACTAATGATCCCGAAGGACCAGAAAATATAACAACACTGAGAATGAAGTACGGGGCGACTTTTTACGGCCGCCACACAAGCACTTAACACCTGCTGTTGAGCGAACTAATTATTTTTATAACTAACTAAATATGTTTGTTTTGTCTGTGTGTGTCTCTTTGTGTCTTTTATATACATGTACATTTACTGTTCGTCGTCGTGGTGCTGTTTGGGCGGTTGTGTGTTTTGTATGCGGTGTTTCCTGCATGACTCTTACATGTACTTCTAAAAACGTCTGATATTCAATAATCATGTATGATATGTCAGCATTGTTTGTGTATTTATAAAAAATTGTCTGAATAGTGCAGTTGTTGGCACGGTCGTTCCTCAACGATACCAGTATAAGAGAGTGCAGTGGTTGCCTGTCTTGAAACAGCGGTTTCCATGAATACCCCGAATAACTCCTACCTAGAAAACTCTTAACTCCAGGACATCAGTGTAATTGATAGTGCATGAGAACTAGTTTTATAATAGATGTAATAGATGTAAAGAAATCAAATTCAAACGTTCGTTTAATACCTCACTGCTGTAGATTTCTGCTTTATGATATGTCGATTAAACATTGTTCATTCTAATAAAAGAACAAAAATGAGTCGTGCAGGAACAGCAACACAAGGAAATAGCAAATGTACATAACTATAAAAACATCAAGAGACGCACAAAGACAAAACAAACATACAATAGGGGGGAAGATGGAGGTTCCGCCTTGGAACGGTCAGTGACAAAAGTTATCCACCAGCCTCACAAGCCCGTCCTTCATTCTAAGTGTTCTTGTATTTTCTGGTTCTTCGGGATCATCAGTTTCAATGCTTTCAGCAACGAAAATTGTATACCGCTTAAGCCGGTACAAGGGGGCGTGAGTAGTGTTGCAGCTTTAGTTACTGATCATGAACAGGCTCAATTAAACCGGGTCTGCAATTTTCAATTTACAATTTTAGCTTTCGAAGGATGTCCTACTTTCAGAATTTATCTACTTCATAACAACAGTGCTCATGTGGCGGATGTAAAAGTCGCCCGTACTTCGTTATCGGTGTTGTTATATTTTCTGGTCCTTCGAGATCATCAGTTTAAATGATTTCAGTTCGGAAAATTGAATACCGCCGTAGCGGATGCTAGGGGCGTGGGTAGCGTTGCACTTTTAACTATTACTGCTCATGAACGGGCTCAATAAAACCGAGTCTGCATTTTTTTTGCTTTCGAAGGATCTCCTACTTTCAGACTTTTTGTATTATTTTCATCTAGAATGTTTGTCATAAAATGATTTCTGTAATGACACACACACAGACTCTATTTAAAGACAGTTAAGCCAAGTATTTATAAAGTGGATATCTACGAAATTGATTAGTTCCGTACGGAGTGACTAGCATACGTGTTGTTTGTTAGATTGTTGTTTATATCCGGAGTTTACGTGGTTTAAATACTGAGATGCTCAGCTAATTACAGGTGGTGGCATATACCACATGTTGTCTGCGTACGGAACAACACCTCGATAGAACCACCGACCTACCGCAAGCCAGAATAAAAGTTTCCTGATATGAAAAATCCAAATACCCAGACCGGGATTCGAACCACGGCGGTAAGGAATTTAGACGTGTTCAGTCGAAGGCCATAACCACTTGACAACAGAGGCCTCTGACGCTATTGTGTAAGTGTTACAATAACTGGTCCAATCAAATCCACGTGTATTGAATTTCCTGTCTATTTCTAGACTACGGTCATTGATAGCCTGTTGTGTTTCTGTAATGTTCTTCTGCCGATAGCATGTTTTATTTGTTTCTAGATAACGTTTGGTATCAAAAGAATATTTGTGATGCCTATTAAAAAGGGTATGTCTAAAAGTACTGAAATAGTTCAGTCGTAGGTAATAAATATTCAGACCCCTCAATAGTGTTTGAAATCAAACTAATGTGTTAACCAGGTGCTACCGGATCACTGATAAACAGATAAATAATACATGACAGGCGCAACAGTTCTAGGTCCATAAACACAACGCTGAGTTTTCAAATGGGCTCATCCGGATTTGACATTGGACTACCTTATGGCGATGAATTCTGGAGGAAATCGGTCCCTCGATCGGATGACTCTTTTTTTTAACCCTCTGATCTGGATATACACTATTTGCAAAGGCCATTTTAGTAGGTTCTCGTATTCCTGCATCTACATAAAGTTTTTGCAACAGTCACCGACATGTTTAATAACATTATTAAATACAACTGAAGACTATTTCTATTCCTTAAAAATGCTTGCGTTTTTATTCATCCAATTTTGTACAGTGCTATTTTTGCGCTCTTTCACGAACCCTCTATAAAAGTGTTATCATTCATTTGATTCCTCAATACATTGATTGGCCTGCTTGTACTTCCGGAAAGCGACACAAAACAAATATATGTTATACGACATTCGGTCTACCATCGTGATAAATGGCCCTAGTCGATATCCTATTGACTGCACGTGTAATATATTTCTAGAATGTCATCACTGATAGCCGGTTTAATTTCCTGACATGTAATATTCCCGAGCTTTATATACTTCAAGCACACCGTCGACCTAGATCTATGTGAAAAGGAAATAAAATGTAACATACATTCTGTGAAAATCTGATGTTAGCGACTTTGTCAATAAAAAACAATCAAATCTCCAGACGTCAATAAATAATTCCTGAAGACTGCTGGTACATGCAAAATAATTGTTTACAGTAAATGTAATTCAACGGAGAATTTCACTCCTTCGTTAACTGTGTGAGGAAGTTTCATCTAAAATGGTAAGTATTCCAATATTGATACAGGTACTGTCTACGTATGTGATTTTGTTCGCATTCTGTTAAAGCAACTGGTTTAATAAAGGCAAGAGTAAAGCATTCTATGCACATTAAGATTTCAGTTGTACATTAAAAACATACGACTGCCAAAATCTTCGAGGTGATTCTAAAGAGGGGTCACAGTATGTGTGTTGCTCTCCCCGATTGACTGTGTTTTCATTTTTGTTAGAATTAAAAGGTATTGTTGGCGTTTTATTTCATTCTAATGTTGAAAGCAAACAGTGAATGTATTTCCATGATGATTTTACTGAGAGCATTTAATCTCCTTAATTGAATTGGTGGTTAAAGTACAGGCCAACATACAATTATTTAACAATTTGACTATTTATGACAGTCATAAACCTTTGATGCACAAGCAGAAATTAGTAGAACTGACGGTTTGTCTTGTTGATAAATCCCATCGATAACAACCTATAATGTAGGGCGCACGCTAAACTACCATCAAATGATCATAACACCGTCTCTTTGATCAAACAAATGATGCATTAAAATGTTGCGATGATCGCCTACACATATACTGTATTCCTGTACTATTCCTGTACTATAAATATTCTGAAAGTGAGTGATCCTTCGAAAACAAAAGTAGCAATGCCAAAAGAGAAAATTGCAGACTCGGTTTTATTTAGTCAGTTCATAAGTGGTAATTAAAGGTGCAACACTACTCACGCCCCCTAACACCGGCTGAAGCAGTATTCAATTTTAAAAACTTATACCATCAAAACTAATGATCCCGAAGTACCAGAAACTATAACAATACAGAGAATGAAGTATGGGGCGATTTTGAACGGCCGCCACACAAGCACTTAACACATGCTGTTGTGACAGCAGGTGTTGTGAAGTACATATATTCAGAAAGTGGATGCTTCTTCGATGCAAAAGTAGCAATGCCAAAAGAGAAATTGCAGACTCGGTTTTATTGAGTCTGTTCATGAGTAGTAATTAAAAGTGCAACACTACTCACGCCCCTAGCACCGGGTTAAGCAGTATTCAATTTTCAAAACTTATACTATCAAAACTAATAATCCATATGGACCAGAAAATATAACAACACTTAGAATGAAGGATGTTGCGACTTTTTACGACCGCCACACAAGCACGTAACACCTGCTGTTGTGAAGTAGGTATATTCTGAAAGTGGCAGATCCTTCGAAAACAAAGTAGCAAAACGTTTTATTGGGAACATGTTTTAAACAATTATATTGCTTAAGCATCACCTACTTGTCCAAATACATTGAAAATACTATTAGTGGATATCACCATCCTGAATATAAATGTGATAATTTTACTAATCTGTTTTTATCATTTTTTTCATTTATTGTCTATCAAAACTCTTCTATTAACATCGTCTAAATACTTCCATAAAATATTGTCAAATATTATGTAAATATTCAAATAAACGGGTTTTAGTATTAAAAGTTATTTTGACTCTCCTTGAAACAAATTACTTTATCTGCAAAATATTTTAAATTCGATGATGTCTCATGTAAAATATTTGTATATTGAAAGAAAGTACAGTAATACCTTTCTAAGCAGGACATAGAAACATGTCTTTCAGACAGGTGGTAACAGGTCAAGAAACCCGTTATATATTTATATAACACATTAGTACATGAAATGGACGAAGATGATTCTACATAATATACACTTGTTGTAGGGAGCTGAAACGTGATTTGCCCATTACGTTGAGAAAGTGAAGCAGTGTTTAGTATTGTAAACATGTGGTTTGACAAGTGTTTTATTAACAGTCTAACAGACAAACAGATAGACAGATGGCTTGAAAAATGTTTTATTAACTGTGTAATATAAATGTTTACATATATTGAACACACAACCTATCAACTCACGTTTTGCAAGTGCGTTTTTTTTATGAATCATCTTATTACCAGACGTAAGGATATGCAAACATACTACCATGGCATTTATACATTGTCTGAAGATGTTTATGAGTAAACGAAATAAGCAAAGCGAAACTTTGGCAATAAAATGATAATACGCGATTTAGAAAACCGCTTGTTAATATGTTTTCTTGTCAATTACGTGTTGCTATGGTAATTGCAAATGGAAATAAATGTTAACTAAATTTAATCGTTGAAGCTACAGTCACGGAATAGGACGCCTCTTTACAGAATACAGTCTACAGAAATTTAGGCATGAACAGAACTAGACTCATAATATTAGCATAATACATTATAGCAAACTAAAGTTCCCTGCTCAGCTGTTGTTACTATGTTTTACTATTTAATATAGGTGTGTGTTATAGTTCAACGTCTAGACAGTTTACAACATCCTTAAAAATAAACTGATACAGATAGCAAACAGTGTTGTTTTGCGAACAAGTGAACACGTGTTAATTTCAATGTGTATTATACTGATATGTGCTCTTTTGATTTAGAAAAAATCGGATGAACATTGTAACTTAGATTGGTAATATGCTGACAATTTTGAAAGTAGATCAGGGTAATATACTGACAAGTTTGACAATAGATCGGGATAGTGTACTGACAAGTTTGAAAGTAGATCAGGGTAATATACTGACAGGTTTGATAATAGACCGGGGTAATATACTAGATCGGGGTAGTGTACTGACAAGTTTGAAAGTAGAGCAGGGTAATATACTGACAGGTTTGAAAATAGACCGGGGTAATATACTCATAAGTTTGACAATAGATCGGGATAGTGTACTGACAAGTTTGAAAATAGGGCAAAATACTGACAAGTTGAAAATAGATTGGCGTTATGTACTGACAAGTTTGAAAATAGATCGGGGGTAATATACTGACAAGTTTAAAAATAGATCGGATGAAGACTTGCGTAAAACAATTTGGCCAACAGACTTTAGGATTATTGACATTTATTTGTCGAATGGTTAAGGGGCTGGTCACTCAATAAATCAAGCTGAAACATAAGTAATAAAATACAGTCTGTTTAAAGTATTCTGAAGACCAATCTGTTTGAAATAATATACAGTAAAACCTCTCTAAATCAGACGAAAATATAGTTTCAATACTGGTTAAAAAGACAGGTTACAGCTTAATGAAGGATTGATATCAAGCAGAGACTTCCTTCGATAGCTATGACTTTGACGATCACGCTGCATTTAACAACTACCTGTCTTAAAAGACCTGAAATCCTCTTTATCAGAATTCCGGTTTAGAGGGATTTTACTGTAGTGCATGATCATATAGTACTTTTGATATTAATGTATTGTAGATTCCCAGTATATAGAGTCCGTATAGTTTAAGTCTGAACAAGCCTACGTTTTCCCTGACTGACGTTACATAGCATGGTGTTGAAACATGTGCATGATAAACGTTTTTACTTGTATACACACGTAATTTTGTCTCAGAAATCATTATAAATGGTTATCTAACATATGGTAACTTTCGTTTTTCTTATGTGCCCCTGTTCATATAATAAGTAGGCGATCATTCGCAAGCAAAATCAGCAATGCAAAAAACAATTGTTGAGACGGTTTGATTGAGTCTTTTCTTGAGCAGTAATTAAACGTGTAACACAACTAACGCCCCTAGCATCGGCTTAAGCGGTAATCAATTTTAAAAATAAATATATCGAAACTAATGATCCCGAAGGACCAGAAAATATACCGTTACTGAGAATGAAGTATGGGGCAATCTTTTTACGTCCGCCACACTAGCAGTTAACACCTGCTGTTGTGAAGTGCGTAAATTCTAAAAGTAGGAGACCCTTCGAATACAAACAATAATGCAGAGAAAATTCAAGACTCGGTTTTATTGAGTCTTTTCATGCGCAGTTATTGGAAGTGAAACACTATTCACACCTCCTAGCACGGGTTAAGCGGTATTCAATTTTCAAAACTAATAACAAAAGTAATGATCTCGAAGGACCAAAAGCTATAACAACACTGAGAAAATAAATACATCAAAACTACTTCAATGCCTTATAGATTAGATACTATTGCAATAAGAAGCTTGTTGGTTGTTGCACATCTGTATATTGCCGTATGAAAGGCAATTACATTAGACTGTACGTCCAGACTAAAACAGTTACTCCCGAAACAACCTATGACACCCATTACTAGTCCAATCACTTCACTTATATTCCGATAGCTAAGTGAATGAATACATAGTAATTGATATTAGTACTTCACTGAAGAAAACGTGATTAAAACAGGACAGGGTTCCCTCGGAAACACGTCAAGCTGGGTTAATAGTGTTTGCACGAGAGTCGTATATGCTCGGTTCCCGTATTGGAAGGGTTACCCAACCGGACGTAGAATATGTGACCTCCAACTGCGAAAGAGCATGCTCAAACAATTGAACTAACTTAGCAGAATTAAAAGCACCGATTGATAATTGGTTGGTTGGCTGGCTGGCTGGCTGATTAACTGGCTGACTGGATGGATGGATATAGACGGATGGACTGATTGATTGAATGGCTGCATATATGGTTCATTGATTCATTCATTCATGCATTTGTTCATTCATTCATTCATTCAATCATTCATTGGTTGTTTGGAAGGGTATCAATTGGCTTGGTTGGATTTATTCAGGTAGTTCATAATAGTTCACACTAAGCACATTCACATAAGTCCATACACTAAGTGATAATTGACTTCAAAATACCAGAACAATTTAAAGACAATACTGTTAAGAATACGATTGAAGCCTTAGGGTGTTGATGTTATTTATGTTATCGAGTGCAATGGAGTCTGTATTAAACCAAAAACACTTAAACTACATGAACCGCGCTATGAATAGTCTACAGACGCATTTTGTATCATTGAAAACAACTGACTTATGCAAATACATCCTCGAATCCAGTTAAATATAGGAACGTGTTTTGTTTGACAAAATACATAGTACAGTAACAACTCGTGAAGTAAAGTTTGTAGAAGCAGGTGATTGAGTAAATCGGGGCAAATGTAATACGAAATAACTGCTATAGGAGTTTTCTGCATTAAGCTACCAACTGTATTGAACATCCAGAATTATACTTCGTTTGAGTGGTCGTATTAACAAGACTTTACTATACACTTATAAATACAAAGTGAGAAGTAAAGTCGTTATTTGCATTAACTTGACAAATGAATAATATTGCATTATGTAAAAGCGTGAGTTAAATATTTAGGGTCAAATGCATCTTTGCTTTAAATATATTGAACATGTGTGGTATTTCAATTCATAAGTTACAGTAAATGGTTGCTGTTCGCTCATTGAAAGCAACTGTTAACTACATCTGTAGCAAGTCGAATCTACCTCTTACGTTTCGGTACAGGAAGCTGCATTGATTCTGAGAAGAACGATACAATACGTTTTCCTTTTTTGAAACCGTATCTTGCTACCTCGTGGGTATACAATGTTGTGTATACGTCAATTGTAAAAATATAATATTTTGTTCGTTTTTCTTTTTTAAAACGCCGAAAACACCACACTTTGGATAATGATGAAGCATCAAGTTTATCCACGTCGCATTTGTATCCAAGCTGTTTGTGTAGGATTGTACCAGTTCGCTTAGTGGCAGACTAAATGTTAAGCTATTTGAGAACAAACACGACATGATACATCATAAAGGAGACCTGCATGCTGTGAAATTAAACCTTCAGTTAATGATGATAACATTCAGGAAATGAAAAGCAAATACGGCCAATGCGATATCGACTTGGATTAATTCACGTTTGAGGTGAAGTTGCCGGCTTAGCTATTATATTGTTTGGGTAACGCTCAGTATTAACTGCGATCAGTGTATTGGCAATTTGATGCGAAATCCGGTTAAAGATAAGGATATGTCATGAAACCAATATTGTGAATATGAACATGTGAGTTTGTTGCAAAACACTATTGAAGACAATGGACCTGTCTTACGAAAGGTCGTACGAGTGAAAACAAGGTCGTACGAGTGAAAACAATAGTATCAAAGTTCTACAGACGACAACTTCATTTAATATTATCTACACTAGTATTGCTTGTACGATCTTTCATACGATCAGTCGCAACTGTTCATTATGACATAGAGGATCTGTTGCGAGTTGTCTTTTAAGATCACATGTTCCTAAACGAGCCTTAGAAAATGTCATTAAGCGAGCCTTGGCGAGCATCAGATTCTTTTTCTCACATAACAAATAAGTGTATTATCGCCGTTTAAATGACATGTAAAAACATCGGTTTCCATGGGTTGACGTCATATCTGATGTATGACGTCATATATTCTAAAGTGATCTTACACGTGTTACAGATAAGGGAATCTTAACCCGTTGTTCTAACTGGGAGATAAGGGAAGGTATGTGAGAAATATATATCCTATCAGACCCGTTACTGTGATGTATAACACAGACTTGGAGGGTTGTTTATTCTCCACAATCATGATGATAATCAGCTCAAACACAGTGAAATAATTCTAAAAAACATGTTTGTAGACATCAAACTGTGTATGCTTAACATGCTGACATGTGTATCTAGGTTACTGCCTGTTAGTCGAATGACGATAAAAAATCGGTTTAGAAGACTATAGGTCTGCATTTTCAGTCCGTTAGTTTGTCAGTGCGCATGCTCACAGTTAAGTCGAGACGTTCGTGTCCGCTCTGTACAATCCAAACACATATGCATAGTTTGAGTTCTATAAATTTCTGAATATCATTTAGCTTTCTCTTTATCCCATGCATGTATGAGTAAAAAGTACCAACGAATAATTGTGTATTACTGTACCAAACCTACGGTAATAATTATGTAATATAACTTGTGTTAACAATTACGTGCAATAACTTGTGTTAACCCTTTAGTCAATCGATGCCATGTAACAAATGACGATATCATGAATATTAAGTAGTTTAACTGTTACCATAGCATATGTCCACAGGCATTTGCCACTACAGAGACTGTAGAACCATAAACATATTACATGATAAACAAACAATCAGTCGGATATGGTTATACTCTGTTGTCCCAGGAAGAACATGTATAGTATTGTATTTCCGTGGTATACTTATAAATTATGAAACGTAAATTGTATTATGTTCAATACAGTTGTACTCCACACGATAAAAACATTGTACATAAAAAGTACAATGTAAAATTGTATTAACATCGATCAAGTAAAAACTAATTCATTGCATGAGCTAAGCTTTCGCATTGTAATTGCAGTATACGACATGTCAAATTCAAATTGATTTTGAAACATAAAGTAGTCATATTGTCA
The DNA here is from genome assembly GCA_963576725.1 of Azorinus chamasolen. Taxonomy (NCBI): domain Eukaryota; kingdom Metazoa; phylum Mollusca; class Bivalvia; order Cardiida; family Solecurtidae; genus Azorinus; species Azorinus chamasolen. Next base: position 110,726,163 of record OY755236.1, read on the forward strand.
CATTTAAGTTTAATTTGTTAAAGCAAATATCACTCTGTAAACTATAGATAGGCTATCTATAAAACCCATAACAATCGGTCATAATTTCATAATACATTATAAAAGTGTGACATCGTAAACACCTATGTAACTGACATTGTTAACACCCATGTAACTTTACCGTACGTTGAATATTCTAACCCATTTCTACTGACATTCACTCATATTGACGCCTTTGGGCGCCTCTGTAAAATCACTTTGAAGCCATGGTGATAAATAGAGCACACAATATGTGAGTCAATTAAATCATTACCCTTTCTATAAGCCAAGGTTATAACACTTATTTCTTGAATCGGATATTATTCTCAGGTATACGATTGGTCAGATGTTGAGCTTACTGTGGCGTTTCCTGCATGACTCATATTTGTACTTTGCTCAATCTATAATCAGTTAGATACTTAAGAATAAGCTCAAACTTAGACTTAGCAGTTTGATAACCTCTGACCCCTATTTCGATCCCCATGTACGTGTTGCAATTGATTTCAGTTAGCAGTAATATTTTATAGAGAGACGATAAAAAGCATTTAAATATTTTTTACATGCAGACATTTACTCGTTTACATGTATAACTTGATTGATTAGTTTAAGGGCTTTTATCGTATTCAAATACATTACCTGCTTTGTCATCGACATCATCATAATCAGCATCTCAGTCATTTGCTATCATCACCAAACCATCACAATCATCGTTTAATGTGTAAGATAATAATTACTCGCTCTTTCGTTCCCTGTTGAATATTCAAGTAAGAAATAATGACATCATGAATATTTATAAGCTTTATTTCAAAATGGCATATGTATACAGGAATGTTTGGTACTGGTAGAAACTGTAGAGTTGGGTCTTTAAAAAATGCATAAGTAAACAGAGCAGACCCAGACGAGACGGCTCCTACATGAACCGTTTGATCGTGATCTACTTTGTTTACAAAGGCGTGAAAAATGTGGGAATGGTAGATATTAATTACTCGCTCTTTAATTCCCGTCGGGGGTGTGGGGGTTATTTCCAAAAACAGTTTTTGATACATTCACAACTGTCTCTCACTGTCACAAAGGGAGAGAAATGGCAATTTTGAGCGTCAAATGCAAGCATGGGGATTAATATATGTTATATTATTATATTTGCTCATGTTTCATACCGATTAAGCAATAGACTACGGTCATCATTCGATGTTGTATCTTATAGAGAGTTTTTAAGCATAAGAACTTTAAAAAAGTTTTCAAATATTCCGCATGTGTTACAATTCATTGCAACAATACCGCCCCAATAACCTGAACAGGCTGAATTAACATAGTATAATAGTCCATCAGTGATTATTGGTGAAGTCCATATGATATGAAAGTAAATATTGCGAAAGGAATTTGAATGACGAAATAGTACAGACACTCATCAAGATGGCACTTCTAGGAGACATCGAATGTGGTTCTAAACTGTTTGCAAATGACAATGCATCCGTTTTCTGCATTCAAAGGGTAGTTTGTATCAGGATATATTAGCATATAACTGATGTGTTGTTCTACATTATCCCTTCCATACTTAACTGCAGCAATTACATACGAATGCTGTACTTGTTTATTATCGGAATGACTATACACCGAAATATATAAATAATGTTTCAAGCGAGTGTGACATTTAATATAACTAAACTAATATTATTTCAATCACATCTATCTCGTAACCTTTATTTAACACTGTGCATGCTAGCGGTGAAACCGTGATTACCTATGCAAATAATTTGGATCGCCATAATACGGTCTCATCAGAATGCAATCTGTACGACACCTTGACCATATGTTTGCAAAGAAATGACCGAAAGTTTACTGTAAGACCTCAGGCAGAAAACAATTGTTGAAAACTTACTTAGCGTGCAAATAGTTAACCTGGCAATAGTTCGTAGGTTTAAAACGTCTACATCAATTTTCTAAATTGATTTGTCTTGTACGTCTTCTGAAACAAAAAACACATCCAAAATATAAAACGGTTTGCACGTGTTATCACGTATGTTAAAAATTAATAACTACGGAATGGCTTGGCTCTATTGATACCTTAACTAACCTGAATTGATTACATTTTAATTGACATACTGGTTTAGTTTCAGTTACAAAGATGATGCTATATAGCAATTACTTTTGAAAAACAAAGGTTTAGATACAGATGAGACACAGATCGTCAAACTTCAAATTGTTTTAGACTTTGATTTTATTTTAAACAGCTGTTGAGCAAGCATTGTACTTTTTAACTTTAGCGTATGATTAATTCATTAGTGTCCAGTTTCTCTTAAAAAAGTACATTGAACAATAATGTAGACCCAGATTAGACAGCCCATGAAGGAGCCCTCTAATAAGGGTCTGCATTGATTGCTGAACCTGTCAACGTCAATGGTTTGTTCCAGGAAATATTGTGTTTGCTGTGCCTTACCCACATGAAAAAGATGGGTATAATCTCTTAGGCACCCATACTTTTATGTTTGTCTTGTGTACTTGTGCTGGTGTGTTTATTGATATTTAACATTTTTATATCGTTTGTATGTGTGTCACTTATTTCTATGTATGTTTTGGTGGTCTTGTGTGTGGCTTTTCTAGCTTGGCTTTACTACTTTTTCATTCCAAAGTGAGATTTGGACTTGTTTTCCTTAAATAATATGAGAATAAATTAGTTATAATAATAAATCTTTGTGCAGAGATATGACCATCCATCACACTAAACGCCTAGCATGTGTTTTATCTTAATGTTTGATTTTGTAAATTAACGAAAACTAGTTATGGAATTAATTATTTAATGTAAAGATGGATTCAACGGAAACACAAACATATAGTGTCTAAAAACGGTGTTACAAGTGATTTAAATTTGCTCTAAATCTGGTAAGAAATAAAACAAAATATGGATATAAATCGAGTGACAAAGGTGAGTGACAATCACAGTAGTGGAATCGGTGTGGTTTAGTGATAAATGTAAACAACTAACAAATCCAGTATATGGATTGCATACACGGTGTATAAATGATTTCTTGTAATTTGCCATTTACAAGCCAGAATTGTCCCGTTTGCAATTTTATCTTTTCGCATTGCTTCTTTTGCTTTTGAAAGATCTGCTTCCTTCAGAATGTATGTACTTTACAACAGGAAAGCCACATATAAGACGCAACCACCAAAACATCGATTAAAGATGCGTATAAATCACAGTAGTAGAAAAGGCGGCCGTAAAAAGTCGCAACGTACTTCATTCGCAGTATTGTTATATTTGCTGGTCATTCAGGATCATGAACTCCAATGCAATTGTATACCACTAAGCCGGTGCAAAGAGGCGTGAGTAGTGTTGCACTTTTAATACCATTGAATAAAACTCAGCAACACTGAATCCGCGATTTTCATTTTTCGCATTGCTGCTTTTGCATCGATAAAAAAACAGCAGAGATACACTCTATCGCGCATGTACATACACAAACACACATGCACGCACGTACGCACTCACGCACGCACTCACGCACTCACTCACGCACGCACGCACTCACGCACGCACGCACTAACGCGCGCGCGGACGCACGCACGCACGCACGCACGCACTCACGCGGATCGGATCGGACGTGGACGCGGACGCACACACACACGCAAACACACACACGGAGACACACACCTACATCACGAAAACAAACATTAAATAATGTTTTTAATAAAACTTCAAGGTATTTAGACGATATTTTAAATTTAGATAATCCTTTTTTTGAAACTATGATTTGTTCAATTTACCCAAAAGAACTGTCTTTAAACAAAGCGAATCAATCTGACAGTAATGCTTCATTTTTAGATTTGAATCTTTCAATTACAAATGATAAAGTTTCGTCCAAAATATATAGAAATTTTAATTTTAAAATTGTTAATTATCCTTTTCTAGATGGAGATGTGCCCCGTTCTACATCTTATGGGGTTTATATTTCTCAACTTATTCGGTTTGCCCGAGCCTGTTCTTTGCTTGAATATTTTAACATTCGTAATTTAGTTATAACTGATAAACTTCTTAAGCAAGGTTACAGATATCACAAACTTCAGAAAACGTTTTCTAAATTTTATTATCGAAATTTAACACTCATTAGTAAATATAATTGCAACCTACGGACGTTACTGCAAAAAGGCATTTCTCAACCAGACTTTTATGGGGATGTTATCTACAAACTTAGGAAAATTCGGGGTCATATCCATTTTCATGATTTGTTTATAAAACGCATTGAAACATTTAAGAAGAAAGGTTATTATCCCATTATATTGCAACGCACTGCATGTTTGGTTATCGACCCTTTTACAGTCGGTAGCTACGCGATGACAGGCCGAGGGTAGTATTCTATGATGTTATACTCTTAAACTCAGATATGGGATGAGCTTACCAGACTCATGTATTACTTTTTCCCTGTCGTGCCCTTAACGGCTTCCCTGCAGGTGCTCGGACTTCAGCAAAGTCATTGAGTACTTATTTGACGGATTGTCACAGTTATTATGCTATGTTTTACATGTTGTCCTGTGTTCACCGTCGCCTATGTTGTGGGTAAGTCCGGCGGAGATACCTTTATTTACACTATTTGTAAAGCTAGGTTGACTTTGAGAGAAGTGTGAGGTTAGGACGTCCGTAAACCGGTTTAAACCCCCTGTTGTGTTTGCTACTGACCGTGCCAAGGCGGTACTCTCTTTGTCACCCTTCCTTTTGTTTTCCTTACGTCTTTGTGATTGTGATTGTGTTCATGTGTGGAGTGTTTGTCTCTAGTTCCTGTGTGTTTGTCGGTGTTTTCTGTGTTAATCTCGTGTGTGAGAGTGCGTTTGGGTGTATAGTTGTGTGTGTGTGTGTGTGGGGGGGTATAGTTGTGTGTGTTTGTGATGCTATCTATCGGTGTTTTGGTAGTGGTTGCGTCTTGTATGTGACTTTGCCTACTTGACTTTACTACTTTTCCAATTAAAGTAAGGGAGGCAAAGAGAGTATCGTATTGGAACGGTTAGTCGCAAAACCACCGCCCACTTGTCTAAAAGTCATCCTAGTTTAACAAACAGTGTAAATAAAGGTATCCCTACCAGCCTTCCCCACAACATAGATGATGGTCAACATAGGTCAATATGTAAAATACAGCATACAAAGAAAAGAAGTCAGTCAGATATGTACTCAATTACTCCAGGGAAAAAGTGCGGAAGCCATTAAGAGCACGACAGAGAAAGGCAAAGTATGACTCCAGTAAGCTCCAAAGATTTCCGAGTTTAAGAGTGTACAATCATGCAATACTATCCTCGACCTGTACTCGTGCAAGCAAAGAGTGAAGCGTGGCTACTGACTGTAAAGGGGTCAATAAGCAAACGGACAGTGCGTTGCAATATAAATATCATAACCTTTCTTTTAATGCTGTTGATAAACTATTCGTGCAAATGAATATGGCCAAGAATTCTGTCAAGTTTGTAGACCTAAACTGCCCCGCCTCAACTAATTGTGTAATTATTACATACTTCGTTTTTTAATTACATCTTTTGTCGCGTGTCGTTATTTTACGAATCTTCGTTTCTTATTATATCCATTTCAATTCTGAAGACGCGTGTTACAGTGTATCGGTCCGTCAATCAAAATACACCTACTGCCGTAGAAATGTCCAATGCCATTCCAATCACATAAATTCGAAAAAACATTAACCATGGATGTAATAACAGCACATTTATTATTGTCCCATTTACAGAAACATCACACATACAGCTTTATCGATATACAATATCAGCAAGGACGCCATTCTGTCCGAGACTCCAGCAGTATCAAAGAGTTTCGTGTAATTTTGCACAGCTGTCGGAAATCAACAACAATGTTCAATAGTTCTTGAATATCTCTAAATCTCACATTTTGCAAATATTAAAAATTAAGATAGCTAACACTAACTTTCTAGGTATTTGCAAAACCTTGAAAGTGTGTACATGATAATATACTGTTTTAGCAAAACGGTATAAACTGTATCCGTTATAATAGTTATCAGTAGAAAATATCAAAGCATCCGATTCATTATCCTTTATTATACCTCAAGTGAATTCCGCATACAAACTTTCCATTAAATTAAGTGTTTGACGTCATCCGACAATTGCAATTTGATCACCAAACGGCAGTTTGACAGCTTGTAAACAAATCGAGAAATGTCACGTTTTGCATTGTGATGTTCGGTATAATAAAATAAATATCACAACAACACGTATTGTCAACCCTCGGTATGGTAATGTCCAACCTCGGGTTGACAATACGTGCTGTTGCCCTCCATGGGATGTGGTATTTATATATTAACATGCTTGTTGATTATTACAGGCATTCATATCTGAATGTTAATTAAACAATACAATGTATAAATATCTATGACTAAAGGCACACCTTTTATGACTAGCAGACCCTGTTCGAAGGGCTCCCTCGCAAAGTTACCAAGGCGGTACTTTCATCCTATGTTTTGTTTGTTAGGTCTTTGTGCGTCGCTTTGTATCTTTTATATACATGTAAATTTACTGTTTTTCGTCGTGGTGCTGTTCGGTCGGTTGTGTGTTTTGTATGGGGTGTTTCCTGCATGACTCATACATGTACTTTTATCATATATCAACGTCTCACACTTCAGGGGATAATAGACATAACCACACCCAACCTGAATTAAAATATCACTTGTTTTTAAACCCCATGGTTAGTCGTCTGTTGAGTGACCGTTGAAGAGATGTAGTACTGTATCAGGATGTGTAATACAGATTAGTAACTGACTTACGTTACAGCCAGCGGGTATGAGACTAATCAAGCCTGAGATTATCAAATGACATGAAATCGATCTACTAAAACCACATTGTACTTACAGTTCAATCAGTACGTCGTCGTTCTATGTAGACAGGCTATCCACATATAGGACCTTTGTAGGAAACCCAAAGCGACATTTACCACCAGATATATATTCATTGATATTATTTACATGCTATTATTTTAGCGGGGACAAGCATCAAAGTTCAGAAAATGAATCTGCTGCAATTTGTTTTAAAAACAGTATAATTTTCTTATATTTCCTTTCAACAAACAAAAACTAGGTGTCAAACAGATTCGATCCTGATAAGTAAACCAATATATGGTGTGTTAAGATATAATCACAAATTGATCCATAGCAGATAACAACTGTTCTAACTGACTGTTAGAAACTAAAACACAATACAATAACGACGTCTACATACCAAACCTTCCGATCTATTTTTTTTTATTATTTTGCTTCTATGTTTGATTAAGTCCTTGAAACACAGGTGTGTTCGTGATTGACTGGACGCGGGCTTTATAAAGTGAATTAAAGACGAAATTAATAACAGACGGAATTGAACTTTCAAAGATGTACAGTTCCATAAAATGTTGGAACAACAGTCCTACAGGGAGTGTCAAACCCAAAAGGGCAAACACCATCAAACAGGATGCAGCAACGCAACCAGGCAAAACGTGACGAACGCATAAAAACATATACCATTTATCATATGCAAAAAAACAAGTAGGCCATAGAGTGAAGGCGCAATCATTGGAAGAGTCAGTAGCCCAAAAAGGAAACTGGGGTGGAAGGGAGTGGGGTAAACCAGGTTTAGGAATACCCAACCGCACGCGTATCCCACCTTGGTCCAAGTAACAGCGGTCTACCTTAGGAACCTTAGTTATAAAACGGTCGGGTTATAACCAGTATGCGAACCTAAATGTGATTATTTCTTGTAGTAAATTGATCATTGTGTGATTTTAATTTCGGTTTAATACGGCTTAAGCCGGTGCTAGGTTGCATGAGTAGTGTTGCAATTTACTTTCTACTCATGAACAGACGGAGAGTCGGCAATTTTCATTTTTGGCATTGCTACTTTTGCTTTCGAAGGATCACCCATTTTCAGAATATATGTACTTCAAAACAGCAGGTGTTAAAAGCTTGTATGGCGGCAGTAAAACGTCGCCCCGTACTTCATTCGCAGTGTTATATTTTCTGGTCCTTCGGGATCATTAGTTTTGATGTTAACCCTTCTCTTGCTGAATTTTAAAATACATTTCTCCTTCTTTACCCATGCCCTGTTGTATAATTACATATATCTTCACTGTGTACAAGTATTTCGCTGTGCAATCACTGCTGTAGAGTGCACTGGTTGCACACTATTCACTATTTACAAGTAGGTATATTGACGCGAATAGCAAGCGAAGGGTTAATAATTTTGAAAATTGAATAATGTTAAAAAGTACAAAAATGAATCATGCAGGAAACACCACATACAGAACAAACAGTCGCCCGAACAGCAACACAAGAAAACAATAAATGTACATAACTAGAATAACATCAAGAGACGCACAAAGACAAAACAAACATACAATAGGGAGAGATGGAAGTACCGCCTTGGAACGGTCAGTGACAAAAGTCACTGGGGTTTAACCGGTTTTTGGGTGCCCAACTTCACACATATTCCATCCCAACCCTAAACGCCAGTGTAAATAAACGTATCCCCTCTCCGACTAATCTACAACAAACGCGATGGCAAATACAGTGGTAAAGTGCATGTATAACGAAAACATTTAAGTGAACAAATGGTATCCACCCATCGCTAGTGTACTCAATGATTGAGCTGCAAACAGAGTAACTGTAGAAAAGTAATAAAGGGTACGACAAAAACGAAATAGTACAGATATCCGACGTCATCCTTCCATTACTGGATTTAAGAGGTCGCCTTCATAGAGTACTAAACCTTTCTTGTCGGCATACATCCATAGAGGCCAGCGTTATTGCCAACTGTAAAAGGGTTGACAACCAAATATGCAGTATGTTGTAGTACTATATGATCATATCCCTTTTTAATAATTTTTTTAACATATTTGATGAACAAAGTGATAAAATGGGTATTATAATGGGTTATATTTTCTGGTCCTTCGGGATCATTAGTTTTCATGTTATTAGTTTTGAAAATTGAATACCGCTTAAGCCGGTGCTAGGGGCGTGAGTAGTGTTGCACTTTTAAATACTTCTCATGAACAGACTCAATAAAACCGAGTCTGCAATTTTCTCTTTTTGCATTTCTACTTTTGCTTTCGAGGGATCACCCATTTTCAGAATATATGTACTTCACAACAGCAGGTGTTAAGTGCTTGTGTGTCAGCCGTAAAAAGTCGCCCCATACTTCATTCTCAGTGTTGTTATATTTTCTGGTCCTTCGGGATCATTAGTTTTCATGTTATTAATTTTGAAAATTGAATACTGCTTAAGCCGGTGCTAGGGGCGTGAGTAGTGTTGCACCTTTAAACACTACTCATGAACAGACTCAATAAAACCGAGTCTGCAATTTTCTCTTTTTGCATTTCTACTTTTGCTTTCGAGGGATCACCCATTTTCAGAATATATGTCCAATAATTTTACGAAGTTTGTAAATCACATCACCATAAATTCAGGATGTGAAACACCGTTTCGCAGAAGCGCATTGAGATTACATTGGTACTTGCCAATAAGTGAGAGATTTCGATAGTAAAATTTAGAGAAAGCTTTTCTTAGTTTATGGTGTCTATATCCTTGCTTAAGCAGCTTTTCAGTTTAAATGATATTTCGACTGTTAAAATCGTCAATAGATGAACAAGCTCTAGCAAAACGAATAAGTTGAGATATATATATACCCCGTAAGATGGGGCACGGGGAACATCTCCGTCAAGATGAGGGAAATTTACAATATTGAAATCAAAATCATCTATTTTGTCATATATTTTAGAAAAAATAATTCCATTATCAATTTTAAGGTCTACATTAAGAACAAGAGTACCGCATACGGTACATAATACGCCCACTTGCAAACTTTCTCTGATTCAACATGCCTTATAAGTGTTGACATTTTCTAATCTGTGCTTCAGAACTTGATTTCCCTATTAAGGTGATACTATTTTTTTAAAAAATGAAGTGAATATCTTATTAAATAAAAAAGTTAAATAAAAAATATCTTCATATTTGCAGATTTTCGAAAAACTCTGTAAAGACAAACTGAATGAACCTCAAAATAAACTTCAGATTTTGTTGCTTAAAACATTTCCTTTAGGTTTGATTTATATCATTTTAATAGTTTTCCCAGAAAACAAGAGACAAACTAAAAGCTGACCGACAAACAAAGCAACGAACTCACAAAGTTCAAGGACCATAACTTTAGAATAAAATGACTTACCAAAAACCCCGCAATATATGTGAAAATTCATATTAAGGTTTAAAGGCATTTCGAAAGGAATGTTGACCCATTAACCCCATGCTGTGTATTTTGGGAGCCGACTGTCAGGTATCTGATACACAAACTGATAAGGCGGGCTACCATCACAGAGGATCAATGTATAATTGCATAACTTTATCTCTTATGGCTACGTACCCTGACTGGACACTGCAGGAGCACAGCTGGATACTGTGTATATAGGGGGGGTCACTTATATAAGGAGCTTTGAAATGCCTTTAACCATATAACAAATTGAAGTAAATATCATTTCAAATGAAAAAGTTATGGCCATCCTCATATATATTTGCATATATTTGCATTATTTCTTTTAAATGCAAGGGCCATAACTCCGAAACGGCAAATCAAATGAACCTCAGAATTGACTTAGCTTCAGGTCTTGATGCAATAAACATGTGTGTGAAGTTTCATTAATATCTGTCAAACATTTACCCAGAAAACAGCGGACAAACTATATGCATATATTTGCATTATTTTTTAAGTAAAAGGGCCATAACTCCGAAACGAAAAATCAAATGAACCTCAGAATCGACTCAGCCTTCAGATCTTGATGCATTAAACATTTGTGTGAAGTTTCATTAATATCTCTCAAATAGTTTTCCCAGAAAACAGCGGACAAACTATTTGCATATATTTGCATTATTTTTTAAGTAAAAGGGCCATAACTCTTAAACGAAAAATCAAATGAACCTCAGAATCAACTCAGGTTCGGATCTTGATGCATTAAACATTTGTGTGAAGTTTCATTAATATCTCTCGAATAGTTTTCCCAGAAAACAGTGGACAAACTATATGCATATATTTGCATTATTTTTTAAGTAAAAGGGCCATAACTCTGAAACGAAAAATCAAATGAACCTCAGAATCGACTCAGCTTCAGATCTTGATGCATTAAACATTTGTGTGAATGGAAAAGTAGTAAAGTCAAGCAGGCAAAGCCACATGCAAGACGCAACCACCACCAAAACACCGATAGACAGCATGGCACACACACACACAACCACACACCCAAACGCACACTCACACACACGAAATGAACACAGAAAACACCAAAAGACACAAGAAACAGGGACAAACGTTCCACAACATGAACAAACCACAAACACAAAGACGCAAGGCGTATAAAAACTGCATACTTGCCGGACGGGTTAGCTTTATTCAATTTGAGTTCTTTAGGATAAATTGTAGGAATCAGAGCACCAAAGAAAGGGTTATTTATGTTAAAAATATCATCCAAATATCGTTTCATTGAAGGCTTTTATAACATATTCTTGTGATTGTGGTTTCAAACGTAACATGAATTCTCTCTCATAGCAGTACAAAAACAAATCTGCGACAAGTGGTGCACAATTCGTACCCATAGGAATACCAATTACCTGACGGTATATAGCATTCCCATAACGTAAAAATATGTTATCCAAAAGAAATGTTAGTGATTCGAGCAAGTCCAATTGGTGTAATATTTCATTTGCTAGTCAGTAAAGAAAGCCTTTTCAGCATTACATGTCAGAAATGATGTTTTTCCCGGGCAATTACCTTCTGGATTAAGTTAGTAAATTCTGAAGGGTGGTGATCCCCTGAAAGCAAAAATTGCAACACAAAAAGAGAAAATTGCAGACTCGGTTTTATTGAGTCTGTTCATGAGCAGTAATTGAAAGTGCAACACTGCTCACGCCCCCTAGCACCGGCTTAAGCGGTATTCAATTCATGATCTCGAAGGGTCAGAAGGTATAAAGTAAGTTTATCTTTAATTAAAATATGAGAAAGAGTTGTGTATAAAGTAGAAAAATCGTACGTGCTTACAGTGGATGCAAGATAACTTTTGTTCTTAAGTTTGTTTAAGACTTCTGAAGAGTTCTTAATAGACCAGAAAATATTTATTCCAGAATTTTCATAAATGGAAAAGTAGTAAAGTCAAGCAGGCAAAGCCACATGCAAGACGCAACCACCACCAAAACACCGATAGACAGCATGACACACACACACACACAACCACACACCCAAACGCACACGCACACACACATACGAAATGAACACAGAAAACACCAAAAGACACACAAGAAACAGGGACAAACGTTCCACAACATGAACAAACCACAAGCACAAAGACGCAAGGCAAACAAAAGGAAGGGTGACAAAGAGAGTACCGCCTTGGCACGGTCAGCAGCAAAAACACCACTGGGGGTTTAAACCGGTTTACGGACGTCCTAGCCTCACACTTCTCTCAAAGTCAACCTAGCTTTACAAATATTGTAAATAAAGGTATCCCCGCTGGACTTACCCACAACATAGACGACGGTGAACACAGGACAACATGTAAAACATAGCATAATAACTGTGACAATCCGTCAAATATGTACTCAATGGCTTTGCTGAAGTCAGAGCACCTGCAGGTAAGCCGTTAAGGGCACGACAGGGAAAAAATAATACATGAGTCTGGTAAGCTCCTCCTGTATCCAAGTTTAAGAGTATACCATCATAGAGTACTACCCTCGGCCTGTCATCGCGCAAGCAAAGAGGGAAGCGTAGCTACCGACTGTAAAAGGGTCGATAACCAAACATGCAGTGTGTTGCAATATAATAGGATCATAACCTTTCTTTTTAAATTTTTTAATGCGTTTTATAAACAAATCATGAAAATGGATATGACCCCGAATTTTCCTAAGTTTGTAGATAACATCCCCATAAAATTCTGGTTGAGAAATGCCTTGTCGCAGTAACGTCCGTAGATTGCAATTATATTTACTAATGAGAGGTAAATTTCGATAATAAAATTTAGAAAAGGTTTTCCGAAGTTTGTGATATCTGTAACCTTGCTTAAGAAGTTTATCAGTTATAACTAAATTACGTCTGTTAAAATCTTCAAGCAAAGAACAGGCTCGGGCAAACCTAATAAGTTGAGAAATATAAACACCATAAGATGTAGAACGTGGCACATCCCCATCTAGAAAAGGATAATTAACAATTTTAAAATTAAAATCTTCTCTTTTATCGTATACTTTGGACGAAACTTTATCATTTGTAATTGAAAGATTCAAATCTAAAAATGAAGCATTAATGTCAGATTGATTAGCTTTGTTTAAAGACAGTTCTTTTGGGTAGATTGAAGAAACCATAGTATCAAAATAAGGATTATCTAAATTCAAAATATCGTCTAAATACCTTGAAGTTTTATTAAAAGCATTAACAATATCGGTCTGTGTATCAGGTTTTAAGCTAAGCATAAAATCCCTCTCGTAGCAATACAAAAACAAATCTGCAACAAGAGGGGCACAATTTGTACCCATGGGTATACCAACAACTTGACGATATATGGTATCTCCATAACGCACAAAAATATTATCTAAAAGAAAGGTAAGAGATCTACAAACATCAAGGCAAGTCCACATTGTGTAATGTTCAACTTCTGAATTCGAAAAGAATGAACGTTGAACATTACAAGCAATGAACATTTTGTTTTCTCTGGCAAAGGTTTTTTCTATTAATTTAATAAGTCTATCCTTTATAAGATGGTGAGGTAGAGTAGTATAGAGTGTAGAGAAATCATAAGAGCTCAGTAAAGAAATGTTATACTGTTCATTTTCAAGTTTTGTTAAAACATCATTTGAATTTTTTATGGACCAAAAAACATTAATACCAGAATTTTCATATATTTTATCACAGTAGCGTTTAACATGTTCTTTGATCGTAGTAAGACAGGACGTCAAAAGTATAGATAATTTAGTAGTGGTACAACAGCTAGAGTTGGCAATAAAACGCGACTTATAAGGGTTTTTATGTAGTTTCGGAATCCAGTACAAAGTAGAAAGTTTATGTTGTTTTATGTTAGGACCAGACTTAAAATCATTGCACATTTTTACATGTTCCGAGACTATATCTTTTTCAGGTGTTTGAACTGTTATATAAGTTTTTGAATCAGTTAGCTCCTTCTTTAAAACATCAACATAATACAATCTTCAAATAATGATTACATTGTTTGATGCCTTGTCAGCAGGAACAAGAACATAATCTGAATGAAAATTAGAAATGTTTTTCTTCAAGTAGCGAAATGTAACTCTAGGTCGAGGTGGTAAAAGATGGTTATTTGATTTGTAAAAAGTTATTCGTGTATCAATAATATCGAAAATACATTTCTTCCAATCCGAAAGGGCATTAACATCAGCATGTTCTCGTCGACACCATTTGATGCAGAATTCTTGAATAGCTTCCGCAATATGAGTTCGACAAGCGTCAAAATCAATAAGGGAAGGTAATCTATATTTAGGTCCTTTAGTTAGGAGGGTCCTGAGACGTTTATCCTTAATGATATCAAAATTACCAGTAATGACATGACCAACTGGTTTATAGCAAAAGCTAGAAATGCTACAATCTCAAGAAATAGGGGTATTTACATCAATATTTAAGTCAGAGACAATTTTATTGTAGTTCAAAATAACATTTCTAATAGGTTTATTATATTTATAACAGATGATAGGTGATTCAGAGTTGATGAAATATTTGGGAATAGCCTCGATTACATTCTTATCACGAAATATACTTTGAATATCAATAAAATCGATACCTTTATTTAGGAACTGAAGTTTCAGAAAATGTCTTTTATGTTCAGATTCTTTATCAATACGTGGACGAAGAACATGCTGTGTGTAACTTTGTATAAGTGAGGCAGTATTAATTAACGGATCTGTACGCATATAGATTTTATCAGCCTCTTCGTCTATTGACTTAAGACAGGAAAAGGGTAAAGACGATAAACAAGATAACATAGAATGTTTACCAGTTTGTTTTAGAATAGTATGTAAATCATGAATAGACATATTACGACGTAATTTACGCTTAATATTACCATTTCTACGTCTGCCATGTGATCTACTTTTACGTTTTCGAATAGAAAATATAGAGAAAATATCGATACTTGGATCTTTAGAAATATTGCCGCTTTGGAAAATGTTATCATTAAGGCCTAAAGGAAAAGGTGTTTGTAATTTCTTTATCCAGTCTAGCTCTGTGATGAAACGAGCTTTAGATTTTAAACTACCAGTAGTTTTAGAATCATAATAAATTTGTTCTACTGGTTGAACCGAAACATATTTGAAAGAATGTCCTGTATGACGAAAATGCTGGTAAAGAAAATTGCGTACTTTTTTGATCCGGCAATGGTAACTGTGTTCACGAAACCTAGTTTTTAAAGAACGTCCTGTCTGACCTACATATTGAATGCCACAACGTGGCGCATTTCATGTAAGAACATATATAATATTAGATGAGTTTCAGTCTAAATCAGAATTAATCTTCACACTAAACACTCTACCATTAACAAGAGATTTAATTGTTGATCTAGTAGAAATGAAATTGCAACACATACACCTCTTACTATTGCACTTAGTAATTATTGGATACACCCTATGTCTTTTGTTCAAATAATGTGAATTTAGATGGACTTTACTATAACGAATGATAGATTGCTTTAAAGGAGACAAAACGATTTTAGGTCCATTATGAAAAATGTTACTAATAGCCGAAGAGGGAACATGAAAAGATGAAGCAGAAGACAATTTTAGAGGTTGAATACAAACTGACGGCTGTAGTGATTGGAAATTAGCCAGGTTATGAGGAATCTGAACGGAAGACACAGAGTGTAAGTTTAAGTTATTAATTTTGAGTTTAGGGAGACTATTCATATTTTGTGTAGTAATTGTAGCACCCTTCTGTAAAAAGCGACATACGTATGTAACGAAAAGTGGTGTAAAATAATAGAAAACATACCAGAGATTATGAAAAAAAATAAAGAAGACTAAGAATATGAATGAAACATTGAATAGTGAAACATTGAATGGGTAAAAAGTAAGCAGAAACACAAATACGGTAAAGTCGCACTAGAGAAAACGCAAACGGCACAAATCTTATCTCAGTAGAGTTTTACATTTTCTTTTATCTTCTTTAAACAAGAAGTCAAAAGTATAGACAATTTAGTAGTTGTACATGAGCTAGAATTTGCAATGAAACGCGCTTTATATGGTTTTTATGTAGTTTTGTTAACAAATACATTGTAGGAAAAGTACAAAAATGAGTCATGCAGGAAACACCACATACAGAACAAACACTCGCCCGAACAGCAACACAAGGAAACAGCAAATGTACATAAGTAGAAAAAACAACAAGAGACGCACAAAGACAAAACAAATATACAATAGTAGGAAGATGGAAGTTTATGTTGTGTAATTTTAATATCGGTTCCAAGTTGTTCACACCTTTTGACATGGTCTGAAATGATGGTCTTTTCGTCAGAAGAAACTGAAATGTATGACTTGGTATTAATAATTTCCTTCTTCAAGACATCGATATAATGTAATGGTCACATAATAATCACATTATTCGATGCCTTATCAGCAGGAACAAAAACGCATTTTGAATGGAAATCCTGTAACTCTTTTTAAGATGTCTAAAAGAAATTATAGGTTTAAGTGGAAGAAGGTGTTTATTAGAGCTATAAAAAGAAACGCGTTTGTCAATTATATCAAAAATTAGTTTTTTCCAATTAGAAAGAGCGTTAGACTCAACATGTTCTCTTCGACACCATTTAATATTAAACTTTTGTAAAGCCTCCGCAATCTGAACTCGTCAAGAGTTAAAATCTATCAAGGATGGTATTCTATATTTGGGACCTTTATTCAAAAGAGATCGTAGACGTTTATCTTTGAAAATCTCAAAATTACCAGTAATCACATGATCAGCCGGAGAATACAACATTTTGAGGTGGCACAATCTCAATTATCAGGAATATTATCATTAATATTAAGGTCGGCCACAATTTTATTATAGTTGAAAATTGTATTTCTGATGGGTTTGTTATATTTGTAGCAGATAATATGTGATTCTGTATTTTTAAAGTATTTAGGAATAGTGTCAATTACATTTTTGTCTCTAAAAATACTTTTGAGGTCAATAAAATCAACACCTTTATTAATAAAAGCAGAATCTTTGGTGTTCAGATATTTTGTCAATGTGCCGTCTGAGAACATGAAGAGTAAAGCTTTGTATCAAACTAGCCGTTCCTGAGAGGATCTGATCTAAAAATGATTTTATCGGCTTGCTCGTCAATTTCTTTTAATGAAGATATAGCTAAGGAGGAAAGTCTAGAAAGCATGGCATGTTAGTTAGAAGTTAAGACGTTAAGTATGTAAATCAAGAATAGTCATTTTCAAACGAGATTTTCGCCGATTTGAGCCGATGCTAGGGGGCATGAGTAGCATTGTACATTTAATTACTACTCATGAATAGACTCAATGAAACCGAGCCTGCAATTTTCTTGCATTGCTACTTTTGCTTTCGAAGGATCACCCACTTTCAGAATCAAAACAGGTTTGTTTGAAAAAACTAAACCAGTGCGACTGGTTGATAAAATGACCACAAAATGAATTATGATTGAAAATGTTGTTAGTCAAGTAGGAAAAGACACATACAAATCGCAACCAACACTAAAGTACCAACAGAAAGCAAGAAACACATCCACACAACCAAACATACACACAAACACACCAGAAAAAAAACATCACACACGAACAATAGCACAAGCAAAAAGGCACGAAACAAACACGAAAGCAAGGGTGACAAAGAGAGTACCGCCTTGGAACGGTCAGTGGCAAAACCACTACTGGGGGTTTAAACCAGTTCACGGGCGTCCTAACCTCACAAACGTATCTCAAAGTCACTCTAGCTTAACAAAAAGCGTAGGTAAAGGTATCCCCGCCAGACTTCCCCACAACATAGGGGACGGTAAACTCAGGACAATATGTATAACATAGCATGACAACAACTGTGAAAGTCCGTCAAATACGTACTCACTGACTTTGCTGAAGTCAGCGCAACTGCAGGTAAGGTGTAAAGGGCACGGCAGAGAACAGGCTATACATGGGTCTGGTAAGCTCATCCCGTTTCTGGGTCAGCTTTACATCGAGTTCTAATGTCAAAACACTTACTGAACGTTAATAATTATTTATTAAATACAAGTTGATCTGGGTATTTGCCTTATATAGTTATATTACTGAACAAAGTGCTGTTCTCAAAACAATTTATGGTTGCAGAAACTATTGTCTGTCGAATCTCTGTTGCGTAGTATACCAGCATAAATGTATTTGCAACGTAATACATGAACACATGAGATAAACTTGCTATAGGCATAACACTGTTAAAACAAAATACATTTTTTTTGCAAACAGAGAAGATCCAAAATAAATAGCCCCCGTAGGATTCTATTGATCAGGGTATATTCTGTTTGCTTATGGAATGATATAGAAATTATTCTACATTCTACAGTGCCTGTTTGATTTCCGTATTCTAAATGTCATTATAAAACATCGCCTACTTAATATTCATGATGTCAGTGTTTCTTTTATGAATATTCATAGAGTAAAGGGTATAAGTGCAACACTAGTAAGGCTCCCAGTAAGTTCTGAAGAGATCCTGCGAAAGCAAAAGCAGCAATGTAAAAAAAACATTCCAGTTATTAATAAGAACACGAATTGCAATTTAATGACTTTCAAGGATACGAGCGTACAGTTCTTGATATATGGACGGTATACCATAGTTTCCTGTAGAATCAAGCGCTGTACACAGAACATACTGCAAAACGCCTAACCGCATGGCTGCGATGGAAGCAATATTAGTTAATATTTAGTGCCGTAGAAAGAGATTATCGCTGCAGTAAATATCTTGAAAACGGGAATTTTCTCCATGATGGACGCCATTTCATCTCAATTTGTAAAATATGGAGAGGATCCTACACTACTATCTTTAACTTCACTGTGTCAATACACCTGAGACCTAACGTATGGTCATACTTACCACCAAAAAGATAATCTAAAAATTACTAGAAAATTACTCTACTACCATTAGCATAAGCATCCATCCAAACAAGGTTAGTCCTAGGGGAAACGTTTATTTACACTGTCTTTGGGGGATGGAATAAGTGTGAGGTTGGGCGCCCCTAAACTGGTTTAAACCGCCATCTACTACTGTTACTGACCGTTCCAAGGTGGTACTTCCATCTTCCCCCTATTGTTTGTGTGTGCGTCTCTATGTTTTTTTTGTAGTTATGCACATTTACTGTTTTCCTGTTGTGATAATGTTCAGGCAGTGGTTTGTTTTGTATATTGTGTTTCCTGCATGACTCATACGTGTACTTTTTATATTGATTCCTGACCAACTTAACGCTCGGGTTGAAGAATCAAGGGGATAGGAGCACTGCAGAGCAGCATTTAATTACAGAATCATCATATCAAAGTTCCACTAGTGGCACAGAGAGCTCTTTCATAGTAAACGTTTGAAAGAATAGAATGCACATAGAATGCACAATCAGATGGAAGAATTCTTCAAGATAACCAGAAGAGTTATCCAATTATGTATAATGTCACATTATTATCATAACTTATTTCTAAACAAATCAATGCAAGAAAACCTAACCTAACTTTGACATAGTAGTCAGCACGGAAAAGCTTAACAGACATACGTTCTAACATAACCATCCATAAAACGGTACATCACTTTGAATGTCAATATGAATGTTTAAAAGGCAACATGAGCAAAGATGGATCATGTGGGATAGAAATACGTATCTAAAGTAACTCTAAAACTGCAACTGCTATGGCATTGCTAAGCATAATTTGGAAAAAGCAAAAGCAATTCCAAACCAATTGCATAAAATACATAAGCATAAGCATCCATTCAAACAAGGTTAGTCCTAGGGAATACGTTTATTTACACCGTCCTTGGGGGATGGAATAGGTGTGAGGTTGGGCGCCCCTAAACTGGTTTAAACCGCCATTGACTACTGTTACTGACCGTTCCAAGGGGGTACTTCCATCTCCCCCTATTGTTTGTTTTGTGCGTCTCTATCTGTTTTTTTTGTAGTTATGCACATTTACTGTTTTCTTGTTGTGATAATGTTCAGGCGGTGGTTTGTTTTGTATATGGTCTTTCCTGCATGACTCATATGTGTATTTTTAGAGTGATTCCTGACCAACTTAACGCTCGGGTTGAAGAATCATGGGGATAGGAGCACTGCAGAGCAGCATTTAATAACAGAATCATCATATCAAAGCACCACTAGTAGCACAGAGAGCTCTTCCACAGAAAACGTTTGAAAGAATAGACTGCACAGAGAATGCACAATCAGATAGAAGAATTCTTCAAGATAACCAGAAGAGTTTTCCAATTATGTATAATTTCACATTATCATCATAAATTATTTCTAAACAAATCAATGCAAGAAAACCTAACAACCATCTCCATAAATGACAGGTCCGCGTGCAATCCGCACCTTGCTGACGACATCGACTTGACACAGGGTTCTAACGAACACGCGTGTCACCAAATCAGGGACCTATGCGATAGTAGTCAGCACGGAAAAGCTTAACAGACATCAGTTCTAACATAACCATTCATAAAACGGTAAATCTCTTTGAATGTCAATATGAGTGTTTAATAGGCAACATGAGCAAAGATGGATCATGGGGGATAGAAATACGTATCTGAAGTAACCCTGAAACTGCAACTGCTATGACATCGCTAAGCATAATTTGGAAAAAGCAAAAGCAATTCCAAACCAATTGCATAAAATACATGTGTCTGAATGATTCCAGACATTAAATATGAATTCCCTGAGCAATCTCTTCCGCATAATATACGAAACATATGCATATATGTAGAGTTCAATAAGAAACCGTGTAGACACACATTAGCCGCTCATTATCTTCGAGCGTCAGTTAAGCTACATACGAGGGCTTGGTTTGGCCACATTACCCGATATAACAGCATATCTAAGGCAGCAATACAAGAACCTTTAAATGCAAACGATGTCAAAGAAATATATTACCTTGGAAATGCCAAATCTGTTAACAAAGACCTCAGTTAGAAATGGCTGGAAGAAAATATAATATGGTTCGGCTTGTAGATCTTCCTACAATTCAATGATTCGAGGGTCTGATGATATACTCATGTAATGAAAATAATCTTTAAGTTGTATTTTATATAACCTTAATGTAGTTTATAGCTAATAGTACATGATGAGTTATGCACTTTACTCTGATCAATTTTAAAAACAACAACACCTGACTCGCATTGGCAAAGAAAAATGTTTGAACATGTATTGTTTGATTGTGGAATGTGCCGAGAGTGTACTTTGTATGCCATGCCATAACTTTGATACAGATGATGGGTTATCTATGAATAACATCCTTTTCGTACGACATATTTTGGCTGAGATAACCCTCGGTATATGCAAATGAGGAAAACCTGCAAAACGAGAATGTATAATACACACTGGTCGTTTATTTCCATGATTCTTTGTTAACAAATTCATCATCACGTTGGAAAGATGTGCAATATATCCCTTATTGACAGCGCTTCGCCCGATGTACAATAATACCTCTTCAAAACGACCATATAACATACATTCTGGGTCCTCAAAGTCAGATAGTAGCTTAATACAAGACAAAAGTTATGCAAAACGCTTTTACAGGAGCTTTCTGCATTTACTTCGCCCTGCATTAAATTACTGTTTGTTTTTAAATGAAAAGGTGGTTAAATCAAGGCACTGCTTTCTATTTCTTAAGTGGTCGTTTAAGAGGGACTCTGTTATATCGCAATAATAGGCTGGACCGGAACAACGTGTTCAAGAAAAGGGTACCTCGTTTACTCATACGTTTGAAGAAGTCTGATTTGAAATCCGAATCGTTAACTATGACGAAACATTGCTCAGCGCACTAAATATTCAAATTAACAAGATAGAAATAAAAGTACAACACCACATACAAAACACATACAAGCTATATTTAGTATCGTTTCTGTTCACTAACGACTGCCCTTTATCTGGATGAACGATTCGCGCATATATAAATAAGTGATACCTAGGCATGCCAATAGACACTTATTTGACAATTTACCATGCTTAAATTCTTTGTGCAGCATTAAATGAAACAGAACACATGCTAAAGTCTTATTAAATAGTCATAAACGGATAACTTTGATCATGAACACTGATAATAGCATATAAATGTATGTACGATAAATGAGAGGATATACGTTTTTCGGTTTTATTTTAACTGTTTACTCCATGTACTTTCACGTTAGAAACATATTAGCAGCAATAAGACGCAGGCATTTTGGCTTAGGTAGAAAATGTAGAACCATATCTATATAATTTATTTATTATGTTCATAAGCAAACAGTGTAGACCTGATAAGATGGTCCGTCTGATCTGCACCTACCCTGTTAACAAAGGCGTAAAAAGGCATTTTTATGGAGTAACATGGCAATTCTCGTGGCGCATTTGCTGTTTAATCATGAGTTGGGCTTCTGTTATACCCATTCCGAGGTTGCATTGTAAAAAGGTGTTCTCTTCGCTAGTATGCTTTGTAATTTCAATCGGGCTGTTGCATTTATTCTATGCGCGAATATGGAAAAATACTATAGGGTTAATACTGCAATTTGAAATTTGCGACGGTATATGAGTTTTTTAACGGTCGCAATTTTTTTAATGGCGACGCCGAAGGCGGAGTCATTATAATAATTTGCGACCGTTAAGAACCTCATATACCGTCGCAAATTTCAAATTACAGTACGATTAACCCTATTCTAACGCAATCTTAATACGAAAAATGCCAAATTGTTGTTATATCCCATGCGAGCAGGTGATTAAATGAGTGATGAGGCGAGAAATAGTGCAGAGTTTCTCTCAGAATTCTTAAACTAACTGGATTTTTTACACCCTGGTTTACACAAAGTCAAAACACCGGGTCAATTTTAAGGTGACTGTTAAAATTGTCATAACTAATGATGCGACAGCCATTTCACATGTTCAATACACATTCAATAAACATGTCAGGAAAAGTAACGTTATCTTAGTCTTTCGCGCCATACGCAAAAATGTCGTTTTGTAACTATGACGTCACGTTATAACGTTATGTTTGAATAGTATGATAAATAAGATTGAATCTGGGCCACAACACTTAGAGTATCTCAATAATCCTCCACGTGACATATAAGAGACCGGCCAAGTCTTGACAAACAATGGAAACTAATAACTTTCAAAATACCGGACTGGACTTGAATATATGTCAATGGATACGGATTTATCAGCAGATCTAAGTGTTAGATAAACAAAGCGCATTAATATATTTACAGGCTAATTCGGGCCGTGATCGATTGGTTGAATTTGCGACATATAAAACACTTTTTATATGCCGCAAATTTGGTCACATGAGCCAATCAGATTGCAGGAAACTGTCAGATTGCGTTAGAATATTGTTTTTACTATCATCTGCTGAATCCCTAAAGAATGACAACAAATTGTTTAGACCTGGCATTTTAACATCAGATGCAATATTCGTATCTATGAAAAAGTAGTAAAGTCAAGCAGGAAAGTGTTTTGAAAGATATGTACATTTGCTGCGTGTTCTGGTTGTGGTGCTGTTCGGGCGGCTGTGTGCTTTGTATGTGGTTTTTTCCTGCATGACTTATACTTATACTTTTGTTCCTACTGATAACGCATCGAATAATATCATTAGTTTCTGAAGACATTATTAATACCAATATTCTCAAAGTGGGCGATCCTTCGAAAGCAAAAGTAGCAATGCCAAAAGAGAAAATTTCAAAAGTGACATTACAGTTAATACTACATAAAACGTATACTTGAAACTTAATCACTTCATTAAACGCCTATTGTTGCAAGTAATGCATTCAATGACGTTGTACATTGACATAAATAAAATCAGAGACAAATAAAAATCGATAGAGGATATACAATTCACGAATATCATTTAAGAAAGCATGATAAAACAATGGTAAAAAACTGTTATAATATACTAAAACCCAGACTTTATATAAAGTACTTTATACAACTAAAACACGCGGACAGTTTCTACGAAATATTAAAAAAGTGAGTCAAAGTGTCTGAAATAATGCGTTTTTAACTTTCTTTTAAAGGATTCAACAATTTGTCTGCTCTTTTAATCTCGCTAGGAAGCCCATTCCAAAGTCTGGAACCAACTGTCCCAAAACTTCTATCACTAAATGTCTTTCTCCTGTTTAAAGGCACAGCATATATCTCTGGAGCCTTGTCTGCCGATCTCAGACTGCGTGTTGGTGCTGGCTTTACAAGAAGTTCTGTTAGATAAAAGGAGCGTGGTTGAGAGAGCAATTGTACATGTATGTCAATATCTTAAAAGTGATCCTAGCTTTGATAGGTAACCAACGTAAAAGTACAAAAATGAGTCATGCAGGAAACACCACATACAGAACAAACAGTCGCCCGAACAGCAACACAAGGAAACAGCAAATGTACATAACTATAAAAACATCAAGATACGCACAAAGACAAAACAAACATACAATAAGCGGAAGATCGAAGTACCGCCTTGGAACGGTCAGTGACAAAAGTCACTGGGGGGTTAAACCGGTTTATGGGCGCCCAACCTCACACTTATTCCATCCCCATCCTAAAAGACAAACAGTGTACATAAACGTATCCCGTCTCCGACTAATCTACAACAACCGCGACGGCAAATACAGTGGTAAAGTGCATGTATAACGAAAACATGAACGTGAACAAACTGTATCCACCTATCGCTAGTGTACTTAATGATTGAGCTGCAAACAGAGTAACTGTAGAAAAGTAATAACGGGTAACCTTTCTTGTCGGCGTACATGCAAAGAGGCCAGCGTGATTGCCAACTGTAAAAGGGTTCACAACCAAACATGCAGTATGTTGTTGTGCTACAGGATCATATCCCTTTTTAATGAATTTTTAACATGTTTGATGAACAAAGTGAGAACATGCGTATGTCCAATAATTTCAGGATGTGAAATACCGTGTCGTGTCGCAGAAGCGCCTTGAGATTACATTGGTACTTGCCAATAAGCGAGAGATTTCGATAGTAAAATTTAGAGAAAGTTTTTCTTAGTTTATGGTATCTATATCCTTGCTTAAGCAGTTTTTCAGTTAAAATGAGATTTCGACTGAAAAAACCTTTTCTACATTTTACTATCGAAATCTCGCGCTTATTGGCAGTACCAATGTAATCTCAAGGAGCTTCTGCGACACGGTGTTTCACATCCTGAATTTTATGGTGATGTGATTTACAAACTTCGTCAAATTATTGGACATACCCATTTTCTCACTTTGTTCATCAACCGGATTCCATTTTCTGTCTTATTTCTTTTTCTCCACTTCGTGATTATAACATTTTTTTTTCTTTGTCCAAATATATGCTTATGTTATAGGAAATGTACATTACTCAAGATATGAACATTCTATATCCGTAGTGTAACTAACTGTTGTCAGGAGAAGATCTCAAATAAGCTTTAGTTAGCTTTCGATCCAATCCGTTATGTATTATATATGCCGTGAATGTAAATGTAAATTATCAATAAAATATGTTTAAACTAAAAATGTTAAAACATTCACTTAAAAGGGACATGATCCTGTAGTACTATAACATACTGCATGTTTGGTTGTCAACCCTTTTACAGTTGGCAATCACGCTGGCCTCTTTGCATGTACGCCGACAGGAAAGGTTTAGTACTCTATGAAGGCGACCTCTTAAATCCAGAAGTGGAAGGAGAACGTCGGATATCTGTACTATTTCGTTTTTGTCGTACCCTTTATTACTTTTCTACAGTTACTCTGTTTGCAGCTCAATCATTGAGTACACTAGCGATAGGTGGATACAGTTTGTTCACTTAAATGTTTTCGTTATACATGCACTTTACCACTGTATTTGCCGTCGCGGTTGTTGTAGATTAGTCGGAGAGGGGATAGGTTTATTTACACTCTTTGTCTTTTAGAGTGGGGATGGAATAAGTGTGAGGTTGGGCGCCCATAAACCGGTTTAACCCCCCCCCCATTGACTTTTGTCACTGACCGTTCCAAAGCGGTGCTTCCATCTTCCCCACATTGTGTGTTTGTTTTGTCTCTGTGCGTCTCTTGTTGTTTTTATAGTTATGTACATTTGCTGTTTCATTGTGTTGCTGTTCGGGCGACTGTTTGTTCTGTATGTGGTGTTTCCTGCATGACTCATTTTTGTACTTGGATACAGGATGAGCTTAGCAGAATCATGTATTACCTTTTCCCTGTCGTGCCCTTAACGGCTTACCTACAGGTGCTCTGACTTCAGCAAAGTCATTGAGTACATATTTGACGGATATTTGCTAAACTGATGTCGATGTTTGACAGGTAAGGAACACTTCGATGGAAGTCGTGTGTGAAAATTAGGGGCGTATTTGTTTTATAATATATGTAGCTGACTTACGTATAACGACTTAAATAGTACTTATAATCGTGTTCGTCTATAATATCTTATCCTACCACGCAACACCTCATAGGATATTTGACACTCAATCAAAACAGTATACAAATATGAACGAATCGGAAGTAATTTAATGTGTTCCATTATACATTACTTCTTTAGCCATAATACATGTTAGTCTGCATTAAAGAAATTTTTGTTTGTTCGTTCAGTGTATACATACCCTTGCTTATATTACAGATGGTAGTGTGTTCCAGATACAAGTTATGCACCACGGAAAAAAATCAAAAAGGTTCCAGATCAGTATTTTTGTAAACATTACTTTTTAGCCATAATAAATGTTAGTCTGCATAAAAGAATGTTGTTGTGTGTGCGTTCGATGTATACACACGCCTTTGTTTACATTACAGATGACAGTGTGTTCCAGATACAAGTTACAACGCAGTTAGTGTACACTAGACATCGGTAAATTGTATAGTTTTCCGCAAAGGTTCATCAAAAATATATTAAACATTTATATTTCAAGGAAAACAATGAACTGGTTGTGTATGTTTGTTTGTATCGGGGTAACAGTATTCCATTCAAATCGCAACTTCAGACTAATTGCAAGATATAACAAAATACACAGAATAAATAACCCCAACGCGGTACTCTCTTTGTCACCCTTACGTTTGATGGGTGTCTTTGTGCCTGTGCGTTTGTTCGTGTTTATGTTTATGTGAATGTGTTCGTGCGTGCGTGCGTGCATGTGTGTGTGTGTGTGTGCGTGGTTGTGTGGTTGTGTGGTTTGCTTTTTGTCGGTGTTTTGGTAGTGTTTGCGATTTGTGTATGTCTTTTCCTACTTGACTTTACTACATTTTCATTTTTCATAGAATGAGCCTGTATTCAGATCGCTATAATATGTATCTGCAAAAAGGAATAAGTATTCCAAGAAGCCATTATCACACGTACGGTATAGAATTTTATACGGTTAACTTGGATCAGCCCTTTCCAATGTATTAGTTCATGGAAGTGCAAATGCTTTAATAAATCTACAATAAATCTAAGTAGACACGCTTTATGGTTACGTGCTAAGTAATCAGCACCGAGACGCTAATTGTGGGTGCAATGTTTCACACATAATAGGCAATTGTAAGAACAATTACACTGATAAACCAACGAACATCTCAAGTATCTGGTAGTTACCATTATGTTCAAGACAGTGGTACATGCATTCCTGAATGTATCTTTGAGGGCAGATATATATTTTGCAGAGATATTCTTGTGATATCAAATGGTATTGGATTCGTTATGCAAAATTGATGATATTGATCAGCAATTAGAATGATTTATAGAAGTAATTTAACATCATTATAGCGGGTCTAGTGAACCAGGACTAATAATCTAAACATAAATCAAAGTTGAATGATTTAACGTTTTAATCTGTAGCTTGGTCAGCAAAACGTCCGCAAAATTAAACATCAATTTCTAATTCCTTTGGTTTATATTTTGCAAATATCAAGTTTGCTATATGTTTTATAATCACATTAGTTTGTATATATCCACGAAACATTAAAATCCCCGGACATATAGATCAATTTATATAAAATGTTAGAATACATTTATATTCATATCAGGATAGCGTGTAGCCGCCGGCGAATGGTATTCAAATATGATGTTTTACTGAGCTTGTACAGGGGTCATGTAATAATACAATTTTAAAAGCATTTTATAGTGTAACGAAACCTATCAATGTACATAGAGGGTTGGTCCAACGTAATACGCCATGGAAATGACGAAGACGCATTCACTAGAAAACAGCTAAAAAATAACTTCACAGTGCATAGATCTACATAGGCATACGTTTCAAATTATTTCATGTCACTAGTTTAGAATAATTGCATTGGAAAAATAATTAAAAAAACCCATAGCATAGTACCTTTATTTCTCCACCAAATCCTATGTTGTGATCACTCTTTTTAAACTTCTTTTCTAACGACTGGTCACATCATACGTGTAGGGTTTGGTGTATGTAGACATCATGGATGGTGAAATTACTTTCTTGCTAATCCAAGTTTTGCTAGGTTTGTGCTTCTGATCGGTGCACAACATATACTGTCATTTGTTTTAAATATAGATATTCTGAAAATGGGTGATCCTTCGAAAGCAAAAGTAAAAATGCAAAGACAAAATTGCAGACTCAGTTTTATTGAGTCCATGAGTAGTAATTAAAAGCGTAACACTATTCATGTCTCCTAGCACCGGCTTAAGCAGTAATCAATTTTCAAAACTAATAACATCAAAACTAATGATCCCGAAGGACCAGAAAATATAACAACACTGAGGATGAAGTACGGAGCGACTTTGTTACGGCCGCCACACAGGCACCTAACACTTGCAGTTGTGAAGTACATCTATTCTGAAAATTGGTGATTCTTCGAAAGCAATTGTAGAAATGCAAAGAGAAAATTGCAGACTCGGTTTTATTGAGTCTGTTCATGAATAGTAATTATCTAAACTAATAACATTAAATACTGAAGGGAGGTGATCCCCCGAGAGCAAAAATTGCAACACAAAAAGAGAAAATTGCAGACTCGGTTTTTATTGTGTCTGTTCATGAACAGAAATTGAAAGTGCAACACTGCTTACGCCCCCTAGCACCGGCTTAAGCGGTATTCAATTTTCAGAACAAGAAGTACTGAAATTCATGATCTCGAAGGATCAGAAGGTATAACAACACGGAATTATATCGAGGGAAAGTAGGTACTTTGATTTAATAACAGATAAAGTCCACTTGTTACAAGGAAAGTTGAAAACATTTAAACAGGGAGTACCACACACAAAAGAACCCGACACTAAACATCACAAAATAAGAAAAAGCACAATTACAAATCTCAACGGATCGCACATCAAACATACAACATTTAACGTTAACCATATAAAATAATAAGTAGACCAAAGGATGAAAGTACATATATGAGTCATCCATGTAACACCACATACAAAACACACAGCCGCCCGAAAATCACAACGACAAAAACAAGAAATGTACATGCATACCAAAATACACAAAAAGACGCAAAAAGACATAACAAACAAATATTAGGGGGAAGATGGAAGTACCGCCTTTGAACGATCAGTGACAATAGTCACTGGGGTTTTAAGTCGGTTTAGGGGCGTCCGACATTAAACTTATTCCATCTCTAGTCTTAAAGACAAGCAGTGTAAATAAACGTATCCCCTCTCCGACTAAACTACAACAACATCGATGGCAAATACAGTGGTAAATTGCATGTAAAACGTATTTATGTTAAACAAACTGGATCACATATCGCTAGCATACTCAGTGATTAAGCTGCAAACAGAGTAACTGTATAAAGGTAATAAAGGGAGCGACAAAAACTTACAACAAGCTGTTGTGAAGTACATATATTCTGAAAGTGGGTGATCCTTCGAAAGCAGATGTAGTAATGCGAAACAGAAATGATGCAGTCTAGGTATTACTGAGTCTGTTCATGAGTAGTATTTAAAAGTGTAACACTACTCATGCCCCATAGCACCGGCTTAAGGAGTATTAAATTTTCAAAACTAATAACATCGCAACTAATGATCCTGAAGGATCAGAAAATATAACAACACTGAGAAAGAAGTACAGGGCGACTGTTAGAAGTAATTTAAAGTGCAACACAACGCCCTTAGCACAGGCTTAAGCCTGCTTTTTGCAGGGATTAGTTCATATGATGATACTTATAAATTCGTATTCAATTAGATAACCATGTGCGTTTTGATGCATCCATATCAATTTTATAAATGCCCTTTATAACGTGTCAACATACTCGAGTAGTGTATGAAAAACACTCACGTAATACTGTATATTACTGTATTGATATTATTAACAATCGAATTATTACGCTACATAATTAAACTGTAGATGTACGTGCATTAAATATGACATTGACACCTCTTGCAGCTAAAATAGTTAAATCGTTGCTTGAATATTTAACAACAATTTCAAGTGGTCGCACTTTATTTGTTTATGGATTTTGTACATTCAAGTTTCATTCCAATTAAATGTCAAATAACGCCGAGTTGGATTCGATGATGAGCAGGCAAGAATATTTTTGTGAATGTTGCACACTTCATTTAATGTTGCTTCTAAGGTTATTACTGTGGGGTTGTGTATGACATCTGTTTTTGTTTTATATTCCAAGACTACATATTGACCTCTGTTTGACCCAGCATTTCTAACAATAATTGCAGACTATCGTACGACGCTTTAATTTCCAACGTGTACCCTGAAAGCCTTATTATTCCATGGATGTATACCCTACTTTTGTGTCACGAACATACTGCATTAATTGGAATAATGAGTTGACATCTATGTAAATGAGGGATCTTGATTTATGGTTTATAAAGATGTGTTCGCACACTGAACTGTGTTCACTGTTTTATGTATTCTAATTCGCTGTCATCGCTTTTATGCCCTGTGCGTAGTTGATGGACCTTGTTCCAAAATGAATTCTAAAATTGTATTTATCTCTTTATTACCTACGCAAGTCTTTGACATCATGTTAAAATATCATATTTGACTTTTGCACAATAGCTCCACGAATTTTAATCAGAGAATCAAACAGTGTCGGTCCAGATTAGTTATTATACCGATTTATTGTGCCGCAGATAATCGTCAATATGCATGTTAAAGAGTAACTACAGCAGATCAAATGTTCAAACATTCTAGTAGAAGTCCAATGCCTGTTACGATATTTTCAGGTGTTTGTAATGCATGTTTTTTTATTGTACAAGTTTCCATGCATTCTCCTGGCCATTGGAATTAGAATATGATTTGATAATTTCCGGTAAAAGAATTATATTGATACAAAACATATTCATGAAGACAGTATAACACGAGCCTTTTCAATACTTCCTAGACATAGACCTATTTAATTGAACTTGTGTTAAGGCATAGCGGGGTAACTCTGATAAATTATGCTTCTAAACTATAATTTCTTCAATTGATCCCAAATAACTGATTTTGAACAAAGCAAATCGATGACATTATGGCTTCCTTGTTAGATTTGAATCGTTCAGTCACAATATTAATGTTTCGTCCAAAATATACGGTAAAAGGGGCGATTTAAATTTCAAAAGTGTTTATTATCCTTTTCTAGACAGAGATTTGCCCCGTTCAACATATCATGGGGTGTATATTCCTCAACTGTTTCGGTTTGTCCGAGCCTGTTCTTTGCTAGAAGATTTTAATAGTCGTAATTTAGTTTTAACTGATAAACGTCCCCTGGTTTCAGAATTTATTTTCTCAAGCAATATTACAGAAATTAAATTCGGAAAGCGTTTTCTAAATTTTAGTATCGACATTTACCTCTCATTAGTAAATACGTTAATGCAACACGATATTGCATGTGTTAACCGTTGTGGGAAAGTCCGGCGGGGATACCCCTTTAATTACACCATGTCTTAAGCTAGGATGGCTTTGGGAGACGTGAGGTTAGGACGTCCGTAAAACGGTTTAAACCCCAGTGGTAAGTTTGCCTCTGACCTTTCCAATGTGGTATTCTATTTGTCATCCGTACTTTTGTTTATCTTGTTCATGTTTGGAAGTGTATCTCTAGAACTTGTGTGTTTGTTAATGTGTTCTGTGTTCATCTCGTGTATGTGCGTGTGTTTGGGTGTGTAGTTGTGTGTGTGTGACATGTTATCTATTGATGTTTTGGTGGTGGGTACGTCTTCTTTGTGGCTATGTCTGCTTGACTTTACTACTTTTTCAATTATGCAGAATGCTATGGTAAAATAATCTAAAGTGAGGGCAATTCGGGTCATATCCATTTTCATGATTTGTGTATCAAACACATTAAATTGTTTTTGAAGAAAGGTTAAAATCTCATTTTATTGCAATGCACTGCATGTTTGGTTATTGACCCCTTTACAGTCGGTAGCCACACTTCCATCTCTGCTTGCGCGATTAGATGCCAAGGGTAGTACTCTTCGACGGTACACGTTTTAATCCGAAAATGGGATGAACTTACCAGACTAGTATATTGCTTTTTTCTGTCGTTCCCTTAACGGCTTCTTTGCTGTTCTTCTGTACTATTTCGTTTTTTGTCGTACCCTTTATTACTTTTCTAAATACATGTACTCTGGTTGCAGCTCAATCATTGAATACATTAGCGATGGGTGGATACAGTTTGTTTCACTTAAATAGTTTCGTTTTGCTTGACTTTATCACTGTATATGCCATCGCGGTTGTTGTAGTCGGAGAGAGTATATGTTTATTTACACTGTTAGGGTGGGAATGGAATAAGTGTGATGTTGGGCACCCCTAATCCGGTTTAGAACCCTAGTGACTTTTGTCACTGACCGTTCCAAGGCGGTACCTCCATTTTCTCCCTATTGTTTGTTTGTGCTGTCTTTGTGCGTCTCTTTATATTTTTTGTGGTTTTGTGCATTTGCAATGTTTTCTTGTGTTGCTGTTTGGGCGGCTGTTTGTTCTGTATGTGGTGTTTCCTGCATGACTCTGCAATTTTCTCTTTTGGCATTGCTACTATTGTTTTCGAAGGATCACCCACTTTCAGTATATATGTACTTCACAACAACATATGTTAAGTGCTTGTGTGGCGACCGTAAAAAGTCGCATTGTACTTCATTTTTAGTGTTGTTATATTTTCTGGTCCTTCGGGAGCATTAGTTTTAATGGTATACGTTTTGAAATTTGAATACTGCTTAAGCCGGTGCTAGGGGGCATGAGTAGTGCTGCACTTTTAATCACTACTCATGAACACAATCAATGAAACCGAGTCTGCAATTATCTCTTTTGGCATTGCTACTTTTGTTTTCGAGGGATACCAAATGTTATATCCATATTTGTACTTTCAGCAAAGTCAGTTGGTACATATTTGACTGAATTTCACAGTTGTTGTCATGTTATGTTTTACATATTGTCCTATATTTACCGTCTTGTTGTGGGGAAGTCCGGCGGGGATACCTTTATTTGCACTGTTTAACAAGGGTGACTTTGAGCTAAGTGTGAGATTAGCGGTACTCTTTGTAGCTCTTTTATGTTTGTCATGTGTCTTCGTGTCATTGTAATTTTGCGTTTATTGATGTTTGAAATGCTCATAGTTTGTGCTTGCGTGTGTTTGTAAGTCTGTCGATGTTTTGGTGGTAGTTGCGTCTACTGTGTGGCTTTTCCTTTTTTACTTTACTACGTTTTAATTCTGACAAAGTGACACAGAAAGAAGTTTAAACGTGCAACAGTCCATATAACATATCTCCCCAAAATGCATTGAACAAAAGAAATCGATAAACATTATTGCTCCATCAAAATTATTTTTTTCTTATTTCAATCCCCGCATACATTGTTTACTGACTAAACTTAACGATTGAAGACATTGAACATGTTTCATTCAAATTGAAATTGTGTTGCTTTTAATATCGTTTATCAATCGATGAAAAGCAAGGTATCAGCTACTGGTATTTCTACTAATCAAAATGTGTGCTAGGTATGAACCATTAGTTACAGAGTCTGCATGATTTCGTTTTTGCATTGCTGCTTTTGCTTTCAAAGGATTTCCTATTTTCAGAATGTATTCGTTATGTCCCAAAGGAAACCTATTGGATTTTACCTTGTAACTTGGTACCGAGACGTAGAGGGCTACAACATTTAACCGCATTTTAGCAATAGCTACAGACACAGCTTGAGATCTGCTGCTGAAACTAATCACCTTAATGTGAATTTAATTAACCAAATTTTGCATTTCTGAGCCACATTACACAAAATGCTGTTAGACATATCATATAATCAAGAGGTAATGTACCTATTCGATACGTTTTTCTTTATAGAAAAATAATGAGATCGACATCGACTGGCATCATCGCAATTGCGTACATCACTAGTTTGAAGGCATGCCTAAATGCATTGCAAACATATGTATTTCTGACGCTGACAACCCATTCATTTTAATTATACGAGACTTACGTGTGAAATATCATGTTGCGATTGCTTAGCATTCGATATGTATTGACCTACTTTATTGAGAGATGTTTTCAAATATTAAGCATTCATTAATAATCCAATAGGTGTTTCCTGAAACTATTCCCAGTGTTGAGTTTATGATTAATACATTCTGAAAGTAGTAGATCCATCAGAGGCAAAGACAGCAATGTGAAAAGAGAAAATCATTTGTCACTGATTGTTCCAAGGCGACACTTCCATCTTCCACCTTCCACCTCAATTTTGTTTGTAATACCATTGTGTATTTTGATAGGCTTATACGTTTACCGTTATTTTTTGTCATGGTGCTGTCCGGGCGACTGCGTGTTTTGCATGTGGTGTTTCCTGCATGCGTAATATATTTACGTTATTAAAAGTGCTACACACTCACCCTAACACCGGCTTAAGCTATATTCAAGCGGTATTCAATCTAACGTCATTGAAATTCATTATCCCGAAGGACCCGAAAATAAGATGGAATAATAGTTTAAATTGACCTACCTTTAATACATGCATAATGTATATGTTGCTCATGCAATGAATAAACCACTCGGATTATTGCGAACTGCTTGGCTATGACTTCCCCAGCCTTGCAACATATTTGTATATCAAAGGACGCCGAGTAACCCAACGTCTTATAATGATACAAACTGATTGCAAGACTATGCTTTGTTTCGACAAATAAGACACATCAAATTGTGAAACCTAAAACAGACAACAGTTTCTACTTGTGTGTGTGTCTTGTTATTAATCGATGGTTTGGTGATGGTTGCGTCTTGTATGTGAATTTGCCTGCTTGACTTAACTACTTTTTCATTTATAGAATATGCTCAGCAGACCTAAAGTAAATATTGATGTGTATGATAATGTTGTAGGATCTCAAAGCTTGGGGGATGCGTTTCTAAACTAATTGCTGACTACACATTATGGAAAGTAGTTCAATCTAGTGAATAAAATAAATCCCATTCGAAATTCAGTTCTACAATAGATACTAGACATGCACTATTTAAAGAGAGTCCGTGCACAGTTTTACCGTTTAACATGACATTTCATCAGTCAAAATACCGTATATTCGAACTTTCAAGGTGAACAAAACTGGTAAAGAGAAAACGTTTTGATAGAAAACTGCATTGATACTTTATGATACCATGACATATTAACAATAACTCACAGAAAGCTTTCAGTTGATCATGATAAACGAATATGATATATACGTATGTGGCAATACTTCAAATGAGAAAGGTCTTATATGATTTTAGGCAAAGCGTGTGGTTGATACGATGGCGATTAACCTTAGCGAGAATGTGCCCCTCTTGTTGCAGATTTGTTTTTGAATTGCTATGAGAGGGATTTTATGCTTAGCTTAATACCTGATACTCAAGCTGATATTGTTAATGCTTTTAATAAAATTTCAAGGTATTTAGACGATATTTTGAATTTGGATAATCCTTATTTTGAAACTATGATCTCTTCTATTTACCCAAAATAACTTACTTTAAACAAAGCGAATCGACCCGACCCTATTGCTTCCGTTTTAGATCTGAATCTTTCCATCATTAATGATAATACATACCAACAACTTGACGATATATGGTAACCCCATATCGCACAAATATGTTATCAAAAGGCCAGTCCACATTGTGTAATGTTCAACTTCTGAATTCGAAAATAACGAACGTTGAACATTACAAGCAAGGAACATTTTATTTTCTCTGGCAAAAGGTTTTTCTATATCAGTTTATCGTTTATAAGATGGTGAGATAGGGTAGTATAGAGTGTAGAGAAATCATAAGAGCTTAATGAAGAACTATTGTACTGGTTATTTTCAAGTTTAGTTAAAATATCATTAGAATGTTTTTATGGACCAAAAAAACATTAATTTCAGGAGTTCCATAAATTTTATCACAGTAACGTTTTACATGTTCTTTGATAGTAGTAAGACATAAAGTCAAACTTTTAGATTGTTTAGTAGTAGTACAACAGCAAGATTTAGCAATAAAACGCGCCTTATTATGTAGCTTCGGAATCCAGTACATGGTGGAAAGTTTAGGTTGT
The DNA here is from genome assembly GCA_963576725.1 of Azorinus chamasolen. Classification (NCBI taxonomy): domain Eukaryota; kingdom Metazoa; phylum Mollusca; class Bivalvia; order Cardiida; family Solecurtidae; genus Azorinus; species Azorinus chamasolen. The sequence continues at coordinate 110,762,769 of OY755236.1, forward strand.
TTGATGTTAGGGTCAGAATTGAACGTATTGCACATTTTAACATGTTCCGAGATTACATCTTATTCAGGGGTTTTAACTGTAATATATGTTTGTTAACCAGTTAACTCCTTCTTTGAAACATCTACATAATACAATCTTCATATAATGATAACATTATTTGATGCCTTGTCAGAAGGAACACGAACATAATTTAAATGAAAATTCGAAATGTTTTCTTCAAATATCGAAATGTAACCCTAGGTCGAGGTGGTAATAGCTGGTAATTAGATCTGTAAAAAGCAATACGTGTATCAATAATGTGAAAATACGTTTCTTCCGAAAGGGCATTAACATCAGCATGTTCTCGTGAAAGGGGTGTACTTTTAATTATTCAGCATATTAATTGAGAATGATAAAACAGTACGCAAACTAACAATCCTGCGATAGGGTTTGCATTGTTTGTTGTTTTTAATATGTTGCTTGTTTGTTAATTTCTTGATATTATAATAAACACAATGGTATGAACTGGCAAAAATATAACAAACATAGTTCAAAACTAAGTAAAAACCTCTAAATAGATTTGAAATTCTTTACGAATCTAAATTTAAACTAGAACTACCACTAACGGTGATGAATACCACCACTAGCACATTTGACACAGAGATGGGGGTTATAGAATAAAATCACTACAATATCTGCTACAGTTCAGATAAAAACTCCGAAAAACCTGAAATTTCCTCAAAATTTCTAAGTCAAAATGCTGTAATTCCGTTACAAATCAATGTAGTGTAACAAAATTCAAACTTGATCTTGAACTCATTATTATAAAGGTACATACCAAATATCACATGCGTATCTGCTAGGGTTTAGAAAAAACTCCGGAAAACCCGAATTGCCGGAACATGTCTAAGTAAAATCACGGTATTTCCGTGAAAATCAATGAAGCGTAACGAAATTAAAACTTGATCTGTAACTCATTATAATAAAGCCAACAAACCAAATATCACTACACTATCTGTAAAGGTTTAGAAAAAACCTCCGGACAACCTGAATTTCCAGAAAATTTCTAAGTAAAATCACTGTATTTCCGTGAAAAATCAATGAAGCGTAACGAAATTAAAACATGATCTGTAACTCATTATAATAAAGCCACATACCACAAATCACTTCAATATGTGTAAAGGTTTAGAAATATTTCCGGAAAACTGAAAAATAACAATGGGAAATAACTCCAAAAATACTGAAGACAGACGTGTAAAAATACTGAAGACAGACCAATGTAATCTCAAGGCGCTTCTGCGACACGGTATTTCACATCCCGAATTTTATGGTGATGTGATTCACAAACTTCGTAAAATTATTGGACATACCTATTTTCTCACTTTGTTCATCAAATATGTTAAAAAAAATCATTAAAAAGGGGTATGATCCTGTAGTACTACAACATACTGCATGTTTGGTTGTCAACCCTTTTACAGTTGGCAATCACGCTGGCCTCTTTGCCCGTATGCCGACAAGAAAGGTTTAGTACCCGTAAACCAGGTTTAAGTCCCCCAGTAGCCCTTTTTTATCGTTTTTGGCTGCTGGCCGTTCCAAGGCGGCACTCCTGCTTTCAGCCTAAGGTCTATTTTGTTGATTAATATGCTTAATGTTTAATGTGTTTCGTCTTGATATGCGTCCTGTTATGTTTTGTCTTGTGGCTTTACCGTTTCTTGTTAGATGGTGTTTGGTGCGGTGTCATTTCGTGTGTGGCTCTCCCTGTTTGACTATTTTTCCATATTTAGTACTCTATGAAGGCGACCTCTTAAATCCAGAAACGGAAGGAGAACGTCGGATGTCTCTACTATTTCGTTTTTGTCGTACCCTTTATTACCTTTCTACAGTTCAATCATTGAGTACACTAGCGATAGGTGGATACAGTTTGTTCACTTAAATGTTTTCGTTATACATGCACTTTACCACTGTATTTGCCATCGCGGTTGTTGTAGATTAGTCGGAGAGGGGGTACGTTTATTTACATTGTTTGTCTTTTAGGGTGGGGATGGAATAAGTGTGCGGTTGGGCGCCCATAAACCGGTTTACCTCCCCCCTCCCACCCCAGTGACTTTTGTCACTGACCGTTCCAAGGCGGTACTTCCATCTTCCCCCTATTGTATGTTTGTATTGTCTTCGTGTGTCTCTTGATGTTTTTATAGTTATGTACATTTGCTGTTTCCTTTTGTTGCTGTGCGGACAACTGTTTGTTCTGTATGTGGTGTTTCCTGCATGACTCATTTTTGTACTTTTACCTTGTGCACTGCACTTGCGGTAAATGTGATCTATATATATATATATGAAGTTTGAACTCAATAGCTTTTATACTTTGGAAGTTAAGATCCGGACAAGCGTGATGGACGGACGGACGGACGGACATGGTGACTCCAGTATACCCCCCAAAAAAATCGTTTGTGGGGGTATAATAAGTTTTATTCATACGTTGCTACATACAACAGTTTTCTTGCATGTTTAGTTATCATTACATATTTCTTGCCAACAAGCCTTTCAATCTAAGAGGCACAAGAAACTAACAGAGACATTCTGGACTGTTTTTCTAAAGTGTGTCTTACACAATGTATTAGGCCACCAATACAAACGACGGCATATGCTCAATCATGAAACACTATGCATGTATTTTGATGTTAAACAGTTTATACCACATAGTATAATTAGATTTTGTACATAAATGCATAGTTAATTTGAAGCAATTTGACTAGAAAACTTACATTTTAGAAATGCTTCAATATTTCATAAACTGTCTTTGCTCTTTGTTTGTATCGGAATTTACGTCACTTTAACATATTGCGACGTCCACCTATTTACATATGGAGGAATTGCTCTGTGCCATTTTACTTACTTTTACCATGTATTCTTTACTATGGCAAATAAAGCATTGCTTCATAGATATTCAAAATTCACATGCACGGTGCATATGTAAGTCGTTAGACATTTACATGTATATGTGTAAGCTAATCAGATATTAGGTTTCCTATGTGCTGCATCTGCCTGCTAAATTCGTTGTAATGGTGCCATCTGTTTATTCTCAAGGATCAACGTATAGTCTATTTAATGTCACCACAAACTCCAGACTATTTCAATTATTCACTAATTTACAGCATTTACCATAAACTACTTTATCTTGGAAAGTAAAGATTAGAATGGTTGACTCTGGATTGGTTCTCAGTTGTCATGTAACTCGTTGTCAGACTGAACGTACAAAAATGAGTCATGCAGGAGACACCACATACAGAACAAACAGCCGCCCGAACAGCAACACACGGAAACAGCAAAATACACCGTTGCCTAAGAGCTACATGAATTACAACTTACATCAATTGCAGAATTAAGAATTAACTAAATGGCATTTCAACCAATAAGTTACAGTTTACGCAAATATATAGTTCCACTGATATAACCAAATTGCCATACTTTATCTATACTGACAGGTATGTGCGTTAAGAAAGGTGATAGGATAGCAAGTATATTGGCTTGATGTTGAATGTTATCGGTGTATTGAATAACTGTAATGCACTACATCACATACTATGACAGGATAAATATGTGTGTGTTATATAACTGTACAACTCCTGCATAAACTAATCTAAATTTCAATGCAATATCGTATAAGGTTAATATCTTTGTGTTTCAGTCGTTTTCTTAAGACAAGTGTTCTGACACGTTGATCACGCTAGCAGATCACACAGAGCAGTCCCAATAATCAATAGGTAGGTTAATTAAACAGTGACAGAGACTAGGTTTCGATTGGTTAATAAAGGTCTTATAGAGTATGCATATCTACTAAAACATCATACTGCCACATGCAACGTTATCGACGTTATTTGAATTTAGCACAACCATGTATTAGTGGGGAATACATGTATATGATAGGGGCGGAGACAATACTATATCAGTGTGTGGGTACTTAAATCCCAGTGTTGTTATATTTCCTGGTCCATCGGGATCAACATTTGCCATGCTTTTAGTTATGACAATTGAATACCGTTTAATCCGGGGGCACGAGTATTGTTTCAATTTTAATAACTTGTCATGAACAGATTCACATTTACGTTTAAATGATCTATTACTTTCAGAAATTTTAATTTTGAAATAAACTTACAGAATCGATCCTGTCAGTTGTGTTCCAAGTAAGTGAATAAGAAATGCCATTGCCTTTGTTTTTCTTTTATTAATAAGCATTTTTACAGAAAAGTGTCGAATGGTAAACAATTGAAAGGAAATGCATATATAATGCAAGACACATGATATGCAATACCTATCGTATGAATGATATAATTTATAGACGTTTAATGCTCAATGCGGGAGCCGAATGTTTACGACATTTGCAAACAGTGTAGACCCAGATCAAATGACTCACGATAAACCCGTTTGATCAAGGTCTGCACTGATTGTCAAATAAATATCTTTTTTTCAGTGATAATCTTTTATTTAATGTTTTTTTTAATATTCAAAAACGAAGGATCTGTTTTTTATTCAGCACATTCCGGGTTAACCCGTTCCTTCATATAAACACATTTGCACGCACCTGCACACAGAGAAGACCCAGATCAGACGACGCATATAGGAATCGTCTGATTAGGGTTTGCTCTGTTTGCTAATGGAATTTAATAGATGTGTTTCTTTACTTTCTAAAATGGCTATAATGTTCCATCTTCCATATTTTATTGTAAATAGTTTGTCCATGAATACTCAGTAGATATCGGAATTTTGTAATAAATATAGAACAGGGAAAGGGTTAATTATTTGAAAAATAAGGTCTGCCTACCGGGAATTGTTTTGGTACAGCGCGTCCTCTTGCTAATAAAAATGTATCTTTAGCCGTACAAGTGCTCAATGTTTTATCAGGACATGATATAAAATAAATATTAAACCATCGGCGTAATTAGCAATACATCACAAATGAAACCTTATCGATATGCGTTATCAGCATGGGACGCCAAACTGTCCGCGATGCTAGAGAATGTATCAGCACGGGACGCCAAACTGTCCGCGATGCTAGAGAATGTATTTCACAATAAAACGTAAGTATTCAAACTAGAAGTATTTATTTATAGATAAAACCTTCGATCAGTGGAATCCAACGTATATATGTAATAACTAACATCAAAGCACGTGCATGATTAGAACGAATATATAAAGTCTGCTATATGATATAGGTAAATCCACAGTGAACGCGCTCTGAAACAACTTGTAAATGAACACCAGGGTCCGTGCTTATAAAATATTTTAGTTGAGTCTGGGTTCGTTCTCAAGCTGTTGATTGGTCAGAATTGAGTTCTCAAGCTTTTGATTGGTCAGAGTTGAGCCAAAGGCTCAAATCAAAAACGTGAGAACAAACTCAACTAAAACTTTTATAAGCATGGACCCAGAGGACTTTAAGTAGACTCTGATCAGGTGCCTTCATCGTCATTTGACTTAGATCCACTCTGATTGCAAAGGCGTTAAATGTGTATTTGTTGGGGAAGTGGTTAAAACCCCTAGATATGCTTCATTTTGATCATCCGTTGTAGGATGTTTTTACTGGTTCATGATGTATAAAAAGAGACATAGTACCATGCATATAGCGACCATATAATATATAAATTATCATGGGTGTCTATAGGAGCAAGTGGTTGCTAAATGCAGGACAAAAGTAAGTAGAGGAAATGTCTGTATACTTTTCATCTTTCATTAGACTACGACCTGTCTTAAGAACCTATAATTAAACTGATATTTGGTTGTCATTGTTAACAGGTTTTACTGTACCTCATTGTAATAGTGTGTGTAGACTAAGGATAATATGTTTTCACGTCCTATGTCTTATCAAAAATGAATGGCATGTGAAAAGAAAACATCGATGTGACTGGTTGATTAAGGACTAAACATACCATAATATAATTCTGGTACGTCGTTTTATTTTTTAGCTCACCTGAGCCAAAGGCTCAGGATGAGCTATTGTGACCGCTATTTGTCCGTCGTCCGGTGTCCGGCGTCCGGTGTCCGGCGTCCGGCGTCCGTCGTCCGGCGTCCGTCCACATTTTTAAACCACATCTCCTCTGAAACTGCTGACCCGATTTTAACCAAATTTTGTCAGAAGCATCAGTGGCTAGGGGGAACGAAACGTTGTTCACATTATGACCCCCGGGCCAAAAATGGCCCCGCCCAAGGGCTTATCAGTTTTTCATAGGAAAATCTTTAAAAATCTTCTTCTCTAAAACTGTAAGGCCTAGACCTTTGATATTTGGCATGTAGCATGATCTAATGGTCCTCTACAAAGATTGTTCAAATTATGACCCCCGGGCCAAAAATGGCCCTGCCCAAGGGCTTATCAGTTTTTCATAGGAAAATCTTTAACATTCTTTTTCTCTGAAACTGTAAGGCCTAGACCTTTGATATTTGGCATGTAGCATGATCTAATGGTCCTCTACAAAGATTGTTCAAATTATGACCCCCGGGCCAAAAATGGCCCCGCCCAAGGGCTTATCAGTTTTTTATAGGAAAATCTTTAACATTCTTCTTCTCTGAAACTGTAAGGCCTAGATCTTTGATATTTGGCATGTAGCATGATCTAATGGTCCTCTACAAAGATTGTTCAAATTATGAACCCTGGGCCAAAAATGGCCCCGCCCAAGGGCTTATCAGTTTTTCATAGGAAAATCTTTAAAAATTTTCTTCTCTGAAACTGTAAGGCCCAGACCTATGATATTTGGCATGTTGCTTTGGCTTGTGGTCCTCTGCCAAGATTGTTCAACTTACGACCATGACCTCTGGGCGAAACTTTTCATGGGAAAAATATATTATTTTTCTCTGAAGCCATAAGGCTTAGACCTTTAATTAATGGCATACTGCTTTGCCTTGTGGTTCTCTACCAAGGTTGTATAAATGATGGCCCCGCCCCTGGGTATCTCAGGTGAGCGCTTCAGGGCCTCATGGCCCTCTTGTTTTAGATTACATTTTCAGAAATCTGGTTTAATCCTATACAACCATAGAATTTCAATTAAATAAAACAAACCAGCACCTTTTATCACTTTGATCTCTTTATCTGGTCAAAAGTCTATGAAAAATGAGATGCTCCTTGTGCTACATCATACGCAGCTCACAATTGACAGCCTATCCGTTTCGGGTTACTAGGGCCTGTTCCCCTGTTAAGAATGTCGGCATATGTCATTGTGTTATAACTGAAAACAAACGTCTTAAACAGGACCACAGGTAAAATACACTTCTAAAGTATGCTATCGGAATCTCCTACTCGTTAGCAAATACAACTGGAATAAAAGTCGCTCATGCGACAAGGCTTTTTACATCCGGGATTTTATTTTTAAAATTGTTGGAATAATTCTTTTGAGAAGTCTGTTAACAAATACAAAAAAAGAAAAATTCGGGAAAACAATATAGCCAAATGTTATTCTCACGCATTGCATGTTTGCTGGTCAAACTGTTATAAAATAGGTTCTTGGATCTTTACAGAATGACTAAAAACGATGTCCGATTCTGTATTTCTTTTTCGGGTGTCTAACACTCTCAAACGTCATTATTGTAGATATAATATCTGTCGAATAGAATTACAAATATTATAACCCTCAATGTAATTCGATATTAACATAAATAGTAGCATAAGTTAAGTTGCAACATAACATTTCTAGTGGCCTGTGGAAATAAACGAAAACAATGACATAAACAATGATTCAGCATATGGAATAATAACTACCAAAGACATTAGTAAATGATGGCATAAGCTCAACGGCACACGAAACTAACGGGTTTGAGTGCCTATGTCTAATACCAATACATCTCTGTCTTGTTCTCTCCCGTCTACTAGTGAAGTGAAAGGATTCATATTATTAGGGGAAATGTGGAAAGATAACGAAACATGCAGTGAAGTATTATTGAAAGCTGATGTTGCAATTTCTTATTGGTCGCAAGAAATGTACCGAAGAACAAGTACCCGGTAATTACTGAAGTTAGCGAATGTAACAATATAGTGGTGATTTTGCTACTGACCGTGCAAAGGTGGTACTCTCTTTCTCACCCTTACTTTGTTTGTTTTGTGTCTGCGTGTTTGGTTATCGACTCTTTTACAGTCGGTAGCTACGCTTCCCTTTTTGCTTGCGCGATGACAGGCCGAGGGTAGTACTCTATGATGGTATACTTTTAAACTCGGATACGGGATGAGCTTACCAGACTCTTGTATTACTTTTTCCCTGTCGTGCCCTTAACGGCTTACCTGCAGGTGCTCTGACTTCAGCAAAGTTATTGAGTACATATTTGACGGATTGTCACAGTTATTATACTATGTTTTACATGTTGTCCTGTGTTCACCGCCGTCTATGTTGTGGGTAAGTCCGGCGGGGATACCTTTATTTACACTAATTGTAAAGCTAGGTTGACTTTGAGAGAAGTGTGAGGTTAGGACGTCCGTACACCGGTTAAACTCCCAGTGGTGTTTGTGCTACTGACCGTGCCATGGCGGTACTCTCTTTGTCACCCTTCCTTTTGTTTGCCTTGCGTCTTTGTGCTTGTGGTTTTGTTCATGTGTGGAGTGTTTGTCTCTGGTTCTTGTGTGTCTGTTGGTGTTTTCTGTGTTCATCTCGTGTGTGAGTGTGCGTTTGGGTGTATGGTTGTGTGTGTGTGTGTGTGTGTGTGTGTGTGTGTGTGTGTGTGTGTGTGTGTGTGTGTGTGTGTGTCATGCTGTCTATCGGTGTTTTGGTGGTGGTTGCGTCTTGTATGTGGCTTTGCCTGCTTGACTTTACTACTTTTCCATTCTTGTTCATGTATGGAATGGTTATCTCTAGTACCTGTGTGCTGTTAATGTTTGCTGCGTTCATCTCGTGTACGTGCGTGTGTTAGGGTGTGTAGTTATCACGGAAAGGAAGTGCAAAGTGACCAACATCCGGGCAATCGAAACAACAGACGATAAAAAAGAGATAATTCTTACATAACCAAAACGGCAATATATTACTCCGAAAGTCAACCCTAACAAAATATCCGTCTTCAGCCGACCATCGCCTTTTATTGTCTGCTTGTGCGAAGACAGGGATAACATAGTGCCCTGTATTGTTGCAGTTCGAGTGTTTAATCTTCTGCATTTGTTTATACTTTTACATGCAAATATACTAATGTGCAAGTCGTTAGTTATATTGTGAAGCAGTCGGGCGGGATGATATTTATTACATTGTTCGTCTGGTTGGGTGAAGAGGAATAAGTGTGAGGTCGCACTTAAATAACCAAACGCAAAGAAACAACTCTAGTTGATGAGATGGAGTTTTCGACCGACAACACACATACCGTAATGGATCCAAGGCAATGTATTATATCCTTGTAACGTATCCCGGGTACCTCGCTATTATGGAATGTGATGCAAAATACGCATGCGTTTTAATGGCTTTCGTGAAATCGTCTCGGATGAACGGGAGTTCAATCGGCCAGCATCGCGGCAACGGCATATTTTGCAACAACTTGCAAGCATAACGATATAATACTACAACTGGCAGTCGACCTTGTGCACACATGTAACTCACTCGCTCAACTTATATAGTTCCATTAATCTATTGCAAATACACGATGGCAGACTGTCATCAGGTTTCACAGCTGATATATCCGTTATTGATTAGCCAATTAATATAAGATATTTCAATGTCTTAGCTTTAAAGCTAATGATTATGTTTCATAAGGTATATATAGGGATGGTATTTTTTATTTCGGTTAGTTTCAAATAAATAGCAATTTTCAAAGTGTACATAGACATTTCGACAAGTGCCCATCTGAATATATGTATGAATAGGTATTTACACCAAGAATTTGCAAACTATGTCAGTATATCAGCACAGTCGATTGCGGCACGATAATTATATATTTGTGCACATTTCATAGAGTTGTGCACGTTTAGGGTAATAGGGTAAGATTTCAATATATCGGCACAGTCGATGACGGCACAAATGTATATTTATTTACATTTTGTGGGATTCAGTCGTATCTGCAAAGGAACGTTTCAAATATATCAAGTATATTCACATTCCAATGTCTTTGTTTTGAATTTGGGCTCGTTGTTAATAATTTGTCTCAGTTAAAGAGTCTAGTGCTCAAACTCATTCAACGGTTATCACAGAAAGTATATGTGTTTACAAATCGGTATATAAACTATTTCATTGTAGGTGCATTAAAATAAGGACCAGTCTTAATATGATTAGGTATTTATGCAGAACTACAGATAAAGGTGCGTACTCGAATACTAAAATCGTAATTTCTCCACCAAACCTTATGTTGTGACCACTCTTTAGAATCGTCTCGAAGAAACGATTCTAACGAGTGGTCACGACATAGGGTTTTGATGGAGAAATAAAGAATTTATTTATGAAAATGTTTTGATTTAAGCATCTCATCTGGACCTGTTATGGTGTATGCATTCAGCATTAATAAATGTGTTGGCTTCTGTTATATAGAACGATGCTCGATAACAGTAATGCTTTATAATAGTGTTTCTAGACCATGCATATAAATCTGTTTTTTGTCTAATTTGCTGTTTATTCTTTAATAAGATGGTTGTAGCAGAGTGTAGTTTCCAATACCATAACTGGTATATGTGTATTTAAAACTTACTTAACATTACATTACTTTGACATGGGATTTTAATAATCTAAGCGGGATATGCTGATCAATGTCCGTCGTAAGTCGTTGAAGAAGATGGTTCTATAGGTTGTTGCATAATTATATAATTCCATATGATGTTGCATACACAGTCTTTCCATAAGGATAGTATACTATTGGAGTTCTGGAATTGTATTTCTGGCATACTTGGAATTATCATTATCTTCAATATTCTAATATAACACATGTTGCATGAATACATATTACAGACGACGTGCATTGGTTTAATCGGTCATGCAGTGCTAAGAATGGCTAAGGATTAAATGTGGCATGCATTTGTTCCGATAAGATTCATTATCAGCCAGATACGAACTGCTAATTTGAATAAAAAATGCACCAGTGCATAAACGCATTCTGTGTCGGAATGTGCTAAATATATAAATATATCATGTTATATAATAATATTAAAAATCATGTTATCTGCAGCTAGAGTACTGTATTACTATGTTATGTATGTATAACTAATTGTAGTTCAATATAGTTTAACACTGGTTCCAATTATGTTTCAAAAATATTCAGGTGGTCGCAGTATGTGTATGTATACATTTTGCATATACATTTGAACTTCGATATCTCGAACTCGGATAGCTCGAACTTCGTAATAACTCGAACAAAAACTTTAGTCCTTTCAAAACTTACAACACAGAATTGCTCTAAAGTGTAACGCTACAGATATCTAGAATCACAGGTGACAGCTTAATGCAGGTCTAAAATAATGTTGACAGCATTACTTTAGACCTGTATTAAGATGTGGCATTGAAAAAATGTTCAGATTAGAAATCGGATGACTCGAACTCCTGTTATCTCGAACTAATTTGTACTGTCCCTTGAAGTTCGAGTTATCGAAGTTCAATTGTACATTTATTTGCAAAGTTGGGTTAAAATTACCCCGACTGTGTCACTACTCCCAATTTGGATCCATTTAGAGGAATTTGTTCAAAGTGCGTTACTAGAATATCATGTCTAATCGTCCAGCTAATTTATATTCCTAGACTGTCCGTTGACCTCTGATTGACCTGCTTATCTGCGAGAGAGAAGATAATTGCAGATCGGCTTAATTCGACTGAACCGAGGACTTACATCCAAAGAAACCGTACCATTCAGTGAACGTATATCTGGCTTTTTTTATCACGAATATACTGAATTAATTAACATTACTGGCTGATATCACTTTACATGAGTGAGCCTAGTTTATGGATTTGTAACGACATCACTAATGGAAAGAGTTTTTTTCGCGCACTCAGCGGTATTCATTACTTTGTTATTGGTAATTTGTTCGTTGCCGCATATCTTGACAGGAATTAAAATAGGATATTTATGTTATATATGAAGTTCAATCTAAATTAATGCAACATTCACAGCACCGAGTATATATTTAAAAATGTTTCAAATACCCTAAGACCTATTTAGTAACACGGCCGGTTTAATGTCTTTCTTCATAAAAACACATTTCATGCATTACCAGATTGCAAGATCCGTCTGATCAGGGTCTGCTCTGTTTGCTTATGAACTTATATAAGCTAAAACATCATCGTGAAAATGTTATATTATAAACGTTAAGTCAATGAATGGCAGGGACTTAATAATAATGCTTACTTATAAAACTTAAGTTACTGAATATTTATGAAGTGACCAATTAGTACATACATGTATATGTTCATTAGTGAAATGGTTAGATAATGCGTTCAATGTTAACAATATAAAATACCATATCGAGGGCTTGGTGCAAAACTATTCTAACTCCTTCACTTTGTGAAGGAGTTAGAATAGTTTTGCACCAAGCCCTCGATATGGTTACAGATGCTTCGTTGTGGTTATCGTCTTTCATGTATCATTACAATTAGAAAATGTTTAACCATTTACCTGTTGGATATGGATATAAAAAATAATGACATCATGAATATTTATTAGCTGAATCGTTTTTTAGTGATATATGTACACATGATGCTTTGGTATTTGGTCTTAATGGAAACAATATAGTTAAATCTATAATAAATGCATAATCAAACAGAGCAGAATCTGGTCAGAAGGTTCCTACAGGAGCTGTCTGATCTAGGTCTACATTGTTTGCAAATACATAAAAAGAGTTTGTATGAAGGAAAGTATTACATTTTTCAGCGAGGGAACAAACATATTCATGATGAAACGGGAAATAACGCAACACCTTGCCTGTTTGCACTGCATTTAATTTCATTTATATCAAGGGAATGAAATATAAGAAGCAAACACTTGTAAATAGGTGATTAAAGTAATAAGTACAAATGACAAATTCACACAGAAAAAGATCAGTATGGTCTCAATGCATACGTACATAACCTCTATGGAAATGTGTTGCAACATGCCAAAATTGTCTTCTTTTATTTGAATACAATGTTTGCTAACGAGATTTAATGAACAAAAACATGTTTACATTTATCATTGAAATTAAAACCTTGTAGGGAAAAACAATTTTACATGTATCATTGAAATTAAAACCTTGTAGGAGTCACTATGCAGAACCTGTCCGTTATTCAGTAAAAGGCAATGCACCAATTATCGATATACAACCGCTCCAATACGATCACCATAACAAATACAAAGCTGTGTCTTAATGACAGGTAGTAGCTACATGTAGCGCAAACATTATACAGAAAGCGCATATAGACACATTCGTATTCACTCATTAAGCAGTCACTTCAGAGAAGCGCTACTGCATTTCTAGTACAGATTTATGAAATATGCATATGTTCCGTTGATGTCCACAGACAGCTTTCTAATGATTTATACGAAATCAGCTTAGAACTGGGAAATGATTGGCAGATCCCTGGCAAACAATACTGAACTCAGTAGATGCTGAAACTTCTTTTAATGCGATTTTAATTAACTCGTTTTTCAGTCGTAAGCTAAGTTATGCCGTAAATATAACAAGTAATAATAAGTAGGACAACGACTCTCTTTAATGCTAACATCTTTTACAGACATTCATAAGGTCTACCTCTACCGTCTACCATACGCAACGGTGCACAATACTAGTTTTAGGACATTCACAGTCTACCTCTACCGCCTATCATACGCAACGGTGCACAATACTATGTTGAGTACATTCACTAGGTCGACCTCTACCTTCTATCATTCACAAGGTCGACCTTTACCGTCTATCATACGCAACGGTACACAATATTAGGTAAGGGACATTCACAAGGTCGACCTCTACCGTCTACCATACGCAACGGTGAACAACACCAGATTGAGTACATTCATATCGTTATTTTCTTCTGTAAACTAATTCATCGTATTAGCAAAATATTAGTAAGTGCCTTAAGACGCTGTATTTGCATTCATATTATAATGAATGTATAACGAAAATGAAAATATATTGTATTATATAATTATATGATTATCTGTATCAATACTGCTATCAGGTTTCCACTAGTTGGAGAACAGTTACTGTCACAATAATTATCACTGAATGTAATTAATACTCACCAACACGTGTATTGACAAAGTACGTACTATACAGTCACGTTAGGTGTTGCATAATCTGGGTCCATGCTTATAAAGCTTTTAGTTGAGTCTGAGATCGTTCTCAAGCTTTTGATTCAAAAGCTTGAGAACTCAAATCTGACCAATCAAAAGCCTGAGAACGAAACTTAGACTCAACTAAAAGCTTTATAAGCATGGACCAAGACGATTAGAATTAATGTGGCAAATCATCCAACCCAAACACCGTACCCATATGTACATCTCTTACTGACGAAGCTTTTCATCAGTGTCACTGAAACTCAAGCAGAAGCTTTCTGTATTACTTTCTTATTGCATTAAGCAACCACTTGCGTTTAATGACACGTATGCTTATTCATAACATGGTCGCTTTACAATGGGTTTCGTGAAGTATAAAACACTTATGAAATGTATTCGTTTATCATACATCAATTGAATAAACAAGATAAACGCTAATCACTATGATTTGAGAATTGTCAGAAGCATAAATCTAGTGTCGAACTATGGTTATAATAATAATAATATTATTGATAATAATAATAAATTATAGTAATATCATTGGACTGCTATGTTCATGTCTGCATCCAACCGGGGTATATAAAAACATCATTCGTGCACCTTTCTGTACGTTATTTTGTGTCTTTGCCTTATGACCCTGTCACATTATAGCGTATGAGAGGAACGTATGGATTGCGCATGAAACTTTTAAAACAACTGGTCACACGCACACTTTTTTAGCGTATAAACCCGTATTTTCCACCACTATCTTCGATGAACGTATTAGTAGCGCATAAATAGCGTATGCATACAGTATATCTTGCGGTAGGTAGCGTATGAGAAACGAATTCGAGCGTGTGTCAACTTATGTCGCCGTCAGTGTTACATATATCAGGGTCTAAGTAATTTATGCAAACATATCAGTAACGTATGGTTAACGTATGAGTAGCGTATGAATAGCCAGGAATACGTTAAAGTTTTACATACGTTACTCATTCGTCAGACTTACGTTACAAAAACGTTACTGATAGGCTATCCATATGATAGCTTTAATGGCTGCCTTCATACCACCGTATGTGAATCGTATTTGACGTATAAGTAACGTACCTTTACCTACAATCTAGCGTATTTTGTCCATGAATATTCAGTAGGTATTAAAATATGAAATAAACATATAACAGGGAAAGGGTTAACTCGATCATACATTAGAGTATTTGGTGATAGAGGCGACATGTAACGAACAAATACCAGTCTCCTCTGAGTCAGGTTATGCTAAGCTGGGTTAGTTGTCATGTAATTGTAAACAACACTTTATGGTTTCACATATTCTCTGAAATAGTAACTTGTGAACCATAAGTTGTAAAATACGTGCATTGTCCACAGTCAGTACTTAGAAACCAGCTGGTGGAATTTCATAATACCTTGGTAATATGATTTGCTCCACGAATTTGCGAGCATGTAGTTACAACATTGCTCATCCGCGTATCATTACTTTGATTATGTGTATCTGTATTTCTGTAACTTTTATGAAACTAAGTTTATTAAAGTTAAACTCACCAATAGAACAGCATCTGAAAAGTGACAAATATAACAGGGGAAGAAAAATATGCAGCCAGACCGGGGCTCAAACCCGTTCCGACGTTGTACCGACCGAGCTACCGGGCCGCTTACATATTCATCCCGACTGTGTTAGTTTTCATAACTCCAAATGGAATTATCTTCCTTTAATGTATATGTAGCTTACCTTCTTGTCCTAATCATTTCACACGACTTTTTTCACCAGATTTGATGAACGTTACTGTATCTAAATACATATAATGAATTATATATTTTCTGTTATGTCTGTTTTCCTATACTTTAGGATAACAGACGTGTGTGAATGTGTTTGTGCGTGTGTGCGTATGTACAGTGCGTATGTGTCTATTCATTTTCTACCCGTATCTCTGTCTTACAATGAACGACTTTCAAGTTATTTGAAACACACGTCCTTCATAAAAATGACACAGGATGTGGGACACAAGTCTCATTTATAAATTCTATTGCACTATGAGAACGTTGCATGGAAGCACCGGAATGCCAACTAACGGTATCATCCGCGTTGACCGTTAGTGATTATATTTGCCTTTCAATGATGTATTGAACGAACGTTTTCCTCTTTAAGCCATGAACTAATGACATCATGGTATCAATTAGTTTATTTGTCTAATGGTACATGAACACAGGAAGTTTTTGCAGTGGCAGAACCTGGAATCACACCTATATTATTTTATAAGCAAAGAGAACAGACCCGACCTGACGGCTCCTTAAGGAGCCGTCTGGTCTAGGCCTACTTTGTTTGCAAAGAAGTAGTAAATGGTATTTACGGAGTAAAGAGTTAAGGACAATGCGACATTGTGCCGATTATGATACCCACTGAATATAATCACGTTGTATTCTGCAATATCCGCTCTCTACCATTAGTACCATGTAGATGCATTCAATTACCCGAACAGTTAGCCTGTATCAGTGACACATTAGATAACACATTAGATAAACACTTAAGCAGCAAACTTATGTTTACTTTACGCACATGGTAAATCCATTCCCTTATATGAACGCTTTTTCAGGCCTTGTAAAAGAGTAAACCCAGATGAAGTAATAAAAGGTTTGGCTATACAGTTTCTACCAATACCAAATAGCCTGTATACATATGCCAAAATAAATATTCATGATGTCAATATTTCATCCATGAATACTGAAAAGGGAAAGGGTCATCGCATTGCTTTTGCGTCTCGACACGGTCTCGCTGTACATATTACTTTCACTGTTCAACGAAATCAAAATCAATTGAAAGAGAAAGTCCCTAGGTTCGAAGCGTTTTAAAAATACCTAAAATATACATTACTCACATTTTTATATGCTGAAAAGTAGTTTATCGCAAGAAAACCTATTGAATAAACGTTGAAAATGAACAAAACAAAATCATGTTTGAAATCGACGATCCCGATTATATTTTCCGAGGTTTCAGGTTTATTCGGGTCGGGCTTTAGTTTCGTATCTGTTCGCGCTAAGCCGGTCTCTCCGATCACTTCCGAAAAAAGCCGTTACGTAAACAATGGAGAGATCGGGTGATCATCGGCAAAACGGGGAAAACTTGAACGGAAAAGACCGATAATACTTTGTTGTAGAACAAAAAATATAAGTGTTGGTAAAATAGGTTTATTTTGTATCACAGGGGAATTTTTCGATATAAGTTCAAATTGAAAATATTCATAATAATGATTGAGCATATCAAAAACCAAGCTATATGATATAATTGAAAATATGGGTTCATATTAGGGACTTCCTCTTTAAGAGAAATAAATGATATTCGAGACTTTCTGATTTGTTTTAATTATCAGAATACTTGAAGAAATGCAAATGTAAAACAAACCTGATCACTTGAAATGTTACACCTTCAATTAGTCCTCATTCGATTCTAAAGTTGTAACTTTATCATTTTGTCATTCATTTAAGCAATTTCTATTTCTTCAAAAGACCAGCGTTGCGTTTCATCCAAGCAATCAATCAGTACTGCAAATTAATTAACACAAGTATTCACAGCGTCAGTTGGACGCAAGCGGCTATTAAATGTTGATCAGTCATTAATCATCAGTAAAATACCTCTTAAAAATGCCGAAAGACTTTTTTATAGTTTAATGGACCAATACTCAAATGAAAGTTCTTTGAATTAAATCAGTAGTTTGTGTAATCATTACCCGGCCTGTAAGAGAACATTTTCTATATCGTATAGACTAAGGCCATTAATATTGATATTTGTAAATGAAATACTTTTTTTAGTATTACATCCCACTACGAGAATAGATGAGTTCTGAAATGACAATAAGCTAAACGTTTTTTATCCCTTCATGTGGAACGAGTATATAATACTTTTTTGTAAACAGTGCGTCTCTTTTTGTCAGGGTCTTCACTCTTTGTCATAATGATTTTTTTCTCAGTGATGAATGTTGATACAAGATTTTTGTTCAATCAATATTCAAATCAGAATGAGCCAATTTAATTATTCAGGAGATGAAGGGTTAACAACCGAATATCCGACGTAGTATGGGGTGTGGTATCTGTATTATAAGCATGTAATCTTGGCATTTCAAAGCAAGACACCCTGGATACAAAACCTTACAACATACAAATGCTTATTAGTAATTGGTGATATTCGCTATTTAATAAAACGCGCTGATATTTGGATGACAGAAAATACATCTGTTTTATTAGATTGTGAAATGAAATCGTCTGCCGTTTAATAATTAAGTTTCAACGACAGCTTAATATAATTAACCAAGTGCCAAGTATCCCTTAAAAAGGACCTGATAGGCAAACGGTATCTACCCAGATCAAAGGACCCATTTCTATGGCTTTTACCAGCAAACATTTTATTTTATGTGTCCCCTCCAAACGAAATATGGATGGGTCCCAAAGTAAGATATGGAAGGGTTTTCCATAATTATGGGAATAATTGGGTTAATATAGCATTCGATGCTTCGGTGTATTAAGTTTTGTTCACAAGATATATAAGAAATAACATAGTTGCGGTATAACTGATCATGATAATGTAGAACTTGAAACAGTATCAGTATTTTTGTCGAACAAATTGTTGCGAGTTAATTGTAAACAAAAGGTATTGTCAGAGAAGATGTATTGGTTCTATTTATAACGTAATTATTTCTACAACTGTGGCATATCAGCAAGACACCACGGAACGCTGAATGTACATTAAGTCCGTTTAGTAATTAACTACTAGAAAACGCAAAACATCACACAACTCTAAATGTAGATTAAGACCGTTCATTAATTGATTACTGGAAAACAACACATCACACAACGGCTAGTCCTCTATTTGATTCAAATAATCATGTAAGATATACTTACAGTATGAATAATAATTTGCTAATTTTGTAATGACAAAGGATGTTTTCAACGGCGGAACATGCAGAATCAGATCTATATTCAATAAGCACACAGAGGAAACCTTGATATATATGCAATAAGCAAACAGAGAAAACCTTGATCTTTATGCAATAAGCACACAGAGGAAATCTTGATCGATATGCAATACGCAAACAAAGGAAACCTTGATCTATATGCAATGAGCAAACAGAGGAAACCTTGATCTATATGCAATAAGCACACAGAGGAAACATTGATCTATATGCAATAAGCAAACGAGGACACATTGATATATATGCATAAGCACACAGAGGAAACCTTGATCTATATGCAATAAGCACACAGAGGAAATCTTGATCTATATGCAATAAGCATACAGAGGAGATCTTGACATATATGCAATAAGCAAACAGAGGAAAAATTGATCTATATGCAATGAGCAAACAGAGGAAACCTTGATCTATATGCAATACGTGAACAGAGGAAACCATGATCTATATGCAATAAGCAAACAGAGATAACATTGATCTATATACAATAAGCAAACAGAGGAAACATTGATCTATATGCAATGGGCAAACAGAGGAAACCTTGGTCTATATGGAATAAGCAAACAGAGGAAACGTTGATCTATATGAAATAAGCAAACAGAGGAAACCTTGATCTATATGAAATAAGCAAACAGAGGAACCCTTGATCTATATACAAAAAAACAAACAGAGGAAACCTTGATCTATATGGAATAAGCAAACAGAGGAACCCTTGATCTATATGGAATAAGCAAACACAGGAACCCTTGATCTATATGCAATACTCACACAGAGGAAACCTTGATCTATATACAACAAACAACAGAGGAAACTGTGATCTGCATACAAAAACAAACAAAGGAAACCTTGATCTATATGCAATAAGCAAACAGAGAAAACCTTGATCTATATGCAATAAGCAAACAGAGGAAACATTGATCTATAAACAAAAGCAAACAGAGGAAGCATTGATCTATATACAACAAGCAACAGAGGAAACGTTGATCTATATACAAAAGCAAACAGAGGAAACCTTGATCTATATACAACAAGCAACAGAGGAAACATTGATATATATACAAAAGCAAACAGCGGAAACCTTGATCTATATGCAATAAGCACACAGAGGAAACCTTGATCTATATGCAATAAGCACACAGAGGAAACCTTGATCTTTATGCAACAAGCACACAGAGGAAACCTTGATATATATTCAATAAGCAAACAGAGTAAACCATGATCTATATGCAATAAGCACACAGAGGAAACCTTGATATATATTCAATAAGCAAACAGAGTAAACCATGATCTATATGCAATAAGCACACAGAGGAAACCTTGATATATATTCAATAAGCAAACAGAGTAAACCATGATCTATATGCAATAAGCACACAGAGGAAACCTTGATCTATATGCAAAAGCAAACAGAGGAAACCTTGATCTGTATGCAGATGAAATTCCATGGTTAATTTTAAGAATACGTGTGAGGTTGGGCGCCCCAGAACCGGTTAAACCCCCCAATGACAAATGTCACTAACCGTTCAAAGGTGTTACTTCCATCTCCCTCTATTATATTTGTGTTATGTCTTTGTGCGCCTCTCTGTGTGTTTTGATATGCATGAAGATTTACTGTTGTTGTCATAGTGCTGTTTGGGCGACTGTGTGTTTTATATGTGGTGTTTCCTGCATGATTCATACATGTACTTTTAAGGTCTAGATCAAGAAAAGCTGCACAAATATCGGAATGGTTAGTTTCACTCAATTTCAGTTATTTTGGGTAAATGGTAGGAATCATAACACCAAAGGAAGGGTTATCTAAGTTATAAATATCATCCAAATATCGAGAAAAGTTCAAACGTAACATGAATTCTCTCTCATAGCAGTATAAAAACAAATCTCCGACCGGTGGTGCACAATTCGTACCAATAGAAATACCAATAAATTCAGTCAATTTAAGACTTCTGAAGCACTTTGAAAAGACCGAAATAGATTTATTCCAGAATTTTAATAAATTTTGTCGCAGTAGAATTTTCATCTTCTTTTATCTTACTTAAACAAGAAGTCAAAAAGTATAGAAATGTGTGTAGATGTACAAGAGCTAGAATTAGCAATGAAATACCTTTTAGATGTGGGTTTTATGTAGTTTAGGTACCCAGTACATTGTAGAAAAATTATGCTGAGTAATTTTGATATCTGCTTTATTCAGTTGTTCACGCTTTTTGACATGTTTGGCATGTTTCAACCGTCTGTTCATCTGTAGTAACTTAAATCTGTGACTAAGTACTTATCATTTCGTGCTTCAAGAAAGCCAGGCAGACAAAGAAAATGTTTAAAAAAATATGCCTAGTATGCATATACTTAAGAGCAAGTAAGTACATGAACATGTTTTACACATTTATAATGATGTTTAATATCATTACAGGCAAAATAAGGATTAACACAGTGGCCTACAAGAGTTATACAAACATGATTAACACAGTGTCCTACAAGGGTTTTGCAAAACAAGGAATAACACAATGTCCTACAAGGACATCGGTGTTTTTTTGGTGGTGGTTGCGTCTTGCATGTGGCTTTGCCTGCTTGACTTTACTACTTTTCCATTTATACAACAATGATTAACACAGTATCCTACAAGGGTTTTGCAAAACAAGGATTAACACAGTGTCCTACAAGGGTTATACAACAAAGATTGTCACAATGTCCTTAACCAAGCACACCGTTATTTACTGTTCAGCGGGGCGTTTTTGACGTTGTGTCGTATCATACACTTGAGTTAGTAGTTGTATCATGCATTGTCTTGTTTTCAATGAGTGTGGGTGAGTTTTGGATTTACAGCACTGCTAATATGCTGTTAGTATGGAACAGACTTGATCTGTGTTCTGATGCTGCTTTGGACTCTCGTGTGTCATTCCTAATTACCTACCTCGCGTCTGTTCTCTCTTTTAATCGAAACTATAGAAATACTGTCCTCATATTGCATTGTTTAGCTTTGATATTGTGGAAATTGTTTACTCATAGTATTAAAGTAGTATATATCTTTTGTTTTATGGAGAGTATGTCTTTATTGCGTAAATGTAGTGTATAGCTTTGGTCTCGTGAATATTCAATCTTCATAGTGTTGAAGCATTGTATAGTTTAAGTCTCTCCCCATAATGTTAAAGTATTGTATAGATTTGGCATTGTGGATATTATGTCCTTATTAGGTTAAAGTAGTGTATAACTTTGGTCTTGTGGTGATTCCTTCTTTATTGTATAGCTCTGCTCTTGTGGAGATCCCCTCCCAATAGTGTTATTATTATACAAAGTATTGTATAGTATTGTTTTTATACAGACCCTCTCCCTATATTGTTAACGTATTGTATAGCGTTATTCTTGTGAAGACGCACTCACTATGATGTTAAAGTATAAAATAGTATAGATCTTGTGCAGACTCGCTCATCAGTGTTAAAGTATTGTACATGTGTATCATTGTACATGTGGAGATCCTCTCCTCATTGTATAAAGGGTTGCACAGCGTTGGTCCTGCGAAGTTACTTTCAAAAACTTAAATAATCATCTTTATCCTAAATAGTTTTAAAACTATCAGTGCGACGCACGAACGGAAAATTGCTGCGTTAGTTGACAGTGTGTAGAAATCTAATCTATTTATAAAGATACATTGTTCCCTTACTTTTTTGCCGTTGGAAAAGAAAAATATAAATGTCAGCAGTAAATCCATCGCTGCGTTTTAAAACAGTTTAAGGCTCATTTTTGCAAAAAATCTGCTCTTTTTCCTCCATAAACCACTTATTAAGATGGCATGCTCTGGTGATGCTATCGACCGGTTTTTACAGATGTGCTTTTTTATTGCCTTGTTTAAACAAGTTATCTCACCACATTACGTTGTGTCATCAAAGCTACGTTATCCCTGCCATATGCACACGTCTTTTCTCTAATGCCTTACTAAATGAATATTCATATAAGAAATAATAACTGTAATAGCGAAATAGCTAGGTATATATAAGATCTGTTACAAGTTGTCATTTGAGATCAACTTCTTTTAATTGAGTCCAGAAAAAGATGTTATTGCGCGAGCATCTGCCGAGCGTAATATTGTCTGGACGAGTTAAATA
The DNA here is from genome assembly GCA_963576725.1 of Azorinus chamasolen. Classification (NCBI taxonomy): domain Eukaryota; kingdom Metazoa; phylum Mollusca; class Bivalvia; order Cardiida; family Solecurtidae; genus Azorinus; species Azorinus chamasolen. Next base: position 110,785,969 of record OY755236.1, read on the forward strand.
AAAGTTAATCTCAAATGACAACTGATTTGCTCAGTTAAAAATAGGTTATGTACCAGTCTACATTTGGGCTGTTAGATACGAAATCTTGTGAAGTAACATTGTACATCACACAATAGTTATGTTAGATATAAAAAACGTGATAGTTATACTAACCGGGAGACAAGCAAGAAGCACTATAAACTTTATTTTCAATGTCGACGTGGTTATAGAGCTTGGAAATGTTAATAGGTTTTGCCGATGGCACTAGTTACAAATGGTGACTTGGGTGGAATAAAGACAATTGCCAGATTGGAATTGACCTAACCAGGCTTATTTCCTAGGTTAAATGTCTGGTCGGGATTTCCAAGTTGGTAGATTAATGTAACAGTGGTACTGTTAGGTATATTAGAATTATAACCTCTCCTTGTGTATGAGCTAGTTCTTAGGCGTTGTTGTTTAAATGCTTGGGAATGTTGCGAGGTTAAACAATATAATATACCTTTACTGGCTGGAAGAGTAATCGCAAAGGACTGACGATGATGCACGTTACATTGACTATATTATTTATTACCTGAATTTTTATAATGTCAGGAAATCTGTAGCATCAGATATTTATTATTCCAAAAGCAAAAGGTGCAGCTTTTTATGCCAATGGAAGCCCTGTATAATTCATAACCCTGTTGCAAAATGACTTCGCCTCTTCATCCGGATTTAAAGTATTCATTAATGTTTATCAAAAGTACAAAAATGAGTCATGCAGGAAACCCCACATACAAAACAAACAGTCGACCGAACAGCAACACAAGGAAACAGCAAATGTACATAACTATAAAAACATCAAGAGACGCACAAAGACAAAACAACCATACAATAGGGGGGAGATGGAAGTACCGCCTTGGAACGGTCAATGACAAAAGTCACGGGGGGGGGGGGGTAAACCGGTGTATGGGCGCCCAAGTCGAACTGTTGTTTATAATTGCTTTGCTGACAAGATAATGACCCCATTACGGTGATTTGTCTAACTATGTTTTTACTCTTTCCCTAATATAGACGACCTTTTGTACCTTTGAAAACAGAGAAGGTCCATATCATGTAGTTCCTGTCTGACCAAGGTCCGCTCTGTTTGCTAATATGGAATAATATGGTTTTATTCTGAAGTTTCTGTCATAGCCAAAACGTTCATTGTTTTTGTGAAATTATAAATATTCAGTCAGTCGATAAGCATGCAGTAATACATTATTAAAATAATATTCACAGAGGAAAGCGTTAAACTTCAAATCATGAATTTATTATATTGATTACTGATAGTATCTTATTCTAATGAGTTGTATTATATTTGGAACAGTATTATATGCCTACTAATGGACCAAACACTATAAGGTTGTGTGTTTTTTGTATATACAATATGACCTCTGTATAGCCACCACTAAATAAGTACATGATTGAATCATACAGTAGACACCATATATAAAACACATATTCGTTCGAACGGAGAAGGAAGTACCGCCTTGGAACGGATGATATTGGAGATTTAAACCGGTAATGCACCCAATCTCATACTTATTCCATCCCCATCCTAAAACGTATCCCGTCTACGACTAATGTACACTAACCGCGATGGTAGATACAGTGGTGAATTGCATGTAAAATGAAAACATTTAAGTGAGATAAACTGGATCCTCTTAGCGCTAGCAATGATTGAGCTTAAGATAGATTAATTGTAGAGCAATTTATACATATTTTATTTTATTTTCATTTTATACAAACATTGGAACTTGGGCTTGGTCACAAGGTCTGACAACGTTAGTTTTGAAACCCACCCACCCTACAAAAGTGTATACAATCAAAATACAATGGCGATCTTTTTCATGATATACAGCTAGTAATATATAATAAGTATACATGTATAACAAAACAATGTGAAAAACAATCTGAGAAAGAGTGTGTAGGAGAATGACAGACAAATGGATAAAGAGGGCAAGAGGGGAATGGAAGAGAGAGAAATTATATGCGAGAGAGTATAACAAACTATCCTTGAATCAACCAAGTTATCAGACGACTAAAGTAGTTGATGTTGAACATACAAATAAAGACATATTACAAATAAAGACTCAAACTAAAACCTCCTTGTTAGTTTAATGAAATAATCCATGGCAGAATAGATAGATTAGATAGATTTGTTTCGGCAAACAGAAAACATAATATGATTTATAAACATGTATCACATCATAATAAATAGTAATTCGTAAAATAATGCATAGTGAAAGACCATGTCATGCTTTCTATACAAAGGAAAACACAATAAAAAGCATGCTCTTATTTCCATTGTGGTCCTTATCACAGGTGGCATGACATAGAGAGGCTTTATATCCATTTTCATGATTTGTTTATAAAACGCATTAAAAAATTTAAAAAGAAAGGTTATGATCCTATTATATTGCAACACACTGCATGTTTGGTTATCGATCCTTTTACAGTCGGTAGCTACGCTTCCCTCTTTGCTTGCGCGATGACAGGCCGAGGGTAGTACTCTATGATGGTATACTCTTAAACTTGGAAACAGGAGGAGCTTACCAGACTCATGTATTATTTTTCCCCTGTCGTGCCCTTAACGGCTTACCTGCAGGTGCTCTGACTTCAGCAAAGCCATTGAGTACATATTTGACGGATTGTCACAGTTATTATGCTATGTTTTACATGTTGTCCTGTGTTCACCGTCGTCTATGTTGTGGGTAAGTCCAGCGGGGATACCTTTATTTACAATATTTGTAAAGCTAGGGTGACTTTGAGAGAAGTGTGAGGTTAGGACGTCCGTAAACCGGTTTAAACCCCCAGTGGTGTTTTTGCTGCTGACCGTGCCAAGGCGGTACTCTCTTTGTCACCCTTCCTTTTGTTTGCCTTGCGTCTTTGTGGTTTGTTCATGTTGTGGAACGTTTGTCCCTGTTTCTTGTGTGTCTTTTGGTGTTTTCTGTGTTCATTTCCTATGTGTGTGTGCGTGTGCGTTTGGGTGTGTGGTTGTGTGTGTGTGTGTGTGTTTGTGTGTCATGCTGTCTATCGGTGTTTTGGTGGTGGTTGCGTCTTGCATGTGGCTTTGCCTGCTTGACTTTACTACTTTTCCATTTAAGATATACTATGAATAATATCACAAGTGGATGCTATATCACATGAATTAAATTGTAAGTCATATTATTAAATTGACATTTATAAATACTATCGCAGTCACAGACAAAAATGGGTACACAGTTATGCACCATTAAAGTAATTATTAATAGTGCATGATAGAACAACTTATAAAAATTATTAGCAGTCGGGCTCATTAAAATGCTGTGTAAATATAAACCATAATAAGAAATAATATTGCTCATTTAGTGCCTTGATTGCTGACTTGAAGTAAGCTAAGTTGTTTATCTCAGTAAATTCAACCGGTAAGCTGTTCCAAAGGTTAGATCCAGTATAAAAGAAAGAGTTTGATGCAGCACCTTTTACTTTTAAGCTTTTTTTTATTGTCATCATCACTCAAATTTAAATTACCGAACAACAATATGTCCTTGTTTAGAGGATGGTAATTTCGCGTGGCGTTAAAACGGATTACTCTTTGTTCTTGGAAGTTTCTACATGTACAGTGCTCCCTCTCTACAACGACACCCTTTGGGATACGAAGATTGTATGTGTTGTTCAGAGGGAGTTGTTATAGGGAGGGAAAATCAAACATAATTAGCTTGTTTGCAGATCCCCAGATAAGGTGTATTTCGAGAACTAAAACCATTATGCCTCAATCAAACCCTATGTTGTGACCACTCTTTAGAATCGTCACTTTGTGACGATTCTAAAGAGTGGTCACAACATAGGGTTTCATGGAGACATAAAGAAAATACAATGGAAAAAAGTTGTTTATGGAGCTTTGTTGTTTCGGAAACAGTGACATGCGTTGTTGTAAGGAGGGAATCGTTATTGAGAGGGCCGTTGTAGGGAGGGAGTACTGTAAACAATAGTGATGTTCATTTTCAACTCCATTTGAGCAATTACACAGTAGGTTTGGGTAAAGGAGGTTATTAGATAAATCACTATTAAAATCTCTACAGTGGTTTCTTATTCTAGCGTGCATAAGAGATAAATAACTATCACAAAAACAATAAAACTATGGAATAAAACAATTAGTTGGGTTATAAGAACTATTGCATAAATATTTCTTAAAATAAATCAAAGTATTTGAATTTCTGACAATAATGTTAAATAAAGTTCCGGATGTAAATCAATATAGCCACATGATAGTTATTTATTTGTTATGCACGCTAGAATAAGAAACCACTGTAGAGATTTGAATAGTGATCTATCTAATAACCTCCTTAACCCAAACCTACTGTGTAATTGCTAAAATGGAAGATTTGACAATGAATATCACTATTGCATGGGATCGTTTTTTCAAAACTGTCTAAACAACCCAGACGTCGATATGATTACGTGTTCGATATAGAAATGTTCTACAGTATGTATTAACGCTTGATGCATACAGTAAAACCCCGCTAACGCGACCATCTAAACAGGTATAATTCTAGGTGCTAGATGCAGGTGGTAGCTTAAAGCAGGACAAAAATAATGCAGACACCTGCATTAAGCAACCACCTGCTTATAACGATACCTATGTTTGTTCATTAAGTAGTCGCATTAGAGGGGTTCTACTGTAGTCACATTACCAGTTGATTGAGTGGTTGTAGTGGTATGTTAAATCTTTAACTGCAAATGTCGCATATGTGAGTACATAATTATGCAAACAATTTGGAGAAACTCCGCGTCTCATCAGGACCAAATATGTTTGTTACTGTGGTAATGGTTTGAAAAGAAAAAAGGAAATAAACAAACACAGAGTGTAGCCGACAACAATATTTGGTAGCGAAAGAGTTACTATTGATTCCTGCGGTACTTTCTGTTGATACTGGTTCTATTCGGATGCTCCTCTATGACAGATGTTGCTCTAATTGCTTCATATGCTGAGTTGCAGACTACAACGCGTATCGTTCTCCAACTGTAACTAGTTTGGCGTCAGTAAATAACTTAAATCTACGAACATATATCAAATTAATTCAAACGAAATAACTTTTGATCTTATAATACGACGGGTTTATTGTTTTGTACCGAGTTAAATTATAAATGCACGATGAATAATAGCATAAATAATATTGGACAGTTTTATACTTATTAAAGTCACTGAATTTGTTTTAATTAATGTATGTATTATGCATGTAGCAGAACAGATTAATTCCATTAAGTATTTCATTATAATACATATTATTCTATTTGACTTGAATATTTTTCAAAGACGTCAGTTTAGTATATATTAGCCCTTTATTTCATGAATAATCAAGTACGAAATGATGACATCATAAATATTAATTCGATTATTCTTTTATAATGGCACATGGAGATAAGACGTTTTGGTCACGGCAGACATTGTTGAATCATATCTCTTATTAATAAGCAGACGCAGAAGACCCTGGTCAGACAGTTGCTTTCGGAGTCGACTGATCTGGCTCTAATCCTTTTGTAAAGGCGTAGGAACGCGTTTATAATGGAGTAATTAGTTATACAGGAGTGAAAGTATTGGTGTCAGACAATTGTGTATGTAAACTTGTTATTCGCAATTGATTAAAGTCAAAATAGTTTCAGAAATATAGATATAGAAAACAGGACAATATAACTTTGTTTATATGTGATATTTTATTAAACTATATGTATTTTCAAATACAATTTCCTTTTAACCGCACGTGAAACCTTTAGAATTTCGTTTCTTAAATGATCTCGTTTAGCAGCTGTATGGAATGTCAAAAATATACCGCTTGGTATTTAGCCACCTGTGCAGATTACCTCATTCCCTCGTAGGTTATTTTTAGATCCAACCTCTTTGAATAAATCTACCGAAAAGGAGTATTTACTATAGAAAAAGAAAAAAATAGAATTGCACCTCTGTGGAGCAAATGCTATATTTATCACAAGGACTTCAAAACATGAACGTTAACAGAAGTGGTCTGTTCATAATAAGGTAGCAGTTATGTGTAAACACATTCGAGTAAACGAATGTATGTGGATCGGATTGGTTTTTGAACGATATTTACAAGTGTAATGCATGGTTGTATAAGTCAATAGACATAATTGAAGTTTTCACAATATTAACAATGGCATAGGCGATACAATGTTTAACCTTTAACCTACTGAGTAAACGTTTGACATTAAAATATTATCTACATCAATTTTAAATTGATATATCTTGCATTTCTTGAAATATAATCAGATTGTCAAGCAGATTAGGTTCCTATGAGACACCGAATTACTAAGCCTCTCATATGGATCAAAACTGTTTGCAATCGCTCATCAGTCCGCTTCAGGCTAAACACACAGTTGCGTCTGGTATCCGCATGATGTCACTAATCATATCAAATATGCATTGACTTAGTAAAACGCATAAGCAGATCCGTGTATGCTTGCAGCAAACCTACAGCAGGTCCTTATCAATTGTCAAGTTTCAACAAAATACATGGAATTGGCCAATACACAAACACCAAATACCTTTAGATACTCAAATGTAGCAGATATATAAGTATGAGTATTATAGACTTATGCCAATCTTCCTATCTTCAACACTAAAATTCTGAAAATGGGTGATCCTTCGAAAGCAAAAGTAAAAATGCAAAATGAGAAAATTGCAGACTCGGTTTTATTGAGTCTGTTCATGAGTAGTAATTAAAAGTGCAACACTACTCACGCCCCCTAGCACCGGCTTAAGCAGTATTCAATTTTCAAAACAAATAACATCAAAACTAATGATCCCGAAGGACCAGAAAATATAACAACACTGAGAATGAAGTACGGGGCGACTTTTTACAGCAGCCTAATAAACGGAAACATATCAGACAGATGAACAAGACGCGCCCTAAAACATCGCAATGCTTATACACAAACTGCGATTTGTCAGATACACAGTGATCAAAACGTCTTTATATCAGGTCTTTATATAGACTTGATTATGTATTGATTTGGATACTGTTTCATATTGAACTCAGGCCAATTTCTCCTACATACCAATCAACAGACATTTCCTATATACAAGTATTTATAACCAGGATTGGCAAATGGTATGAATATATTAACCCTGTATTCACAAATATTTATGTAAGAAACAACTACACCATGTATATAACTTGAACTTTTAGAATGGCATATTAACATATGACTTTTATCATTGCAGATAAAATAGAATAAGATCTATATTATTCCATAAGCAAACAAAGCTCATCCTGATTAGACGGATCATATAGAAGTACAAAAATGAGTCATGCAGGAAACACCACATACAGAACAAACACTCGCCCGAACAGCAACACAAGGAAACAGCAAATGTACATAGGTAGAAAAACAACAAGAGACGCACAAAGACAAAACAAACATACAATAGGAGGAAGATGGAAGTACCGCCTTGGAACGGTCAGTGACAAAAGTCACCGGGGGTTTAAACTGGTTTATGGGCGCCCAACCTCACCCTTATTCCATCCCCATCCTAAAAGACAAACAGTGGAAATAAACGTATCCCCTCTCCGACTAATCTACAACAACCGCGACAGCAAATACAGGGGTAAAGTGCATGTATAACAAAAAAACATTTAATTGAACATACTGTATCCACCTATCGCTAGTGTACTCAATGATTGAGCTGCAAACAGAGTAACTGTAGAAAAGTAATAAAGGGTACGACAAAAATGAAATAGTACAGATATCCGACGTTCTCCTTCCATTTCTGGATTTAAGAGGTCGCCTTCATAGAGTACTAAACCTTTCTTGTCGGCGTACATGCAAAGAGGCCAGCGTGATTGCCAACTGTAAAAGGTTTCACAACCAAACATGCAGTATGTTGTAGTAATACAGGATCATATCCCTTTTTAATGAATTGTTTTATATATTTGATGAACAAAGTGAGAAAATGGGTATGTCCAATAATTTTACGAAGTTTGTAAATCACATCACCATAAAATTCAGGATGTGAAATACCGTGTCGCAAAAGTACCTTGAGATTACATTTGTACTTGCCAATAAGCGAGAGATTTCGATAGTAAAATTTAGAGAAAGTTTTTCTTAGTTTATGGTATCTATATCCTTGTTTAAGCAGTTTTTCAGTTAAAATGAGATTTCGACTGTTAAAATCGTCAATAGATGAACAAGCTCTAGCAAAACGAATAAGTTGAGATATATAAACCCCGTAAGATGGAGCACGGGGAACATCCCCGTCAAGATGAGGAAAATTTACAATATTAAAATCAAAATAATCTCTTTTGTCATATATTTTAGAAGAAATCATTCCATTATTAATTTTAAGGTCTAGGTCAAGAAACGCTGCATAATTGTCGGACGGGTTAGCTTTATTCAATTTGAGTTCTTTAGGATAAATTGTAGGAATCAGAGCATCAAAGAAAGGGTTATCTAAGTTAAAAATATCATCCAAATATCGACAAGTTTCATTGAAGGCTTTTATAACATCTTCTTGTGATTGAGGATTCAAACTCAACATGAAATCTCTCTCATAGCAGTACAAAAACAAATCTGCGACAAGTGGTGCACAATTCGTACCCATGGGAATACCAATTACCTGACGGTATATAGCATTCCCATAACGTACAAATATGTTATCCAAAAGAAAGGTTAGTGCTTCGCAAACTTCTGAGCAAGTCCAAATGGTGTAATATTTCATTTGCTCGTCAGTAAAGAAAGCTTTTCAGCATTACATGCCAAGAATGATTTTTTTCTCGGGCAAATACTTTCTGGATCAAGTTAGTAAGCTTATCCTTAATTAAAATATGAGGAAGAGTTGTGTACAGAGTAGAAAAATCGTACGTGCTTACAGTGGATGCAAGATACCTTTTGTTCTTAAGTTTGTTTAAGACTTCTGAAGAGTTCTTAATAGACCAGAAGAGATTTATTCCAGAATTTTCATAAGTCTTATCACAGTAAAATTTTACAGGTTCCTTTACCTTCGTTAAACAAGAAGTCAAAAGTATAGACAATTTAGTAGTTGTACATGAACTAGAATTTGCAATGAAACGCGCTTTATATGGTTTTTTATGTAGTTTTGGTAACCAATACATAGTAGGAAGTTTATGTTGTGTAATTTTAATATCGGTTCCAAATTGTTCACATTTTTTGACATGGTCTGAAATTACGGTCTTTTCGTCAGTGGTAACTGAAATGTATGACTTGGTATTAATAATTTCCTGCTTCAAGACATCGATATAATGTAATCGTCAAATAATAATCACATTATTTGATGCCTTATCAGCAGGAACAAAAACGTATTTTGAATGGAAATCCTGTAAACCCTTTTTAAGATGTCTAAATGAAGTTCTAGGTTTAGGTGGAAGAAGGTGTTTATTAGAGCTGTAAAAGGAAATGCGTTTATCAATTATATCAAAAATTAGTTTTTTCCAACAAGAAAGGGCATTGGACTCAACATGTTCTCTTCGACACCATTTAATACTAAAATTTTGTAAAGCCTCCGCAATCTGAACTCGACAAGAGTTAAAATCTATCAAGGATGGTATTCTATATTTGGGACCTTTATTCAAAAGAGATCGTAGACGTTTATCTTTAATTATCTCAAAATTACCAGTAATCACATGACCAGCCGGAGAATAGCAAAATTTTGAGGTGGCGCAATCTCAATTATCAGGAATATATCATTAATATTAAGGTCAGCCACAATTTTATTATAGTTGAAGATTGTATTTCTGATGGGTTTGTTATATTTGTAGCAGATGATAGGTGGTTCTGTATTTTTAAAGTATTTAGGAATAGTGTCAATTACATTTTTGTCTCTAAAAATACTTTGGAGGTCAATAAAATCAATACCTTTATTAATAAAAGGAATTTTCAAGAAGAATCTTTGGTGTTCAGATAATTTGTCGATGTGCGGTCTGAGAACATGTAGAGTAAAGCTTTGTATCAAACTAGCCGTTCCTATGAGAGGATCTGATCGAAAAATAATTTTATCGGCTTGCTCGTCAATTTCTTTTAATGAACATATAGATAAGGAGGAAAGTCTAGAAAGCATGGCATGTTTACCCGAAGTTAGGCGTAAAGTATGTAGATCAAGAAGAGTCATTTTCAAACGATATTTTCGCTTAATATTACCATTTTTGCGAATGCCATGCGATCGAGATTTGCGTTTTCTAATAGAAAAAATTGAAAAAATATCTATATCTGGTTCTTTTGAAATATTTCCAGTCTGGTAAATATTATCATTCAGTCCTAAAGGAAAAGGTGTTTGCAATTTTTTTTATCCAATTTAATTCAGATATAAATCTAGCTTTCGATTTAAAGCTACTAGTCGCCTCCTTATCATATGTTATATGCTCAACAATTTGTACTAAAACATCTTTAAAAGAATGGCCAGATTTCCGAAAGTGTTGGTATAAAAAATTGTTTAGTTTACGATTTCGACACTGATATGCATGCTCACGAAATCGAGGTTTCAAAGCACGTCCTGTTTGTCCTACGTACTGTATACCGCAACTAGGCGCGTTTCAAGTTAAAACATAAATAACGTTAGTAGTAGTACAGTCAACGTCTGAGTTTATCTTGACATTAAATGTTCTACCATTAACTGTAGATTTTATAGTTGAATTACAAGAAATGTTACTACAACATATGCACCTCTTAGCAAAGCACTTTTGGATAATTGGATACACTCTGTGTCGCCTGCATAAGGACCGTTTACGAATAGAAGAAACATTTTGGATAACAGATTTTAAAGGTGAAAGTACAACTCTTGGTCCATTGAAAAAACATTTATTAATAGAAAGAGATGGTATGTGAAAAGATGATGCCGACTGAAGATTAAGTTGTTTTAAACGAACAAAAGGTTGAAGGGAAGAGAAATTAGAAATATTACTGGGAAGCCATCTGATCTGGGTCTATTTTGTTTACAAAGGCATTGAAATGCGAATCTGTGGAGTAAAGGGTTGAGACACGATACCGTCACAATCCGGAAAATCGGTCACATTTGTTATGCCATCACTGGAACTTGAATCAATTGATCCCGAAATATTATCAATACTGCAATTACTATTATAAATATCAATTTCCTACTTTTAGCCGTATCTTCCATTGCCAAAACATACCCAAAAATGTCATTATAATATTGGCAGGGAATTCATTTTGTTCGCAGTGCCCTACACCTAGCTTAACAGTTGTATAGGATGTGAATGACCAGTGTATGCAAAATGACAACAAGCATCATAATTATTCTTTTTATCACATAACTTATTTCGACTAAAATTGCCTACATTGACATGTCTTACAATTTGGTGTTTCTATATGACATTGCAACTTATATTAACTGTGGTTAATATAGTGATATATGTGATGGCTGTATTGTCGATTACTGTGAGTTTTGATTAAATTGTTTTCGGTGTTTAGCTGGCAGGATTGCCAGATTTAAAATAAATCAAAGTATTTGAATTTCTGACATCAATGTTAAATAAAGTTCCGGATGTAAATCAATATAGCCACATGATAGTTATTTATTTGTTATGCACGCTAGAATAAGAAACCACTGTAGAGATTTGAATAGTGATCTATCTAATAACCTCCTTAACCCAAACCCACTGTGTAATTGCTCAAATGGAAGATTTGAAAATGAATATCACTATTGCAGGTGGTCGCTAAATGCCGGACTAAAGTAATGCAAAAAGTTCTTATGGGATCGTTTTTTCAAAACTGTCTAAACAACCCAGACGTCGATATGATTACGTGGTCGATATAGAAATGTTCTACAGTATGTATTAACGCTTGATGCATACAGTAAAACCCCGCTAACGCGACCATCTAAACAGGTATAATTCTAGGTGCTAGATGCAGGTGGTAGCTTAAAGCAGGACAAAAATAATGCAGACACCTGCATTAAGCAACCACCTGCTTATAACGATACCTATGTTTGTTCATTAAGTAGTCGCATTAGAGGGGTTCTACTGTAGTCACATTACCAGTTGATTGAGTGGTTGTAGTGGTATGTTAAATCTTTAACTGCAAATGTCGCATATGTGAGTACATAATTATGCAAACAATTTGGAGAAACTCCGCGTCTCATCAGGATCAAATATGTTTGTTACTGTGGTAATGGTTTGAAAAGAAAAAAGGAAATAAACAAACACAGAGTGTAGCCGACAACAATATTTGGTAGCGAAAGAGTTACTATTGATTCCTGCGGTACTTTCTGTTGATACTGGTTCTATTCGGATGCTCCTCTATGACAGATGTTGCTCTAATTGCTTCATATGCTGAGTTGCAGACTACAACGCGTATCGTTCTCCAACTGTAACTAGTTTGGCGTCAGTAAATAACTTAAATCTACGAACATATATCAAATTAATTCAAACGAAATAACTTTTGATCTTATAATACGACGGGTTTATTGTTTTGTACCGAGTTAAATTATAAATGCACGATGAATAATAGCATAAATAATATTGGACAGTTTTATACTTATTAAAGTCACTGAATTTGTTTTAATTAATGTATGTATTATGCATGTAGCAGAACAGATTATTTCCATTAAGTATTTCATTATAATACATATTATTCTATTTGACTTGAATATTTTTCAAAGACGTCAGTTTAGTATATATTAGCCCTTTATTTCATGAATAATCAAGTACGAAATGATGACATCATAAATATTAATTCGATTATTCTTTTATAATGGCACATGGAGATAAGACGTTTTGGTCACGGCAGACATTGTTGAATCATATCTCTTATTAATAAGCAGACGCAGAAGACCCTGGTCAGACAGTTGCTATCGGATTCGACTGATCTGGCTCTAATCCTTTTGTAAAGGCGTAGGAACGCGTTTATAATGGAGTAATTAATTATACAGGAGTGAAAGTATTGGTGTCAGACAATTGTGTATGTAAACTTGTTATTCGCAATTGATTAAAGTCAAAATAGTATCAGAAATATAGATATAGAAAACAGGACAATATAACTTTGTTTATATGTGATATTTTATTAAACTATATGTATTTTCAAATACAATTTCCTTTTAACCGCACGTGAAACCTTTAGAATTTCGTTTCTTAAATGATCTCATTTAGCAGCTGTATGGAATGTCAAAAATATACCGCTTGGTATTTAGCCACCTGTGCAGATTAGATCTAACCTCTTTGAATAAATCTACCGAAAAGGAGTATTTACTATAGAAAAAGAAAAAATGAGAATTGTGCCTCTGTGGAGCAAATGCTATATTTATCACAAGGACTTCAAAACATGAAAGTTAACAGAAGTGGTCTGTTCATAATAAGGTAGCAGTTATGTGTAAACACATTCGAGTAAACGAATGTATGTGGATCGGATTGGTTTTTGAACGATATTTACAAGTGTAATGCATGGTTGAATAAGTCAATAGACATAATTGAAGTTTTCACAATATGAACAATGGCATAGGCGATACAATGTTTAACCTTTAACCTACTGAGTAAACGTTTGACATTAAAAATATTATCTACATCAATTTTAAATTGATATATCTTGCATTTCTTGAAATATAATCAGATTGTCAAGCAGATTAGGTTCCTATGAGACACCGAGTAACTAGGCCTTTCATATGGATCAAAACTGTTTGCAATCGCTCATCAGTCCGCTTCAGGCTAAACACACAGTTGCGTCTGGTATCCGCATGGTGTCACTAATCATATCAAATATGCATTGACTTAGTAAAACACATTAGCAGATCCTTGTATGCTTGCAGTAAACCTACAGCAGGTCCTTATCAATTGTCAAGTTTCAACAAAATACATGGAATTGGCCAATACACAAACACCAAATACCTTTAAATACTCAAATGTAGCAGATATATAAGTATGAGTATTATAGACTTATGCCAATATTCCTATCTTCAGCACTAAAATTCTGAAAATGGGTGATCCTTCGAAAGCAAAAGTAAAAATGCAAAATGAGAAAATTGCAGACTCGGTTTTATTGAGTCTGTTCATGAGTAGTAATTAAAAGTGCAACACTACTCACGCCCCCTAGCACCGGCTTAAGCAGTATTCAATTTTCAAAACAAATAACATCAAAACTAATGATCCCGAAGGACCAGAAAATATAACAACACTGAGAATGAAGTACGGGGCGACTTTTTACAGCAGCCTAATAAACGGAAACATATCAGACAGATGAACAAGACGCGCCCTAAAAAATCGCAATGCTTATACACAAACTGCGATTTGTCAGATACACTGTGATCAAAACGTCTTTATATCAGGTCTTTATATAGACTTGATTATGTATTGATTTGGATACTGTTTCATATTGAACTCAGACCAATTTCTCCTACATACCAATCAACAGACATTTCCTATATACAAGTATTTATAACCAGGATTGGCAAATGGTATGAATATATTAACCCTGTATTCACAAATATTTATGTAAGAAACAACTACACCATGTATATAACTTGAACTTTTAGAATGGCATATTAACATATGACTTTTATCATTGCAGATAAAATAGGTCTATATTATTCCATAAGCAAACAAAGCTCATCCTGATTAGACGGATCATATAGAAGACATCTGATCTGGGTCTATTTTGTTTACAAAGGCGTTGAAATGCGTATCTGTGGAGTAAAGGGTTGAGACACGATACCGTCACAATCCGGAAATTCGGTCACATTTGTTATGCCATCACTGGAACTTGAATCAATTGATCCCGAAATATTATCAATACTGCAATTACTATTATAAATATCAATTTCCTACTTTTAGCAGATTCTTCCATTGCCAAAACATACTCAAAATGTCATTATAATATTGGCAGGGAATTCATTTTGTTCGCAGTGCCCTAAACCTAGCTTAACAGTTGTATAGGATGTGAATGATCAGTGTATGCAAAATGACAACAAGCATCATAAAATTATTCTTTTTATCACATACATTATTTCGACTAAGATTGCCTTTATTGACATGTCTTACAATTTGGTGTTTCTATATGACATTACAACTTATATTAACTGTGGTTAATATAGTGATATATGTGATGGCTGTATTGTCGATTACAGTGAGTTTTGATTAAATGGCTAATTTGTTTTCGGTGTTTAGCTAGCAGGAAACAGTTCTATGTGTATGTGTGTGGTACCTATGTGTATGAGCGTTCCTCAGTTGCTGTCAATCGATTCTTCTTAAAAATTCCTTTTATTAATAAAGGTATTGATTTTATTGACCTCCAAAGTATTTTTAGAGACAAAAATGTAATTGACACTATTCCTAAATACTTTAAAAATACAGAACCACCTATCATCTGCTACAAATATAAAAAAAAAACATCAGAAATACAATTTTCAACTATAATAAAATTGTGGCCGACCTTAATGATAATATTCCTGATAATTGAGATTGCGCCACCTCAAAAGTTTGCTATTCTACGGCTGGTCATATGATTACTGGTAATTTTGAGATACTTAAAGATAAACGTCTACGATCTCTTTTGAATAAAGGTCCCAAATATAGAATACCATCCTTGATATATGTTAACTCTTGTCGAGTTCAGATTGCGGAGGCTTTACAAAATTTTAGTATTAAATGGTGTCGAAGAGAACATGTTGAGTCTTATGCTCTTTCTAGTTGAAAAAAACAACAACTAAATTTTGATATAATTGATAAACGCATTTCCTTTTATAGCTCTAATAAACACCTTCTTCCACCTAAACCTAGAATTTCTTTTAGACATCTTAAAAAGGGTTTACAGGATTTCCATTCAAAATACGTTTTTGTTCCTGCTGTTAAGGCATCGAATAATCTGATTATTATTTGACGATTACATTATATCGATGTCTTGAAGCAGGAAATTATCAATACTAAGTCATACATTTGAGTTAACTACTGACGAAAAGACCATCGTTTCAGACCATGTCAAAAGTGTGAACAACTTGGAACCGATATTAAAATTACACAACATAAACTACCGAAACTACATAAAAACCATATAAGGCGCGTTTCATTGCAAATTCTAGTTCATGTACAACTACTAAATTGTCTATACTTTCGACTTCTTGTTTAACGAAGATAAAGGAACATGTAAAATTCTACTGTGATAAGACTTATGAAAATTCTGGAATAAATCTCTTTTGGACTATTAAGAACTCTTCAGAAGTCTTAAACAAACTTAAGAACAAAAGGTATCTTGCATCCACTGTTAGCACGTACGATTTTTCTACGCTGTACACAACTCTTCCTCATATTTAATTACCTTAAGGATAAGCTTACTTAATCCAGAAAGTATTTGCCCGGGAAAAACATCATTCTTGACATGTAATGCTGAAAAAGCTTTCTTTACTGACGAGTAAATGAAATAATACACCAATTGGACTTGCTCAGAAGTTTGCGAATCATGTTGTGTTTGAATCCTCAATCACAAGAATATGTTATAAAAGCCTTCAATGAAACCTGTTGATATTTGGATGATATTTTTAACTTAGATAAGTTAACCCTTTCTTTGATGCTCTGATTCCTACAATTTATCCAAAAGAACTCAAATTGAATAAAGCTTACCCGTCTGACAATTATGCAGCGTTTCTTGATCTAGACCTTTAAATTGATAAAGGAATTATTTCTTCTAAAATATATGACAAAAGAGATGATTTTGATTTTCATATTGTAAATTTTCCTCATCTTGACGGGGATATTCCCCGTGCTCCATCTTACGGGGTTTATATATCTCAACTTATTCGTTTTGCTACAGCTTGTTAATCTATTGACGATTTTAACAGTCGAAATCTCATTTTAAATGAAAAACTGCTTAAGCAAGGATATAGATACCATAAACTAAGAAAAACCTTCTCTAAATTTTACTATCGAAATCTCTCGCTTATTGGCAAGTACCAATGTAATCTCAAGGCGCTTCTGCGACATGGTATTTCACATCCTGAATTTTATGGTGATGTGATTTACAAACTTCGTAAAATTATTGGACATACCCATTTTGACACTTTGTTCATCAAATATGTTAAAAGAAATCATTAAAAAGGGATATTATCCTGTAATACTACAACATACTGCATGTTTGGTTGTGAAACCTTTTACAGTTGGCAATCATGCTGGCCTCTTTGCATGAACGCCGACAAGAAAGGTTTAGTATTCTATGAAGGCGACCTCTTAAATCCAGAAATAGAAGGAAAACGTCGGATATCTGTACCATTTCGTTTTTGTCGTACCCTTTATTACTTTTCTACAGTTACTCTGTTTGCAGCTCAATCATTGAGTACACTAGCGATAGGTGGATACAGTTTGTTCACTTAAATGTTTTCGTTATACATGCACTTTACCACTGTATTTTCCGTCGCGGTTGTTGTTGATTAGTCGGAGAGGGGATACGTTTGTTTACACTGTTTGTCTCTTAGGGTGAGGATGGAATAAGTGTGAAGTTGGGCGCCCATAAACCGGTTGAATCCCCCAGTGACTTTTGTCACTGACCGTTCCAAGGCGGTACTTCCATCTTCCCCCTATTGTATATTTATTTTTTCTTTGTACGTCTCTTGATGTTTTTATAGTTATGTACATTTGCTGTTTCCTTGTGTTGCTGTTCGGGCGAGTGTTTGTTCTGTATGTGGTGTTTCCTGCATGACTCATTTTAGTACTTGTAGAATTCCTATATGTTAAAGAGGAAGTCCCAACAATGATCGCATATTTTCAATAATATAATAAAACTTGGTATTTGTTATGCTCTATCATTATTATGAAGGTTCCCAATTCGAAAAATGCCCCTGTGATACAAATAAACCAATTTCATCAATACTGATAATTTTTGTTCTACAACACAATATTATCGGCCTTTTCCGTTAAATTCTTCCGCGTTTTGCCGATGATTACCCGATCCGTCAATTGTTTACGTAATAACTTTCTCGGAAGTGATCGGAGAATCGCGAATATGGCGAACAGTTACGAAACTAAGACCCAACCCGAATGAAACTGAAACATCGGGGAGTAAAACCGGGATCGGCGATATCAAACACATGGATGTTTTGTCATTATAAACGGTTATTGGATGGGGCTTTTTGCGATATACTACTTTTCAGCATATAAACAAATGAGTTTTGTATATTTTAAGTGTTTATGAAACGTGTTAAATGTAGGGACATCCCCTTTAAACATCCTTTGGCGCTACGTGACCAGTCCAGTGCCGCATTAGCCTAAACGCTAAATTATCCTATTT
Organism: Azorinus chamasolen; assembly: GCA_963576725.1. Lineage (NCBI taxonomy): Eukaryota > Metazoa > Mollusca > Bivalvia > Cardiida > Solecurtidae > Azorinus > Azorinus chamasolen. The sequence goes on from OY755236.1 coordinate 110,804,197, forward strand.
AGAGTCACAGTGCCCTAGACCAAGCTACACCGATATATACTTTTCAGTAAGGCGTTGTTATATTTTACCATACTCTTTCGTAAGGTATGGCGTCAAATTTTGTCTTGGTTTCTATGAATTTGGTTAAGTGTTGGTTTTACGGTGCTGCTAATATGTTGTCCGCGTGAAACAGACAATAAACAGTTCTGTGAAGGTCGTGTATGTATACGTTGTGCTTCTGGTGTTGAAGTGGACGCTTGTGTCCTAATTTCCTGCCTGATTTCTGTTCTATATTTGTTAGTTATTACTTATTCATTAAACTACATTTAGGCTTATACATAATCAGAACCTGCCTGTATTGACACTCTTTGTAGTTTGTAGTGGATTTCAATGGATTTTGACGTTTAAGTTTAGCTTGGGTTGATGGCGTATATAATTATATATCAATATATATTTGTTCATATCAATGCGAGAACCGAGTGACAAATGTAATTTACAACAGTGTAAACCCTGATGAGAGAGATCACAGAGGAACCCTCTCGTCAGGGTCTACACTGTTTGTCATATTTAAATTTTCTTCTAAAACACCCCTGAATATTCACGGTAAACTTGGCATGTTTGAATTTTGGAACACTCCATTTGAAAATTCTGCATTGGAACACTCCATTTGAAAATTCTGCATTGAAAGGGTTTAGAGGCACCAGTGGTTAAAAGAGATACATGTGGCCAACGATGTTGGAATTTTTTAACCATATACTATGTTCATTCTTATTTGTTGTTTTATTACATCTTTATGAGGTCCACATTCAAAACCTGAAGACTTCAAGACTACATTTCATTCTCAAAACATACGATGCATCATTTGATTGGCAAATTAACAATGTATACAACGATAATACAGCAATCATGAATATTGCCATTCCTATTTTATTGCCTGTTTTCAAATAAATAATACATCGTGCGAGAATTACACTTATTGAAATGTATACAAAACGTTGGCATTGAATCAATTTCGTGCGAGTTTCGAATGGAGGTACTAGTTCTATGTTTGTCAAATACGTCTAGTATAGTGTGTGACATTGCAAAATATGTTGGCAAATTATATCTACTATTCACTCGTAACAAAATAGTAAAATACTATAGCATCGCCGAAGTGCGTACGTGATTATGATACATAACAAACACAGAATCACCAAACATTGCAAACGTTGCATGGTTGGTTAACATCCAACCTGACATGCAACTCTATCCGGTTTCCAGGTCACGGGTTTCAGAGTCACAAACCATAGGTCACATGAGACAGAACACGCAAACCCTTGTGGACATAGGGCTGAACAAATATTCTAAAACTGGGTGATCCTTCGAAACCATAGGACAAACAGTATTGTACCGGTGTATGCTTGTATATAAAACATATTTAACAATTATTTTCTTAAGTTTAAGGTCATTTAAAGTCAGGTCACAGGACGGGAGACAGATCAGGATTTAATCCTTTAAACATTCTTAAACAGTGCATACCCTCTCCTTACGATTAAATTGTAAGTATCATGACAAATAGCGCATGCCCTGATAATGGATCCCTTTCGTAATGGGCTATCCTGTTTGCAAATATCATTAGCTATTTGTTTCAAGCGGTGAAAGGGTTTTAAAGCAGGGCAAACATAATGCAGAACGTTCCCCAAACAGACGCCACCTGCATTAATGCATTAATGTCTTTCTCCATTAAACCAACCACTGCCTTATCATTTAAGCGGCACTTAAAACCGGCTTAACATGTACTTTGAGAGATCAAGCATGTGGAAGAATTTTTGTACTTCATAGATGTCTCTAAACATGGAGGTTGAAACATGCATGTTTAATTATTCCTTCGGAGTAGCGGACTCTTTATCCATAGGTAAACAGATCAATATGCATGTTATAATACGACTCAAATGCAAAGCCTAGTCTACGATTTATATCTCAACTATGCAGGATATCAACTCTTAGTGCTTTACATTAACATATAATGTGGATCTAGATTTGATGTAGATGAACTCCACATACCTTGGTTTCGGATGTTTATTTTAAATAACATTAAGAAGTTTTATGTTGTACGAAGCAGGCCATGTTTTTAGCTCGTTAATATTTACTCTCAGGTTAATTAAATCGTTATGAAGTTTCAGTCTGATCCCAGGCGGATTTATTTCGATATACATATTTTTGGGTAGGAAGTACGCACTAATTACGCATTGATTTATTTCATTTTTTACTTTTATGCGTTCTGTCTACCTTGCATTACTTTCGCCCGTTAGTTCGTCCGCCTGTTCGTTCGTCCGTCAATATTTTGATTGCTGTTTTCTCGAAACACTATTTGACGGATATTAATGAAACGTCACACAAATTTTTAATGCATCAGGATCTGAAGCCGAGTCGATTCTGAGGTCCAATTGATATGCTGAGTCATGGCGCTTACGCTTAAACAATAATGCAAATATATGCAAATATAAAGATGGCCGTAACTGTTTCATTTTAAATGATATTTAGTTGGTGCGTTTGTTGTTTTGTTCGTCGGTCAACGTTTGGTTTGTCTGTTGTTTTCTAGGAAAACTATTTCAAGGATAATAATGAAACTTCACACAAATGTTTTATGAAACAAAATCTGATGCTGACTTGATTTTTTGAAGTTTATTCAATTTGCCATTACAGAGTTATGACCCCTGCACTTTACAAAAACCTGCATATATGAAGATGACCGTAACTTTTTTCATTTGATAAAATATTCACTTCAATTGCTTTTATATAATATCACCTTAATATGGGGATCAAGATCTGAAGCACAAATTAGAAAATGTCAACACGTATAAGGCATATTGAATCAGAGAAAGTTTGCAGGTGGTCGTATCATGTTTCGTACGCGGTACTCTTGTAAACCATTGCATATGATTAATATTACAATAAAACCCCACTAATGCGATTACCAAAAACATATATAATTCTTGTTCCTTGATGCAAGTCGCATCTGAATGCAGGACGAATGTTATGCAGAACGTTAATTCGGGAGCTTCTGCATTACTTTCGTCAAGCATTAACCAACTACATTTTAAGTACACATATTCTACAGGTACAACAACAAGCCATCCCCTGAAAATAGAGTGGTATTTTGCAAAAGCAAATTGCATACAAGAAATTAATTTCTCGTAAGCGTAATAATTTTTATAACATGAACGTTAAAAGGGTAGAACATATACGCCATTCTAAGCCGAAAGAGTTTTGATCGTCCTTCCGGAAGAAGTCGCATAATACTAACGAAATAAGCGAAGACGAGTGTTTTAACTATTCTAAAACCATGATGAGCTCTTCTACACAGAGTGTAATTGAGCATACAGAGTTGTTTTACTCTAACCATGATGTTGATCACCCCAGTTGTATTTTGATTAACTTAATTGTGATATAACTGTTAAAGAAATTATAGCAGTTGTTTTATTGAATTCATACTTTATTGATTCTATTGATATTATAGCTTCACAAGTGTGCGATGTATTTAATGCCATTTTAAATTCTTGATTTTATCCAGACTCATGGGCCCTGTGCATAGTTATTCCATTGTATAAGGGATATAATTGTGCTTTATGGCTCTCATAGCATACTATCGATTGTTTCAAGGTTTTGGAGATGTTACAAAGTATTAGTTATTATATTGCTAAAACAGTAATATCCGCTAAATCACTGATTTGATGAAATTCTCACTGATTTCCGATTCATTCAGTCCTTTGAAAAACTATTGACCAAGAGTCAAACAGCTTGGATCCTAATGTGACACTGAATTATTCGGCGTCTCATATAGATTCAAGCTGTTTGCAAATGTATGCCAAGTTTAAGAAGAGTTAATTTAAATATCTAGACCCATTCTTAACAAACCGGAACTTTATACAGTCAAATACGTCAATAGTGTGGGCCCAGAGTGTGCATTTTCAAGGGTTTTAGAGATATGTCTGAGAACAAACAATAGATCAGCTGGTACTCCATTACATTTGTTTAATATATTTACATATACAATGTAGGTACAGTAAAATCCCTCTTAAGCGAATACATACAAATAGGTGTAAATAAAAACATGATCGCTTAAAACGGGACGAAAGTGTTACAGCCTTGGTTTTTTATATTATTTCTATTATGTTTATGGTAGAGCTACGAGGAGGCTGAACAAACAACTAGCTCAATCGTCTGGTATATATCCTTTCTCTTTATTCCAATCTACAGTTACACTGTACCATAAGCTGGGCTGAAACAATACATTCCCAGAATTAATATCAATGCATATACAACAGATACTATAAAGAACATAGTTTTACACAGGTAAATATATGCATATTCATGAAATACTGTTATATTAATATCTAACAAATACTATGACAGACTTGTTGGTCATAACTCATAATATCCATGACCTGAACTATATGGAAATGTTTTAGCTATTTACCCACTTGTAATACTCAATGATGCATCAGATATGTTACAAAACAATACATTTTACACATATTCAACATTCCTTACCAGGTTGTGGACCTGCCCAGAATTACAAACTCCCCTCCGTCTATCTCTCTCTCCCTGGTGCCATGCTAGAGTTAGTAGTAGCTGTAAAAGAGAAACCATTCACCTAATACAACATGCAAGGGGTTAAAATAATTAGATAATTCAGTCCGGTTTCGTCCAAAATATAAAGTTGTGTTAAACGCGTACTGTAGGTCGAACCGAAACGAGACCGAAATGACACGGCGATAACAAACGAATGAAACATAATTCACAAGCAATGTCAGCAGAAATAGACATCAACTTACAATGAAAAAAGCCAATCTCCTAGCCACACCTTCCTTCTTTATACCACCACAATTATCAGACTAAAGAAGACTCCCGTCTGTTCCCAAACGACGATGACCAAAGAGTGAACAAGCAATGACCACGGCGACAAGAAACCCCGCGAAAACCAAAACCTTCCGAATCAATCCAAACGATATCCAATCAGCAATCAGATAATTACATCACCTGACAGAATTGACAAATCCGTGTAACCTGTCACAAACAACAACTCCATTCTAAATATAGACCAGAATACCTGGTTTCACAAGCTATGGTTAAAACATCTAAAAATATACATGAAATCAGAATGACAAAAACTTCCGTCTGCTACAAAAGTAATACAAAAGAGCTGTTGTTTGAGTTTTGCACACCTTTCATCGTGCAGTAAGCTACCATGTGACTTGAATCACGGGTCGTTGTAGACAACTGACGAATTATGGAAGATTTATTTCCTATTTGTATGTATTCGCTTAAGAGGGATTTTACTGTATGGAGGGGGAATGTTATTTACATTTTGACTTTGGTGAAAGTGGGATAAGGACGAGGTTGGGTACCCGTAAACCAGGTTTAGGTCCCCCAGTAACTTAGCTTATTTTAGTTACTGACCGTTCCAAGGCGGTACTCCTGCTTTCAGCCTATGGTCAATTTTGTTTTTTAATATGCTTAATGTTTAATGTTTTTCGTCTTGATATGCGTCCTGTTATGTTTTTTTTCTTGTGGCCATACCGTTTCTTGTTTGATGGTGTTTGGTGCGGTGTCATTTCGTGTGTGGCTCTCCCTGTTTGACTATTTTTTCCATATTTAAGACCCAGACTAATATCTATTTAGGTGGTCCTTTAGTGGGATTGTTTTGTACTTACTAGTTATCTTCCATAATTCAGTTGTCTACAACGACCCGTGATTCAGGATTTCGGTATGTATCTTATCTAACACCGATCACTCCATTATATGAAGCCCTATTTATTAAAAGTACAAAAATGAGTCATGCAGGAAATACCACATACAGAACAAACACTCGCCCGAACAGCAACACAAGGAAACAGCAAATGTACATGGGTAGAAAAAACAACAAGAGACGCACAAAGACAAAACAAACATACAATAGGAGGAAGATGGAAGTACCGCCTTGGAACGGTCAGTGACAAAAGTCACCGGGGGTTTAAACACAAATATTACGTCGGTATCTAAACTGTTTGCATACGTAAGCACTCATCCACCCGCAGCAAGCTAAGCTGTTTGCATAAGGTAAGCACTCATCCACCCGCAGCAAGCTAAACTGTTTCCATAAGGTAAGCACTCACCCACCCGCAGCAAGCTAAGCTGTTTGCATAAGGTAAGCACTCATCCACCCGCAGCAAGCTAAGCTTTTTGCATAGCTAAGCACTCATCCACCCGCAGCAAGCTAAGCTGTTTGCATAGCTAAGCACTCATCCAACCGCAGCAAGCTAAGCTGTTTGCATAGGTAAGCACTCATCCAACCGCAGCAAGCTAAGCTCTTTGTATAGGTAAGCACTCATCCACCCACAGCACGCTAAGCTGTTTGCATAGGTACATGTAAGCACTCATCCAACCGCAGCAAGCTAAACTGTTTGCATAGGTAAGCACTCATCTACCCACAACAAGCTAAACTGTTGCATAGATAAGCACTAATCCACCCGCGACAAGCTAAATATTAATAATTACAAACATCGCATTCCCTTCTGCAAGGATTTTTGCAGGAATGTTCAATGTAATTCAACGTGTCTATTCTACATTTTAGTTTAGTTGAATCTTGTTGTTGTACTATCAACACACTGAAACATTTGAGACCAAGATTTCCACAAAACCCGCTATACTTGACATTTGCTGATGAAAAAAGTCTCCTTAAGTTTTGTTTCTTGACTCAGTAGAAGCATGGCTCGCTAGATTGTCATTGACAATATAATGCTATGACGTTGTCGTTTAGCAGACATGTTGCAAAAGCCATTTTAAGTGCTTAAAATGAGTTCAGCATTGCTTTATATTTTTTATGGCGAAATAATTCACCCCACTGAATGAAATAAAATTCTAAACATTGAATGATATTTGTTTTCATCTCAAAATGTCAATGACTTTGTACTGTATTATTTTGGAAGCATCTCTTTATCGTACCACTGTTTAATTTTGATTCAACAACTAATGTAACCTGAAAGCCCTCCTCACATCGCCGCCCACACTTGCCAAATAAATTTCATTACTCCAATGAATCAAGTAGAAATGTAACACCCCATCGGGAATATGGGCGCATTAAACAATTTGTTCTGAATAAACACTTATAGGCACAATCTCTTAACGATAATTGCAAATTGCATTAAATGCAATAAATGGGTATTACGTAACAGTTACATCATATTATTTTAAGAACGATTTTTTCACCGTGCCTGTATTCAAGGCGGTATTTAAATTTGCAAACAAATCTATTTATGCTTGAATTGGATAAATATCCATGACAAGACAGGCACACACATGATCAGTGTTGGTTTGACTGGCGATATACATACTACATATGTTTCAAACATTATATTTACTTAACCCTTTACTTCATACAATTTTTTACGTCTTTGTAAATAGAATAGACCCAGATCAGGGGTATACATTTAGAGTAATCTAATCAGGGTCTAGTGTGTTTGCTCATAAACTTATGGTAAGTTTCTAGATATTCTACATATACCTTACAATTCTGTATGTACATGTAATTTAAAAGAATAAATGACTAATAAGCATTATTGACGTTATTATTTCTGACAGGGAAAGGGTTAACCACATGTGTCATACATATATTCGCACCACCTTCTCCATTACGCGCCAATACAGTTGTATCTCAAATAAACATCACAAAGGTTTGAAAATAATTTTTGTTTTGTTTACAACTTATCCTTCGGTTTTGATGGTATGAGTTTTATTAGTTTTGATGATATGAGTTTTGATAACTGAATACTGCTTAAGCCCGTGCAAGGGGGCGTGAGTAGTGTTGCACTTTTAGTTACTACTCATCGTCTCCCTTTTTGCATTGCTACTTTTGTTTTCGAAGGATCACCCACTTTCAGAATTTATGATTCGCAACTACTTCTCAATTACGCACAAATACAGTGCCCCCGCCAGACCAAGTCCTTCGGACGAGACTATAAACCCAGGTCCGATGGATCAGTGTTTTACACTGTGCATCTAAAAGAACCAGAGAAACTCAGTCGATAATAAGAGTAGGGCATCGCGCCCGGATAATCCTCTCCCCTCTCTCTGGGGCGTCCAATTAGCCCATAGTGAGCAGAAACGGAAGTTAATCAGCACACACAAAAACCAATACATTGACAAAACATTATAAAGGTTCAAACAGAAACTATAAAAATGTTTATAACTTAACTGAAGTTTAAATAGTTGTTTCGAATAACCGAATTATGTTGTTGGTTTCATAGGATAAAATAATGTTTTATTTTTTAATCATTTTTGTATGTGTGTTCAATGCTTTTGTACTCGGTGAGGTCTTCACTGACCGTCATTTTACACTTTTCTTTAGAAACATCCCCAAATATTCACCATAAGATTGGCATGTTTAAATTTTGGAATAGTCCATTTGAAAATTAAGCGTTGTCTTAGAGTAAATAGGGTGAGTCGCCTTTTTTGGAAAACAATACTCTCTTTGAGACGAACTACATGGGAGACAGGTCGCTTGTCGCTCTGTAGTGTGCGAGAGTAACCAAAATCATCTTCTTGAAATCCTTCGCATATCATAGTAATCAACATTTCTTCATGATTTGCTTTACAATATCATCGGTGCTATATGGCAAGTCATTCTTTCATTAATTCTTTTATTTCAACTTACATATTTTTATTTTTACTTCATTCTCAGTGTTGTTATACCTTCTGATCCTTCGAGATCATGAATTTCAGTACTTCTTGTTCTGAAAATTGAATACCGCTTAAGCCGGTGCTAGGGGGCGTGAGCAGTGTTGCACTTTCAATTACTACTCATGAACAGACTCAATAAAACCGAGTCTTCAATTTTCTCTTTTTGTGTTGCAATTTTTGCTTTAGGGGGATCACGTTCCTTCAGAATTTACAATTTAACCACATTATTGCCAAATTGCACACTGCTACCGGTATTATATGAATGGGATGTTTTATTTTAGGAAGTTTTTGTTATATTGGCAACATTTCCCCATGCAATTTATAAAAAGAAGGATCACGTGTCCTTTCTGCTTGAGATGGTACATAAAATTGAATGATTGTTTTTTCAAATGAAAGAAAATTACAAACATGCGTCATACAAGACACACCACATACAAAACAAACAACAGCCGCCCGAACAGCATCATACTAAGAAAACACAGCAAATGTACATAGCTATCAAAACACATAGAAATGCACAAAGACATAACCAACAAACAATAGGATAAATAATGGAAGTACCGCATTGGAACGGTCATTGACAATAGTCACTGGGGGTTAAACCGGTTTAGGAGCGCCAAACCTCGTACGTATTCCATCCCAACCGTTAAAGACAAGCAGTGTAAATTAACATATCCCCTCTCCGACTAATATATCCCCTCTCCGACTAAACTACATCAACCGTGATGGCAAATACAGCGGTAAAATGCATGTAAAACGAAAACATATTTAAGTTATCGCAAATGTACTCAATGATTGAGCTGCAAACAGAGTAACATTAGAAAAATAATAAAGGGTACGATAAAAACGAGATACAAAGATCCGACGTCATTCTTTCGTTTCCGGATTTAAGAGGTCGTCTTCAAAGAGTACTGAACTTTTCTTGTCGGCGTACATGAAAAGCGGGCGGCGTGATTGACACCTGTAAAATGGTTGGCAATTAGACATGCATTATGTTGTAGTACTATAGGATCATGCCACTGTGTGTGTTTTGTTGTGTGGTTGTGTGTGTGACATGCTTTCTATCGATGTGTTGGTGGTAGTTGCGTCTTGTATGTTGCTTTGCCTGCTTGACTTCACTACTTTTTCATTAACATACGTGATGAATAAAGTGGGAAGATTGGTATATCCAATACGTTTACGAAGTTTGTAAATCAGATCACCATACAATTCAGATCATTGCTGTATCCGCATCTTCATTTCGTTCATTCGTATGTCAAATATTCTGAAAATGGGTGATCCTTCTAAGACAAAAGTAGAAATCCGAATTGAGAAAAATCGGGCAAAGCGAATAAGTTGAGAAATGTAAACCCCATAAGATGCAGATCGGGGAACATCTCCATCTAGAGAAGGATAATTAACAATTCTTCCCTTTTATCGTATATTTAAGACGAAACTTTATCATTAGTGATGGAAAGATTCAAATCTAAAAAGAAAGCCTGAATGGCGGATCGATTCGCTTAGTTTAAAGTAAGTTCTTTTGGGTAAATAGAAGAAACCATATTTTCAGAATAAGGATTATCCAAATTCAAAATATCGTCTAAATAACTAGATGTTTTATTAAAAGCACTAACAATATCAGGTTGTGTATCAGGATTTAAGCTAAGCATGAAACCATGTAGTACATACTATACGGACTAAATTTAATACAACTTAATACAATACGAAATGCCTGGTTGATATGTGCCCGTCTATAAATGCTGTTCATTACATTAAACAGAACTTAATGAACTGAGACGCTTTTAGAATCGAACGAAAGCATTAGCTAACCATAAACCCCAGCTTCATAAAACGCAGATAACGTAAATAAATTATATAACCATTACAAACCATAAAGTTTAAATGCAAGTTGCAATAAAATAAATCCAGAAAAACTATAAAATGATTTATGTTATTATTGTTTTTATTATTGTCTAATTTATTCATTGATGAGCTTATCGTTTTCTGTACATGTATCAGGATACTGATTAACCCATTTGTACCATGTTTTACACAGACATGACAGTCGCCCCGTACTTCATTCTCAGTGTTGTTATACCTTCTGATCCTTCGAGATCATGCATTTCAGTACTTCTTGTTCTGAAAATTGAATACCGCTTAAGCCGGTCCTAGGGGGCGAGAGCAGTGTTGCACTTTCAATTACTGCTCATGAACAGACTCAATAAAACCGAGTCTTCAATTTTCTCTTTTTGTGTTGCTGATTTTGCTTTCGCGGGATCACCTCCCTTCAGACTTTATAGACACCAATCGCTGTAAATAACTTTTACTAGCAAATATATTGTGCGTAATGCTCCCTCATTATCGGAGAGGGATAGGTTCCAAAATAGAATCTGTACAGGTTTCCACAAATAATATGGAATTATGGTTTAATAATGTTGGTACCAAACGACTTTCTGCGTCTTTGATGCAATACTCATTGAGTAACACTAATTTTGCATGGCAGGCGCATTACAAACATCTCAAACACGTGTGTATACAGTCCAGTGTGTATTCCATTGGCAATAAATTTTATGTGCAAAGTATAAACACTTTCTTATGAAAAAGTAGCAAAAAGTATGTTTTTTTCAAAAATATAATCATAGCCCTAAACAGTATTGATCCTAATGAGACGCTGATATATTGGTTGAATCCAGATGATACGCCAAAACTGTAGGCATACCTCATAAATGTGACATTGACAGCGAACGAAATATTTGGTTTGCAGTACTGGTAAACTTTAATAATGCTCTAGATGGATATGTGAGTATCATTGTAAGATGAGTCACCGAATATTTCACCATCTCACCAGGGCTTGCCTGCCATTTGCAAGCAGTGTTGGACCACTCCTCAAAGGGTTAAACGAATCTGAAATAAGTGAAAATGTCAACAATTCAGAGGTTGATATTTCAACGGGAGAAAGGTTAAAAGTGTGTGTTTGGTGTAAATCATTATGTTTGCTTCTGACACTCTACATTATAAGTTATATAGTTTTCAGGTTACCTAATATGAGATATACACTGCCAGTAAAGTCCATATGTGGCTTGAGAAAATGCTCGAGTCCCATATGGAATTAACTGACAGTGTGTATTCCATATTAGGTAACATGAACATTGTGTAACGTTTTTATACTACGGACTACCTCTTTTTTGACGAAATAGATTTAAGGTAACCTAAACACTGTGTGACGTCTTCATCCTACCGACAACCTTTTTTGACGAAATAGATTTAAGGCGATCGCTGTCATTGAAGATGATAACATTACGTTATCATTATCTAAACCTCATTGTGTGACGTCATGTTTACCGCCAACGATGGCAGTGGATGGAAAATACACGGCTTTCACGTGACGTCATTAACTAATCGGATAGATAGAAACTTGTAAGATGTAGGCTAATTAAATATGTGAGGTCAATATGATAAATTGGTAGATGGATTGCCTTAAACTCTCATCCTTCCTGTATCATGATGACCCCGCATGAGGGAACATTAAGAATCAAAGGCAACAGAAACTGACTGAAAATCACATCGAGAACAATTCTCTACAAATAAGGCTATCTACATCTTGTCGATGGTTGGTCGGTGTTTCAATCTTGATACGACGATTTACACCAAGTCGTTTTGGAATGTTATGTGTACGTTCATTACTCTGCTATAAGTACCATGGTGTTCCGTATACAATATAACAACACCACTCTCTCAAAACATTATGAAGATATTCGCTGCCTCATATTCTTACACAAGTTTGCTAAATTAGATGTATCCCTTCAGAAAAAAAAAAACGACTTTAGTAGCTTTTAATTAAATATGTTTCCCACGCGTTAAGCTTGCCCATCTCCCCAGTGGTAAGGATGGGATTTTACACTTTGTAATGTCGTGTCCTACTGCGCCTGTTCTATATCGATTCGGTCTTCATGGAGGTAACTCAGTCGTCGATAGCAATAATTCAAAGATTAACCTTTAGTGGTTATCTTTGTTAACAATTTAGATCAAGGACTCATCGACTTATTAAAATCCAACCTGTTTGACTCTGTGACTCTGACGTACAGTTATGCACTTTTAGAATTAGCTCTTTCGCTGTCATCTTTAATTATCAATCCAAATGGTTTGAATTCTTATGAGACTCGGCGTCTTACCAGAATTCAAACTTTTGTTGCTGACACTACATGATTATAAACAAAACTGAAGAAAAACAATAGAATTGTAGCAGACGTCGTTTGCAGATGACAACACTTGGCATTGAATGAGTTAAAACAGACGACGACATATGCAGACGGCAATTGCTCAGAGTGTAAAATGTGATAAATATAATCTGAAAATGGGTGATCCCTCGAAAGCAAAAGTAGAAATGAAAAAAGAGAAAATTGCAGACTCGGTTTTATTGAGTCTGTTCATGAGTAGTTATTAAAAGTGCAACACTACTCATGCCCCCTAGCACCGGCTTAAGCAGTATTCAATTTTCAAAACGATTAACATCAAAACTAATGATCCCGAAGGACCAGAAAATATAACAGCACTGAGAATGAAGTACGGGGCGACTTTTTACGGCCGCCACACAAGCACTTAACACCTGCTGTTAGTCTTATCGCAGTAGAATTTTACATGTGTCTTTATCTTCGTTAAACAAGAAGTCGAAAGTAAAGACAATTTCGTAGTTGTACATGAACTAGAATTTGCAATGAAATGCGCCTTATATGGTTTTTATGTAGTTTTGGTAACGGGGCGACTTTTTACAGCCGCAACACAAGCACAGGATAGTATACTTATGTGTGCATTTACTGTCCGAAATAATAATATTAAAATACTGAAAACATTTCCTACATATAAACGCATGTTTACGCATTTGCAAACAGAGTAGACATATATCAGGAATCCATCTGTTTTTGACAATGTTGTAGATCTGATTCTACAGGTTTTGTCAAAGTCCTTGAAAAGGTTGGACAATAAAAAAATCAGATAATTAATATTCATGTCTTACATGAATCTTTAACAAGGGAAGGGCTAGGATATCATTGAAAACGTTTGCGATTATAAGAAAGTGAATCACTGATAACGTTACTCTCACATAAGACAATAAATAATCATATTTTATACGAATTTTCAATTAAGTATAAGTAGATTTGTATCTTTAAAGCAGGTAATTCAACTCTTAAAATATCATTAATTCGATTATGATTTAGATTTCATACGCATAGTGAAACTGGGAAGCGTCTGTTTGATAATCTATATAATAAATCATTCATATCTTTATAAACAAGATTGATGTGAACTATCGCAAAATGAAATTACTTATTACAGTAAAACCTCTCTATAACGGCCACTAAATTACATCAAGTATTTTGTGTTAAACGTAGGTGGCTGCTTAAAGCAAGGTGAAAGAAAAACAAAACGCTCCTATAGGATTTAGTGGCCGTTATAGAGAGGTTGTACTGTATTTTCAAAGGCAATTTTGATAAAGAAAAAAGTGTGTCTTTTTAGGGAGTTGACTACTTAATGCAGGACTGAAGTTATAGAGAAAGCACCTTTTTGAATATTTCTGTTTGATTTTGACCATGTATTAAGCTGCCACCTGTCTTAAATACCATCATTGCACGTCTGGTTTAGATGGGTTTTGCTGTGCCGTCAGTGATAGTTGACATACCCGTTGGGACTATTTCTAATAATCATTTACATTTAATGACTTATTCAATTAATATATCATCAAAACATAGAACTATATATGTTTTGTATATTTGAATGGCATTTAACAATGTACTAGTTAATACAATTTAGAAAGTTCTGTATGAGATACCGTACTCCTGCAACAACCAAGGTATCCAAAGACTGCGTATATATACTACCAACACAACGGACTGGATTCGTGTCGGGTTTGCCGTAAATATCAGAAAGGTACGGATGTAGTATAAATATGGCCATTATTAATTTTGCACTTAAAAATATTGTTTTCTTTCGAACTGAAGGAAGGAAAATAAATAAATAAATAGGAAATCTAATTATAACTTGAAAAATGTATTAGCTAGCTTTAAATAGGAAATCTAAATATATCTTGGGTGTGGTCACATGCCTGTATAATAGGTGCAAGAAGAATGAACTGTTGTTTCGACTAAAGAAGGCATTCAGCGTGTCAGCGACATTACAACAAAATGAACATATAATAGATACTATTAGTTATACAGATCATTGGCGGGATATCTGAATTTTTGTTTCCTGCTGAGGAAAATTCATGTTGCCCGAGCCGTTAGGCGAGGGCTACATGTATTTTCCTCAGCAGGGAATAAAAAGTCAGATATCCCGCCAATGATCTGTATAACGATTTTATTAATACAAAGTTTAATGCAAAGTTTTATATTTGCAGCAGTTAATTAGCGTTGTTAATGTAGGCGTCGTTTTGCTTCCCCTCAGGGGCCTCATACTGTAAGGTACAGTAAGGGCTTGTAATATCTGTATAATAACTAGCTCATTACAATGGTGGATAGAAAGGGATCTTCCAAGAGCATTAGTTTCTCAAAGGATTGAAAGAATCAGACGTTAGTAAAACTTTAGCGTTTAAGCAGACATTATTTTTAGCATGAGAACGGTTAAACATAATTGGCGCAATTCCGACGTCATTTGGATGACGTCAAAATGACGGTTTTATAATATAACAAATGGGCGTTGGAAGGAGCGGTTATACTGCAATTTACAGGTACGTGTACTGTGCATGTGCATAAATAAAATCTGAATCGAATTGGGTGTGGTTTGGTTTTGTAAAAGCGGGGGGTTGGGGGCTAATCGGTACGTACACAAGCACTTTGACAACATTTGCAGCATCAGAGCAGAATAAGACCTTCGCCGCGTATCGGGTTCTTTTACATTGTTATACAACAACTATAACAAAAATGTTTCTCAATGGATAACTTTGTTCCGCCCCAAACTCTTGTTATTTTGTTTGAGAGCGGTTGTTTGGATCGAATCGACGAAGTGAAGCTAGTCGGCCATTTTCAGCTTGATGTAGCAATGAAGCGAGGCCCTCGACAGGGGAAATTCCATTGTTGCTCATGACTCCGTATATACATCAGAATTTAGAGGGATACACGGCTTTTATACATGGCCAAGTGACCAATCAAAATTGAGGATTTTACTTTGCAGTATAATAATTAATGATAAATGCGAACTCACGAGAGCTCAACATAGAAGTATGTTCGCGCTGATGACCCTAAACTTCTAACGGCCATTTATGCATCAGGTAAACTAAATTTCGCAAGTTTTTCAAACATTTTGACAGTCGAAAACTGAAGACATGGCATTTAGCAATTGTAAGTCTTAGCAATTCTGAAGGAAAGCAAACATTGCAACACAAAAAGATTGCAGACTCGGTTTTATTGAGTCTGTTCATGAACAGTAATTGAAAATGCAACACTGCTCACGCCCCCTAGCACCGGCTTAAACGGTATTCAATTTTCAGAACAAGAAGTACTGAAATTCATGATCTCGAATGATCAGAAGGTATAACAACCTATTTTACTAGGACATTGCAAGGACAGGAAAATGTAGATAATAACTGTTAATCATGATGACTGCTGCCTTAGCCACGGAGTGTCGATCCTGCCATTCTCTTGTGGCTGTCGGGACATTTTTCAAATCCCTCTCCTTTCGGACATTTCCTGCTTGGTTGAGGAGCGTCCTGTCAGTTGTTTTAGTTGCGCACTGTTTGTGTGCGCTTGATGTGTGGCTCGTGTTGTGCGGGTGGTGGATCTTGATGGTAGGGATAGTCCCTGATCTCTTTGAAACCGCCCGGTTTGCGGCTCGGGCGGCATTGTCGGCTGGACCGATTTTATGACACTCCTTCGCCAGTTTTGCATGCTGTGTGTATAATTATAGTGGTGGGTTGTTTGTAATGTTTGTATTGCATTGTGTAGTTTATACGCATTAGCTACAAAATTGTCCTATTCTGTTAACCCATTGTCCTACTAAAGTAAGACAATATCTTATGTATAGTGTTGTATGCCAATCCAGGTGGTTCTGGCGTACCGACACTGACCATATATATAATGTTTCATTACAGTTTCAGTGATATGAGTGGACTGACACAATATAGTCACAGCATGTCTATTTCCTATGATTTACGGACAGAAAAACGTTCAGAAAAGGATGATTTTGATTTTATTTTTATTCTATGATTCTTAAATTAATTCCATTTTTAATATTTTTTATCGATATCGCTATCTTAAAGTTCACATGTTTTAAATATACTGTAAGCATTATATATACTCAGTTTTGTACATGCAAATTATTTATGTGAAACGCGTTAGAACGCACATATCCTGTGTGAAAAGAGCGCTATATAAATGTGGTATAATAATAATAATAGAACTGAGAATGAAGTTTGAAATTTTGTAAATAAGACTAGTACGTTTATCTTTAATTATCTCAAAATTACCAGTAATCACATGACCAGCCGGAGAATAGCAAAATTTTGAGGTGGCGCAATCTCAATTATCAGGAATATTATCATTAATATTAAGGTCGGCCACAATTTTATTATAGTTGAAAATTGTATTTCTGATGGGTTTGTTATATTTGTAGCAGATGATAGGTGGTTCTGTATTTTTAAAGTATTTAGGAATAGTGTCAATTACATTTTTGTCTCTAAAAATACTTTGGAGGTCAATAAAATCAATACCTTTATTAATAAAAGGAATTTTCAAGAAGAATCTTTGGTGTTCAGATAATTTGTCGATGTGCGGTCTGAGAACATGTAGAGTAAAGCTTTGTATCAAACTAGCCGTTCCTATGAGAGGATCTGATCGAAAAATAATTTTATCGGCTTGCTCGTCAATTTCTTTTAATGAACATATAGATAAGGAGGAAAGTCTAGAAAGCATGGCATGTTTACCCGAAGTTAGGCGTAAAGTATGTAGATCAAGAAGAGTCATTTTCAAACGAGATTTTCGTTTAATATTACCATTTTTGCGAATGCCATGCGATCGAGATTTGCGTTTTCTAATAGAAAAAATTGAAAAAATATCTATATCTGGTTCTTTTGAAATATTTCCAGTCTGGTAAATATTATCATTCAGTCCTAAAGGAAAAGGTGTTTGCAATTTTTTGATCCAATTTAATTCAGATATAAATCTAGCTTTCGATTTAAAGCTACTAGTCGCCTCCTTATCATACGTTATATGCTCAACAATATTCTTTAAAAGAATGGCCAGATTTCCGAAAGTGTTGGTATAAAAAATTGTTTAGTTTACGATTTCGACACTGATATGCATGCTCACGAAATCGAGTTTTCAAAGCACGTCCTGTTTGTCCTACGTACTGTATACCGCAACTAGGCGCGTTTCAAGTTAAAACATAAATAACGTTAGTAGTAGTAAAATCAACGTCTGAGTTTATCTTGACATTAAATGTTCTACCATTAACTGTAGATTTTATAGTGGAATTACAAGAAATGTTACTACAACATATGCACCTCTTAGCAAAGCACTTTTGGAAAATTGGATACACTCTGTGTCGCCTGCATAAGGACCGTTTACGAATAGAAGAAACATTTTGGATAACAGATTTTAAAGGGGAAAGTACAACTCTTGGTCCATTGAAAAAACATTTATTAATAGAAAGAGATGGTATGTGAAAAGATGATGTCGACTGAATATTAAGTTGTTTTAAACGAACAAAAGGTTGAAGGGAAGAGAAATTAGAAATATTTCTGGGTACTTGTACAGACGACACAGATTGCATATTTAAAGCTTTTAGTTCTATTCGAGGTATTTTAACTTTATTCATATTGGAAAGTGATAGAGGGCCACCTGTATTGTGTTCATCAACACGTCAATTACATTAGTGTAGCTACCAAGTGCATCAAATTGTTGGTAAACACAACACCTACCACGAAGTGCATGACATACTTATGATGATGTAAGAGGCGAATGAGAGTTGTGTATGTTACTTGCATATCCTGCAAGAGAATGATAACAACATCGATTACGTGTACGGGGAGACTTTTTACGGCCACCACACGGCACAAGCAACACTGTTGTGGTAATAAAAGTACAAAAATGAGTCATGCAGGAAACACCACATACAGAACAAACACTCGCCCGAACAGCAACACAAGGAAACAGCAAATGTACATAACTAGAAAAAACAACAAGAGACGCACAAAGACAAAACAAACATACAATAGGAGGAAGATGGAAGTACCGCCTTGGAACGGTAAGTGACAAAAGTCACCGGGGGTTTAAACCGGTTTATGAGCGCCCAACCTCACCCTTATTCCATCCCCATCCTAAAAGACAAACAGTGTAAATAAACGTATCCCCTCTCCGACTAATCTACAACAACCGCGACGGCAAATACAATGGTAAAGTGCATGTATAACGAAAAAACATTTAATTGAACATACTGTATCCACCTATCGCTAGTGTACTCAATGATTGAGCTGCAAACAGAGAAACTGTAGAAAAGTAATAAAGGGTACGACAAAAATGAAATAGTACAGATATCCGACGTTCTCCTTCCATTTCTGGATTTAAGAGGTCGCCTTCATAGAGTACTAAACCTTTCTTGTCGGCGTACATGCAAAGAGGCCAGCGTGATTGCCAACTGTAAAAGGGTTCACAACCAATCATGCAGTATGTTGTAGTACTACAGGATCATATCCCTTTTTAATGAATTTTTTAACACATTTGATGAACAAAGTGAGAAAATGGGTATGTCCAATAATTTTACGAAGTTTGTAAATCACATCAGCATAAAATTCAAGATGTGAAATACCGTGTCGCAAAAGTACCTTGAGATTACATTTGTACTTGCCAATAAGCGAGAGATTTCGATAGTAAAATTTAGAGAAAGTTTTTCTTAGTTTATGGTATCTATATCCTTGCTTAAGCAGCTTTTCAGTTAAAATGAGATTTCGACTGTTAAAATCGTCAACAGATGAACAAGCTCTAGCAAAACGAATAAGTTGAGATATATAAACCCCGTAAGATGGAGCACGGGGAACATCCCCGTCAAGATGAGGAAAATTTACAATATTAAAATCAAAATCATCTCTTTTGTCATATATTTTAGAAGAAATCATTCCATTATTAATTATTAATACATTTCAGTTACTGCTGACGAAAAGACCATCGTTTCAGACCATGTCAAAAAGTGTGAACAACTTGGAACTGATATTAAAATTACACAACATAAACTTAACACGTAATCGATGTTGTTATCATTCTCTTGCAAAAAGAATTGAATAAAGCTAACCCGTCCGACAATTATGCAGCGTTTCTTGACCTAGACCTTAAAATTAATCACGCTGGCCTCTTTGCATGTACGCCGACAAGAAAGGTTTAGTACTCTATGAAGGCGACCTCTTAAATCCAGAAATGGAAGGAGAACGTCGGATATCTGTACTATTTCATTTTTGTCGTACCCTTTATTACTTTTCTACAGTTACTCTGTTTGCAGCTCAATCATTGAGTACACTAGCGATAGGTGGATACAGTATGTTCAATTAAATGTTTTTTTGTTATACATGCACTTTACCACTGTATTTGCTGTCGCGGTTGTTGTAGATTAGTCGGAGAGGGGATACGTTTATTTACACTGTTTGTCTTTTAGGATGGGGATGGAATAAGGGTGAGGTTGGGCGCCCATAAACCGGTTTAAACCCCCGGTGACTTTTGTCACTGACCGTTCCAAGGCGGTACTTCCATCTTCCTCCTATTGTATGTTTGTTTTGTCTTTGTGCGTCTCTTGTTGTTTTTTCTACCTATGTACATTTGCTGTTTCCTTGTGTTGCTGTTCGGGCGAGTGTTTGTTCTGTATGTGGTGTTTCCTGCATGACTCATTTTTGTACTTTTCCTACAATGTATTGGTTACCAAAACTACATACAAAACCATATAAAGCGCGTATCATTGCAAATTCTAGTTCATGTACATCTACTAAATTGTCTATACTTTTGACTTCTTGTTTAACGAGAGTAAAGGAACATGTAAAATTCTACTGCGATAAGACTTATGAAAATTCTGGAATAAATCTCTTCTGGTCTATTACGAACTCTTCAGAAGTCTTAAACAAACTTAAGAACAAAAGGTATCTTGCATCCACTGTAAGCACGTACGATTTTTCTACTCTGTACACAACTCTTCCTCATATTTTAATTAAGGATAAGCTTACTAACTTAATCCAGAAAGTATTTGCACGGGAAAACACATCATTCTTGGCATGTAATGCTGAAAAAGCTTTCTTTACTGACGAGCAAATGAAATATTACACCAATTGGACTTGCTCAGAAGTTTGCGAAGCACTTACCTTTCTTTTGGATAACATATTTGTACGTTATGGGAATGCTATATACCGTCAGGTAATTGGTATTCCTATGGGTACGAATTGTGCACCACTTGTCGCAGATTTGTTTTTGTACTGCTATGAGAGAGATTTCATGTTGCGTTTAAATCCTCAATCACAAGAAGATGTTATAAAAGCCTTCAATGAAACTTGTCGATATTTGGATGATATTTTTAACTTAGATAACCCGTTCTTTGATTCTCTGATTCCTACAATTTATCCTAAAGAACTCAAATTGAATAAAGCTAACCCGTCCGACAATTATGCAGCGTTTCTTGATCTAGACCTTAAAATTAATAATGGAATGATTTCTTCTAAAATATATGACAAAAGAGATGATTTTGATTTTAATATTGTAAATTTTCCTTATCTTGACGGGGATGTTCCCCGTGCTCCATCTTACGGGGTTTATATATCTCAACTTATTCGTTTTGCTAGAGCTTGTTCATCTGTTGACGATTTTAACAGTCGAAATCTCATTTTAACTGAAAAGCTGCTTAAGCAAGGATATAGATACCATAAACTAAGAAAAATTTTCTCTAAATTTTACTATCGAAATCTCTCGCTTATTGGCAAGTACAAATGTAATCTCAAGGTACTTTTGCGACACGGTATTTCACATCTTGAATTTTATGCTGATGTGATTTACAAACTTCGTAAAATTATTGGACATACCCATTTTCTCACTTTGTTCATCAAATGTGTTAAAAAATTCATTAAAAAGGGATATGATCCTGTAGTACTACAACATACTGCATGATTGGTTGTGAACCCTTTTACAGTTGGCAATCACGCTGGCCTCTTTGCATGTACGCCGACAAGAAAGGTTTAGTACTCTATGAAGGCGACCTCTTAAATCCAGAAATGGAAGGAGAACGTCGGATATCTGTACTATTTCATTTTTGTCGTACCCTTTATTACTTTTCTACAGTTTCTCTGTTTGCAGCTCAATCATTGAGTACACTAGCGATAGGTGGATACAGTATGTTCAATTAAATGTTTTTTCGTTATACATGCACTTTACCATTGTATTTGCCGTCGCGGTTGTTGTAGATTAGTCGGAGAGGGGATACGTTTATTTACACTGTTTGTCTTTTAGGGTGGGGATGGAATAAGAGTGAGGTTGGGCGCCCATAAACCGGTGAAACCCCCCCCCAGTGACTTTTGTCACTGACCGTTCCAAGGCGGTACTTCCATCTTCCTCCTATTGTATGTTTGTTTTGTCTTTGTGCGTCTCTTGTTGTTTTTTCTAGTTATGTACATTTGCTGTTTCCTTGTGTTGCTGTTCGGGCGAGTGTTTGTTCTGTATGTGGTGTTTCCTGCATGACTCATTTTTGTACTTTTTGTATCAAACTAGCCGTTCCTATGAGAGCATCTGATCTAAAAATATTTTTATCGGCTTGCTCGTCAATATCTTTTAATGAACATATAGATAAGGAGGAAAGTCTAGAAAGCATGGCATGTTTACCAGAAGTTCGATGTAAAGTATGTAGATCAAGAAGAGTCATTTTCAAACGAGATTTTCGTTTAATATTACCATTTTTGCGAATGCCATGTGATCGAGATTTGCGTTTTCTTATAGAAAAAAATGAAAAAATATCTATATCTGGTTCTTTAGAAATATTTCCAGTCTGGTAAATATTATCATTCAGTCCTAAAGGAAAAGGTGTTTGCAATTTTTTGATCCAATTTAATTCAGATATAAATCTAGCTTTCGATTTAAAGCTACTAGTAGCCTCCTTATCATATGTTATATGCTCAACAATTTGTACTAAAACATCTTTAAAAGAACAGCCGGATTTCCGAAAGTGTTGGTATAAAAAATTGTTTAGTTTACGATTTCGATACTGATATGCATGCTCACGAAATCGAGTCTTCAAAGCACGTCCTGTGTGTCCTACGTACTGTATACCGCAACTAGGCGCGTTTCAAATTAAAACATAAATAACATTAGTAGTAGTACAATCAACGTCTGAGTTTATCTTGACATTAAATGTTCTACCATTAACTGTAGATTTTATAGTGGAATTACAAGAAATGTTACTACAACATATGCACCTCTTAGCAAAGCCAAAGGCCCCTGGGTCAAAAGAGAAAATTGCAGACTCTGTTTTATTGAGTCATTTGTACTAAAGTTCCTGTCATTTAATATACACATATTGCAATTCACTAAAAAGTCAATAAAAGGTTCACTATATTTGTTGCATTTGAGGAAGACAACATTACGGAATATCATCAACACCACTTATATATTATTCCGAATCCGCACTTCTACTGTTAAAATCCCCGCAAATAAACACTAGACCATCAGTTTGATACTTATACACATTAGTTAAAATATTATCATAAAAAGCAAATATATCAAATGGTCACGATGAATATTCTGGAGGTAAGTAGCAAACACATGGTAGTATTACAAAAGTTTCTACCTTATGACTCGATTATAATAAATTCCGAAGAGAGGTGATCCCCCGAAAGCAAATATTGCAACACAAAAGGAGAAAATTGCAGACTCGGTTTTATTGAGTCTGTTCATGAGCAGTAATTGAAAGTGCAACACTGCTCACGGCCCCTAGCACCGCCACAATGCCTTTATAAGAAGATTATAACACAGAGACATTAAATTCACTGACACTTTCATCCTTTATTAAAAACATTTGATTTACAACCACAAACATGCCAAAACCCTACCTTTAATTATCGTTGCTGGCTATTTCCACGCCTACTACTATAACTACTCGTTTTACTGTTATATTGACGCCTTGATTCATTACTCTTTCTCAACGGATTCTGAGGACTGTTTTTGCTTGTACCGTACTGATGCTGCTGATTTCTGTGTGTCTTGTTTACACGACTATAATTACACTGCACAGCCCTCCTATCATTACTATTTGGTTGACCATTCCAATCCTTATCTGATTTAGAGCGAACCACGCGAGATCCTTTCATAGATAAATTCAGTGCCCCAATTACAGTACGAAAATTATCATTCACCTATCTCTCGGAATGTGACAGGTCATAATTCAGATACACTCTCGAGTACTGTTTGTGAGTATTCAACTTTCATTTCACACTCAGATTTCTCCTCTTAACCTCGTGGTTACTGCATCTGGCAATAATTACATCGGATCTGGAGTCAGACTGTGACGTCCTTCGTTCCTTCAAACTTATTGAAGTGATAGTTTTACATCTCATTTTGCAGATGTATGAGTAGATGGTGCTTCATACAGGAATATGATTTTGGATATTCTCACGCAATAAACAAGCTCAATACCAGCATAACAACTCCTGTGCTTGAATCTGAAAACCAGAGTCCATGTGACCATTCTAATTGACTCTCATCACGTCGTACACGCTAGGCAATACGCCGGTTACACTTATGTTCTATTGTCATATATAGACCGAAACGTACATCACCAGTCTGACATCGATTAAGATCGACGGTACGTCGCAGAATATACTGCAGTTCTCGAACCGCGAAGGGAAAGACAATACGGAACGACAATAAGAGTTCCTTGACCAACGGTTGTCTTTGTGTATCATTAAGCCAGAATATACTGTGGTTCTGGAACCGTGAAGGGAAAGACAATACGGAATGACAATAAGAGTTCCATGATCAACGGTTGTCTTTGTGTATCATTATGCCATATGTCCAGTACTTGTACAGATACACGACTTTCAGAATATAATCGCACACGATCAAGAACAAAGAAAAAGTCATACAAGTTATGTTTGTGAGAAAATGATTGATTTACATGAAGTGTTATTGCTATTGTCCTATCTTCCAAACCGGTTGGTTTATTCTTATTTCTCGACATCGCAGAAACATCCTGTTGCATCAGGTGGAAATATAATACTCTAGAAATTATGAAATTGAAACAAAAAACAACAAAAACAAAGAAACAGTATGACAATAAAAATTGATATCACTTTCAGATAGGCTCTTTGGATAACTATAATTGCCTCATGTCAAATGTCTTCAGATAAACCCAGAGCATTAATGGTCAAAAAGCGAAAATGCATCAAATGTAATACATACTGAAAGCTCCTATATGAACTTTCTGCGTGACTTTTACCCTGTATTGATAAATGAAATATCACTGTTTTGTATGGATTCCTTCATAATTGTGTTAAACCTTTACTAAATAGATGCGATGTTTTACCTGTTTACAAAAAGAGTAAACCCAGACTGTTTTAGGAGCCGTCTGATCAGGATGTACTGTGTTTGCAAAGACGTAGAAAGTCGTATCTTTGGAGTCATGGGTTAATGCATAATATAGATCATTTATTACAGTTTCTGTCATGATAAATAAGTCCCTTGGTTGTAGTTCTAACCACTTTAGATGAACTATGTGCATGCAGTCACTGACACAACATTAATGAGAGTGTGTTCCCTCATGAACGCGTTAAATTCTGAAAACTTTTTAGCGCTTTATGCGATGACTAGTAATGTAAGAAATAATGACGATGTGAATATTGATTAGATATCTTTATATAATGGCAATAGGAACAACATAGATTTTGACTTTGACAAAAACCTTTATATATCAAATCAAATATGTTCAGGATATATGTATACGCTACATCATTAGCTATTCGTTGCTATAATTTAATATTGTTTTTCTGTCGGTTGCTGTATTGAAACGAAAACTATACACATGGAAGGTTCTGCGCATTGCATATATTATCAGTTTTATTTTGATGCGGGTTATAGAGCGTGGCATAGGTAGAGTCCAACATATAACCATATTTCAGGTTGTTCGTTTGTAAATCGTATGTCACTTACAATGTATATGTTACAGGGAATATGTGTAATCAAGGATTTCATAAAATCCCTATAAATCAGGGATTTCGTGTAATTCCAGAACCAACCAGGGATTACGTGTAATCCCTAAAATGTACCTTCAGTTGTACACATATTCCCTAGCCCGGTATATATAACTTTCAGTTACAGGTTTCACCCAGAGGACTGGTCATTGTTAAAGCTTTATAGACAACTAAGCTATTTCATTATTGAGTAAGAACTAATTACCCGCCTTTACAGCATCTCAGACTTTGTTAAACAGTGATCCCACATGAGGGGTTCTACTGTATATATGGTAAAAAGTATACAAAATCGATGCCTCTCTCATTATTAAACACAAGTCTTGTGCAGCAGGTAGCATTATGCAGAACAAAAGCCATTCTGACTTTGGTCAGGGAATATGTGTAAGATTGCCAATTTCTTCAGTGATTTCATGAAAACCCTAACAAATTAGTGAGTTAATGAATTCCCTAAATTAGCATGGAATTACGTGTAATCCGTATTTTCCCAGTGATTTCATGAAATCCCTGACTACACATATTCCCCATAACATATACAAGAATGCCGTTTAGGCAAGATAATGTAGGCAAGATGATGTTCACTGTTAAATCTATTTATAAAAATAATATTTGTTTTTATTCTAAGCAATAATGTGAACGTTCACTTCGTTTGTGTTATCTTTTTGGAACCTAGTGGTATATTCGGATCAGTACGCCATGCCTCAGAAGGATATACACGGATAGTTTTTCCGAAACTAATATACTTTTAGATGAGGTTTCGGTATATATATTTTCTATTGCTCATAGTAATGTTATCCAAGGTCTGCAAAACTAAAGACGACAACGGCAGAGAAGTGACAATGACATTTAATTTTAACATTCGCGTGTGTGTATCGGAGAGATTTGAGCTAATATGAGCCTAATTACCTCTATGACTGCTGAGTGAAAACTGCATTGTTTGGATATAAAACATATTGCATTTACGCATACGATATGCTCATTTTCAATACCACGAACCAGTTCATCATTTTACTGATAACATATATCAGGTAATCCTATTACATATGTCACTGTAATTACAATGATGTATATCACTAACTTAATTGAATAAATAGCATGCTTTCTCGTCGTTTGTCACTGCCACACATCCACCCACAACTGTGACTGCAATACTGTTTACCTAAAGAAATCATTGAACAGCGAGATATACCGTCCATTTATGTTGACCGTTTAGTCATAGTTTACAAATAAGACCGACACGGGACCACAGGCCGCGGGTTCGATCATCTGGCGCAGCACACTAATGATGTTAAATTTGGAAATAGCTATTTCCTCCCTAACGTTAGCCATTACAAAGAGAGTGCTAGGGACTATGGCTGGGGTGATCCGGTGTCCTTTTATAGTACCAATGGGTGTTGTTTTATGTTACCATAATGTGGTAGTACTCTACCCGGTTCAAGTAGACACGCCGTCTCCAAAAAACTCAAATACATACCCACACTCTTTCTCTCTCTCCCTTCCCCCTCTCTCTATACCCCTCTCTCACTCTCTCTCATACACACTCTCTCGCTGTCTAGTTCTCTCACACACACACTCTCTCTCTATCTCGCCACCCTCCCTCGCTCTCATTGTCTCTCTGTCTGATTTTCTCTCTCATTGCAAAGCCAAAATACAACATCTCAACTACGTATTCATTAGACCATCATTCTCATTGCTGATCAAAGCATTTTCATCAGTTTTAAAAGGCAGTATTATTTGCATTACCTTAGAAGGAAACACCGATGAAATAGATAGTCGAGAGAAAAGAAGCCTAATAAATGTCGACATTCACAAAAAGAATACGTTGATTTAAAGTTGTTAAGCAACTTTGGAAAACGTGCTTAGAATAAAATGTTATCCATTAGTTCCAACTTTTAGGAATTCTATAGTGATGTTTGTATGGTATAATTACGACGTTTTACTTAGTTTAAACTTGAAACGCTTTACATAAATGTTAGTGCCTACTCAACACTTTATGCATTTAAGTTTTGTTACGACGCTAACATCCAACAAATGGTTTCTACATTTAGAGCTACAAAATAAATTCGATCGAATTGTATTTGCTAAATCAGATTCAAATCACAAATTGTTAATGACAATTTGATTTAAACTAGACAATTTGAAACACTTGTGTAGACACATTACGTAACCCAGTCAGTTATGATAACAACTTCCTCGGGTCATTCCTTTTAACCCTTCGCTTGCTGAATTATAAAACACATTTCTCCTTCTTTACCCATGCCCTGTTGTATAATTAAATATCTCTTCACTGTGTACACATATTTCGCTGTGTAATGACTGCTGTGGAGTGCACTGGTTGCACAATCAACTTGTAAATAGTGCAGACTCTGATGAGACAGCTCCTGCAGGTGCTGTCTCATCTGGGTCTTCACTATTTACAGGTAGGTATATTGACGTGAATAGCAAGCGAAGGGTTAATCCTTTTTGATAAAACTATTTTTACGACTCATTTTCATCCACTTCACATTCAAAATTCAAGCTATAAGCATAGTATCAAACTGTTTGAACTGATGGGACACCGAACTAAACTGTTTGGAGTAATGGGACACATAACTATATTGTTTGGAGTAATGGGACACAAAACTAAATTTTTGGAGTAATGGGACACATAACTAAATTGTTTGGAGTAATGGGATATCAAACTAAACTGTTTGGACTGATATGACGCCGAACTAAACTGTTTGCATAGTTAATTACATTCGCTCAAAGCAGGCTAAAGATTACAGATGAAGTTTTATGTATTTAGCCGAGATAACCACCTCCACAACTCCAGTGCAGAATCTCGAAGAGTATGGTTGGCTGCATTCTATTACCAACAATTGTTCGAAATAAACATACTAGCTTCATTGCTGTTCGATTTGCCCACATACCAAACCATTAAGATAAAACATAGGACTGCTTATTCTTTGGTGTGTGAATTATGCATTGTCATACAATAGTTTCATGACATATCAATTTGTGCTGCATTATGCAAATATACTCCCAAGTCCATTACTAAACATTTTCATTGTTTTGTAAATGGTGTACAACTGTCACACACAACGCGAATTTTCAAAGAGTGAAGCGTATCGGAAACTAGAATGTAAGAGATAACGGTTTTAGTAGACACATTTTTTAACACGATAAGGATTAGTTTGCGTTAAGCAACAGAACGAAAACAGAGTTTCATGAACTCTGTAGTCAAAGTGTGTACGGCATACCAATAGACATTTAGTCGTTTGATATGTTTAAGAGTTTTTGCAAAAGGTGTCAACTGGGTCCATGCTTATAAAGCTTTTAGTTGAGTCTGAGTTTCGTTCTCAAGCTTTTGATTGGTCAGATTTGAGTTCTCAAGCTTTTGATTGGTCAGATTTGAGCCTTTGGCTCAAATCTGACCAATCAAAAGCTTGAGAACGATTTCAGGCTCAACTAAAAGCTTTATAAGCATGGACCCAGGTGTATCTATAGAGTAAAGGTTAACATGGAACTGTACCAAAACGATTAACAAGACAAAAATATGTATACATGTTCACAAACAATAAACGGCCAACTGATATAAATTATTAACACTATGAGCCTAACATTTTGTACTATTACTAACATTTAACTGTCAGTGCGGGAAACGGGTCAGTAATGTCCTTTACAAAGAGTGTACACTTGTGAGAGGTTGAGGGAGGGACGGAGTAAACGAATCAGTGTTAGCTGCACTGTTACACCACATCATGACGAATTCAGTTTATCTTCTGAATGCAGGATTTTCAATATTGAACGATCCAGCATTATTTAGTAGTAGGAGCCAATAACCATTTCGCTGCCAATGCCGAATCTGTGATTACCTATGCAAACAGTTTGGATTCAGATGAGACGCCGAACTCGGCGTCTCATCAGGATCCAAACTGTTTGTTACTGTTACTATGTTTTTGAAACAAAAATGAAGAAAATCAAAAGAATGAAAATTTGTAGCAGACGACAAAGTTAGCAGACGACAGAGTTTGGCAGCGGAAGGGTTAAGTGCGTAAGGGTTAGGTGTGCTAAATGCGTTTGAAAGACAAGCAGTACAAAGCTTGATTAAGAGGATTCTCAAGGGAACCTTTTGATTTAGGTCTGCACTAGTTACAAATAAGAGTCAACTCATTTTATTGCATTTAAATGGTTAAATATTGAATAGAATGTTTTAATGTGTAACCTTTTCCCTGTTCCATGTTTATTCCAAACGTCCATACATACATAATATTCATTGACAAAATAGTTTTAATGAAACATGGAAGATGAAACATTTCGCCATTTTAAAAAATAAAGCCACATATCTTTCAAATTCCTGTAGAAGTCGTCTGATCTGGGTCTACTCTGTTTGCAAATGCGTAAAACACGTTTATATTAAGGACCGAGTTAAAACCCAGACTTGTACCTCTTTTAGATGATCGCTTTAGGTTTTACTGTATGTGGTTTATAAATAGTCGTGAGTTGGATAAGTGTCTATTGTATGAACATTTATCTCGTTGCAAAACATACAAAACAATGTCTGCTCAAATCTGGATCCGGTGCAATTTTGAGAACTTAAAATTCGAAAACCGTTTGAAATATTATTGATGAAGTGTCCAACGGCATCTAGTTTATATCAGGGTCGTATACATGTATTAACGCGCGCGTGCGCGAGTGCGCGCGTGTGTGTATTAGACTGGTATATGTATTAACACGCGTATGGGAATGGATACTGATGTACAAAACAATAAATACAGGATATATAATTATAGGAATTCTAGTTGAGAAAAAAGATACTTTTAGGAGGATAGCTGCTGGATGCAGGTTGTAAGTCGCACAAAAAACTCTATATGACCACCACCTTGCATTAAGATGCAACCTGTCTCCGAGACCGATATGTATACTAAATTAAACGTACGGTTTAGAGAGGTTTTACTGTATATGTATAGTAAATTAAACGTACGGTTTAGAGAGGTTTACTAAATTAAACGTACGGTTTAGAGAGGTTTTACTGTATATGTATACTAAATTAAACGTACGGTTTAGAGAGGTTTTACTGTATATGTTTTTGTAAATGTAGAAGATGGCCAAACGATTCGGATAAATAATTGATGATGCAATTACTATGATGGGAATCAATTACGTTACTATAAAGAAACAAGTCACTTCTCGATATGACCGGAGAATTGTATTAGCAAGTCTTTTTACAGATTAAGATTTCTATATATCTCTTTGCACGCTAGTAGCGTAGCTGTGATTACATATGGAATTAGTTTTGGTCCAAGTGAAACGCCGAATAGTGTGGCATCTAAACGTTGACAATATGTTTGCAAGGAAATGAGATAAGTTCTAATTTAAGAAGTGAGACAGGCGATATTTGTTGCAAACAAAGAACTACTTAGCATATAATGAAATCATTAGTTGCTTGGAATTACCTCAAATTGTTGTTTCAGCGAACAAAGATATTCACTCAAATCCCGCGTGTCAATCATACATGTGTATGTCCGGTCCTGTTCATTTCAACTGATACTACGTATGCGTTTAATTCTTTACGCAATGAATATTTATGAAATAAATCATGACACCATGAATATCAATTATTTTCGAGGAATGCAACTTTTAATAGCTATATTAGATGACCGTGTTAATATTACGATTTGGCTATTATTACGAGGCACCGACTTGGAACTTCCTTTTCCAGGAATATTTCATCAGCTGGCAGAAAGGGTTTGCTCTATTATTTGCATACAAAACATCGCTATAATGTCCTCAGAAGTGTAGTTATGCACTTTGATGCACTTTGTTTTATTTGATAAAAAGTAGAAAACAGCATCTTAACAGAATGATTATCAACCTGACTTGATGTTCACACAACGACGGCGATTTACAACCTTGCAAATACCGGACGAATCCAACTTAAAAGAAAAAGCAACATTTTTTATGGAAATGCATTGAAAACAGCGCGCAGTTAGATCTAGCTCTAAGCGACATCGTCTAACAAAATCTATGTAAATCCAGATTTAAAACCGCACATCTACGGGTAAACATTATTTAATATAAAAACAAAAGCATAACTACAAGCATCGTGGATAATTTACACGAATTGTGAATATAAGTATGTACTTTATTGAAATGAGCACTTATAACAAATTATTTAGTAATTAAACTATTGATTCAGATATTTCCAAATCTTATTTCAACCAGACCTGACTGTGAGTATCAAAATGCAACTGTGAATTAACAGAATATTAGAATGTAAACATTACAGATATAACTTGATAAGTAAGTATTAGAATGTAAGCATTACAGATATAACTTGATAAGTAAGTATTCAAAAATCGAATTCGCCGATCTGAAATAAATTGAGATATTTTGTATAATTTGTGTCATCATGTAGACAATAAGTGGGTTTAATTTATCCTTTAAAACGTATTTAAAAACATTTGTCTGAACAGTACCACTCAAACTTATACACATTGAAACATTTGCGATAAATAGTACGGTTGTATATTAGCCCTTTTAGTGCGGGAAACGAGTCTCCAATGTCCTTTGAAAACAGATGAGAATGCTCCTAGATGAACAGGATTTACACTGTTTGTCATGTTACACTTTTCTTTAAACATCTCTGAATATTCATGTTAGGCTTGACCTGTTTAAATGCTGGAATATTCCATTCAGCGTGTCCTTTCAGAATTTTAACAGCGTTCATAAATGCCGTCCTCTAAACCCAGACTTTCTGTGCATTCCATTATGGCATAGAATTCGTAAATGCATTTAATGTGGTTATTATGAACAATTATTTAAGGTTGGAATATAATTTCTGGATTTAATACATTTCTTAGACGAATGTACTATGCGCAACGAGCCGAGCATCATTATAGAATAGACGAATGCACTTCATGTATATGTAACGAGCATCATTATAGAATATACGAATGCACTACATGTATGTGCAACGAGCATCGTTATAGAATATACGAATGTACTACATGTATGTGCAATGAACACCATTATAGAATATACGAATGTACTACATGCATGTGCAACGAGCATCATTATATGATATACGAATGTACTATGTGCAACGAGCATTATTATAGGATATACGAATGTACTATGCGCAACGAGCATCATTATAGAATATACGAATGTACTATATGCAACGAGCATCATTATAGAATATACGAATGTACTACGTGCAACGAACATCATTATAGAATAAACGAATGTACTATGTGCAACGAGCATCATTATAGAATATACGAATGTAATATGTGCAACGAACATCATTATAGAATAGACGAATGTACTATGTGCAACGATCATCATTATAGAATAGACCAATGTACTATGTGAAATGAACATCATTATAGAATAGACGAATGTATTATGTGCAACGAGCATCATTATAGAATATACGAATGTACTATGTGCAAAGAGTATCAATATAGAAAAGACGAATGTAATATGTACAACGAACATCATTATAGAATATATACGAATGTACTATGTGCAACGCGCATCAATATAGAATAGACGAATGTAATATGTGCAACGAGCATCATTATAGAATATACGAATGAACTATGTGCAACGAACATCAATATAGAATAAACGAATGAACTATGTGCAACGATCATCATTATAGAATAGACCAATGTTCTATGTGAAATGAGCATCATCATAGAATAGACAAACGTACTATGTGCAACGAGCATCATTATAGAATATACGAATGTACTATGTGCAACGAGCATCATTATAGAATTCAATAAATTATAATGTATTAAAACCTGCGTAAGTAATTTGTCTTTCATATACAGTAAAGTCTCGATAATGCAACTGCATAATGTATTAAAATAGGAGTCTCTTAAGACGGGCTGTAACTTAATGCATGGTAAATGCAATGCAGACAACTCATATACAGGCTTCCTATTGTTCTGTACTAAAAATCCAGAAATATAATCGAATGTATTGGTTATGTTAGTGTAACTTAAATGTATTTAACGTGAACATTAATAAACGTTGATCAAAATGAATATGCGTACAAAACATGGTCGACACGTGCAATTAGCGCTTGACGAATTCATTCTAAAGTTTGTTTTCACAACTAAGGGTGTTTATATTGAACATATTTAACTAAGTGCGTCCGTTTGAAGATTACGAAATATTTATCTAATCGGATAGATTCGTAGCATTACAATCCCATGACATTACCAATACTGTCTGTTTCAATATAATTTCCTAAGGATAAGCAGACACATAGAAATATATCTTACAAACACGGAGTTACTGTCGTTTTATTACTTCTAATACTTCACCTAATAAACATAAAACAAAGGGCGGTTTCGATGATGAATAAACACGCCATTCCCGATCTATCTTAAACTTGTATATTTAAGTGAAGTGTATTTTATGACTGCAAATGCAAACCTATATGAATTTAGACAATACAACCAATGCCACATCATGCCACAATCGGGTTTAGTTCAATATGCCAAGGGTTGCAATTATATAAGCATTTATATATTCAACAGTTATAAAGGTACTCGTTGTATTGACTATTTATACAATCAATAAGACGTATGTCTTATGACGTAATGCTCTTCAAGAGATGCTCTCAAGCAAATTCGGTTATGATGCTTCCAACAACTAAACTCCCAGTCTCATAAATCTACTTTAATGTATTTAAACATACTATATAATCAGCGAGTACGCCTTTTTAACATCCAAACTTATAAAATGGAATTAATGATAACATGTTCAAACTGTTTCCACGAATATGCAGCTTATCAGAATTACAACGGCTTAATCCCAACTACACGAATATTCATAAAGACGGTGTCATCATGATCTATTAATTAGAGTAATATTTAATATGACATCTTAATACATGCGATCTTTGTCAAAATAGAAACTGCAAATTCAGATTTATATCACCCCATAAGCAAACAGAGCAGATGCAGATCTGACGACTCCTACACTAGTTTACTCTGTCTGCAAGGGCGTAGAAAGTTTTGTTCATGGAGTAAAGGGTTAACATTTTTATCATGATGTCTGGATGAAATAGGAGGAAACATGTTTTGATACGGGTTAATACAAGTCAAACAAATACATTACACAATGTGGACTTGTCTTGATGTTTATAGATTTCCTACCTTTTTATTTAGATAATATATTTGTGCGTTATGGGGGTACCATATATCGTCAAGTGGTTGGTATACCCATGGGTACAAATTGTGCCCCTCTTGTTGCAGATTTGTTTTTATATTGCTATGAGAGAGATTTTATGCTTAGCTTAAAACCTGATACACAGACAGATGTTGTTAAGGCTTTTTAATAAACCTTCAAGGTATTTAGACGATATTTTGAATTTAGATAATCCTTAGTTTGAAACTATGATTTCTTCCATTTACCCAAAAGAACTATCTTTAAACAAAGCGAATCAATCTGACATTATAGCTTCATTTTTAGATTTGAATCTTTCAATTACAAATGATAAAGTTTTGTCCACAATATACGATAAAAGAGAATATTCTAATTTTAAAATTGTTACGAGATCATTTTCTAGATGGAGATGTGCCCCGTTCTACATCTTATGGGGTTTATATTTCTCAACTTATTCGGTTTGCCCGAGCCTGTGCTTTGCTTGAAGATTTTAACAGTCGTAATTTAGGTATAACTGATAAACTTCTTCAGCAAGGTTACAGATATTTCAAGCTTCGGAATACGTTTCTAGGTTTTATTATCGAAATTTACCACTCATTAGTAAATATAATTACAATCTACGGACGTTACTGCAACAAGGCATTTCTCAACCAGACTTTTATGGGGATGTTATCTACAAACTTCCCTGCAGGTGCTCTGACTTCAGCAAAGTCATTGAATATATATTTGACGGATTGTCACAGTTATTATGCTATTTTTTACATGTTGTCATGTGTTCACCTCTCTTCTATGTTGTGGGTAAGGCCGTCGGGGATACCTTTATTTACATTATCTACACTGAGCTAGGGTGACTTTGAGAGAAGTGTGAGTTTAGGACGTCCGTAAACCGTTTTAAACCCCCAGTGGTGATTTTTCTACTAACCGTGTCAAGGTTCTCTCTTTGTCACCCTTACTTTTGTTTGTCTCTTGTCTTTGTGCTTGTGTTTTGTTCATGTTTGTCTCTGATGCTTGTG
Organism: Azorinus chamasolen; assembly: GCA_963576725.1. Lineage (NCBI taxonomy): Eukaryota > Metazoa > Mollusca > Bivalvia > Cardiida > Solecurtidae > Azorinus > Azorinus chamasolen. The sequence continues at coordinate 110,840,221 of OY755236.1, forward strand.
TATTTGTTGGTGTTTCTGTGTTCCTCGCGTGTGTTTGGTTGTGTGTGTGGGGTCATATACGGGGTCATATCCATTTGCATGATTTGTTTATAAAACGCATTGAAACATTTAAGTAAAAAGGTTATGATCCCATTATATTGCAACGCACTGCATGTTTGGTTATCGACACTTTTACAGTCGGTAGTTGCGCGATGACAGGCCGAGGGTAGTACTCCATGATGGTATACTCTTAAACTCAGATACGGGATGAGCTTACCAGACTCATGTATTACGTTTCCCCTGTCGTGCCCTTAACGGCTTCCCTGCAGGTGCTCTGACTTCAGCAAAGTCATTGAGTACATTTTTGACGGATTGTCACAGTTATTATGCTATGTTTTACATGTTGTCCTGCGTTCACCGTCGTCTATGTTGTGGGTAAGTCCGGCGGGGATACCTTTATTTACACTATTTGTAAAGCTAGGGTGACTTTGAGAGAAGTGTGAGATTAGGACGTCCGTAAACCGGTTTAAACCCCCAGTGGTGTTTTTGCTATTGACCGTGGCAAGACGGTACTCTCTTTGTCACCCTTCCTTTTGTTTGCCTTACGTCTTTGTGCTTGTGATTTTGTTCATGAGTGGAGTGTTTGTCTCTAGTTCTTGTGTGTCCGTTGGTGTTTTCTGTGTTCATCTCGTGTGTGAGTGTGCGTTTGGGTGTGTGGTTGTGGTTGTGTGTGTGTGTTTGTGTGTGTGTGTCATGCTATCTATCGGTGTTTTGGTGGTGGTTGCGTCTTGTATGTGGCTTTGCCTGCTTGACTTTACTACTTTTCCATTAAATTCTGAAAGTTGGAGATCATTCGAAAGAAAATGCAGCAATGCAAAACAGAAAATTGCAGACTCGGTTTATAGAAGTGTGAGGTTAGGACGTCCATAAACCGGTTTAAACCCCAGTGGTGTTTTTGCTACTGACCGTGCCAAAGCGGTACTCTCTTTGTCACCCTTCCTTTTGTTTGCCTTACGTTTTTGTGCTTGTGATTTTGTTCATGTGTGGAGTGTTTGTCTCTAGTTCTTGTGTGTCTATTGATGTTTTCTGTGTTTATCTCCTGTGTGAGTGTGCGTTTGGGTGTGTGGTTTTGTGTGTATGTGTGTGTCATGCTGTCTATCGATGTTTTGGTGGTGGTTGCGTCTTGTATGTGGCTTTGCCTGCTTGACTTTACTACTTTTCCATTCATAGTAAAGGTAAAGATATGGTTTAGAGTCTGGATCTATATACATATTCTCCCGACTTCACAATTTACCCTCTGGTCATGAGCAGTTGTTAAAAGTGCAACACTCCTCGCGCCCCCTAGCACCGGCTTCAGCGGTATTCAATTTTCAACAATACAACAACGCTAAGAATGAAGTACGGGCAGATTAAAAGTACAAAAATGAGTCATGCATGAAACACCACATACAGAACAAACAGCCGCCCGAACAGCAACACAAGGAAAGTTTCATTGACCATACAGTTTTACGGATAGTGCAATCTACATGTTACAATAGTTGAAAGCGTTCGTGTATGCCTATATTGACACCACATTGTGAAGCATTGGCCAAACAATTGAAACATACGAACAAAGTCGACTCAACATTATAACATTTGTGTAATTCAAGTCAGACGGAGAATAAATATTAATAAAAGTGCTTAAGCTCAATTCATATATTACAACCCTATTAGCCTTAAAAGCATTTAACAACATTGACCAATACCCATGCTGTTAAGCCTTCTGCTTTGACGTTAGACAATAATTGAATGACCCTATTCTGTTCAGACTTTTAAATGAAGGCCCGGTTAGCATTATAAAACATAATATCTAACACAATCGGTGTGGGTTGTAAAGATCATTACTGAGTTATGAAATATAACAGTAATCCAATGACTTTATGGATTAGATGTTGGAATGTTTCAAGTGTGCAAGACACGTATAAAGCTTTATAAGGATTATTTCTGTACGAGGTCTGTTAATTAATTATCACAATTGACATGCCGCGATGAGCACGCGATTCTGAATATGAGCTGTCTGCTTTAGACAGACAGCTTTGTTGATATATTGCAACAATGCAACAAGTGCCCTGCTGACCTTTTAACACTTAATATGCTGAAAATAAAAAAAATGACTCCTCTTTTTCTCCCCCGGGAACGTTTTGATCTGGGTCAACACTATCTGTCAATCTGTTTATACTGGATTGCCGAACATACCGGTATTTTGCTATGGTCGATTGTAAAAGAACATCCTTGTGCTCAACTACATATATTTTTGTTACAATATAAACTTTGAATTTTCTCCTTTTGTGTTGCAATATTTGCTTTCGGGGGATCACCTCTCTTCAGAATTTATTAATTTTTATTAAGAAGTTCTTTGACATGTAAAATAATACATATAATGTACAGATACCATTGCCGTCTGATAGATTTTGGAAGACAAAATTATTATAGTTTAAACATTCAAAATGAAGTGGGTTAAAAGTGTGTAAAGCATACTAAAGATAAAAGAAAATTATTCAACTATTTGCAATCGTTCTATGAAATGATTACGTTTCTATGAACCTTCTCACCAGGGTTGGAATATATTTACTGCTGTCATGGATAGGTGATATTTGAATCACTTGGAACAACACATTTAGAGTTTTCTTCCCAGTGGAATAATGTTTTCATTTTTCTAGTAATGCGATAACCTGTCATTAGCCGAACCACCAGCACAGCTCATCATGGGGTTGCGTTGCCAATAAAAATATCGCTTAAACTCTATTAACAACACTGCCTCCCAAGAAGCTAATGCTGCAAGTGCATTTATGCATCTGGTAAATGTTTGAATACTCAGAATCCAGTCAAAAGGATATACAGTCTGAATCAAACCTGATGAAGTTATGTATGCATCAATCAACGACGAAAGTTCGTAACTATCGCTGAAAATCTGCCATGGTGCATCGGAAATACGTCGGTCGTTAACATTAAATACAATACATCTGCTGAAAAGCGACCGCGAGTTCAAAAATCAACATATGGACAGACATACTGGGTATATTATTGTTTGTCTCAATTCTGCATACTGCAGGACATGAGAGAAGCAAAACGGATTGAAACAAATGTAACCATTTGGACAAAACAAATCTATTGTTTTAATTAGTAATGTTTAGGTATGGATCTTCAGAAGACAACACTGCCATTTTACATATAAGTACACTCCAGTCTATCGACATAAAACTTATCAAATTAAACAGTTTACAAACAGCCAGACTAGTGATTGTATCAACGGTGTTAGATTGATATTAAATGGTCACTTAAAAGAAGTAAGATTGTATGTAATGGCTTAACCCTTACCTGCTGAATACTAAAACTTTGTCTTTCCTTTCTGAATATAAATCAAACAACTGGAGCATAATTTATGGATAAATTATGAAACAATGTATTGTTTTTCTGACGAACAGTGCAGACCGTGGTCGAAGAGCTTCCATAAGGTTTGGCGGTTTATAGATACACGATTTGTTGTCCTCTTGTTTCAAAAAAGGAAATCCATTTCCGACTGAATCAGCAGAATTATTATCAATATTTGAATGCGACTCAGTATTAATGCATACATTTCAATTCGACCCATACGTTGTCCTTTTCCAAACCATTAAATGCACCCTGTGCTTGTACAATAGTGTTGATACAGATACAATATCCGTGGATAGGCAATATCTGTCATCAAAACATTGGATACTTTATTTCTGCTAAGTCACCAGCTAGTTTCACAACCTTGCTCAGGGCCCACTTCGATATAGGTTGTGAGGTTGGGCGCCCCTAAACCGGTTTAAACCCCCAGTGTCATTTGTCACTGACCGTTCCAAGGCGGTACTTCCATCTTCCCCTATTCGTTGTTTGTTATGTCTTTGTGCGCCTCTTTGTGTCTTTTATATACAAGTATATTTACTGTTTTTCGTCGTGGTGCTGTTCGGGCGATTGTGTGTTTTGTATGCGTTGTTTCCTGTATGATTTATACATGTACTTTTGATAGCCCTGTCCATTCCTTGTTTCTGCTTAATGTAAACTATAACGACGATTATCAATTTGCTACTGTACATTTCACATAATGTATTGATAAATTCAGTATATTACAACAATGTGTTCTTGAATGATTGTTACAGCGTTTTATTAGCTTTCGTAGCTACCTAAAAGCTCTTAAAGCGTCAGCGCTTTTTTGCCTCTTTTTAACACTATTAATAATAATGTCAATACAACATCAGCCGAAAATGCAATTGATAGCCTGTTCAAAAATACGTTTTGATAAATGACATCTGCAGTTTTGTTTATATCATCAATTACTCAAATAGAGTTTTACGCTTATATAATGGTCCAGTGGTTTCCATCAAAGACTACTTTTTAATTCGCACGACATGATTCCATTATGGACATGGTTGTCCCATGTATGCGCTTGTAACTGAGCAACAATTGTTAAATATACCAATTTCGGCTTCATTTATTGCTCCATAAAACATAAACTAAAGATTTTAAAATATCATTCATTGTACGTCAGCGCACACATCAGCATCAAGTAGGGCCATAAATCATATTTACTACTCGTCATCTTTGCCATCTGAAATTCCAATCGAAAAACCTGTTGCTGGCAATCGAATGAAGAGAAAATACGTAATTTACCCTGGATTCCTTACCATCATCTATTACTAAACAAACGTATCTCACACCTACCGGGTAACTATCTCTAATTTAGATTGATTATGCGTTTAACCACAAACTTCGATCGGAATATATATATAACATAACTAAAAGCGTTCATTACTGCTTGGCATCGTGAACTTTAAATTGACTATATTACCTGTTCAACATCTGGTGTCATTTCAAGGTTTCCATCACAGTTTTGTTTTTTAGATCATCGCAATCCGGAAAACTAATTTAAAACTACGAACGGGATATTGCTATTCGGTGTATTGGATATGTTACGGAGTATTGGACTACATTTATTGCTATATTGGATGCAAAGTTGGATATACGTAGATTGGAGCAGTGTTAGTGTAATTGATAAGTAGTATTGATGTATTGGATACATAATGCTATGTATTGGATACGTAATATTGGTGAAGTAGTACTAGGTTGGATTAATAGTATGTGTTTATTTGATAAGTGGATCGGTGTATTGCATACGTGGGATTGCTGTAGTGGATACATAGTATTGTATATTTGACAAATAGTATTGATATTGGTGTATCGCATAGTAGTAATGCTATATTGGATAAATAGTATTGTGCATTGGTGATTTTGTGTATTGGATACGTGGTATTGGTGTATTATATAGGTATATTTGTGTTTTGGATACGTAGTATTGATGTATTGGATAAGTAGAATTGGTGTATAGGATACGTGGTATTAGTGTTTTATATAAGTAGATTTGTGTATTGGATAAGTAGTATTTATGTATTGGATACGTAGAATTAGTGTATTTGATACGTATAATTAGTGAATTGGATACATAGAATTAATGTATTGGATACGTAGAATTGGTTTACTGGATATGTAGTATTAGTGTATTTGATAAGTAGTATTGATGTATTGGATACGTAGAATCTGTTAATTAGAAAAGTAGTACTGGTGTATTGAGTAAGTATTGGTTTATCACATACGTAGATGTGTGTACTGGATACGTAGTACTGATTACAAGATACATAATAGTTGTGTATTGTATAAGTAGAGTTGTGTATTGGATAAATTACACTAGTGTATTGAAAAAACATGTGTTTTGAACAGATAGTATGGTGTATTGCATAAGCAGTATAATGTGTATTTCATAAGTAGTATTGGTGTATTTAATAATTATGTATTGGCGTATTGTAAACGTAGCATTGGTGTACTGGATATATAGTATTGGTGTATTGAATACCTAATATATGTGTATTGGATACGTATTATAGATGTACGCAATATAGGTGTATTGGAGATGCAGTATTGGCGTTTGGATACGTGATATAGGTCTAATGGATACGTAATATGTGTGTATTGGATACGCAATATAGGTGTAATGGAGACGCAGTATTGGTGTATTGGATACGTAATATAGGTGCATTTGATACGTAATATAGGTGTATTGGAGGTGTAGTATTGGTGTGTCAATGTATTGGATACGCTGTATTGATGTTTTGGATAGACAGGTGTGTTAGATAAATAGATTTGTTGTATTGAAGTAGCACTGTTGTATTGGATAAGCGGTATTTTATTTGATAAGCACATGTATGGCAAGAGTAGTATTCATATATTGGAAAAATAAGGGTATTAGATAACTAATATTGATTTACTGGATAAGCATGTGTATTTGATTAGTATTATTTATGTATTTGATACGTATGTGTATTGAAAATGTAGGAGTATTTATATAATTGATTAGTAGCAATGAAAACAAAACAAAGGGATAGATAAACCCCGGGAATCTTAAGATAAGTCACTCTAATACAGCTGAATAGTTGTCAATGAAAAAGTAGTAAAGTCAATCAGAAAAGGTCAAACACACACACACGTCACACACACACGCACGCACGCACGCACGCACGCACGCACACACACACACACACACACAACCAAACACACGAGAGGAACACAGAAAACACCAACAAATACACAAGCACCAGAGACAAACATGAACAAAACACAAGCACAAAGACACAAGACAAACCAAAGTAAGGGTGACAAAGAGAGAACCGCCTTGGCACTGTCAGTAGCAAAATCACCACTGGGGGTTTAAAACGGTTTACGGACGTCCAAACCTCACAATTCTCTCAAAGTCACCCTAGCTCAGTGTGGATAGTGTAAAAAAGGTATCCCCGCCGGACTTACCCACAGCATAGAAGACGGTGAACACATGACAAGATGTAAAAAATAGCATAATAACTGTGACAATCCGTCAAATATGTATTCAATGACTTTGCTGAAGTCAGAGCACCTGCAGGGAAGTTTGTAGATAACATCCCCATATAAGTCTGGTTGAGAAATGCCTTGTTGCAGTAAAGTCTGTAGATTGCAATTATATTTACTAATGAGTGGTAAATTTCGATAATAAAATTTAGAAAATGTTTTCCGAAGTTTGTGATATCTGTAACCTTGCTATCCTAACCTCACACTTATCTCAAAGTACAAAAATGAGTCATGCAGGAAACACCACATACAGAACTAGCTAAGCAAACATTGTAAGTAAAGGTATCCCCGCCGGACTTCCCAACAACATAGAAGACAGGGACCACAGTACACAATGTAAAACATAGCATAATAACTGTGAAAGTCCGTCAAATATGTACTCAATGACTTTGCTGAAGACAGAACAACTGCAGGGAAGCCGTTAAGGGCACGACAGAGAAAAGGTAATGCATGAGTCTGGTAAACTCATCCCATTTCTGGGTTTAAGAGTATACCATCATAGAGTACTACCCTCGGCCTGTCATCGTGCAAGCAAAGAGGAAAGCGTAGCGACCGACTGTAAAGGGGTTAATAACCAAACATGCAGTGTGTTGCAATATAATAGGGTCATAACCTTGCTTCCTAAAAGTTTTGATGCGTTTAATAAACAAATCGTGAAAATGGATACGAGTTTTCCTAAGTTTGTAGATAACATCACCATAGAAATCTGGATGAGAAATACATTGTTGCAGTAACGTCCGTAAATTGAAGTTATATTTACTAATGAGAGGTAAATGTCGATAATAGAATTTTGAAAAAGCTTTCCGAATTGTATGATATCTGTAGCCATGCTTAAGAAGTTTATGAGTTATAACTAAATTACGACTATTAAAATCTTCTAGCAAAGAACAGGCTCGGACAAAGCGAATAAGTTGAAAAATGTGCATCCCATAAGATGTAGACCGGGGAACATTTCCATCTAGAGAGGGATAATTAAAAATTTTGAAATCGAAATCTTCCCTTTTATCGTATATTTTAGACGAAACTTTATCATTAGTGATTGAAATAGTCAAATCTAAACAGGAAGCCTGAATGTCAGATCGGTTCGCTTTGTTTAAAGTAATTCTTTTGGGTAAATAGAAGAAACCATATTTTCAAAATAGGGATTATCCAAATTCAAAATATCGTCTAAATATCTAGACATTATATTAAAAGAACTAACAATGGAAAAGTAGTAAAGTCAAGCAGGCAAAGCCACATACAAGACGCAACCACCACCAAAACACCGATAGACAGCATGACACACACACACACACAACCACACACCCACACGCACACACACACACACACACACGAAATGAACACAGAAAACACCAAAAGACACACAAGAACCAGAGACAAACGTTCCACACATGAACAAAATCACAAGCACAAAGACGCAAGGCAAACAAAAGGAAGGGTGATAAAGAGAGTACCGCCTTGGCACGGTCAGTAGCAAAAACACCACTGGGGATTAAAACCGGTTTACGGACGACCTAACCTCTAACTTCTCTCAAAGTCACCCTAGCTTTACAAATATTGTAAATAAAGGTATCCCCACTGGACTTACCCACAACATAGACGACGGTGAACACAGGACAACATTTAAAACATAGCATAATAACTGTGACAATCCGACAAATATGTACTCAATGACTTTGCTGAAGTCAGAGCACCTGCAGGTAAGTCGTTAAGGGCACGACAGGGAAAAAGTAATACATGAGTCTGGTAGCTCATCCTGTATCCAAGTTTAAGAGTATACCATCATAGAGTACTACCCTCGGCCTGTCATCGCGCAAGCAAAGAGGGAAGCGTAGCTACCGACTGTAAAAGGGTCGATAACCAAACATGCAGTGCGTTGCAATAAAATAGGATCATAACCTTTCTTTGTCAGATTGTGTATCAGGTTTCTGTTTGCAGCTCAATCATTGAGTACGCTAGCGATAGGTGGATACAGTTTGTTCACTTAAATGTTTTCGTTATACAGTATAACCTTGGTTATCCGAAACCTATTGCATCCGACAAACTAATCTATCCGACAGCAATGTTTGGTCCCGAACATTTCCTTCTTTGTTCTATGTAATTAAAACCTTGGTTTTACGGATCCTCGCGTAACCGTTATCCGACACTGTTTGGAAGTCCCAATGTGATAATTGCGGCATTTTTCACACCTGCGTATCCGACGTTGACGGTTGTATTGAATTGGGACCACCTATAACTGAGCAATTATCGCTTCCGCGACATTTTGGGTACAGGCTAAATCTATAATTACAGGTTATTATCGTTGTGATCACACACTTAATCCATGTAATAGAAAACATGTATAGTTGTTTGAATAACGTTAGGTGTAAACTCGATCTGAAATAAAATGTACTTTACTTGTTCTGCCAGATCTAACTGATGAAACAATTTGCATACAGATGAGATGCAGAATTGCTCGGCGTCTCATCTGGATCCAAATTGTTAGACACACTGATATTTATCTGGGTACTTACATAAACTTACATAAACCCCCTCATCCTAAAATAAAGAAATTTCGAGCGAAACTGACTTGTTGATAGGATGTCAAATTTTGCGTATGGGAGAAAAATGTTAATTGCCTCTTGGCCTGTCACAAACCCCTAATCCGATTAAAATTCGCTGTGTTAAAACAATAAATATGCCTCTCGCTGTTTTCAAAAAATGAAAGGTCACCGTTTCCAGAAAATGAAAGGTCACATGTGATGTCGCGTGTGATTTATTGGGGTTTTAAATTTAGATTGGTCAAAGAGTACACACCCTTTTCTACATTAGCATATAACCTCCAACCCCGCTCTGAGTCAGGGTTTAGATTTCTAATGATGTTTGTTTTTCATAAACACCCGACGCCATGCAATTAAAGTAACGTGCACACAAACTTCTCAACACCCCATATTGGCACATTTAACAGGTAAAAGAGTTGAAAGGATTATCAGGCCATCGATTATAATCTTCCCCTTAGGCCAATATCAACGCTTGGTTTATTTCGTTCACTTCCGACATAACGAAATACACCGACGCGGCCAATCTATGCACTTTCCCAACATAACGGAAGTTTCCGAAGCGGTCACGATATTTCGATCGACGATTTCCGTAATGTCGGAAAGTTACGATGCTCAGCCTCCATTTTGACAGTCGAGTCTTCTGAAAGTGTGTATTGGGTTTTCACACTTTTCAATCGGGCCGCCAGGCTGTCTGCTGGCCGTCTAATGGGGTTGAAATATAGGGTTTGGGGTGAAATATAGCGTATGTTTCATTGCGATATTCAATCATATTATAAGGTATTTACAAAAACAAATCGGCGACACAGACCACCGGATACCTCAGTAAAACGGTCCTCGGTATAACAGAGTTCCAGTGTGCATTTATTTTCATAAACTTTCAGAATTGCTGCACTCATTTTTCCTACGACATTTACGTAGCGTGCAGAATGTTAACATTTGATTCTAACGGGTTTCATGCCGAATGTAAATAAATATCAACAGTCAATGTTTATCGTCGTTGTATATTTCTCTTCCGATTTTGAACAACCGACACACCGATGCATCCGACAGTCTCAGGCGGTCCGAAGGTATGTCGGATAACCAAGGTTATACTGTACATGCACTTTACCACTGTATTTGCCATCGCGGTTGTTGTAGGTTAGTCGGAGAGGGGATACGTTTATCTACACTGTTTGTTTTTTAGGGTGGGGATGGAATAAGTGTGAGGTTGGGCGCCCATAAACCGGTTTAACCCCCAGTGGCTTTTGTCACTGACCGTACCAAGGCGGTACTTCCATCTTCCCCCTATTGTATGTTTGTTTTGTCTTTGTGCGTCTCTTGATGTTTTTATAGTTATGTACATTTGCTGTTTCCTTGTGTTGCTGTTCGGGCGACTGTTTGTTCTGTATGTGATGTTTTCTGCATGACTCATTTTTGTACTTTTAAGCTAAGCATGAAATCCTTCTCATATCAATATAAAATTACAAAAATGAGTCATGCAGGAAACACCACATACAGAACAAACACTCGCCCGAATAGCAACACAAGGAAACAGCAAATGTACATAAGTAGAAAATACAACAAGAGACGCACAAAGACAAAACAAACATACAATAGGAGGAAGATGGAAGTACCGCCTTGGAACGGTCAGTGACAAAAGTTACCGGGGGTAAAAACAAATCTGCAACAAGAGGGGAACAATTTGTTCCCATAGGTATATCGACAACTTGACGATATATGGTATCCCCATAGCGCACAAATATGTTATCTAAAAGAAATGTTACAGATCTACAAACATCAAGGCAATTCCACATTGTGTATTTTTCAACTTCAGAATTCGAAAAGAATGAACGTTGAAGATTACAAGCAAGGAACATTTTATTTTCTCTGGCAAAGGTTTTTTTCTATCAATTTAATCAGTTTATCCTTTATAAGAGGCTGAGGTAGAGTAGTATAGATTGTAGAGAAATCGTAAGTGCTCAATAAAGAAATGTTGTACTGCTGATTTTCAAGTTTAGTTAAAATATCATTTGAATATGTTGCCATTATATAAGAGTGTGGTCATCGTATTTAGAGAAAAATGTTTTTATTTTGTTCTGGTGTTTATAATTACCTATGCAATACTTTAGTCAATGATGATCAAAAGAGAGTTTCAACATTATTTGACATCAGACATACCATGTTAAAAGTACAAACATGAGTTAAAACAAAGTACAATAAAGTTACTACAGATGAATGTAACTCTTGTTTTCCGGTCCTCATTAGTCATCTGAAAGCACGTTATGTTGAATGAACCCTTTCCCTGTTTAACATTTATGTGTGGTTTGGCAACTCCATGGATATTTGTTAGTTTAGGTTTCATTGTGTAAACCTTCACAGGGAAGGCTATGAACAAAACCTGTAGAATCAGATCAGTATAAAAGTACAAAAATGAGTCATGCAGGAAACACCACATACAGAACAAACACTCGCCCGAACAGCAACACAAGGAAACAGCAAATGTACATAGGTAGAAAAAACAACAAGAGACGCACAAAGACAAAACAAACATACAATAGGAGGAAGATGGAAGTACCGCCTTGGAACGGTCAGTGACAAAAGTCACCGGGGGTTTAAACCGGTTTATGGGCGCCCAACCTCACCCTTATTCCATCCCCATCCTAAAAGACAAACAGTGTAAATAAACGTATCCCCTCTCCGACTAATCTACAACAACCGCGACAGCAAATACAGTGGTAAAGTGCATGTATAACAAAAAAACATTTTATTGAAAATACTGTATCCACCTATCGCTATTGTACTCAATGATTGAGCTGCAAACAGAGTAACTGTAGAAAAGTAATAAAGGGTACGACAAAAATGAAATAGTACAGATATCCGACGTTCTCCTTCCATTTCTGGATTTAAGAGGTCGCCTTCATAGAGTACTAAACCTTTCTTGTCGGCGTACATGCAAAGAGGCCAGCGTGATTGCCAACTGTAAAAGGGTTCACAACCAAACATGCAGTATGTTGTAGTAATACAGGATCATATCCCTTTTTAATGAATTGTTTTATATATTTGATGAACAAAGTGAGAAAATGGGTATGTCCAATAATTTTACGAAGTTTGTAAATCACATCACCATAAAATTCCGGATGTGAAATACCGTGTCGCAAAAGTACCTTGAGATTACATTTGTACTTGCCAATAAGCGAGAGATTTCGATAGTAAAATTTAGAGAAAGTTTTTCTTAGTTTATGGTATCTATATCCTTGTTTAAGCAGTTTATCAGTTAAAATGAGATTTCGACTGTTAAAATCGTCAATAGATGAACAAGCTCTAGCAAAACGCATAAGTTGAGATATATAAACCCCGTAAGATGGAGCACGGGGAACATCCCCGTCAAGATGAGGAAAATTTACAATATTAAAATCAAAATCATCTCTTTTGTCATATATTTTAGAAGAAATCATTCCATTATTAATTTTAAGGTCTAGGTCAAGAAACGCTGCATAATTGTCGGACGGGTTAGCTTTATTCAATTTGAGTTCTTTAGGATAAATTGTAGGAATCAGAGCATCAAAGAAAGGGTTATCTAAGTTAAAAATATCATCCAAATATCGACAAGTTTCATTGAAGGCTTTTATAACATCTTCTTGTGTTTGAGGATTCAAACTCAACATGAAATCTCTCTCATAGCAGTACAAAAACAAATCTGCGACAAGTGGTGCACAATTCGTACCCATGGGAATACCAATTACCTGACGGTATATAGCATTCCCATAACGTACAAATATGTTATCCAAAAGAAAGGTTAGTGCTTCGCAAACTTCTGAGCAAGTCCAATTGGTGTAATATTTCATTTGCTCGTCAGTAAAGAAAGCTTTTTCAGCATTACATGCCAAGAATGATGTTCTTTCTCGGGCAAATACTTTCTGGATCAAGTTAGTAAGCTTATCCTTAATTAAAATATGAGGAAGAGTTGTGTACAGAGTAGAAAAATCGTACGTGCTTACAGTGGATGCAAGATACCTTTTGTTCTTAAGTTTGTTTAAGACTTCTGAAGAGTTCTTAATAGACCAGAAGAGATTTAATCCAGAATTTTCATAAGTCTTATCACAGTAAAATTTTACATGTTCCTTTACCTTCGTTAAACAAGAAGTCAAAAGTATAGACAATTTAGTAGTTGTACATGAACTAGAATTTGCAATGAAACGCGCTTTATATGGTTTTTTATGTAGTTTTGGTAACCAATACATAGTAGGAAGTTTATGTTGTGTAATTTTAATATCGGTTCCAAATTGTTCACACTTTTTGACATGGTCTGAAATGATGGTCTTTTCGTCAGTGGTAACTGAAATGTATGACTTGGTATTAATAATTTCCTGTTTCAAGACATCGATATAATGTAATCGTCAAATAATAATCACATTATTTGATGCCTTATCAGCAGGAACAAAAACGTATTTTGAATGGAAATCCTGTAAACCCTTTTTAAGATGTCTAAATGAAGTTCTAGGTTTAGGTGGAAGAAGGTGTTTATTAGAGCTGTAAAAGGAAATGCGTTTATCTATTATATCAAAAATTAGTTTTTTCCAACAAGAAAGGGCATTAGACTCAACATGTTCTCTTCGACACCATTTAATACTAAAAATTTGTAAAGCCTCCGCAATCTGAACTCGACAAGAGTTAAAATCTATCAAGGATGGTATTCTATATTTGGGACCTTTATTCAAAAGAGATCGTAGACGTTTATCTTTAATTATCTCAAAATTACCAGTAATCACATGACCAGCCGGAGAATAGCAAAATTTTGAGGTGGCGCAATCTCAATTATCAGGAATATTATCATTAATATTAAGGTCGGCCACAATTTTATTATAGTTGAAAATTGTATTTCTGATGGGTTTGTTATATTTGTAGCAAATGATAGTTCATAAGGAAACAACGCAGACTCAGACCAGACGGACCCTACAGTTAATACAATAAAGCTTCGTTAGTTCTATCACGTATACTCCAAGAGCAGAATGACCTAATAGTAAAGTGGTTAGATATGTGTAATTACTAGATACAGCCATCAAACAATTCAAATCACCTACATCGTTATGTATAAAATTGATTTCTGTTTGTTCAATGAATTTTCTAAAATAAGTGCACATGCGCATTATCTGACAATTTATGTCACAACTCATTTAAATTATTACACTATATTTAGTATGTATCATTTCTTTGATAGATTTGTATTGTTACATGTCAGCTATGTGATGCATTTGCTATTTTACCTGTGAAGTATGGGGGTATACTAGATCTAAACAGAGAGAGTACACCTTAACCTTTGCAAAATGTTTGTGCACGTTAACAGGTGTGCATCGACGTGCAGTATAATTATATGGCGATTGCAGCTGTATATGAATTATTCGATCGTTAAAATGATTCACTGTTAGTTTTTAATACAAATACATTGCTTATTTAAAATATGTGACACAAATCATGTCAATTAATAGATTTGCGAACGATTTTGATCTACGTTAGACGCCGAGTAACTTGACGTCTCATCAGGCTCAAAACTGTTTCACATACTGATTGTATTTTGGAAGACAAACTGCAACTATCCTTAACTGTTTCGCTGCCAAAGTTTGTCGTCTGCAAACTTTATTGTCTGCTACAATTATAGTTGTTTTTATTTTACCTCATTTTGGTTGCAAGAGTCATTGTTCTCACGGTAACAAACAGTTTGGATCCTGACCAGACGCCGAGATACTCGGCGTCTCATCTGGTCCAAACGGTTTGCATAGGTAATCGCAGATGCGACATTGGCAGCGGAAGAGTTAAAGGCCAAACCGTGTGCTTTTATGACTCATCTATACTACTTGATGCCTTCAAGGTACAACTCTCTGAAGATTATGTCTGTCTCTTAACAATCAATGTAAAATAAATGAGATTGTAAGCAAGAATAGAATTCCTAAAGGACGTACTTTATGTCGGTTTTATCTATGTTGGGATATGGACAAATTCCTTTTCTTTCACTTAAAAGAATCAGTTATCAAATTATGAACGGTTAGCCTGCTGGGCAAATAAAATGTTCCTTGCTTGTAATGTTCAGTGTTCATTCTTTCTAATTCAGAAGTTGAACATTACACAATGTGGATTTGCCTCTCTTACCTTTCTTTTAGATGATATATTTGTGCGATTTGGTAATACCATATATTGTCAAGTTGTTGGTATATCTATGGGTACAAATTGTGCCCCTCTTGTTGCAGATTTGTTTTGTATTGCTATGAGAGGGATTTTAAGCTTAGCTTAAACCGATATTGTGGATGCTTTTAATAAAACCTCAAAATATTTAGACGATATTTTGAAATTGAATAATCCTTATTGTGAAACTACGATTTCTTCAATTTACCCAAACGAACTGTCTTTAAACAAAGCGAATCAATCTGACATTATGTTTGGTAGTCAACCCTTTTACAGTTGGCAATCACGCTGGCCTCTCTGTATGTACGCCGAAAAGAAATGTTTATTACTCTATGAATGCGACCTCTTAAATCCAGAAACGGAAGGAGAACGTCGGATATATGTACTATTTCGTTTTTGTCGTACCCTTTATTACTTTTCTACAGTTACTATGTGTGCAGCTCAATCATTGAGTACACAAGCGATAGGTGGATACAGTTTGTTCACTTAAATGCACTTTACCACTGCATTTGCCATCGCGGCTGTTGTTGATTAGTCGGAGAGGGGAGACATTTATTTACACTTTTATCTTTTAGGGTGGGAATGGAATAGGTGTGAGGTTGGGCGCCCAAAAAGCGGTTTAACCCCCCAGTGACTTTTGTCACTGACCGTTCCAATCACTGACCGTTCCAAGGCGGTACTTCCATCTTCCCACTATTGTATGTTTGTTTTGTGTTTTTGCGTCTCTTGGTGTTTTTATAGTTATGTACATTTGCTGTTTCGTTGTGTTGCTGTTCGGGTGGCTGTTTGTTCTGTATGTGGTGTTTCCTACATGGCTCATTTTGTACTTCATTTTTAGATTTGAATCTTTCCATCACAAATGATAACGTTTCGACCAAAATGTACGATAAAAGGAAATATTTCAATTTTAACATTATTAATTATCCTTTTCTAGATTGAAATATTCCCCGTTCTACTTCGTTTTACATCTTACGGGGTTTATATTTCTCAACGTATTCTGTTTGCCCGAGCCTGTTCTTTGCTGGAAGATTTTAACATTCGTAATTTAGTTGTAACTGATAAACGTCTTAAGGTTACATATATCACAAACTTCGAAAAAAAAGTTTTCTAAATTTTATTATTGAAATTTACCACTCATTAGTAAATATAATTGCAATCTATGGACGTTACTGCAACAAGGCATTTCTCATCCAGAATGTTATGGTGATGTTATCTACAAACTTAGGAAAATTCGGGGTCATACCCATTTTCATAATTTGTTTATAAAACGCATTAAAACCTTTCAGAAGAAAGGTTGTGACCCCATTATATTGCAACGCACTACATGGAAAAGTAGTAAAGTCAATCAGACAAAGCCACATACAAGACGCAACCACCACCAAAACACCGATAGCATGACACCCACACCCACACCCACACACAACCATACACCCAACACCAAACCCATACACCAAACGCACGAGACGAATACAGAAAACACCAACAAACACACAAGAACTAGAGACAAACACTCCATACATGAACAAACCACAAGCACAAAGACGCAAGGCCAACATAAGGAAGGGTGACAAAGAGAGTATCGCATTGGTACGGTCAGTAGCAAAAACACCACTGGGGGTTTAAACCGGTTTACGGACGTCCTAACCTTACACTTCTCTCAAAGTCACCCTAGCTTTACAAGTAGTGTAAATAAAGGTATCCCCGCCGGCCTTACCCACAACATAGAAGACGGTGAACATATGAAAACATGTAAAACAGGGCATAATAACTGTGACAATCCGTCAAATATGTACTCAATGACTTTGCTGAAGTCAGAGCACCTGCAGGGAAGTTTGTAGATAACATCCCCATAAAAGTCTGGTTGCGAAATGCCTTGTTGCAGTAACGTCCGTACAGTGCAATTATATTTACTAATGAATGGTAAATTTCGATAATAAAATTTAGAAAATGTTTTCCGAAGTTTGTGATCTCTGTAACCTTGCTTAAGAAATGTATGAGTTATAACTTACGACTGTTAAAATCTTCAAGCAAAGAACAGGCTCGGGCAAACCGAATAAGTTGAGAAATATAAACCCCATAAGATGTAGAACTGGGCACATCTCCATCTAGAAAAGGATAATTAACAATTTTAAAATTAAAATTTTCTCTTTACATGTTTGGTTATCAACCCTTTTACAGTCGGTAGCTACGCTTTCCTCTTTGCTTGCAAGATTGCGGGCCGATGGGTAGTACTCTATGATAGTATACTCTTAAACTCAGAAACGGGAAGAGCTTACCAGACTCATTTATTACTTTTTCCCTGTCGTGCCCTTAACGGCTTCCCTGCAGATGCTCTCTTTGTCAACCCTTGTGTGTATGCGTGCGTGCGTGCGTGCGTGCGTGCGTGTGTGTGTGTCTGTGTTACTTTATTACTTTTTCATTTAGTTAGTAGAAAATGTCGTCGACTTCTGTAGGCATCGTTTATTTATCTTGCATTTCACTTGAACAACATGATCAGAATATCAAACAATTTGAAAACAGTTTTGTGTCCAGATGAAATGTCGAGTAAATCGGCGTCTCATTGGGATTCAAATTGAGTGACACCATGATTACATTCAGGCAGACATGCTGATTAATACTTAAAATTTGAAAACTTAGAGAAGTGAAAGATTGTGTTAGATGAATTCACTAAAGTCGCGCGGTCGTTTCACTGACTCACTAAACTGTGTTTTTTAACATAAATCAATGAACTGACAAAATATAAAAGCAGCTGAGTGCAGTAGTGATATAAATGTTTGAAACATCACAACATGTGACAGCGATGAACAGCATATTATCAACATGAAAGAAAAAAATACAAAGACAATTATATTTCTGCATTGTTACAAATAAATAAGTTTAAGCATATCAATTGTTACTAAAATTGATATAATTATTAAATACAGATTTGAGAAAAAAGAAAAAGTAAGTGCAGTCGAACGTCATTTATTGAGCATATGAATCTTAAAAACAGGTGATTGCTTAAGGCGGGGCTAATACAATGCAGAACAATCCAAAAGGAGCTTTCTGCATTACTTCCGACCTGCATTAAACTACCATATGTCTTAAGCTTGGGTGTACTTCACTTATGCATTCAAAATTATTTTACATACTTCGATCAGATTTAATTCCAAAAATTTAGAAGACACACTGGATGCCTTGTAGCATCACGGGAACAGGCGTGGCGGCATAACATATTGAACAGCTCTCTGAGAAAATGGGTTTTATTTCATAGTAATCAGTGTACAACCAGATAAGTTATCAGGGTCCATGCTTATAAAACGTTTAGCTGAGTCTGAGTTCGTTCTCAAGTTTTTGAATGCTTGAGAACTCAAATTTGACCAATCAAAAGCTTGAGAACGAACTCAGACTCAACTAAAAGCTTTATAAACATGGAACCTGGTCTCTGATGAGGTACCTAATTAAGCTTTACTTTACGTAACTTTTATATTATCATATTGTAATGAGTGTCAAACATTGCATACCCTGATCAGCCGCCGTAGTGCAATGGGGCCATTTACCAGAAAGTGGCCCATATCATGGTATTGCACTGTTGACATAACCAGTCACTTGTTTCTCAGTATTCTGTAAACATGACTTGACCGGCCACCGTGTACAGCTTCTGTCCTGAACAATCGCTGGGATATGTTGCGTCTACTCAATATCAAAGATTGTAATTATCCGTCTATGTAGACATGCGGATAGTCGTGTGTATTTAACAGTGTGTCAGGCGAATGGTGTAAGAGACAAAGTTCATGGCACGATCATGTGCTCAACCTTACACGGTTTTGTTGTTCAAAACCTTTAAGCTGTGTGCCATTTCTTAGTGTTGTTTGACAATGCTCTGTTTATTATTCCATGGGGAAACCTGGTCACGCACTCGCATACTTAATAATTATTGAAGCAGTCATGACCTCTGTTTGCCCTGATATATTACATGTTGAAGACTGATGCTCTGTTTCAAGACGATAGTAACAATTCATAACATTTCGCTGACCTGTGGTGGTTTTATGCTAAAATGATAAACCTTTTATCCATGAATATTCATATAACAAATAGTGACACCATGAATATCATGACTACTCTTTATAATTGAACATTGACAATCGAATGTTTGGCCCTAGTAGAAACCGTAGAATCATATCTATAGTATTTCTCCTTCAGGAGCATTTTAATCTGGGTCAACTCTGTTTGACAATGCGTACTTATGGAGTAAAAGGTTAAGCCTTCTTTGTCAATATGCAAAATGCCTATGCGAATAAAGTATGTGGCAAATGATACGCGTATTTATATGGTTTGATGGCTCAATCTGGTGTGCTAATAAAAGCACATGCATCTAACTATATTTGATTCCATGTTAAATCAAAATTACCGGAATATTGATAAAAACTATACGCCTTTAAGTTATGAAAATAACAAAGCAGAATATGAAAACCCCGAAAAACCTTTTAAAATGCATATCGACCATGCAGTGCATACATGTATAATAAAAAATATATTTCGTATCCTAGTTGCCCTTTTTACTATTAACCTTTAGCCTGCCGAGCAAACCCTTGTTTGTAAAACATGTCATTTTTATCGTGTACGACTGAAGTTCTCTATTTCAAAATATGTAGTGGTGCAACTCTTTAGTCTGCTAAGAAAACGTTTGTTTGTAGAAAATGTCATCGACTTTTTTCAACAACACGGCCAGATTAGCAAATAATTTGGATCATGTTAAGACTGTCAGTTCCTCGGCGTCTCGTCTGGACTGGACTCAACTGTTTGCATCCACCTGCAGCAGTCTAAAGCTTATTATGTTAGATAAAAATGGCGCCTCTCTCATCGGTGATATGAATTATCAGACGCTGCTAGTGACATGTACTCGTGTGAAATCTGAAACAGGCGCCAATATTTCTAGACGACAATTGCTCAGTGTGCAGCAGGTTAAGCATCCATCAACACTTCCACAAAAGGTAGTGATCCAAATAAGACATGGATAAGTATTAACAAGGTGCATACCTAAAATCCAAGCTGTTTGGCACTCTAGTTGAGTAACACAGCGAGTAACATACGAGTAACACAGCGAGTAACACGGCGAGTAACACGGCGAGTAACACAGCGAGTAACAGCGAGTAACATGGCGAGTAACACGGTGAGTAACACGGCGAGTAACACAGCGAGTAACACGGCGAGTAACACACGAGTAACACCGCGAGTGAGTAACATCGCGAGTAACGCCGTGAGTAACAAAGCGCGTAAAACGGCGAGTTAGTAACACCGCGAGTAACACAGCGAGTACCACGGTGAGTGAATAACACGGCGAGAAACACAGCGAGTAACACGGCGAATGAGTAAAATGGTGAGTAACACGGCGAGTAACACAGCGAGTAACACGGCGAGAGAGTAACACCGCGAGTAAGACAGCGAGTAAAACGGCGAGTGAGTAACACCGCGAGTAACACAGCAAGTAACACGGTGAGTGAGTAACACGGTGAGTAACACAGCGAGTAACACAGCGAGTAATACGGCGAGTAACACAACGAGTAACACGGCGAGTGAGTAACACCGCGAGTAAATTCTGAAGGGAGTTGAGTATCACCGCGAGTAACACTGTGAGTAACACGGCGGGTAACACTACGAGTAATACGACGAGTAACACCGCGAGTAACACGGCGAGTAACACAACGAGTAACACGGCGAGTAACACCTCGAATTACACGGGGGTTTACGGCGAGTAACAATGCGAGTAACACAACATATAACACGGCGAGTAACACAACGAGTAACACGGCGAGTAACACTACGAGTAACACGACGTGTAATACGGCGAGTAACACAAGGAGTAGCACGGCGAGTAACACGGCGAGTAACACGACAAGTAACACAACGAGTAACACAACCAGTAACACGGTCAGTAACACGGCGAGTAACACAGCGAGTAACACGGCGAGTAACACACGAGTAACACCGCGAGTGAGTAACATCGCGAGTAACACCGTGAGTAACACAGCGCGTAACACGGCGAGTTAGTAACACCGCGAGTAACACAGCGAGTAACACAGCGAGTACCACGATGACTGAATAACAACGCGAGAAACACAGCGAGTAACACGGCGAATGAGTAAAATGGCGAGTGAGTAACACGGCGAGTAACACAGCGAGTGAGTAACACCGCGAGTAAAACGGCGAGTAACACAACGAGTAACACGGCGAGTGAGTAACACCGCGAGTAAATTCTGAAGGGAGTTGAGTATCACCGCGAGTAACACTGTGAGTAACACGGCGGGTAACACTACGAGTAATACGACGAGTAACACCGCGAGTAACACGGCGAGTAACACAACGAGTAACACGGCGAGTAACACCTCGAATTACACGGGGGTTTACGGCGAGTAACAATGCGAGTAACACAACATGTAACACGGCGAGTAACACAACGAGTAACACGGCGAGTAACACTACGAGTAACACGACGTGTAATACGGCGAGTAACACAAGGAGTAGCACGGCGAGTAACACGGCGAGTAACACGACAAGTAACACAACGAGTAACACAACCAGTAACACGGTCAGTAACACGGCGAGTAACACAGCGAGTAACACGGCGAGTAACACACGAGTAACACCGCGAGTGAGTAACATCGCGAGAAACACCGTGAGTAACACACCGCGTAACACGGCGAGTTAGTAACACCGCGAGTAACACAGCGAGTAACACAGCGAGTACCACGATGACTGAATAACAACGCGAGAAACACAGCGAGTAACACGGCGAATGAGTAAAATGGCGAGTGAGTAACACGGCGAGTAACACAGCGAGTGAGTAACACCGCGAGTAAAACGGCGAGTGAGTAACACGGCGAGTAACACAGCGAGTAACACGGCGAGTGAGTAACACCGCGAGTAAGACAGCGAGTAACACGGCGAGTGAGTAACACCGCGAGTAACACAGCGAGTAACACGGTGAGTGAGTAACACGGTGAGTAACACAGCGAGTAACACAGCGAGTAATACGGCGAGTAACACAACGAGTAACACGGCGAGTGAGTAACACCGCGAGTAAATTCTGAAGGGAGTTGAGTATCACCGCGAGTAACACTGTGAGTAGCACGGCGAGTAACACTACGAGTAACACTGCGAGTAACACAGAGAGTAACACAACGAGTAACACAGCGAGTAACACCGCGAGTAACACAGCGAGAGTAACACCGCGAGTAACACCGCGAGTAACACGGCGGGTGAGTAACACGGCGAGTAATACGGCAAGAAATACGGCGAGTAACACAACGAGTAACACGGCGAGTAACACCTCGAATAACACGGGGGGTAATACGACGAGTAACACTGCGAGTAACACAACATGTAACACGGCGAGTAACACAACGAGTAACACGACGAGTAACACTACGAGTAACACGACGTGTAATACGGCGAGTAACACAACGAGTAGCACGGCGAGTAACACGACAAGTAACACAACGAGTAACACAACCAGTAACACGGCGAGTAACACGGCGAGTCATCAGGGTCCAGGCTTTATTATTACGAGTAACACCGCGAGTGAGTAACATCGCGAGTAACGCCGTGAGTAACAAAGCGCGTAAAATGGCGAGTTAGTAACACCGCGAGTAACACAGCGAGTACCACGGTGAGTGAATAACACGGCGAGAAACACAGCGAGTAACACGGCGAATGAGTAAAATGGTGAGTAACACGGCGAGTAACACAGCGAGTAACACGGCGAGAGAGTAACACCGCGAGTAAGACAGCGAGTAAAACGGCGAGTGAGTAACACCGCGAGTAACACAGTAAGTAACACGGTGAGTGAGTAACACGGTGAGTAACACAGCGAGTAACACAGCGAGTAATACGGCGAGTAACACAACGAGTAACACGGCGAGTGAGTAACACCGCGAGTAAATTCTGAAGGGAGTTGAGTATCACCGCGAGTAACACTGTGAGTAACACGGCGGGTAACACTACGAGTAATACGACGAGTAACACCGCGAGTAACACGGCGAGTAACACAACGAGTAACACGGCGAGTAACACCTCGAATTACACGGGGGTTTACGGCGAGTAACAATGCGAGTAACACAACATGTAACACGGCGAGTAACACAACGAGTAACACGGCGAGTAACACTACGAGTAACACGACGTGTAATACGGCGAGTAACACAAGGAGTAGCACGGCGAGTAACACGGCGAGTAACACGACAAGTAACACAACGAGTAACACAACCAGTAACACGGTCAGTAACACGGCGAGTAACACAGCGAGTAACACGGCGAGTAACACACGAGTAACACCGCGAGTGAGTAACATCGCGAGAAACACCGTGAGTAACACAGCGCGTAACACGGCGAGTTAGTAACACCGCGAGTAACACAGCGAGTAACACAGCGAGTACCACGATGACTGAATAACAACGCGAGAAACACAGCGAGTAACACGGCGAATGAGTAAAATGGCGAGTGAGTAACACGGCGAGTAACACAGCGAGTGAGTAACACCGCCAGTAAAACGGCGAGTGAGTAACACGGCGAGTAACACAGCGAGTAACACGGCGAGCGAGTAACACCGCGAGTAAGACAGCGAGTAACACGGCGAGTGAGTAACACCGCGAGTAACACAGCGAGTAACACGGTGAGTGAGTAACACGGTGAGTAACACAGCGAGTAACACAGCGAGTAATACGGCGAGTAACACAACGAGTAACACGGCGAGTGAGTAACACCGCGAGTAAATTCTGAAGGGAGTTGAGTATCACCGCGAGTAACACTGCGAGTAGCACGGCGAGTAACACTACGAGTAACACCGCGAGTAACACAGAGAGTAACACAACGAGTAACACAGCGAGTAACACCGCGAGTAACACAGCGAGAGTAACACCGCGAGTAACACCGCGAGTAACACGGCGGGTGAGTAACACGGCGAGTAATACGGCAAGAAATACGGCGAGTAACACCGCGAGTAACACGGCGAGTAACACAACGAGTAACACGGCGAGTAACACTACGAGTAACACGACGTGTAATACGGCGAGTAACACAACGAGTAGCACTGCGAGTAACACGACAAGTAACACAACGAGTAACACAACCAGTAACACGGCGAGTAACACGGCGAGTCATCAGGGTCCAGGCTTTATTATACTCTGTCAGTAGTTTCTTGAAATCTCGAAAGAATTTGAGGAAAGTAAGAACCAGTGACTGCTATGAGTTTTAGAACACCTTTTTAGCATGTGAACGGTTAGGAGTAAGTTGTGTGTTAAGTCGTACGTTAATGGATGGTCTATCCCATCAAACGGAGAACTGACCGAGCAATCGCCATTAACAATATATACACCAATTGACTAATTAATATAAGGTATAACAATCATAGTTCGATTTTTTTAAAAGAAGTGGTAGTTAAATTTTAAGAACGTCATAAAATGTATGGCATAACCATTAACTCAGCTTTTAGCTGAAGGACCTGCACACGTATACGTAGCCACATTACTATGGCAAACTTCATAATAAATGATTAAACTGGATTTGTCGTACAAACACCTGAAACATATACATGTACTTATTTATATAAAACATAGATATTAACCCTTTCTCTCATATAAACGTTTTTCACGCATTTTTATACAGGGTAGAATTACATGAGACGGCTCCTGCTCGGTTGGCTTATGGAATTGCATAGAAGTGGTCCTACAGTTTCTACCAATACTATAAAAATAATGTATTTTATATAAAAAGAATCAGTTAATAGATATGCATTATTTCATACTTCTTACCTGAACATTCAACAGGGAAAGTGGTAATTTATATCAGAATGCTGCCATTCCATGCACCTGCGTTAATAGGTTTACTAACTTGTTAATTGCAATTCTTAGCTCCAGATAAGAAATAAAAAAGGAGGTCGGCATCACTGACATAAACTCGACTTTCCAGATTTCGAATCGTGCAATGAATGTTACGGTCAATTAATGTGTAGCTAGGAGATAAAAGTCTGATTAGAGTACACTTATGTAGTTTACATTTACATAACTGGAAAAGAAATAACCAGTCTAATGCTGATACAGTAAAGTTTCGCCGATTTCGAGATTTAAAACAGGTGGTAGCTAAATGCAGGATAAATATTATGCAAACAGTTGCTATTGGAGATATTTGTATTAATTTTGTTCTATACCATAAGCAACCAGCTGTCTTTGCAGACTGTTTAGCGAGACTCACTGTATATTGATGTCTCCTAGTGCGTCAAAGAATAACGGAATATCACTCAACGTTTTACCAGAATCGAGGCTATTTACAAATGCAAGTCAATGTCACATGAACTATTTGTAGGGTATGTGTGTCTTTGAAATTGCAATGAAAACTATTTCTGAAATATTGATGCTGCAAATAAACCTGGCTCCTCCCTTTCTAAAAAATAGGTATGCCTAACAGTGCAGGCCCTTTGATCTGAGTCCACACTGTTTGCACATGTGTTTACGGCTAAAGTAAAACACACACACCCTCTCACACACACGTATAATGGTACGTGTGTGTGCATGCGTGTGCGAACACGCACGTGCGCGCGTGTGTATGTGTGTTTGTACGCGCGCGTGTATGTGTGTGTACGTGCGTTCGTCTGTGCGTGTGTATGTGTGTGTGAGTGCGCGCTTGTTTCATTTTTTATGTTTTCCCGGTTATATACTAGGATGATGCTTTCGGTAACCGCTTAGCACACATACGCCATTTTATCAAAGAGCATGTTTATTTTATACAGTGCACACAACTTCATACAAATGTACTTGGATAACTTTCTTCGATAAATTCGATAAAACGCATGTCTCTTATCTCTTAAGTTACTAAATGAGAAGCAACAACTGTCCCATCGATAAAGATCTTACCTGTCTGCTGGAAGGTATCGGAGAAAGCGTTTGGTGCAGACA
Source organism: Azorinus chamasolen (assembly GCA_963576725.1). NCBI lineage: Eukaryota > Metazoa > Mollusca > Bivalvia > Cardiida > Solecurtidae > Azorinus > Azorinus chamasolen. Next base: position 110,866,760 of record OY755236.1, read on the forward strand.
TGATTGCAGTTTGGTAGTAACTGTGGGCTGTCCCCCGGCCAGCCGTTGATAGCAAGTGTGTAGAAAAGTAATACACATCAGCTAACCTTGAGCAAACCCTTTGTCAGCAGAAAATGTCATCGACTTAAGTTGTCACAGTTGATTTTCTTTTCAACAACACGAGCAAAGTATCACACAGTTTTGATCCTGGTTTCTCTGCGTCTCATCTGGATCCAAACTGTTTGCATAGGTAATCACTCATCCGCCCACCGTAGGCAAAATGCGAAAGCAATGAGAAGCTGTACTGCCATTTCTGTTGTGTTTAACCATTTTAATGTTGAAGGTTGTAAGTGGAATACTCTCCCATTGTTTTACTATTCTCTGATCATGTCTGTTCAGTCTCTGATTTGTTGAAAGTTTCACTGACGTTCGATTCTATCAAACTATTGACAAATCTTTTGACCGAGTGGCAAACAGCTTGGATGCAGGTCAAGATTCGTTTATCATAAAAATGGTAAACAATAGGGCCCATTCAACATCAAATGACAAAGGATTCTGATTACCAAACAGTGTATACCTGAACAGAGAGTTGGTTTCAGGCATTCAAATGGTAACTTTCCATTAAAACAGTAATATGGTATAAAATCAATTTCATCTGTATTTCATAGGCTTTAAGTGATATTCTCTACGTGCCACGCATTTTGAATATGTTTCTATGATCTGTATCCATGCTTATAAAACTTTTAGTTGAGTCTGAACTCGTTCTCAAGTTTTTGCTTGGTCAGATTTGAGCCTTTGGCTCAAATCTGACCAATCAAAAGCTTGAGAACTCAAATCTGACCAATCAAAAGCTTGAGAACGAAACTCAGACTCAACTAAAAACTTTATAAGCATGGACCCAGAAGACCGATCAAATAAATTCTGAAGAAGATATCGACTACATCGATGTTATTGGCAATGTACCAGTATTCATCCGCACATCGATGTTATTGGCAATGTACTAGTATTCATTCGCGTATCGATGTTATTGGCAATGTACCAGTATTCATCCGCGTTGCGAGTTAGTTTCGTAACTGTTGCAAATAGGCTGATAATAACAAACAGTTACAAGTATTGACCTAAACCGTTTTGCTTTGTATCACAGATGCATTTGTTAAGATCAATTTGGTAATCCTTATAAGAATATAATCAAAAAACATTTTATTGAAAATGTGAGTGATTTGTAGAGTTTATCACTTGAAACAGATGGTGAATATATACAGAAGAACCCCTCTAATGCGACCATTTAATTAATTCTATAGGAGAGTTCTGTTTTACTCCCACCTTGCTTTAAGCAGCCACCTGCCCTAAATACCAACTAATTAACATAATTTAGTAGTCGTTATAGAGAGGTTTTACTGTATATTTATATATTCGGTTTATCATTTGACCGAAGTGGTTACTTATGCAAACTGTGTGGAACCTATTGAGATTGGCCTCTTAGCAGGATACAAACTGTTTGATACTCTGACATGGATGTCGAAAAGAAATCAACTGTGACGACTGAAGTGCCGATGACATTTTCTACAGACAAAAGTTTTCTCAGCAGACTAAAGCAGGCAGTTCATACTTGGTAACATTGTGTTTAATTTCGACGTCTGTCACATGATATATAGCACACATTGCGATAAAGATGAATCCCCATCCTTTATTTCTTCGTCTTACACCGGTATCTACAGTGTTCATTACGGTTTGTCCACCAAAAACTTAGCATGCATTATTTACAAAAGCCACATCCCATTTAAGTAGACAGCGTGATAAAATACTTGTTTAATCTATACAGTGCCAGAATTGTCGCCTGCTCGACACATGTTCGTCTGTTTAACACTTCTTTAGAAATGAATGTTTATTATGTTTCTTTATAAAAATTGAAACAGAGTGAGTGTGCAATAGTGTGCACTTTGTTACAATTTAAACAATGTTTAATTTTGTTTTTAACTTAGAATTACATTTTTTGGAAAATATAAAAAAAATAGAATTATATTATTTCGAAAATATAAAGTGTACAGAGTACACAATCTGGCCCTCTTCAAAATACAAAGTACACAGTAGCTTTATTGTTATCGGATTAACCACATTATAATAGTACAGTAAAACCAGTCGAAAGAATTTAGATACTTTGAGTCAAGATCAGCGTCATGAAGAAAGCTCCTACAGGAAAGCTTTTTGCATTACCTTTACCCTCACTTAACCCTTCGCTTGCTATTCGCGTCAATATACCTACCTGTAAATAGTAAAGACCCAGATGAGACAGCTCCTGCAGGAGCTGTCTCATCAGGGTCTGCACTATTTACAAGTTGATTGTGCAACTATTGCACTCCACAGCAGTGATTGCACAGCGAAATACTTGTACACAGTGAAGATATATGTAATTATACAACAGGGCATGGGTAAAGAAGGATAAATGTATTTTAAAATTCAGCAAGAGAAGGGTTAATCCATTAATGCCAGCTGTCTCCAAGAGCGATATTTATATATAAAAAAGAACATCCGTTTTAGAGAGGTTTTACTGTATTGGTTGTTTCAGCGTTACCACAGTATTATTGCTGTTGGTAATATGGCTGAAAGTGTTCCATGTGTTCCTAAGTGTTCCATGTGTTACAAGATGTACAAACACACTGGTGTTAGCACTGTACTGGGTATAGTCCAGCCCATGAACACCTACGTCCTAAAACATTCTAAGACCGGAGTGAGAGTCTAACTTTATTTCCCTGTTCTCTAACCATCAACACGTTTACACAGTGACCTATGAATTGCCTGAAAAGTAATATTGAGTCAATGAAAAAGGCGGGTGTCGACCCGTTCTAGTAACTCGGCGTCTCATCTGGATCCAAACCGTTTGCATATGATATTACAGACCCGTTGTCATGGCAGTTAAGGGCTATATTCAATATTTCTGATATAGATATTTTAGTATGAAATTGACAAACATTTGTATCAAACGATCATGAACATGAACAGTATCTAAAAATTCCGAGAAGATATAAAAACATATGTCCACAAATTGCACGACTGTAACCTCAAATGCATTGGAATCCTAGAAGGCACTGATTGACATAATGTTCTTACAACACATCTGGGAATACGAGTCCTTTCCTCTTTTGGTGCATCTGCATACTCATTTGAAACGTCGGCGGAGCTGATTGACTTTGATAAGGCAATCCAATTCCCTAAGAGTGTCTATCGGATTGAAATACGACGATGTATAACACTTAATCTGCTGAAATAAAACAGTTCCTCCCCTGTCTGTTAGTTAAACACTAATGTGTATCAAAATGTATCACTTATTTCACGCCTTTGCACACAGAATAGACCCAGTTCAGACGACTCCTATATGAACCATCTGATCAGGATCGGCTCTGTTTGCAAATGGAATTATAACAGGTCTTACTCTTCACTTTCTACAAAATAGTCATGTGTAAATAATATGCCATAATAAGACTTCAGCTAATACAATGTTGATATTCATGATGCAATTATTCTTTCGAGAACATACAACAGAGACATGTTAATTAAAGGCCAATACAACACAGGTACACTGTGTGCACGCAAGATGTCATTGTAACTGTTGATATTTGTAGATAAGCGTCATCTTGCTGAAACTTCATCATCATTGCCTGTTGAAACACTAAGAGTTGGATGACCCAGGGACGCACCATATAACATCACTGAATATGACTTGATATCAAATATATCACGTCCTGTAAGTGTGTGCCCAATAACAGAGATCACTGCAATGCCATTCTGTCCGTTGTTGAAAAAGGCTACCGCGGATGCCCGTGGTGGTGTTGCTTCTAACAGTAATGATAATAACCGATCACGTGAATGATTTACAGCCGGGTGGTTTGTCCTGGTTCTGTAGATGGTGGATAATTAATAGAACACATTTTTACTTGAATTTGGGGTGTATGCCAGAGATATACGTGCACAATTATCTAATTATTCGGTTGAATAAAATGTTTCCCTACACACTTTGCATTATAGCTACTTTGGTGTTTTCCGTGTTAATCTCGTGTGTATGTCCGCACGCGTGCGTGCGTGCGTGCGTGTGTGTAGTAAATCGCTGAAAATGCACTAGTGCATTGATTATGCATATGAGCAGTATGAATCCGGCTGTAAACAATAGCCGAAACAGCCGTCAGATATAGTCTGTTTCATTTTCTATAGCACTTATAAAGGGTTATGTTTTAAAAAGAACCCTACATTCGTATTCATTACAAAATGTTTCTATGAAATCGTTTGCTATTATGAGTATTACACTCGCTAAAGCTCGTGTTTTATTATTATAGTAAACTCGATTCATAAAAACACAATTTAAAATGACCACTCATGTGAGATCGCTTCATAAAAAAATTGAAATGAACACTCGTGTAAGATCCTCTATATCATTTCCCCATAAACAGAGATGATTACGATCAGACGGAGCCGTCCAATCAGCATCTGTTCTATTTGCTAATTCCATGATATACATTTTATTCAGCAGTCAAAGACACAACTCCATTTAAAACGTTTACATTATAAAAAACAGCTAATAAATGTTCACGATAGCAATATTAAACAAGTAAAGGGTTGATTTAGTGAATGTATTTAGTTAAAAATTGGCATTGCATTGAGATATCCGTAACAACAACACTTTTTGTATATTCTCTAAAAAAAGTGTCCTTTGTTTTTAGAAGTTTTGACTTGACGTAAATATGCTAAATAAATACGTGAATGAATCACTGACTGTTGCCTCAAATGCATCTTCTACTCAACTGATACATTTTTGGTAAAATGTCATGCTATTGTTGGTATTATACCTCAAGATCGGAGATCCTCTGTTACTGTTTTATATACACCAGTACGACAGTATAATGATTTTATTGTACTAGGAATTCAGACTCAATATGACGAGGGCCTCACTCATGTGACTGCAGTGAATATGTGCTTTATTTACAATTAAAGCAATGTGCCGAGACCGAAACATGGTTTCAATACTCCTTTGATCAGTTCATTAAAAAGGATGTTTTTTACATAGAAGTATATACAACGTAAAACAAAACTTTTGATAGTGTCTACACAATATGATTTAGTTAAAACTATGCAATCCTTTACGTGCACACTAGCTACACTAGGATAACATCTGTCTCCATATATAACCGTTTTCTCTTCTTGGTCTCTCTAAAGCGTGAATCATTAAGACGCTATATTTGAAATGATGAGATATTTGCTAAATTATGGCACATGTTTTTCATTCCATTAGGCTACCGAAATGCACAATTTATTTAGATATTAATCATAACTATAACGTTTGGAGAATTGCTTATTTTAATTAAAGCTAATATCAGTGCGAAATACTAAACGTTTTTCAAAATTACAAGAGATCATTTTTGTGGCAATGGAAACTGAAATGTTTGTCAGTATACATATGTGTTTCGGTGAATACATCCACGATTCGAAGAAGTTGACATTTATGTTCCTTTTTCCAACCCTTTCACGTCAAGGATACTGTTGCCGGGTGGGGATTGTGGTGAAACAGTTGATAGGCTTTAGACTGTGTGGCTTTGATAGATATGTACATTTGCTGTGTTTTCTTGTTGTGGTGCTGTTCGGGCAGCTGTGAGTTTTGTCTGTGGCATTTCCGGCATGACTAATACTTGTACATGATAACTCAGTCCGTAGAGTGATAGCATGGTAAGGCAAATGCCCTGGGTTCGAGCCCAAATCAAGTCACAACTCTTTCACCATGTTACATTTGGCACCCAACGTAAATAACCCTCAGGTTGATTTATATATAGGAAAACTAGAAAAGTGTGTCTGTAAGACACAGCGATGTCCCCCGTGGTGGTGCTTGCCTAGCTGCACGTAAAAGTCCACAGTCATTTGACCTTGACCTTGCGGATAGCATGGGTTGGATGCGTAATGAAAGTACGGGTGGTGTTTAATGTGTATATACAATTTCATGCCAATAACTATAGTGGTTAGTGAGATATAAGACAATGAAAAACCTATGACAACCAACTACGCGTAAATGTGACAACCAACTGCACGTACAATTTCCACGTAAAATTCCTAAAGCCTGTCTCACACAGAACACACGGCTTATACGGTTGGCCATCCGTGTAAACCGTACATACAACCGAACCAACCGTGGCCTTATCCGAGTTACACTCGGGCCATTCGAGTGTATCCGTGAAAGCCGTGTATGATTTTTAAAACCTTTAAAAAAACTGACACGGGTGCCATGTCCGTGTATAATCGTTTTAGCGATCGTACAAGACCGTGAGAGACCTTGTGAGACCGTACGAGACCGTATATACAACCGCACATGAAGTCCACTCTACGAGTGAGCTCAACCGTGTCAATATCGTATATAAATCGTATGGAATCGTGTGAAACCGTTCCCAAGTCCTACATCCAACACCTGGATTAACACTCGAATGTCACACGATCACCGTACGATTCACACAAGTGTACACACGATTTTATACGATCGCCATACGACCAATACGGTTTCATGCGCTCGTCATACGACCAATACGGTTCAAGTACGAATTATACATGGTCAAGTACGACCAGACATGGTCTCTATGTCTGTACAAAACTCGTGTATGATCAGCACTCGAACACAACAGAAAACACAACTACCTGCTGCCACCTTGAAACAACAGAGTACTTGCTACATAATGCCTCCAAAGAAGAAGAAGGTCCCCAAAAGAATCCCCATGGAAGACTTGTTATTGTCTCCCCTCATGCCTTCTGGCCAAAATAATCTCAAAATCTCAATGTCTATCAGTCTTATCATGATTTCTAATTCCCTTATTCTGTCATCTGCCATTTTCCTATACTTCTCTGTTGAAAGTTCGAAAATTTATGAAGCCAAGCCATCAAAACGAGTCAATTTATATCAAAACATACACGAATGTGTGATAATTCGAGCATAACTCGAACAAAAGTCGGTGGGGCCGTATGTAAACCCTGTAAATGTCTATTTAATCGAGTAAAGGTCGTGTTTAATCGTACTAGGCCGTAACAGACCGTACTAGACCGTACTTGGAACCGTACAACAATCGTATGAATCGTATGAAAATCGTTTTGCAAATCGTGTTCAAACCGTGACAAACCTTGCTTGACCGAGTATATCCGTGCTTTGTTCGTACATAATCATGATATATTCGAGTCTAAATCGTACCAACTCATCCCCAGGCACGGTTGGGGCTCAATACTCGTACCAGTCAACCCGTGTATAACCGAGTATACCGTATTGGAACCGTGTGCCCAACCGTGTTCTGTGTGAGACAGGCTTAAGTGATTGACCTTGATATTGAGTTTGCATGCAGCATGGTTTGGGTGTGCAATGAGAGAAAAGACGGTATAGCGACATTGGTTAGGGCGATATTAGACGATAAAAATCTATGAAAACCAACTGCACGTAATATTCCTAAGTCGTTTGACTTTGACCTTGGGCTTGTCGGCAGCATGGACAAGGTGTGTAATGAAAGTATGGATGGTGTTTAATGCGTATATGTAATTCCATGCTACAGTGGTTAGAGAGATATAAACACTGAAAATATGTGACAACCGAGTGCACGTAAATTTCCCAAGTTATGTGACATTGACATTGGCTTGCGGGCAGCATCGGATGGGTGTGCAATGAAAATATAAATGGTACTTAATGTGTATATGCAATCCCATGGGAATAGCTACAGTGATTAGGGAGATATAAGACGATGAAACAATTGTGTCAACCAACTGCACGTAAATGTGACAACAAACTGCACGTAAAATATCCAAGTAATTTGATCTTTACCTTGGGCTTGCGGGCAGTATGGGTGGGGTGCCAAATGATAGCACAAATGGTTATTAATGTGTATGTGAAGTTTCAAGTGTATAAGTGTAGGAATTACTGATATATAACACTTTATAGCAAAGCGTGACTCACAGACAGACAAACAGACAGACAGACAGACAGACGGACGGGTGGACAGGTGCAAAACATAATGCCCCCTGACTATTTTCACGGGGGCATAAACATGTAATAAAAAGAAACTCGTGGGTGATCTTTGAGTAAGAATTCGGGATGAATTATTGTGTAGAGGGATATGTATAGCCCGGTAGAGATGATGAAGAAACAGTTGATAGGCATTAGTCTGTTTGGCATGATAGCACAGTCGACAGAGTGTTGACATCGTACGCCAATGGCCCTGTTACATATCCACAAAGGAACTGTTTATTTCGAAAACGTTAATCATATATCGATGCCATCGATGCCATTCATAACAAATGAGTTCAAGCGCAGGCAGATATGTATTAGACCGAATATGTCGAGACGATATTATCAAAACTCTTTGTTGTGACCCTACAGCATGGCGGGCTATTCTTGAATTCAATCGAGACAGAACGCATAGCAAACTATGAAATGTAGCCGTAATCAAAAGATTTATTTTTGACATGAGTTAAAAGCACGAACTCTTACATAATGTCTTGGTGAAAACGGGATTTATTAAGCGAAATGAGTTTGGACTCTTCATACACAAACGCAAGCTGTGCATCTATACTCAAAATGTGCAATTTTGTTATTTACAGCGGCACACACTTTTGATTTTTATGCTTATGCAGTTTATAAAATGAATAGTCAGTCGTTAGTTTGATTTATACCGGTAAGTACACAAAAAAAATGTGGGCATATTTCATGATACAAATAAACTGAACTTAGTAAAAAAAATATTACATATTTAGAAGTAATCCTGTCACCTACTGGGAAGTTCTTCCAATCACAAATACATGTTTGGCCGATAAGTTATTAAAATCAATGTTTTCAATAAATAATTGTTCCATAGCGTACCATTAGATATGACAGAAAATATTATTATTTTTGATTCTATGGTAGGGCCAATAATGAATTGCTCTTCAGAGGTTGGGGGATTTCATAAAGTTCCAGACATTGAACGAGTTCATACAATGTTTTTAATGCAAGTATTAAAAGTGAAACAAGAAATGCCTAATGCTTCAATCTATTGCGAAATGATGAGATACAGTCATACTATACCTTTAGAAGAGTAAGTATTCTGAAATATTGGTTTAAGATATTAAAGAAGTCAGAAATAGACGTGTTTCTAGATTTAAAGGATGACAATGAGAAAGTTCTTACAGAACATCTCTTAGACACACTTTGGTTTCCTTATTTATTGAATAACAACAGAGAAATCTCAACATTGCAACCAAATGAAGTTGTCACAAGAGTGCATGATTTTTATATACTGCATGCAGATATAAATACGTCTAACACATTAGAAACGTAGGGATTATTTAAACATTTTTTGAAGCAGAACCAAACATACAAATGTAATGGCAATATTTAGATGTTCCGCACATAAGTTTGCAGTCGAAGAAGGTATGTTTCGTAATATGGAAAGGAAAATCGAAAAGCTATTTTTTGTAACATGGATGCCGTTGAAAATGAGTATCAACTTTTACTCGTTTGCTGTTGCTATATAACACTTAGAGAGCAAGTGTTGCAAAAATACTATTGTGCTCCGCCAAACATAAACCAATTAAAAACAAACTAATGCCGTCATCATGTTCTAGTTTGATTATAAGAACAGCAGAACATTCCTTTATCAAGCCACAAATATGCCAGATAATAGGATTAAATAATTAGGGTTTTTTATTTATGTATATTACGTTGTTGTTTGTTTCCAATACTTGCCGCATACAAAGCTACCATAGTGTAATTTAAAACAAAATAACAAATTCTAAAACAATAGTGACGGCCTGAAAACAGAAAATGTCATCGCTCAAGCTATACTAATTTTGTTAGGTTAACCCTTTACCTGATAGAAGCGGCTTTTAGCGTGTTTGATTTATTCCTCCGCTGAAGAAAATAGTTCAAATTCATACAGTCATGAACATATTGCATAATAAATATTTTCTATATCCTAGTAGGTGGTAGCTTAAAGCAGGCTGAAAGTAAAGCAGAATGCGCCTTAAGGCGCATTCTGCTTTACTTTCAACCTGCTTTAAGTGGTCATATGTCTTCAAAACTAGAAACAGGCTATTGGGTAAAGGGTTAAAGACATGCATGGCATTACTACTTTTACATACTTCGATGTGTAAGTACATTTACCTGTGATTGAATTTCATTACTGTCCTATCTCTGGATAAACAGTCAAATGCAATATCATATGTGTAACATCGCAAGTCCTTATTCTGCGTTCATTTACAGCAGGAAGCTTCATTCCAGAAGCGACGTAGAATTACTCGGCTTCTCATCAGGATGCAAGGTGACTGACACACGGTAATATTGGCTAAAAAGCGTGAAAAAAACAGAAGTAAAACAAAATGTAACATACATACCGGATATCAACTAATAAACACCATGTAGCGGGATAAGGGCTACATGTGTGTACAAGTGTGTCTAAGATATGTCCTGTAAGAACTTTCTCATTTTCATCCATTAAATCTAGAAACACGTCTATTTCTGACTTCTTTAATATCTTTGTCACCCTTACTTTTGTTTGTCTTGTGTCTTTGTGCTTGTGTTTTGTTCATGTTTTGGTGCTCGTGTATTTGTTGGTGTTTTATGTGTTCTTCTAGTGTGTTTGCGTGTGTTTGGTTGTGTGTGTGTGGCATGCTGTCTATTGATGTGTTGGTGGTGATTGCGTCTTGTATGTGACTTTCTACTGTATGTGAGTATAAATTGCTATGCTTTCTGTAGGTGTTTTGGTGATGGTGGCGTTTTGTGTGTGGCTTTTCCTGCTTGACTTTACTACTTTTTCATCTATACTTAGATGTTGATCTGGCAATGGCCGAAGTATTTTCTACATTATACTGATAAGTTGTGTATAGCCCGGTAAAAATACTGCTTTATGTCCAATCCTGTCTAAACACTGTTTATATCCAAACTGGTCTGCACACAGATCACACATTTACAGCCCACCCGGAGTGAACACCAGTCGAATGGATATGATTTATGCTTTGTTCAAGCTGTTTTATTTATATTATAATTCGTATCAGTGTGTTGAACATAAATCTGTAGATTAAATTGTATTATTTATACGTTGCAATCTCTTGGTAATTTGAAAGTACTTCACACATTCATCATCCAATTTTATTTCAACAATGACTGTATATTCCGCCATTTATGTTTATGTTTATATATGCCATGGTAATCGACATGGTATGTTAATGCCAATAAAATATCTGTTCTTGTTTAGTTGGCGCCTGACAATTTAATAATAATAAGAGACGACGCTAAAGTTTGGTTTCCCGATGTTTTCTAACATTCACCAAATACTCCCGAGTAGACCAAGTTACATGTACTAAACTTATAATATTTCAGTGAATACCTCGTGTCATTGTATACACTCACTTCATTAATAGAGGTGTGCTCTTAACACTTTACTCCATGAATACTCATGTAAAAGTAATGTCATCATGAATATTAATTGGCAGTATTTGTAAATTACACATAAACACACGACTATTTAATCAAATCAGAAATGGTAATAATATATATATATAAGCAAACAGCAGATCCAGACATCTACGGGATCCGTATGGGCTGGGTCTACTCTGTTTGCAAAGACGTAGAAAAGCATAGTGTTCTGGAGTAATGGGTTAAATATTCTCTTGACGGCACATCACACTGTCTAATATACATGGTAGCTGCGAATTAGAGGTGTGGCCGATTATTTCACTTGATAATACTGATATTGAATACATTACTAACCTTTACTCCTTGAATATTCATGTGTAAATTAATTTCATCATGAATATCAAAATCAGCTTATCTTTTATATGATTGCACGTAAACACTGGAAAGTTTTACCAATACAGAAGTAGAAGAATGCGATCTAAATAATGACATAAACAAACATAGTAGACTCTACTCCTATAGGAGTCGCTTGATCTGGTTTACTCTGTTTGCAAATGTGTATAATGGCGTATACAGGCTTATATACTCAGTAAAGGGGTCAAATGATTAAGATGAAACCTGGATTCTGTGCCATCCTTAATCATTTAGACAAGAAAGCGAACCTTCAATGGATAAGCGCTGTTGAACGCACATGTCCTGTATGAAAAGCGCTATATTAATTAATATTGTATAATATCAAACCACCAGATTTAACACTGTTTTTTCATAGACACGGTCCCAGTACAATTAATAGGTCATGGCAAAGGCACAGCTACCAATCTACCATGTATGCTGAATAGGGTAATGGCACCGGGGACTGCAATTATGTTCGTAAAACATGAAAGCAATGCCATTTGCGATTGATGAAGTTTCAAAATGCGCGGGATTCCGTCTGATAATAGGAGAAGGCCCACGAACGTGGACACATAGAGGCTGATTAAGTCGGTGTTAATTTGATGATACAATTCAACTTTTGTTCTAATTCAAACTTATAACGCAATGTTAAATATGAGACAAAAAAGAAAGTTGCACCTATTTCTGAACAAATGCTATACCTGATATACTGTAGCTTAATTGAGTTAGTGTATTCCTTCAACGAAGTTGTAAGGACTTCATTCTAAAACATTAGCTACATTTGTAAAATATAGAAAACCCAATAAGAAAATTTGTAGCTTTTTCACAACCCCCCAAAACGCTTTAGTCGGTAACATCAGCACATTAATGTGTCCCACAGGAGAAGTGTGTATGGTTTGCCTTTAGTGTGGTTATCACAATCGCAGCCTTAGAGTAGTTATCTAAATAATAGCCTTCAATCTCGAAACGAGTGTACTTGGGCTCCTAGTAAAGATCTCTAGTCAGGACTTGCTTATCGTTCATCATCTTCTCTCAAAGGTACAGAACGGACTCCTGTCATATACAATTATGAACCATATTGTTTTGTAAAACATCAGCACTCAAAGAGCTTACCAGACTTATTTGACAGTATTTCGTACACTGCAAAATGAACATTGCTCGAGGGCACATTACAGATACTAATGTAACTTGTATAAGAGAATTTGGAAACCTTGGAATCAAAATGTGGAATCGGATCCATTATTATTTTTCTCATCAGGATCAAAACTGTTTGACACCCAGGTTGTATTTTGGCAGACAAAGTATTTTTAAATCTGACTATTATCATTATACAATAATTAACCATATAGTTTTGTAAAACATCAGCATTCAAAGGGTTTACTAGACTTCTTCGCCATCATTTTGAACACTATAAGAAAAGTGAGCATTACTACAAAACGTAGATATTGTAACACTTAACCCTTTACTCTATAAATACGCCTTCACAAACAGAGTAAACCCATGGCATACGACTCGCTCATTGGTTAGCATAGATATGATTTTACAGTGTATGTCATGGTGGTTCACTTGCCATTATAACACATTAGCTAATTAATATTCATGGTGTCGTTTTTTGATGCAGTAAAGGGTTAATAGTTGTCACAGTTGTTTTGCTGAAGTACTCTTATATGTTAACGCTAATTCATTAGAACGAAATTATAGTACGGTAGACTCGAGATTGGTTGTCGGTCGTGGGACAATTATGATATTGTTTTGATGGATATGTTTGTATTGAAGATTATATGGAAATAGAAAATAGACAAACCCTGGTATATAGGTAAACATTAATCAAAATAGCTGTCATCTGAGAGCAACTGCATTAAGACGGAACTGCAGATAAGGCGCTCATTTGGGAAATCTAGGCAAATATTTCTGATATTTCTCCGCCAACCGTATCCTGCTGCTACTCATCAGGATTGCTTCTCCCAGACGATTCCATTGACATTGAATAGATGCAAGCCAGGTTTTCGCTGAAAAACTTAAGATAACACCGAAACACATAATATGTGATTCCATCCCATTAATCTTTAATAGTTGTGATATAGAAGACCTTGCTGGTATTTCAGATGAAGCAACAAGCTAGAACGTTTGTAAATATTTTTGAATTTCAATTTTGATCTTTGTAGTTATCTTTATTCATCTGAATTAAACGGGATTGTCCATTTTCGTACCATACACACTATATTAGAATTGTTAAACCTTTTATCTTAATCAAGGCTCCCATACTGGGCGGCAATAGTGCGCAACAGGCTAATGGGGCATATGGTCGAGAATCCATAACTTTCAGCAGTGGTCAGTTTGTGATAAACATTGCATCTGGATCAAGATGAGACGCCAATAAACACGGTATCAAATCGGGATCAAACCTGGTTGACACTTTGATAATGTTTCCGAAAAAAATGGAAGAAAAATGTTCTTTTAGGTGATATATGCAGACGACAATTTCAACCTCAACCATCGCATACGTATACAGCATATCGTGCTTGACACTGTATGTATTATTTGATATTATACCTAATTATGCATATTTCTTTGTTACTAAAGATGACGTCATTCTATAGTTTCGTAATGGCTCATGTTCAGGATACCGTTGTATCAACCCATTTTGAAATATCTCAACTTTTCAAAACAAAAATAAACAATCTGCGTAAAGATCGGGACCACCGTAATGCGATATGTAAAAAAATTCTACTAGACTATTGCATGTTGCTACATTCGTTCAAAATGTGTCAAATATACACGTACAGAATGTTTGTTTCGTGTAACCGGCAATCGTGAATAAATCACCCTTACAACTAATCAGACTTCCATTCGATCATTATATTGACTAGTATATTTATAAGGACTAGTCTATTTATATTGACTAGTCTATTTTTATACTTCAAGCCATTTTCCATTAGTTCTAAGTTGGGGTTTATAGACTTTTCCCGCTATGGCCAATATTATATTGATATATCCTGAAACATAAAACTTACAATTGAATAGTTTTGTTTAAATTCAGAAAAACTTTTTTACATCATTCATCTTTGAAAATGCATGATTTGCGACATTCTGACAGAAGCGATAAGAGTAATCAGGAAATATATTTAGATACAGTTTAGCATTATCAAGTTATATGTGCCAAGAGACTATGATAAGTCTAACTCGTAAATCAAGCATGTCAAAATCATTAGAGAAACGAAATGTAAGATGTTGGGGCCCATTTAAATCAAGAATTACCAAGGGTCCAAACTCATTCAGTCCAGTCTTAGTATGAGACCTTTACAATACAGAAGCAATCAACCTGCTACGTTGGCTAACAGTAAACTATTGGAACTTGTTAACCTTTTATCTCATGAACATTTATGTAAGAATAATTACACAATGAATATCTAACAGCTGATTTTACTGGTATAAGAACACATGATTTGTTGACTTTTGCAAAAACTGTAGAATCAGATATATAATTCCATAACTAGACGGCCGGGTTCCAACAGGAGTTGTCTGATCTGGATCTATTATGTTTGGAAATCCAGTCTGATCTGGATCTACTATGAATGCAAGCCAAACCTGGTCTGGTCTGGGTTTACTCTACTTGCAAAGGCGTCACAATGCGTGTCTAGGAGGTAACGGGTTAAAAGACAATACGGTGTAGAATGACACGGACATGTAAAGACACACTTTTTTATTTAATCATTGTTAAAAGAGAAATAGTATCACTCGTCATTATCAGACATACAGTATAACCTCTCTTAACCGTAATTCTAGTAGATAATAATTTAGATACTTTTAGGCAGGTGACTGCTTAATGCAGGGTGAAAGTCATGCAGAAAGCTCCTCTAGGAGCTTTCTGCATGACTTTCACCCTGCATTAAGCTGCCACCTGTCTCCAAGACCGATATTCATACTAAATTTAACTGCCGGTTAAGAGAGGTTTAACTGTATATACATTCTCGGAATAAACATAATATCATTGCGTATGTTGAAGGATACAATCAAACAACATAACTCACAAATGTATACCCAATGGTGACTAATATTAATCCGAATGTGTTTATATTAAGCATTGAATAATCAGGGTTAATCTGACCCTTCGTGATCACCAGTTTCAATGCTTTTAGTTATGCAAACATTCTGAAAGCAGGAGATCCTTCGAAAGCAAAAGCAGCAATGCAAATAGAGAAAAGTGTATACTCGGTTTTATTGAGTCTGTTCATGAGCAGTAATTCAAAGTGCAACACTACTCACGTCCCCTAGCACCGGTTTAAGCGGTATTCAATTTCCAAAACAAATAACATCGAAACTAATCATCCCGAAGGACCAGAAAATATAACAACACTGAGAATGAAGTACGGGGCGACTTTTACGGCCGTCACACAAGCACTTAACACCTGTTGTGAAGTACATAACTTCTGAAAGTAGAGATCCTTCGAAAGCAAAAGTAGCATTGCAAAAACAGAAAATTGCAATCTCGGTTTTATTGAGTCTGTTCATAAGCAGTAATGCTAAGTGCAACACTACTCATGCCCCCTAGCACCGGTTTAAGCGGTACTCAATATTCAAAACAAATAACATCGAAACGAATGATCCCGAAGTTGAATATCGTTGAAGCCGGTGCTGGAGGCGTGAGAAATGTTGCACCGTTAATAACTGCTCACGAACAGACTCAATAAAATCGAGTTTGCCATTTTCTCTTTTGCTTTCGAAAGATCTTCAGAATTTATCAAAACAGCAACTGCAAGATTAGACTTGAGAAAAATGTCTTCCAACATAAGTGTCCATAAGATGTAACATTTGAAAGATTTGTTGTTCATATATCATGCAATAACACATTGTTTCCGTTTTTAAACTTCTGACAAGTAGGTATGTTCCATATATTTTAAAGTTAAACTTAGGAATAATTCAAACAGAGCAACTAGGTTGTTTGGACATATTAGTGTATCACCTAATTAACGCATAACAGGTAACCATGTCAATGACTTGCAGGTACACTACA
The DNA here is from genome assembly GCA_963576725.1 of Azorinus chamasolen. Taxonomy (NCBI): domain Eukaryota; kingdom Metazoa; phylum Mollusca; class Bivalvia; order Cardiida; family Solecurtidae; genus Azorinus; species Azorinus chamasolen. Next base: position 110,883,541 of record OY755236.1, read on the forward strand.
AAAGGTTTAAATGCATCATTGTGTTTACATGTAATTGTTTGTTCATCGGTAATTGTTCTCTGTCACCCTTACTTTTGTATGGAATGTTTATTTCTAGTACTAGTGTGTTTGTTAATGTTTTCTGTGTTCAGCTCGCACGTGTGCGTGTATTTGGGTGTGTAGTTGTACGTGTGTATGTGTGTATGTGTGTCATGCTATCTATTGATGTGTTGGTGGTGGTTGTGTCTTGTATGTGGCTTTGCCAGCTTGACTTTACTACCTTTTCATTTAAAGTAGTAGTATATGGCAAAAGCTACTCAGATATAAGTAATGACTGATAAAAACTATAACCACATGTATGAATTACTTGTGTGTCGGTTTAATTTAAGAAACACACATATCAATGTTACAACCCTTTGTTCATACACTCAATGTAATGTTTAACAGGCAGACAGGACGTGTATTCCAAAATTGAAAATTTATGTTATTTTAATTCTTATTTTGTTAACAATATCTTATTATGAGTCTGGTTCTGCGATCACAGTGAAATGCGTAGAATCACAATTGTGACTGTTTTATTATTAAGGATTTGCCTTTATAGTTTATTGTATATAAAATTAAATTAGTTTTGCTTTCAGGAACCGTTGAAACTGTGTGTCATTAAATTGTTGAATACAGAACACGTCTAAGTGAGCTGAACAAATATTCCAAGAACAGTTACAAGTTTAAAAGTCTGTTTCTGTGTATCTTATTAGCAGTGCAAATAGTCTTATACTCTGACAGCGAAAATTTTGTATTTTGCAAACATGACCTGGTTAAGTCGACCCTCAATAATAGGATTAGTAAGGTTACTGTTGGACGATTTTTAGAAGAATTTAGATCAAGATATGTACTTCTATACCATAGAACATATCTCAAACGGTCTTTCATTTCTTTTAGCATAGGGGTCTTAAAACAACGAAGTTGCTTAATGCAGGGCAAAAGTAATGCAGAAATGTCCAGTAGGAGCTTCTGCATTACGTTTGGCCTGCATTCAGCTACCACATGACTTACAGAGCCACTATTATATATTGTTGGTGGCTGCTTAAGACATGTTCTACTGTATTCAAATCACATCCCTATAGTGGCTCATTCCATTGTTTCGCGCGTTCAGAATTAGCTGTGTCTATTTACAACTTTATCGAAACTGAACCTAAACTATGCAAATGGTTTATGTCATCTTAATGCAGTGTTAAAAGAATGGTAAGAGAATTAATCCCCTATCTATGCATTATCAAAACAGATGGCGTTTACAAACAAATTGAAAACATTGATTGCATTTTGGCAGACATATTAATTATACCTTTAACGCTGAATATTTAGCAGGTGATTGATTGTGTAAAACATGATTTCCTCAGCAGGCTAAAGCTTGAAAATAACATGCAATGTTGTTGATAGATGGGTCTTTTGGGATTAGCTTTGCCGTGTTACATTCCGTGAAACTCATCTATGGTTCGGTTAATTACTGCACTAAAACTATAACATACCCTCTCCGAATTATCTTCCCTGTAAATGACTCATTATGCCCTTAAATACAGGTGGCTGCTTTATGCCGAGCGGAAGCAATGCAGAAAACCATAATGGGAAGCCCTTTGCACGAATGGCGTCCTGTATTACGACGTGTTTAAAGTAGATTATTACATGGCCGTTGTAGAAGAGTTTGATATTAATACATATCAGTTCATGACGTCATTTGCTGTCTGTCGTAGGTCAATCATCAAACCAGCATATACTGCGTCTGCATTATTGCACAGCAAAGCAATGTTCGAGTGCAATAATAATTCATTAAGTAAACTTTTCAGTATAATTTCGATGCTCACGTAGTACAAATTACAACTAAATATGCTGACCATTGGTGATAGACATTCGGTAGAAAATCAGTACACATAAGCGGTACCCAAAATAAAGTATTTGCCAGCCACTCTGCATTAGGTGGACTAGTTTGGAAAGTAATTCTGTTAATATTGCATGATTTCGGGTCGATGTTCCGTGATAGTAAAGCTACTAAGTCTATTTTCGGCTACAGACATCTTTAACGCCGGACTAGAAACGTTGGAAAATCCATTACACGTACATCTATATAAACAGACATTTTCTGTTAATGAACATAACCATTTGAAACGCCATGGGTACTGTAATGTGATATTTGATTTCATTAGCGTGTGTCCTGTTCACAGGCCTTCCACAGGATTGAAGCACTGTAGTCATTGTAAATTAAACAATTACTCCTTAATGAACCCTATTTGCGGAACTGATCCAAATATTTAGATTTTAACATTAATAGAACATTGGTGGTGCAGCTATTACGTGTATTACATGCAGCTATTGTACGGTTGTCATACTTTAAAGTGTGGTAAATTTTAAATATGACTAGAGTCGTTGCTCATTGCTTATTATATGACTAGAGCTGTTGCTCATTGCTTGTTATATGACTAGAGCTGTTTCTCATTGCTTTACATATGACTAAAGGTGTTCTTCATTGCTTTGAATATGACTAGAGCTGTTACTCATTGCTTTAAATATGAATAGAACTGTTACTCATTGCTTTAAATATGGCTAGAGGTGTTACACATTGCTTTAAATATGGCTAGAGGTGTTACACATTGCTTTAAATATGACTAGAGCTGTTACTCATTGCTTTGAATATGACTAGAGCTGTTAATCATTTCTTTAAATATGACTAGAACTGTTAGTCGTTGCTTTAAATATGACTAGAGCTGTTGCTCATTGCTTTAAATATGACTAGAACTTTTAGTCGTTACTTTACATATGACTAGAGCTGTTTCTCATTGCTTTAAATATGACTAGAGATGTTACTCATTGCTTCCTTGTACAATATAACTTAAAACGCATAGATTAGGCTTAGTAATATCAGTGCTCTCTAAAGTACTCACTAGATACAAGTAAATTCGTTATACAGACAATCTCCAAGAAATTCTGCATTATTGTCGATCTACAGTATGGATATACCTGTATTAATGGACATCCATATCATCCTATTTAGTGTTTTCGCTTTATTCATAAAGACCACATTTATATTCAAGTCGTTGTTTTGAAGTGGTTGTATGAAATTAGGAATGTCTCGGTGCTGCAAATCAAACATGTTTGGATGATTACGTATTCAAAACATAACACGCCCACATCTCTGGAGTGGGACAAAACCAGTAACGTCTAAGCAGACAATATCGTTAATGTGCACATCCAATTTCCAGTGATACAGCTCTATTTAATATATTTTCAATTGTATATGAAACACACACTACAGAAGTAGACTGGTCGTTAAAAAAGGTATTGAACCCTATCGGATCATAACTTAACAAACTACAAAGGAATTTGCATTTCAAATTTGCTTCAGTCGCCTATTCCTTTTTCACATGGATATCTACACAGGCACTATAATTAGATACAAATCACAATTTAAGATACACTTGTACGTAATTATATAATACTATATTTTGGTGTCATCATAATATAAAAAGGTCTTTAAATTCATATTCAGATACTCTTAGATACTCGAAATACCTTGAATATCAATTAAATATACCTGCAGGTGCTCTGACTTCAGCAAAGTCATTGAGTACATATTTGACGGATTGTCACAGTTATTATGCTATGTTTTACATGTTGTCCTGTGTTCACCGTCGTCTATGTTGTGGGTAAGTCCAGCGGGGATACCTTTATTTACAATATTTGTAAAGCTAGGGTGACTTTGAGAGAAGTGTGAGGTTAGGACGTCCGTAAACCGGTTTAAACCCCCAGTGGTGTTTTTGCTACTGGCCGTGCCAAAGCGGTACTCTCTTTGTCACCCTTCCTTTTGTTTGCCTTGCGTCTTTGTGCTTGTGATTTGTTCATGTGTGGAACGTTTGTCCCTGGTTCTTGTGTGTCTTTTGGTGTTTTCTGTGTTCATTTCGCGTGTGTGTGTGTGTGTGTGCGTTTGGGTGTGTGGTTGTGTGTGTGTGTGTGTCATGCTGTCTATCGGTGTTTTGGTGGTGGTTGCGTCTTGCATGTGGCTTTGCCTGCTTGACTTTACTACTTTTCCATTTGGTAAATATTTTATATAAAGCATAAACGTCTAAATCTTTGAGTGAAAAGGATATTCTAAACACGTAACAAAATATGAGACGTAGAGACTAGTTGATTAAATATTTCGATGATGTGAGCCTAACTGGCAATCTTATTTCATCTTTTGTTAACAAATACAAGAAAATATAGTTTAGATTGTAATCGTTGATTCCAAAACACTTGTAAAATAATTATATATCTTCCATTGTTATATAGCCAGTTGTCTCATGTCTCGTGTATACCTTACCGCAGTTATTGGGCTAAATTATTATCGGCCAGTTAGTGTACACAGACAAAAACAATAAAAAAAAAACCACCATCATCATCATCATCATCGTCATCACCATAATCATCACATTCTTATGCTCTGTATAACGTTTGTGTTGTTGGAACACCACACCAGCTATTTCTTCGCTAATTACTATTATATTGTACATTACGCATTCCACTATGCATGTGTATGTTCCCCCAAAAACATAATGACAGTATAAATAGTTAGTTTTATTTGATAAGAAGCATTTAAGTTAAAATCACTTAGCCAGTAAACATAATCGGGTGGTATTTTGTAAAATTATATTAGTTTGATGTGCAAGATTAATGCCAACACATTCAAATCATTCGGGATAAATTAACATTAATATGCGGGAACGAGTACACAAGAATTTGCAAACATTTTAAACCAAGCCCTTTGATCAGGGTCTGTATTGTTTGTCATACAATTGTTCCTAGGCGGTACTCTCTTTGTCACATATACTTTTATGTTTGCCTGGTGTCTTTGTAGTTGTGCGTTTGTTCGTGTTGGACATTTTCATTCCGTGTGTGTGTGGGGGGGGGGGGGGGCATGTGTGTGTGTCTGTATGTGTGTATGTAGTTGTGTATTACTTGCTTTCTATCGATGTGTTGGTGATGATTGCGTCTTGTGTGTAGCTTTCCTGCTTGACTTTTACTACTTTTTCATTAAGAAAATACCAATGATATGTTGAATTCAGTAATATCAAATGACATTTTCTGACATTAAAGACATTGTCGCGACGTCCAGTCCATAACAGTTTATTTATAAACTCGACGTCTCATTAATTCGTTTATATTTTCTAGCTACCAACGTTTACTCTGCAGGTTAAAGGTTAATCTAGACAGCAATATAGACACTTGTCTATTCACCGTATTCACATAAAGGAACACTCCGAGCAGGCGAATATCAATTAAATAACTGGTTTTAACTCATAACTCAAATTCACTGAAGATATCTTGACATCTGAAGTATAGCTATACTGAAGCGGAAACTCTGACATGTACCAAAGGTTTACTCGACGACAACGAAACCGACGATGGCACCAGTACTATCAGTATCTAGCTAGGATGTCTAGCCCGTTAAAATAAGGTTCTAATAAATTTATTATAAATTGTTAAATGTACTAATCCGTTGTAACCACAAATAACTACAAAATCGTGTACGCCTGATATATAAAATACATTTAACAATTCGAACATTTTTTGATGGGTGCAAATGTCAAATTGCATTCCATTTACATTTATTTTTACATGTTTTTGCACATATACAGGTTTGTGGTACCACCATGTGTTTTCGTCTTAACCACTTCCTTCACCTTAACGCGTTTTCATTCCTTGGTAAACAGTGTAAACCCAGATTATGTAGGAACGATCTGATCTGATCAGGTATGGCTTTCCTTGCTGATAAAAGTATATAGATAAGTTCCTACAACTTTTATGTAAGCCAAAACTTCTTTACATTATAAAAATCGAGTTAGAAACCACATTACTGATATGCCACCATACAGAAAGTCAGACGAGGAGTTGGGATATACATACCTACATTTTGCCTTTAACAACTTGGCAAGATATTATATTGATATGGCAAGCAGTGCTTGCTAGGTTGAAATCACTTGTATAGGTAATTGCTCACACCTAGTGGAAAAAGTGCGTTTACATTAGTTGTACCGTGGCTCTGAAATTAAATAGCACAGATGTCACAACGCATAAGTTCGCAGTTAAAACTCCGTTAACAGTTTGACCGACGTACACTTTGCAAAATAATGCCAAACAGAGGTGAATTTCGGACAACATGACTGAAACACGTTGATATTAGTTCTACAGCGGTGATTCATTTATTGAACATATGAGTCTTAAAGGGAGGTAGTTGCTTAATACGGGAAAAAAGTATTGCAGAAATCCATAATCATACCTCATTTTATGAGGTCTTGGGGTGCGTAATGGATACACGTATATTATATTTTTATTTTGCATTTGGTATCTGACCATATTGATAAAGATTCCGACATGTCATAATTAAAATATATACCAACTGATGTAACAGTTAACACACATTTAATATGTACCTATTACATACTTATTCTATATGCAAGTATTGCGAATATCAAAATATATTTTATACTGCGTCAAAGTTTCTTTTCAACATACATTGAAATTGATAGCGTAGTTTGAAAATGGTTTTATAAAGTATGTTACAGTCGTCCTTTTAATTTTAACCTAGTTTGATGTTATTCAGTGGGCGTTACTTCACACAGGTGTACAAATGGTAACAGAAACTGGAAGATGTTGATGATTACTCAAACAGTGCAAATTGTCAACAAAATTATTCCTATTCTAACGCAGTCTTAACACGAAAAATGCCAAATTGTTGTTATATCCAATGCGCACAGGTGCTTAAATGAGTGATGCGGCGAGAAATAGTGCCCAGTTACTCTCAGCTTTCTTAAAATAACTGGATTTTTTCACCCTGGTTTACACAAATGGAAAAGTAGTAAAGTCAAGCAGGCAAAGCCACATGCAAGACGCAACCACCACCAAAACACCGATAGACAGCATGACACACACACACACAACCACACACCCAAACGCACACACACGCACACACGAAATGAACACAGAAAACACCAAAAGACACACAAGAACCAGGGACAAACGTTCCACACATGAACAAATCACAAGCACAAAGACGCAAGGTAAACAAAAGGAAGGGTGACCGCCTTGGCACGGTCAGTAGCAAAAACACCACTGGGGGTTTAAACCGGTTTACGGACGTCCTAACCTCACACTTCTCTCAAAGTCACCCTAGCTTTACAAATATTGTAAATAAAGGTATCCCCGCTGGACTTACCCACAACATAGACGACGGTGAACACAGGACAACATGTAAAACATAGCATAATAACTGTGACAATCCGTCAAATATGTACTCTTTTTTTTATATTCTTACACCGGGCCAATTGTAAGTTCACTATCAGATTTGTCATGAATAATTATGCGACAGCTATTTCACATGTTCAATACACATTCAATACACATGTCAGGAAAAGTAACGTTATCTTAGTCTTTGGCGCCATACACAAAAACGTCGTCTGTAACAATGACGTCACGTTATAACGTTACGTTTGAATAGCAAGATAAATAGATTTTATTGAAAACATAAAAGTATTTATGCGAACAAGATCTCAAATGTTATACATATCCATGTTACCTCATTAGCATAACTAGCGTACCCACTGAGGCAGCTGGGAGCTGTAGTCAATCACACATCAGATCGATGGCACATGACTTTGCTTAGCCAATCAGCAGCCTCCGCTACCAGTCTTTGTTTTGGAACTGTGAGAGGAAGGCTGCTGATGGCTTAGTGTTTACAAATTTACTCTTTTCACTCGAATCACATTATTTTCTTCCTCAAACGTTATATCATCAGTTCAAGAGGCTTATAGTTTATTGGAAGGTGTATGTAGTTTTCACTTTCTACTTGGAAATATCGTGTTTAAAATGTGTTAATTGCATAGTGCAGCTAGGCTCACTCCTCGGAGAGGGACGCGGTGACGTCACGCCATAATGGCGGCGCCCATGAACATTCAGTTTTTCGGACATTCTTTCGTGACGAGGTTAAAATACTTCATAAAACAGTCGGACAACCATTCGTACAATCTCAAATTGCGTGCGGATAACCTGATCCAGTTTTCGGGTTTTCCAGGTGCGGATGTAGCACGGCTTCATCGACAACTAAAAGTGATCTCCGACTTCGAACCTGACATTGTCGTACTGTTAATTGGGAAAAACGACCTTTATAGTGCCGGGAATTCTCCCGACAGTGTGGCTCGCTCGATCTGTGAGTTGGTTGACAAGTTAGTGACACAAATGCACGTTTCACAAGTTATTGTTTGTCAGATATTACACAGAACGATACCATTGAGGCCTACCCGCTACCCAATTGACGTCGATTGGTTTAATTCACGTGTGGATGCAACTAATCGCTTACTTTCAAGTGCTCTTGCCAGTGACCACAGAGCACGATTCTGGCGCTGCAAAGGATTCTGGTCGGACGAAGCCAAGCATCGATCCTTCTCCGGGGACGGAGTTCACCTCTCTGCACACGGGCAAGGCAAGCTGTATGCCAATTTGAGAGCGGCTATAGTGGCTACCTTGAACTCCGACCTCTAACTTAATACAGATAAGTTTGTTTACAATGCTTTCTATTTTAATTCAACTGAATCTATTTTCAGTGGACAGTCGAAAGGACTGTACCATTGTTATTTCAGGTCGTCAGTTGTATTATGGGGCCGTCTTTTTCGGCCTCTGTTCCTCTGACTGATTATGAAAATAAATTTATAATATTTATTACCGAATTTCAGCCGGATGGTGTTTTTTGATAGAGTTCTTATAAATCACAAGTCTCTATTCAGGCCCCAGGCCTTGACTGTAGTTCCTTTTACATGTGTCACATATTCCACCTAAGGCATACTATACCTTGAGGTGTGCGGCTCATGTCGTTTATGTGGTATAATCCCTTATGGAGACGATGCAGATTTACACTGCCATAATTAATACTTAATTATGATACTATTCAGTGTCTATTATAGGGAGGGGGATGAGGGTTTCATCCCTTCGGGAATCCCCCATATCTTGCATTAATGCGAAACATTCTATTTATATAATGCATAGGGGTAAGGTCGGATTTTTAAACCCTAAGCCCCCCACCCTTCATTTTCCAATTTTGGATTGGACACTTTAATGGCTAGTCCATCACAATTTATTCTTTATACGTTTAACTTTGGTAATCTGCATCCCTCCCTCATACCACTTTTTTTGTCTATTTAGACTTGTTCTACAGTCCCTTTTAGCTATATGGCAATTTTTGAGTTACTCTTCTTTTATAAGTACACTTTGTTTCGGTGTGCTATATACGCCTGTCCTATTTAAACCTGAGTTTTATGGTTGATGGCGGCGAAATTTTGAGTACTCCTGCCTCATAGCTCTCTGCTACACCGTTCTACAGTCCCGGCTGTATTCTTGGTCGATAACTAGTTCTACCAAAGCTGATATTTTATTAATACTGTCTGTTTTGTTTTGTCAGATGATACGGTCCAAGAAGCGTCCGGCGCCATGTCCAGCTGCATGCTGCGAGTCACCCCCTGACAGAAAACTGTCCAGAAAGACAAAAGCAAAAAAGGTTAAGCTTCACACAGCACCAGACACTAGTAGTGCCATCACACAAACGGAAACCCAGGCCTCACCGTCAGGCCTTGTTCACAGCCACTTACATAGTGCCAACCTGAACTCTCACAGTGCCAACCAGAACATTCCTACCTTTGATATTTCAGGATTAGATTCCAACCATACAGCCACCTAGGCTCCTAGACCCGTCTTTCATGGGCACGCCTCATGGGCATCCTCAGACAACCACAATGGACATACCAGTTGTGAACTTCCCAACACACACCTTCGCGGCACCGCCACCAGTCCCTCCGCAGGGTGTTCTCGACTCCAGCGAAGACGACACTTCTAGTGATGAGGATCCAGACTCTTTGCAGGACATTCTTGCCTCACACACACAACAGCTCATCGGAGATAATGGTTTCTCCTATGCCGAGCCTATTTCCACCTCCATACTCACCCAAATCCCAAAAGTAACCCAAAAAAAGATTTGGGCCAACCAGTTCGTGGATTTCGCCACCCTCCTCCCCTCAGATCCTGCTTTATCCCCACAGTCACAACATTTCTCCATAGAAGTAGATCCCCAGGCCAACCTCAGACTGGTCCCCAACACAAAATCTAAAAAGATTCACTCCATTGAACAGTGGACGTCTGCCTTTCTTCGCTTTGCCTCAGTCTATGCTGTTAAATTCCCTTTTGACATGCCTGCTCTGCTCAAATACGCGGAAATTGTTAGAGATCTGGCGAGCAAACGGCCAGGTATCGCTTTCAGTCAGTATGATACACAATTCAGGATGCTAAGGGAAACGGTGCCAGTCCCTTGGGACCGTATCCACTCTGATTTCTGGCTCATGACCTCTACACAGTCACCCTCCGGATGGGCTTTGGCGGCCGTTTCACTCAGTGGCGGTTTGTTCATCGCCCAGATATGGAAATTCCTCAGGATATTTACTTTTCGATACACATGTGAATTTTTAAGCTGACATAACAGCTTCTGTTTTTCCGGCATTTTTAATAAATGCCCCTTATCAAACTCACTTGTGTCTTTTCTCGTTTCTAATTTCCCTTACATAGTTCGTGCTGGCCCGCTAGATCAAGTCCCAATATGAAGTAGAGCATAAATAGATTTTATGGAAAACATAAAAGTATTTATGCGAACAAGATCTCAAATGTTATACATATCCATGTTACCTCATTAGCATAACTAGCGTACCCACTGAGGCAGCTGGGAGCTGTAGCCAATCACACATCAGATCGATGGCACATGACATTTCTTAGCCAATCAGCAGCCTCCGCTACCAGTCTTTGTTTTGGAACTGAGAGAGGAAGGCTGCTGATGGCTTAGTGTTTACAAATTTTACCTCCTCCTCCCAGCCTCCTCCTCAAATTTCGATGTGCATGTCATTATTTCAACATTTTCTATATATATTTGTTTCATACATTTTGAGGCGGTTTGTTCATCGCCCAGATATGGAAATTCCTCAGGATATTTACTTTTCGATACACATGTGAATTTTAAAGCTGACATAACAGCTTCTGTTTTTCCGGCATTTTTAATAAATGCCCCAAGATAAATAAGGTTTAATCTGGATCACAATGCTTAGAGTATCTTAATAATTCTCCATATGACATACAAGAGACCGGTCAAGTTGTGACAAACAATGGAAACTAATAAATTTCAAAATACCGAACTGAACTTGAATATATGTCAATGTATACATAGGATTTATTAGTAGATCTAAGTGTTAGATAAACAAACCGCATTAATATATTTACAGGTTAATACTGTTGTTTTGCCGTGATCGATTGGTTGAATTTGTGACATATAAAACACTTTTTATATGCCGCAAATTTGGTCACATGAGCCAATCATGTCAGAAATTGTCAGTTTGCGTTAGAATCAGAATACCACTTCACTAACACACAGCGGTTGTCAGAATGATACTTCACTAGCACATATCGGTTGTCAGAATGATACTTCACTAGCACATATCGGTTGTCAGAATGATACTTCACTAGCACATGTCGGTTGTCAGAATCACTACACATGACCTTTCAGTAGCAAGCAACGGTTGTCGGAATGACTACACGTGACACTTCGGTAGCAAACAGCGATTGTCAGAATCACTACACATGACGCTTCACTAGAACACGGTGGTTGTCAGGTCCACTACACATGGCACTTCAGTAGCCAAAATACGATTGTCAGAATCACTACACATGGACATTGTGGTTGTCAGGCTAACTACACATGCCACTTCAGTATCAAGCAACGGTTGTCAGAATGACTACACACGACACTTCAGTAGCAAACAACGATTGTCAGAATCACTACACATGACGTTTCACTAGAACAAAGCGATTAAGAGGTTCACTACACATGATAATTCAATCGCAGATAGCGGTTGTCAGAATCACTACACATGACATTCCACTTGCACACAATGTTTGTCCGTATCATTCTACACAATGTCATTTGTATGTAATTTTACGCGTTTACATCTATGAGAACGAGGTCCGTACAATAACATGAAATGTACATTTCCAGTCAGCTAAAACAGGGATGAGCGTTCCGATGGGCCAGTGTGTGAAATAACACGGTTCAGAGGCCCTAATAAGTTATTTAAGTTAAAACATTTAAACAATAATTTCTTTATTTTCAACCAAACCCTATGTTTTGACCACTCTTTAGAAACGTCGTCTTTATCTAAAGTTCTGTGTCACCATTTTGCAGTTCCTAATTGGTATGTTCGAGTTAATTTGAGAGTAAATAAATTCTTGCAAATTGTTGATGTAATATGTCACAATAGAGGTGTTTTCATGGTAACAATGTTAAAAATATAAGCCATAACAGATGCACTGTTTTCATGCCATCATACATATATCAGAGAAAGATGTACTATTACAATGTTATTACTTATCCCGAGTTAAAACATGCGTATATTCAATATATAATTCACTTAGATATTTCCATTGGGTATTAATTTGCATAAACTATTTTTTTTAAAGTATCCATTATACGAAATACCTCAGTTTATATGTATAGATATATTTTATAGAATGCCCTTGATGATATAGCTGATATATTTCCACTAGAACAACATGACAGACTTGCTAGATACACAGAAACCAAAAGTGTGTCCCATTTGATAAAAAAAAGTATGTTCCAAGCACGCATTAAACTAGCAAATTTGCCTTGTGGAATTATCAATTATGTTACAAATTTATCTACGAATCAGCGAAGTCACTATAGCTTTGATGAATTTCAGAGACAACCATGACCAAGTCTTGCATAACCGTCAGTTCCATATCAAACTCGTGCGTATCAAATCGTGCACTCCATACATACGCCTTTCTACGTCTTTGCAAACAGAGTAGACCAATATAGACCCTGTAGGAACCGTCTGATCAGATTCTGTTTTGTTTGCTTATGAAATTATATAAATGTAGATGTTATGCTACAGTTTCTGCTTATGTCAAAATTTCTTTCGTTCACATGCCATCATAACTAATTTATATTCATGATGCCATTATTTCTTACCATGGATTAAAGGGTTTAAACATATCTATCATTTTATTAGTACTCATTAGAATCGCCGTTTCGAAGTGATCACACATGGTAACAGTAAGATAATGTTTGGCTGAGAAATAAGACATTCTGGTCAATCAGCACCCATCTTAGCTACAACCCTAACTTAATTATGCATTTCTGATTAGATAGAGCCTTTCCATTAGATTATTTATCTACTTTTCTTTCTCATTATTTTCAATAAAATTTCAAAGAAGTCTTAATTCATGCATCTGTCGTGAAAGTGTTTATTTATACTCGAATCGTAAGGTACACCATTGAACAAATTATAGGGTGTGCTTATGTTAACATTATTTCTTGGCATTTGTACACATCAACTGGTACATATTCTATTACCTAATAATAAGTTGATTTGCTAGTCTAAATTGATGAGTGATTGGCGCAAGTGACACTAATTGTGCACTGACTGAAATATAATCATATGATAGCCACAGACCTAAGGTACAACCAATCAAATTGCGGAGTTTTAAAGGATGATATTAAGTCTTTAAGAGCGGTAGGACCACGCCATGGAAAAGGCATGTCGCCTTGGAATTACGAATAATACGAACCTTCATCAGTAATAACAGTTAGTAGCACAGGTTGCAGTATCAGATTCGACTTCATAATATTAATATAGTAGGAAATTCAAGCTGGAGCGCATCGACATCGTACGGACCGGTGTTGTCAATTGTACGACATGTAGGTAGACTGTTCATATTTCAAGTCAGCAAACATCCGTTTGAGTCTCTATGTGTATTAAAAGTAAAATACAAGTGTGGTACTGGGCAATGTGTGTGTGTGTGTGATCATCTATTATACTGGCCCTTAAAAAACAGTGTATACCCAGATCAATTGACTCCTGGGGAGCACTGTTTGCGAAACACTCATTTCTTCAGTGATGTAAACACAATATGTTGCTTATGTAATATTCAGAAAGAGAAAGAACCAGGTTTAATTATTCAACAGGTTAATGGTTAATATAGTTGACGAGAGGATCAAAGCCTGAACAGAGGCTGCATTCTTACACCAACACATCAAGTGCTATTTGATAATTTATGGCTAAATAGTATAGACTGTAATAGCACAGCCGACATGTAAGTTTAGCTTGTGTCTGATAACATCACTAAACAGACATGTCTACAACAGGACAACAACAGGAGTGTAGAGTACATCAACAGTGTACAGTATAATATCACAATTTTGTTTGGCTAGTGAACTACAACATCTGTAAACTACACAGAACAACAACAGTGCAGTGGAGTACCTCTTTCATAAGCTGTTATTACTTCATGTAGTGGCATAGATGCGATGAGACTTATTGCTTTTGTGCGATATACATACCCTAAATGATACTGAGCGCGGTGCTATGATTTAATGTGAATAAGCAATACTCGTGTCATGTGACGTTTGATGTTTTCCATGCGTGTTAACCCATTCGCTGCCAAGGACGAATCTGTAATTACCTACATAAACAGTTTGGATCCAGATGAGACACTGAGTAACTCGGCCTGTCATCGTGATGCAAACAGTTTGATGTTGTCAACTTAAACATTAAAACTAGAGATTGATTCAGATGACGATACGTAGCAGCGAAAGACTTAACGGCGTCTGTATTTGAATGCACTACGTCTTATACATGATCTGCGCCTTAACAATATTCCAATAGTGAGTGAGTTGCCGTTCGTCTGTTACATACATGTTGTAATCTGTTGCCAGGCATTCACGAAATGCTAACTAGACTCATAAAACTGTATTACAGTATTTGCTTATAGTTCCTCTGACAAAAACGTTTGCAATGATATCCAAAATGTTGATCCCGTGTTTGAGGCAAATCCTGAAATACTTAAAATCAAAGACATTTTATGTGATTATCGGATATTACGTATAGACATTTACTTCATAGTTACTTATTTCAAATGCGTGTTTGGCTTCAGTTTGACGTATCTGATAAAGAGTTCTGAGTATAACATTTAGACAAGTAAGTATTATCCAGTTCAAAGTACGTAGGAAGTTTGATAAGTATACCGTGAATCTATCAAACAGAATCCATCTACCAATGAAATAGAAACTGATTGTATCATCTTTATCAAAGAATTATCAAAAGATGCATATGCGCATGGTTAATGCTTGATCGCGGCATTCAAATAATCGATTAAATCTCACATCATACACCAAGTTGTCTCGTTTAATGATAAGAAACGTCAACAAAGTATTCGAACTTGGAATATGTTGTAAAATACAGTATAAACTCGATTATTCGAAGTTTAAGTAATGAAGATATGAGAACGTTTTAGGCAGATAGCTGCTTAATACAGAATGAAAGTCATGCAGAAATCTCCTAGATGAGCTTTCTACATGACCTTCACCCTGCATTAAGCTGTCATCTGTCTTAAACAACGATAATGACACGTATTTTAATGTTTAAAAATTCGAGGTTTTTCTGTACATAATGACGACTTTCGATTAAAATCTGTTCATCTTATCATTTCATCCCTTGTTTGTGTTGCTGGAGTTCTTGTAAACATTACCTATTGGCATCGATTGGTTGGGTATATAAAACACACCCTGATCAGATGGTTAGTTCAGGATTCATCTGACTAGGTTTACACGTTTTTTGCATGTTCTATTTATGGGAAGAAATAGCTTCAACCCTTTACGCCATTACTATACGCCTTTCTATGTCTTAGCAAACAGGGCAGACCTAGATCAGACATTCCATGCAGACACCGTCTGACCAGAGTCTGCTATTTATGCTTATAAAATAACATCGATATTATTCTACATGGCCATGGCCAAAATTCCCCGTGTTTATGTGTCATTGTATAAAATAATCAAATCAATTCTCATAATGTTATATTCATTCTTACATGAATATTCATTGAGTAAATGGTTTAAACAACAGTCTTTGATGACGAAATTAGACAAGTTTCCCATGTCGAAATTAAACACGTCCATGATTTATGATAACGTTAAAGAAGTCTTCCATGTCGACGTAAAACATGTCGTTTGTGACGACATTAAAAAAGCCTTCTATTATGATATTAAACAAGCCTTCCAAGTCATTAGATAAGTCTTGTATGGCATACAACAAATCTTCTTTGACGACATTAAACAATCCTTCTATTACGATATTAAACAAGCATCCAATGCCATTAGAAAACCATTGAATGGCATAAGACAAGTCTACGACGATATTTAACACGTCTCCCATATTGTATTTTATCATATCTTCATTGACGACATTAAACACTGCTACTGTTGAATTTGAAGGATCTCCTAGTTTCAGAATGTATGTACTTCACAACAACAGGTATAAAGTGCTTGTGTGCCGGCCGAAAAAAGCCGCCCCGTACTTCAAACTCAGTGTTGTTATGTGTTCTGGTCCTTTGGGATCATCAGTTTCAATACCGCTACAGCCGGTGCTAGGGTATGTGAGTAGTGTTGCACTTTTAACAACTGCTCATGAGCAGACTAATAAAACCGAGTCTGCAATATTCTCATTTCACACTGCTACTTTTGATTTCGAAGAATCTGCTATTTTCAGAATTTCTATTCAATATTAATTCATTAAACGTCTTCGATAGACGCCATTAAACAATCCCTCTATGACGACATTCAACGATTCTTGTATAGCATCAGATAAATCTTGTTTGACATTCGACAAGTATTCTGTGACGACATTTCACAAGTCTTTTATGACCACATTTCTTTAACAACGACAATTTATCCACGTACTTAACCCTTCCCCCCATGAATATTTACTTGATAATTTGTTACTGCTTAGATATTCATGAACTGCTTTTTTACAATAGAACATCAACTAGGACAGATTGATTGTGACAGACGCTTCAGAATCAGAATTATCATTCAATTAACAAACAGCAAATGGTGATTAGAGAGATCTTACAGGAGGTTCTATTATGTGTACATATGAGTTGAGAGTCGTCTTTATGAGGAATATAATCAAACTTAATTTTAGATTCGACGGAACGTGGCTTTATTTGTTCCAATCATTACAGAAAATGGAATCTAACTGATTTTCATGCACAGACCGAAATTGATGCGGATGTTCTTATTGAATATTCCAAAAAGTTCTTACGTAGCGAAGCAGAGCAATAGTGCCAGACAAGTCTTTCGGGAATGGTAACATGGTTCTGTTTCTTTATATCCCTTTATTGCAATGCCAAATAGGACATATCCTTTGTAGTCGGCAATATTGCCTGATTCAACATCAGTTAAAGATCTAATTATATTGTTATGTAACGTTGTTGTAAAATCCAAAACCCGCAGCGAGATTTGTGTTCAAATGTATTGTCTAGATTTTAAGACCTGTCTACCCTTTATCCTGCTAAGCGCGACATAAGCGCAACATTATCTTGCGGCGGGCGGATGACTGATAACATTTACAAACAATTTGGATCCAGATGAGACAGCAATTTACTCGGCGTCTCATCAGGATCCAAACTGACAGTTGTTGTTGAAAAGAAACTGAAATTCATTACACAAGTTTGCTCAACAGACGAAGGGTCCAGTTGGTCATGTTATATGAGACAACGAGTTTCTAAATTAGTATTTTCGAACAGACTTTTCACTTGCTGGGTAGGTTCTGTTACAGATTTTGCATGAAAGATATGACGCAAACAGTACAGGTCCTGACTGGAGGACTTCTACCCGTTATACTGACACTATGCATTTGTGGATATACCTCATGTGTCACTGTACCACAAAGACTACCGCAGGCATTCTTAGAAATACCGACACATTCAATTTGCCAAAATCAGGTTAGTCAATGGTTACACGATGGTCGAATGTCTGTTTCTTTTGTCATTTGAAAGGACTCATTCATCAACAAAAGATCCATTAAACGACGACAATAACTTAATTTTAAATTGCAGAGACGAAAGCATTTGTCATATGTCTAGGGCACTTTCTCTTGTATAAATATCTGTGTATATTCTAGAACAGTTAAACTGTATGCGAATGCGCGGAGTTATTTTCTTAATGTACGATTTATTCACACCAACACGAGCACCAGTTGAATATGAACTGATTGTGAGATTAAATATATTGAATTATATACACAAATATGACGTAATACCAAGGCCAATTTTATTTCCTGTAGAATATTATATGCAGTAGAACCTGACTTAAGCGACCATAAATGAGGCATTCGTCTGGGCACTTAATACATGTGGTAGCTTAATGCAGGCCAATGGTATTACAAAAAGCTCCTGTCAGAGCTTTCTGGATTACGTTTGCCCTGCATTAAGCAACCATGTGCTCTTAGACTCCTATGTTCAATAACTGAATGGCCACTTCAGGCGGATTCTACTTTGTGTCAGTTATAGAAATAACTTCCCATTAATGACACGCATATCTCGCCGAATTATACTGAGAAGAAACAAACCCTTTCTTACGTGTCTGATCTGTAATAAGCTTACCACCTACACTAAGCATTGGATGGCCATTAATAATAACCAACATTACTAACATATTGAAATTGTAAATAGGAAAGTATTAAGATGTTCCTAATCTAACAACTTATGGGAACCCTACAACAGACGTTGAATCGCTGCCCAGGGGTATATAGAGGATTATAAGAATTTACATAATTGCCAGTTCTGATAGTAGGAGATCCTTACAAAGCAAAAGCAGTACGGTGGAAAATATACAATTGCAGACTCGGCGACATTCAATTTTCAAAACTAATAATATCAAAACTAATGATCCCGAAGATCCAGAAAATATAACAACACCGAGAATAAAGTACGGAGGTTCTTTTGACTTAAGGCGTCAAAACATTTATTAGCGAAATCTCACTTATTGGCAAGTACAAATGTAATCTTAAGGCGTTCCGGTGACACGGTATTTCACATTCTGAAATGTATGGTGATGTGATTTACAAGCTTCGTAAAATTATTGGACATACCCATTTTCACACTTTGTTCATCAAATATGTTAAAATCATTAAAAAGGGATATGATTCTATTGTACTACAACATAATTTTTTATTTCATGTCTGGTTGTCAACCCTTTTACAGCTGGCAATCACGCTGCCCTCGTTTCATGTAAGCCGACAATAAAGGTTTAGTACTCTATGAAGACATGTTAAATCCGGAAACGGAAGGAGGACGTCGTATAATTCTACAGTTACTCTGTTTGCAGCTCAATCATTGAGTACACTAGCGATAGGTGACTACAGTTTATTTTCACTTAAATAGGTTTCCGTTATGCATGTAATTTACCAAGGCATTTGCAATCGCGGTTGTTGTAGATTAGTCAAAGAGGGCACACACACTTTAGTTTGACATGGTAAAATTTGCTTAAGAAATAGAAATGATTACTCAAAGATCTCAGTGCTAGTCAATATAGATATAAATTGAAGTTAGTTTTGGTTAACTTAATAAACTACTGTAATTTAAGTACTAAATAAGCAGCAGATACACCCTTAGCAAATAGAAATTAGATCCTCATAACCCTAGGCTTCCGGTTAGGACTACTACGCTTGTCAAAGTCATTTTCACCGCAAATAAATTCTGAAAGTAGGCAATCCTTTGAAAGCAAAATCAGCAGTTAGAAAAAAAGAAAAATGCAGACTCTGTTTTATTGAGCATTTTCATGAACAGTTTTAAAAGTGCAACCTAGCTCCGGCTTAAGCAGTATTCAATTTTCATTCAACTAAAAGCATTGAAACAGGTGAATTACAAAATCATGTGTCATTACATTTACAAGAACTCTGATAAAATTATCCTGTTGTGACAGGAGATCAATTATAAACATATTTCTAGCACTTTTCCATGCTTTTACCGCATCTCTTTCGATGCAAATCGGTATTTACAGTAAATCTACAACTCACCAGGATCCGATTCGTTAAGAATTGAAACAGTCAACAAACATTTCAGATAACAATCGCGACAGTTAAAGAGTTAACTTTTTCGCCGCCATTGGGGATCCGTGATAATCTATGCAAACAGTACGGTCCACGGGAAATGCCGAGTAACTCGGCATTTCCTCGGGATTCACACTGTTTCACACTAATTTTAATTTTCTAAAGCAATGCCATTTTGAAACCTGAAGCACACGATAATCTTAGCACCTGTAAGAGTTAAACTTAGCATTTGATATTTGTTTTACTAAATATAGTATCCCTTTGCACGCTTAATATTTGGCGTATGTCAACATATCGGGCGCTACAATTCTGCAAGGTAAGATATTTCTTCATTAACCCTTTCGCTGCCAACGCCGGATCTATGATTACCTATGCAAACAGCTTGGATCCAGATGAGACGCCGAGTAGCTCGGCGTCTCATCAGGATCAAACTGTTTGTTACTGTTACTATGTTTTTGAAACAGAAATGAAGAAATCAAAGGAATGACAATTTGTAGCAGACGACAAAGTTAGCAGACGACAGAGTTTGGCAGCGAAAGGGTTGAAATTCTTCAACGATGTTGCCAGGGTGTCAAACAGTCATGTAGTTGACGAGGCACCAAGCTACTTGGCGTATCATGTACATTAAAGCCGACTGCGTTGTTAATCATGGATTCGCAGCTAGCGTGCAAATAGTTATACAGTGTACAATGTATTAAATACCCAAACACTTGTAGATAATTTGTTGATAGATATTGGAATACACTTCACAACACTATCAAACATCCTACATTTAACCCTTCTCTTGCTGAATTTTAAAATACATGTCTCCTTCGTTACCCGTGCCCTGTTGTATAATTACATATATCTTCACTGTGTACACGTATTTCGCTGTGCAATAATTGCTGTGGAGTACACTGGTTGCACAATCAACTTGTAAATAGGGCAGACCCTGATGAGACAGCTCCTGCAGGAGCTGTCTCATCTGGGTCTTCACTATTTACAGGTACGTATATTGACGTGAATAGCAAGCGAAGGGTTAAAGCTTATCCACTCTCTGCTGTGCAATTTCTGTTAGACCTGTAGCGTATTGACCACTTAGTTTGGTTCTACAGTATTTCAGGCTCCATTCATGAAGAATTATATTCTTGTGACATATGGACATATGGACTGCGAACAAATCGGATATTTTAGATTTTATAAACAATATCAAACTAATCTAAATATATAGAGCTCGAGATCTGGTACAGAAACTTTGGCATTGACGTTTACCAGCCAAAAACCAATGACATCGAATGTAACATATGACTCCGTTAGGATATCGGACGCGAGGTGTCACAGGGGATACAATTGAATGGGACAGTCCAGAAACAAAATGTTCCTAGGCAACGCTTTGGTCATATGGAGGAGTTCAATACAACTCTATCTTAAATGACAGCTACTGTCAGATTAATTTGCATCACATAAGCAAAAGAAAGTTGGCCTACTTTGGACTGAACTATGTGGCGCTAAATATTGTCAGCTCGCACCAGATACATTAACCATTCGCTTGCTGAATTTTAAATACATTTCTCCTTCTTTACCCATGCCCTGTCGTATAATTACATATATCTTCTCTGTGTACAAGTATTTCTCTTTGCAATCACTGCTGTGGAGTGTACTGGTTGCACAATCCACTTGTAAATAGTGCAGACCCTGATGAGACAGCTCCTGCAGGAGCTGTCTCATCGTGGTCTGCACTATTTACAGGTAGGTATATTGACGTGAATAGCAAGCGAAGGGTTAAGTGTAGACGTTGGTGACATTATTCATGTATCTACGACGCCGTATGATGTTCTCAGTGCCGTCAAATCTCGTCCTATACATATGTAAATTCTAACAGTAGGTGATCCGTCGAGTGTAAAAACATCAATGCGGAAAGAGAAAATTGCAAACTCCGTTTTATTTAGTGTGTTCATGGGCAGTTAGTAAAAGTGCAACACTACTCACGCCGCCCCATAGTCCGCACGTTTGTCTTAACCCTTCGCTTGCTAAATGTTAAAATACGTTTCTCCTTCTTTACCCATGCCCTGTTGTATAATTACATATATCTTCACTGTGTACAAGTATGTGGCTGTGCAATCACTGCTGTGGAGTGCACTGGTTGCACAATCAACTTGTAAATAGTGCAGACCCTGATGAGACAGCTCCTGCAGGAGCTGTCTCATCTGGGTCTTCACTATTTACAGGTAGGTATATTGACGTGAATAGCAAGCGAAGGGTTAATCTTTTAAGAATATAACTGTCAAAATGAAGCAGTCTATTATTACCTATTATTACTTTAACGCCTTCTTCAAAGTACTATTCGTGTTAATCTAGATAACGTGTTATATTACTTTCCAGTTGTAATTCTGGGCCTTAACAGCAGGCGGTAGCTGAATGATGCAGAAAGCCCCTGCATGAGGTTTATTCATTAAGTGGTCACTCAATAGGTATTTTACTGCACGTGTATTAATTTGTACGACAGATATTGATTTGTAAAGTGTATGAACAGAAATTGCTTTGCATAAATGAATGTATTCACTTGCTGCAGGTTGTTAGTGCATCTTGTTACTTTATTTCGTTTTTACAAGTGTAGTCAGTCCATAATCTGGTTACTTACAGAACAGAAACCTGCAGACCCTACAGCAAATGAAATATATATGTTTTATATGTCGTGAGTTTTAGACTGCATTGATCGTTGTTAAGGATGTACCTTACCGTGTGCATGTATTAGATATAACTTTCGCCATGGTTGAGGATTTGGTTTGGTTTGGTTCTTATCGGGGTTTACGTCGTTTTAACAGTATTCAGTCATATCATGACGTCCAGCTAATTACAGGTGGAGGAAGACCCCCGAGATTATTCCGTGAACGGGACAAATTGCATTGTTTCGTGCACAGAAGAACAGCCAGGTAGAAACACCGACCTACCTCAAGCCAGCTGGAAGGCTTCATATAACTTTCACCATGGGTATGATGTGATTGATACAACGTGGATGAGGACGTGCTGTGCCAGTTGTTAGATACAACGTTTACCATGGTGAAGGATATGGTATCTCCCCGTACTTCATTCTCAGTGTTGTTATATTATCCGGTCCTTCGGGATCATTAGCTTTGATTTTAATAGTTTTGAAAAATTAATACCGCTTAAGCCGGAGAATTTTTTCTTTTTTTTTGCATTTCTACTTTTGCTTTCGAAGGATCAGTCCTTTTCAGAATATATTCAGAATATATGTACTTTAAAAGTCGCCCGTACTTCATTCTAAGTGTTTCTGGTATATTTTCTGGTCCTTCGAGATCATTAATTTTGATGTTACAATGTATTAGTTTTGAAATTGAATACTGCTGAAGCCGGTGCTAGGGGGCGTGGGCTATGTTGCACTTTTAATTACTACTCATGAGTAGACGCAATAAAACCGAGTCTGCAATTTTCTCTTTTTGCATTTCTACTTTTGCTTTCGAAGGATCACCCCTTTTCAGAATTACTATGTGTTAGATACAGAGCCCATCGTGGCTGGTGTGTATTTTACCCTGTGTTACATCTAGAAATAACTTTCACCATGTTGATGATGTGTTTTACCATGTGTTAGATACAACTTTCACCATCATTTAGGATGTGCTTTATTGTGTGTTAGATACAGCGTCCACTGTGGTTGAGGATGTATTTTACCGTGTGTTTGATAAAAAGTCCACCGTGTTGGGGGTGTGTTTTACTGTGTGATAGATACAACGTTCACTGCGGTTGATGACGTGTTTTACCGTGTGTTAGATACTGATTCCACCGTGGTTGAGGATGTGTTTTCCCATATGTTAGATACAACGGTTAACATGCTTGAGGACGTGTGATAGATACCATGTTCATCATCATGGTTTAACTTTATCTCGTGTGTGAGTGTGCGTTTGGGTGTGTGGTTGTGTGTGTGTGTGTGTGTGTGTGTGTGTGTGTCATGCTACGAGGGTCCTGCAAAAAGTTCTGTCACTAACGGGTTTCCGTAGTTTTAAATAGTGTGTTCACTATCTAACGATATCCGTTTATTTCGTGCAAATTGCTTTACAAATGACAGAGTTATTTCAAATTGAAATACATGCAGTCATATACACTGACCAATGTACGTGTCTGAATGTAAAATGGACGAAAAGGCTGAAATTCTTAGCTATATCAAATGTCGCATTAGGCTTGATATAGATTCAAAGCAGACATTTGAAGAAGTGTGTGGTATATATGGACCTAATGCCATTTCAGTACGCACAGTTTCTAGGTGGGTCAATGCTTTAAAAGCTGGGAAATTATCTGTTGAAGATCACACCCGTCCTGGTAGACCTAAAACCTCTGTTAGTAAGGCCAACATCGCTGCTGTAAAGGTTGTGGTCGAACAGGATGTGCGATTGTCTGTGAAAGATATAGCTAGTTGTACTGACATATCAGAAGGCAGCAATTCTGAAAAAGCGTTTAGACCTGAGAAAGGTTTGCGCTAGGTGGGTACCTCTTTTGCTCACTGACGAACAAAAGAAACAACGCCTTAAATGTGCCCGGGAACTTTTGAAAACATACAAAGGTTGTGATAGTCGGGTTATTTCTAACTTGCTTATAGGTGACGAAACCTGGGTGCACATGTTTGAGCCACAGAGAAGGGCTGATAATAAGCAATGGAAACGAAAATATCAGAAACGTCCATGTATTGCCAAGAGAACCAAAGTTAAAAAAATATGTTGTACGCAATATTCTTTAATTCGAGTGGGCCAGTCGTTCAAGTGCCTTGCCTATCTGGTCGTACAGTCACTGGACGATTCTACAAGAACTCTGTACTAAAGAAAGTCAAAGATTTTTACAATAAGAAACGTCCAAGCAAAGGATGGGTAGGTGTCCATCTTATACATGATAACGCCTCTTCTCACAAGTGCCAGGCTGTTAAGTCTTTTCTGGCTTCTGAAATGAGAAAAATGTAAACCATCCACCTTATTCACCTGACCTGAGTCCCTGTGACTTTTTCTTATTTCCTCGACTGAAGAAAATGTTTCCTGGAAAGAAATATAAGTCCAGAAGTTCTCTTGGCAGCGCTATCTATCAGTGTCTCCAACAGATACCTAAAGAAGACTATTTTTCGCTTTTCGAGACTGGGTAAAAAGGTTACAAAAATGTGTTTCGGTAAAGGGAGAATGCTTCGAAGGTTTGTAATAAAAATATTTTTAATTACACGTATCACTTAAGAAATCCGAACCCAATGACAGAACTTTTTACATGACCCTCGTATCTATCGGTGTTTTGGTGGCGGTTGCGTCTTGTATGTGGCTTTGCCTGCTTGACTCATTTTTGTACTTTTACTACTTTTCGATTAAGATGTACATGTTTCGGACGTGCTTTACCGTGTGTTAATACAACATTCGGCGTGGTTGACAAGGTGGTTTACCATGTGTAAGATACACATATTCTGAAAATGGGTGATCCTTCGAAAGCAAAAATAGAAATGCAAAAAGAGAAAATTGCAGACTCGGTTGTTTTGAGTCTGTTCATGAGTAGCAATTAAAATTGCAACACCACTTACGCCCCCTAGCACCGGTTTAAGCAGTATTCAATTTTCAAAACTAATAACGTCAAAACTAATGATCCCGAAGGACCAGAAAATATAACAAAACTGAGAATGAAGTTCACCATGCCTGGGGATATGTTTTACATTGTATTAGATATCACATTCACCACGGTTGAGGGCCGCTTTACCGTGTAATAGATACAACATCACCGCGATTGTGTTTTTCCACGTTTTAGATATAACATTCATCGTGGTTGAGGATGTGCCTTACTTTGTGTTGGATACAACGCTCATCATGGTTGAGGATGTACTTTACCGTGCATTACATACAGAGTCTACCTTGGTTGGGGATGTGCTTTATCATGTGTTAGATATAACGTTCATCAGGGTTAATGATGTGTTTTACCGGGTGCTAAATACAGAGTCCACCTGGTTGGCGATGTGTTTTATCGTGTGTTAGATATAGATACAATGTTCACCGCGACTAAGGATTTACTTTACCGTGGGTTACTTGAAACTTGAAACTTAATCACTTGGTTAAACGCCTATTTTTGCAAATAATGCATTCAATGGCGTTGTACATTGACATAAATAAAATCAGAGACAAATGAAAATCGATAGAGGATATTCAATACACAAATATACATTTAAGAAAGCATAAAAACTAAAATCCATAAAGCGATGGTTACAAAACTGTTATGATATACTAAAACCCGGACTTTATATAAAGTAATTTTTGCATCTAAAACACACGGACTGTTTCTACGAAATATTAAAAAGTGAATCAAAGTGTCTGAAATAATGCGTTTTTAACTTTCTTTTAAAAGATTCAACATTTTCTGCTCTTTTAATATCGCTAGGAAGTCCGTTCCAAAGTCTGGGACCTACTGTCCCAAAACTTCTATCACTTAAGGTCTTTCTCTTGTTGAAGGGCACAGCATACATCTCTTGGGCTTTGTCTGCCGATCTCAGAAATCGTGTTGGTGCTGGTTTTACGAGAAGTTCTGTCAGATAAACGGGAGCGTGGTTGAGAGAGCAATTGTACATGTATGCCAATATCTTAAAAGTGATCCTAGCTTTGATAGGTAACCAATGTAAGTCTTTAAGATATTGTTTGGAGCTGTCTGACCATTTCCTATTCAAAACGAGTTTAGCACACATATTTTGGATTCGCTGTAGTTTATCTATATCACACTGTGCAATTCCGTATAGGATGACATTACAATAATCTAAATGAGAGATCACTAGTGAGAGAACTAGAATTTCGGCAGATTCTTTTGTCAAGTATTTCCTAATACATTTTATTCTATAGTAGTTCAAAATGGTAACGCGACACTTTCTTTTCACGTGTTCTTTGAAGGTTAATGATTCATCGAGAAAAGCACCTAGGTATCTAATACACGTTTTCGATTCAACAACATCTCCTGCGATATCAATTGAATGTGTAGTACATTTGTTTAGCTGTTGCTTACTTCCAAAAATGATGAATTCAGTTTTTGCTGTGTTCATTTTAAGTTTGTTTTCGTTCATCCAGTTATTGATCGTTATGGCACATTCTTCAAGGTTTTGAACAGCTTGTCTTTCACTATTGGGGGTAGGTTTAAAGCGTTTACTTGCAATATGGTCATCAGCGAAACCGTATACTGAGATAGATGGAGGAATAACATCGAACAAGGTTCCTGCGTATGCAAGGTAGAGCCAAGGACCAAGGCAACTGCCCTGTGGAACACTGCACTCCAACAAACGAGGTTGTGATTGTGAAGCATTTACATTCACGCGACAGCTTCTTGGTCGTAAGTAGGAGTCCAACCATTTCAGAGCAACATTACAAACTCCATATTGACTCTTGAGAACATCGAGAAGAATATCATGGTCAACAGTATCAAGGGCAGCACTAAGATCAATGGCAATAAGGGCGGTTACTTCCTAGTTCTCCATAGCCTCAAGTAGGTCATGAACAAGTCTCAATAAGGCAGATTCGCAAGAGTGAAATCGTCTGTAAGCCGATTGATTTTGGACAGAAGGTCATGGTCAGTGGATATTAAGTCTAAACAATGCAACTTTCTCAATACGTTTTGACAGAAAGGAAAGATTGCTTACGGGTCTGTAATTTGACAGTTCTAGTTCCAATCCTACTTTCTTCAGCAACGGTCTTATTATGGCTTGCTTCCATTTCGATGGGAAAACACCATGTTTCAATGAAGTGTTAACTAATTTTGTAATAACAGGTAATAGTTCATCTAAAAACAATTTTAGAATCTTTGTAGGCAGAACATCTAATTCACATGACTTTGTCTTGAGCTCGTTTATCATTTTTCTAATTTCTTCTTGACTCAGTTCTTCAAATTCAGTAAACTGTACAACATCTTTCTGAATGGGCTCAAAGTTTTTAAAAGAATTCAAAGAATCTCGAATGTTCCGTATCTTGTTCATAAACTAGTCGGCAAAGTCTTCACTGATGGTAATCTCATTTTCGCTAGGAGGCAGTGGATTTTCGGATTTAGTTCCTGTCAAATCAGATACAAATTGATACAATGTTTTAGAGTCACCCTTACAATCAATGACTGTTTCACTCAGAGATTTTCTTTTTTCCTGTTTTAATTGACAACTGTATTCATTCTTTGCTGCTTTAAAGGTTTCAAACTGTTCGGGCTCCTTGTGTTTTTTCCAAAGACGCTCAGATTTGCGCAACTTTCGCTTTAGCCGGAGTATTTCATTTGTAAACCATGGTTTAGGGGCACGACAAATTTTGGTTTTCTCTTTGAAGGGAGCATGTGTGTCTAAAACGTCTTTAATCTCTGTTTCAAACTTTTCCACGCACATGTCGACATTTTCAGATAAACAAGAAGTTAGATACAGAGCTCTCCTGGCTGAGGACATTGGTTGAGGATGTGTTTCACCATGTGTTAAATACAAACTTCACCATCGTACAGGGTGTTTTACCATGTGTTAGATACATTGTTTACTATAGTACATGACATGTTTTACCTTATGTTAGATTCAGTGTAACCAGGTTGGGACGTGCTTCATTATGTCTTTGAAACAGAGAATTTAAGGGTATGTTTTACCATGTGGTAGATACAGCATTCACCGCAGTTGATGATGTGTTCTACAGTGTTTTACAGTGTGGTAGATACTGACGCCATCGTTGCTGAGAATGTGATATAACGTTCACCATGGTTATGGATGTGGATTTCGGTGTGTTATATACAACGTGCATGGTTGAGGGCGTCGTGCTTTACCTTGTAACAGATACAATGTCCACAATGGTTGATGATGTTTTACCGTGTGTTAGATATAACGTTAAACATGTTTGAGGATATGCTTACCGCGTATAAGATACACCGTCTACCTTGGTTAAGGATGTGTTTACCGTGTTATGTACAACCTTAACTGCGGTTGATGATGTGCTTTAAAACACCATCCCAGAAATCGATAAGGAACACAGTGCTCTAACTTTTGTATTATATCTTTAGCCTGCTGAGTACATTAGTTTTATATAATTTCTACTAAACTTAAATCAGGGTCTTAAACAGTTTAGATCATGGTGAGACTAGTAATTTCATCTATGCTAGTAATTACGACTGCCATAAATTAAGTCTTATTTACGATACAGAAAACGATATTTCATAAAGCGGAA
Organism: Azorinus chamasolen; assembly: GCA_963576725.1. Classification (NCBI taxonomy): domain Eukaryota; kingdom Metazoa; phylum Mollusca; class Bivalvia; order Cardiida; family Solecurtidae; genus Azorinus; species Azorinus chamasolen. Next base: position 110,912,702 of record OY755236.1, read on the forward strand.
CCCAGATGCATATACAGTGATATGAATACACACTCTTTTATTAAATTCATTTAGTTTTTATACACAACATGTGCCTCACAATAGTTCAGAGGTGAATGTTATCTAGGACTGAAACATGTTTGGCATAGTTTTTCTTATGTATTTAATCTGCGAAATCGGTTGGTCATTTTACTACTTCTGCTTATGCTTCTATCATCGATTACAGGAAAACATGTCTGATGCAAAAATCTAACTCGGTGCCTTAAAGTGGGACACTAACTTAATGATAGTTTTCTGCATTACGTTTGCCCTGCATTAAACAATCACATGTTTTAAGGACATCTATGTTTATTCATATAGTTGTTGCTTTAAAGAGATGTTTGGATTGAAAATTTAATTTTGAATCGACGCGCCGAAATTGTATGCGTTCGCTATTCAAGAACAAATAACGCCACACAATAAACGACCGACTAGCCTTATACAATAAAGTATCGCTAATACGAACACTGGAAAACATTTTTTTAAAATGTGTGCTAGCTTAACACAGAACACACGTTATACAGAAAGCTCCTATAGGAGATTGCTGTATTATTATTACCCTGCATTAAGCAACCAGCCGCTTTTACAGACAGTTCATATGTTAATGAATAAAGTGGTAGCACTTTGCGAAACTCTACTTGCAACGAACACTGAAAGTATTCTGTGATTGTAAATACATGTATAAAGTAAATTTATTTCCAAACGTGTTCAACCCTTCGCTTGCTATGCACGTCAGTATACCTACCTGTAAATAGTGAAGACCCAGATGAGATAGCTCCTTCAGGAGCTGTCTCATCAGGGTCTGCACTATTTACAAGTTGATTGTGCAACCAATGCACTCCACAGCAGTGATTGCACAGCGAAATACTTGTACACAGTGAAGACATATGTAATTATACAACAGGGTATGGGTAAAGAAGGAAAACTGTATTTTAAAAATCAGCAAGAGAAGGGTTACAGTATGCCTTTCATACATTTTTAGCATTGGTGTTGTCGAGGACAAAGCCATCCCTGCAGTATCATTGTCAGTTAACCCTGGTTCCCTGTTCTATGTTTATTACACATTTCAATACCTACTGAATATTCATGGACAAAAAGGTTATTATGAAATATGGAAGGTGGAGCATTGTAGCCATTTTAGAAAGTAAAGACACGGATCTTTGAAATTCTATTAGCAAACAGAGTAGACCTTGATCAGACAGCCCATCTAGGAGCCGTGTGATCTGGGTCTACTCTGTTTGCAGGTGCGTGAAAACACGTTTATATGAGGGAAAGGGTTAAACAATATGCAGTAACTGCTTCACGCAATAAACGTGTCCCTTTTTCTTTAACCGTTTAGCTGAATGCGGGCAGAACTTCCGGACCCAACTATTACTGTGTATGCCGGATGTTTACCTAGACAATTGATTTGTTTTGAAAAGGAGGAACGCCTGAATTGTGTAGAACTAGTTCAGGTAGTATGTTCAAACAACCCGTCCTTACTGAATGAGGATACGTTCACTCATGTTACCAATTAGCGCACTGCAGCTGCAAATGAAAACCATGCCCTATAGAACGTTTCTGTGATCTTATTATTGGCAATACGAATCTGTTACAATCTAATCAGAGGCACTATTAGCAATTAATTATCATCTTAACAGACATTGAAAAAATGTCAGTGATTTACATATATTATGACTCCTGCTTTAAATGAACGAAGCATACAAATTGTAAACCTAATTATGTTGAGTTTACATTAATATCTACGATATTCGTATTATTATGCAGTAAACGTGCAAAGCTCGTTAGCTTATTTTGATTCATGCAATGGCTTTGTATCATAATAAAGTTTGTACGTACTATAACCCGTCCGATATAGAAACATTGTTATTATTTAGTTGAATTCGGTCCTTTTCCCTCATTAATATGTGTGTAAGATATACAATATTCATGACTTCATTGTATTCTAGCATAAGAACACAGGAATGTTTGGTCATGGCAGAAACTGTAGAATCATACCTATAGTATTTCATAAATAGATAGAGCAGATCCTGATCCGACGGGGCCGTATGGTTTTGTTCCACTATGCAAAGGCGTGAATAGACATTTCTATCAGCTAATTGTTAACCCATTACCTCATAGGCTATTTTTAGATAAAACCTCTTTGAATAAATCTACTGAAAAAGAGCATTAACTAGAGAAAAGGAAAATGATAGAATTTTGTAGTTTAAAACCATTGTGATAAATAGAGCATTTGCTCCTATAGGAGCAAATGCTCCATTTATCACAATGGTTTCACAGTGACTGTTTCAGAGTCGTCAAAAGTCGTCAATATGAGGGAATGGGTTAAGAAATTCGGATTTTCTATGAGTGCTTTAGTGTGTCGGTTATGCCACCGTGATGTCTATCTTTAAAGAAACAAAACTATTGACAGGAATAATTGGTTACTGTTTCGAAACTGCGATTGTATCGCATATTCCTGGAAGATTTACATTCAATAACATATTTACATGATATGATAATTAGAATATATGTTTTAACCAAGGTATCAAGGAAACATCAGATGATCTGTTGTATGTCATATTGGTTTGTTTAAACATGCATACGTATTTTTATTAACAAAGCTGGTTGACTTGTTTCACGATATTAACCATTCGCTTGCTATTCACGTCAATATACGTACCTGTAAATAGTGAGGACCCAGATGAGACAGCCCCAGCAGGAGCTGTCTCATCAGGGTCTGCACTATTTACAAGTTGATTGTGCAACCAGTGCATCTCACAGCAGTGATTGCACAGCGAACTACTTGTACACAGTGAAGATATATGTAATTATATAACAGGGCATGGGTAAAGAAGGAGAAATGTCTTTCAGCAAGCGAAGGGTTAACTTCAAATGTGCGGGGATTGAGTATATACGACCTTTGTAAATTGAGATGACCCAGATGAAAGGGTTTCTGATTGAGTCTTTTATTCAGGGTCTGCGCTGCTGCACAGTTGGTAATACAGATCATTATAAACTGTTTGTTTAACTAATATTTAGGTAAGGCGTTTTAACTATTCAGAAGACTATACAGTTTAATGTTACATACAATTTGTTGTACATATATGAAATATATATGTTTACCAATTTCACTGTCGCTTATTGTCGTCTCCATTTTTTCTTTCTTTTATATCAATTTCAATTTTTAATTACCTGTGGGTTTTAAAAGAAAACATATGATACTATCATCTACTTCATTTTTCACATTTTAACTCTTTCGCTGCCAATGTCGCATCTGTGAATACCTAACAGTTTGGATCCAGATGAGACACCGAGTAAGGATTCAAACTGTTTGTTACTGTGACTGTATTTGAGAATATAAATGAAACAAATAAAAAAATGAAAATTGCAGCAGACGACAAAGTTTGCAGACGAGAAAAGTTGGCAGCGAAACAGTTAAAAATGTGGGATTCCTTATCAATTTCACTGTTGGAATGTCAACAGCATAGATCCTTATCAGACGCTGTGTCACCATTCGACGTCACATTTAGATTGCGCCTGTTTGCAAAGGTATATATTAAAGCAAGATAGTTGTGGTGTAGTCGTCCCCTGTGGTGTAGTCGTCCCCGGCGTCTGTGATCTTTGTTGTTCTGTAAAATAATTGACATTGTATCACAGTTTAAACATCAGTATATTACTGTATTGTGCGTAGTTAAAGAGTTATTACATTTTAAAGTAAGAGACGACACCCGTTGACACCTGTATGTGGTGTTCTTGGTTTTGTATGCATTACATACTAGAAAACGGATACTTAATTGGCATATGTTTTATCCATTTCAAACTGCCTCTGGTGCCAATAACAATGTTGCCGACATGTCAAGCACTAATTGTGAAACCACCTGATGTTGCAACTGTTACACATTTATCATTTGCTTAAGCTGTAGCAGTAGACGAACTTGAATGATATCTTAATGAAGACATCAAGTAGGAGTAATTGCTGTCAAAGAAAATGAATAATGCCTAAACATAATTCTACGGGTTTGGTGCCCAATATATATTATACAACATTAGCGAATATACAAAACAGTTAACCATTAATGTGCGGGAATAAAGTATATAAGACCTTTGCAAACTCATTGGACCCAGATCAAAGAACTCTCGAGGGAGACCTTTGATAAGGGACTGCACTGCTTGTCATACAACTATTTTCTTCAGTGATAAAATTTGATAGAACATTTTATTTAGATAATATTAAGAAAGTATAATTATTCAGCAGTTTAATGGTTAAAGTTAAGTGGTTGCCTGTTTACAAACCTAATTCTGGTGCAATACTTATTTGTGCCAATTTGTTGCAAGTTCAACCCTTAAACTGAGACAAACAACTACATGTATATTTTATTTATAAACAATGAAGATCCAGAGAAAAGGGCTCCTGAAAAGGCTTAACAGTTTGTCATGAAAAATCCGTTTCGTCAGTGATATTTGTTTTGTTAAATTAGTATTCAGAAATGGAGAAACCAGTTTTAATCATTCAGCAGATTCAGGATTAACCATTAATCTGCTGATCTGTCATGGTACTGCTAATCTCTACCTAACTGGAACTTGCAAACGGTTTGGATGTAGATACGATGCCTAATAACTCGACGGGATAAAACTGGTTAGTTTAGTTCCGTTTCGTGTAAACTTTCTAGAAGAAACCATTGACCGAGGGTCACATAGTTTGGATCCACTGTCCGAGTGTCAGAAAGTTTAGATCCTAGTTATCTTCAAACCATGACAAGTCAAGCTGGACGGGTAATGGTTTGTATCGTTTACTTGAAACAATAGATTAAATCAGCCCAGTTTTTGTCTTATTATTTATCGTTCGCAGTGTCAACATGATGATGGCAATCCATTCATTATTCTTCTCAAATGGTAGACGGAAAGTGATGCCGGTTCAGATATCTTTGGGATCTAACGAGCAGCACTAGCATTGAGATGAGAATTTAGAGTACTTCAACAGTTGCTTGCAATTTGAATGTACAATTTTGTCAAGTTGTATTATTTCCTCTTTTCCTATCTGAAGTCTACTCTATTTTTCATTGAATCCATATTTCAGTCAATAACCATATACGCCAATATGAAGTTGTTTTCTAAACTATGTGTTAAAAGTGTACTTAAAACAAGAACTAACTATTATTTTTGCTCTCCAATTTTAGTGCCTGCTAAAACACTAAATACCTTAACCCTTATTCCGCGCATTGACGCCTTTATAAACAGCTTGGATCCAGATCAGACACCGAGTCACTAGGCGTCTCACCGGGATCAAAGCTGTTTGACACTCGGTCAATAGTTTTTCAAACGTCTGATCAAATCGGAAGTAGTCAAGATTACAGACGTTAATCTTTTTTCACCGCGAGGTAAGAGTTATTGCAACGTGCGCTAGAGCCAAGTGTGTGAGGGTAACAATGCATCGCCTGTCCCAGTGTGTGATGGTAACACTGCATTGGCTGTCCCCGTGTCAGAGTACTGAGCCAGGTAACACTGCATTGGCTGCCCAAGTTAGTGAGGGTATCACAGCATTGACTGCATTGACTATCCCAGTATTTGAGGGTAACACTGCATTGGCTGTCACAGTTTCAGGGTACTGAGGCAGGACACTATACATTGGCTGTCTAAGTGTGATGGGGTAACACTGCTTGGCTGTCCAAATGTGTATGGGTAACACTGCATTGGCTGCCTCGGTGTTTGAGGGTAACACTGCATTGGCTTCCTCAATATTTGAGGGTAACACTGCATTGGCTTTCTCAATATTTGAGGGTAACACTGCATGGGCTGTGTGTGAGGGTAACACTGCACTGGCTGTCATATTACTGAGTCAGGGATAAAAACATTTTATTATACGTCAATATATCCTTCAATGCAAAACTCTCATATAACTAAAATGTGATATGATGATATATTACCCCCAGAATGAGCTTTCGTGTGAATATATCAGGATACATCACCCTCAAAATGAGCTTCCATGTGAATATATCAAGATATATCGCCTGAAATATATATGTATCATTATGTATATATTTTAATTGTAGAATTAACTAATATTGTACTTCTAAAGTTTGTTTTCGGCATAATTAAATAATTAAGACATGACTGTCGGGGTGCTGGAGGATATTGTCACCCCTTGAACTGGCATATTTAACCCTTGGTTGCGCCTCGGGGTAAATATACCAATTCTCGCGTTGAAAATATCCCCAATCATCCCGACAGGCATGTGTTATTATGTCTCCCCCCATATTTATATGGGGGAGACTAAAACAATAGTTGTCTGTCTGTCCGTCTGTCCGTCCGTCTGTCCGTCTGTCTGTCACACTTTTTGTCCGGACGATAACTTCAATATGCCTGATGCCAGTTGATTTAAACTTCATATATGGAAAGAGCATAATGAGAGGAAGTGTCATGCACAAGGTCCATAACTCTGGCTTCACTAATATTGGAGTTATTGCCCTTTGTAAAAAAAATCACACTTTTTTGTCCGGACGATAACTCCTATATGGCTCATGCCAGTGGATTGAAACTTCATATATGGAAAGATCAGGACGAGAGGAAGTGTCATGCACAAGGTCCATAACTCTGGCTTCACTAATATTGGAGTTATTGCCCTTTGTAAAAAATATCATAATTTTTTGTCCGGACAATAACTTCAATATGCCTGATGCCAGTTGATTGAAACTTCATATATGGAAAGAGCATGATGAGAGGAAGTGTCATGCAGAAGGTACATAACTCTGGCTTCACTAATATAGGAGTTATTGCCCTTTGTAAAAAAAATCACACTTTTTTGTCCGGACGATAACTTCTATATGGCTCATGCCATTGGATTAAAACTTCATATATGGAAAGATCATAAAGAGAGGAAGTGTCATGCACAAGGTCCATAACTCTGGCTTCACTAATATTGGAGTTATTGCCCTTTGTAAAAAAAATCACAATTTTTTGTCCGGATGATTACTCCTATGTGACACATGCCATTGGAGTGAAACTTCATACATGGAACGATCATGATAAGAGAAAGTGTCATGCATAAGATCTATAACTCGAGCTTCAATAAATTTAGAGTTATTGCCCCTTGTACATTTGTTTAATTCTTTCTTGTCCGGACGATAACTCCTACATGGCTATTGCCATCGTATTGAAACTTCATGCATGGAAAGAGCATGATGAGAGAAAGTGTCATGAACAAGGGCCATAATTCTGGCTTCAATACTTTTGGAGTTATTGCCCTTTGTTACATTTTTTGGCCGATCAATAACTCCTGTTCGACTGATGCTATTGGAATGACATTTTATTTTTGGAAAGAGCATGTTGAAAGTAAGTGTCATGCACAAGGGCCATAAATCTGGTATCAGTATTTTTGGAGTTATTAGCTGTTATCATTTTCTTCTTGAAAAATGTAGTGTGGAAAACGCATAATGAGGGGAAGTATCATTCATCAAGACCATAACATTTTTAGTGATTTCCCTTTACATATTGTTTTTATTAGAGGGGAGACATCCGTTTTTGTGACAAAAACCTCTAGTTATATATTATTATACCTTGAGTGATTTTCCTATACAAATGTTCCATATACCTGCCTTGAAACAATTTGTTCTGTTTCATGCAACAGTATCTCGTGCTGGCAACATTACGTCTAGATCAGTGAACGCTTATTAAATTGTGTGCGTGAACTCATCGACTGACGTCATCCGACGCTTGCAATTTGATCACCAAACGTAATTTTTACATTTTTATTTTGTTTTTTATCGTTTAATAATTTGAGAAATGTCGCGATTACGACTATTTCGGAGGAGGATCTCTCTAAATGGGACAGTAAAAATACTCTACCAGTACCTAACGTATAATGAATAGAAGTGTAAAGCAGTTTCATGACTTTAAGCACCAATTATAACTTTTGTTTCAAACTGTTCATTCTTGTCAATGCATGCATGTGTCTGCTGAAGAAATTGATTATGATGTTCGGTATAATAAAATCGTATTGTTAACATTGCCGACATTGTCGGGTTGACAATACGTGTTGTCGCCCTCCATAAGATGTGATATTTATAGTGAATACTGCCGTAAAATTCACGACGGCTTAAATTCCGATCTGAATGCTTTGCTTATTTTATTTACTTAATATTTGCTCTATGACAAAAGCGGGTGTTAACAATTTACTAGGGACCTGTTTTACTCAGGATCATCGTAAGTCCTAATTTACGACAACCGCTCCTACTCGTTCAGCAAAGTTTGTAGAGGATATTCTAATAGTAATCAAGGCTAACTTCGTATAACAGACATCATCGTAGGTTCGAACATACGACGAGTGCAACTGCCAATTTATGCTAATTCAGTCGTACGATTTTTAGGTTAGAAGGCCCAGCTATTCAGGCAATTATCAAATAGACAGTAAACAGCTGAACGCTACAACCTAAAATTCCATCCGACTTATCTCATCTAGGGAGTTTTCCACGCAATTAAACATTGTTCGTGTACAAAAAATTGCATCCTCTCTATAAAACGCACCATCGATTCAAAGAATGATGCTATAATTACTGTATGTTTATGGATGTCTGTTTCTGTTTGACAATATATCGATGAGTCTCTCAATGAAAGAAACAAGAAAAGTATTATTTTCCAGACTAAGGTTATAAAAACGTCAAGTTGATTGTACCTATCAACTGAAGACGCCAGCTATTTTGCACAGGCAATTTTGTTAGTGATTTACATCGGTTATTTCTTTGGCTTCCAAGCTAAAGCACGTTCAAGTGAATATAAGCTAATATAATAATATTACGGTTTGGTCTGGTGAAATAATGAAACCAGCTTTTAAACGTGAAAATCACTATAATGGTATATAGGAAACCCATGCTGAAGAGACCCATTAATGAATAACCATATATGTTTTAAAAGCAAGTAGTTGCTTGGTGTAGAATGAAAGTAATGCAGACACCTCCTGCATAAACTTTATTCATAACTTTCGTCCTGCATTAAGCTACCACCTACCTTCAGTTCCAAGGATTAAACTTCTTCTATTGACTGTTCGTATCAGAGGGGGTTCATTGTATTTGCGTGCCACATTCACCCAAAATAAACATGCAGGCAAATGGGAAATCAGTGATAACAATTCGAAAGTTACAGAATCAATTATATCCTTAGATATGTGTTAATAAACTCTTATGGCAAATTATGTTTCAGAACGTGTTTGATGTGAGACGACACCCTGTTTTCTATCCTAATCTATATTAAATATGGATACAGTGGGTAAGATGTGTATAAATAAGTATATCCATATATCGTATATATAAACGCCTTTTCATACCCTTGCAAAAAAGGGATAGACATTGACCAGACGTTCCTGATAGGAGCTGTCTGATCAGGATTCCTGATAGGAGCTGTCTGATCAGGGTTCCTGATAGGAGCTGTCTGATCAGGGTAGTTTATGTTTGTTTATGAAAATATATATCTGACTCTACAGTTTCTACCAATACCAAGCACCCTGTGTACATATGCCATTATAAAGATTCAACTAATAAATACGGTTATTATCCTCCCAATTTGACCTGAGACTCGATTAAGTTTCGGCGTGATTATCGGGATTGTTCGTAATACTCTGTGACAAAATATAGCAAACCAAAAGCCGGTAATAATCATGTTCCACGAGGATTGTATTCTTATAGCGCATTATTTTACCTTCGGAAATGTTTCCGAATATTACCGACGATAATACACGGAATATGCATGAGTCTCAGGTCAATTTGGGAGGATAATATAACAGTTCCGTCTATGTATTTTGTTTATATCGATGTGTTCACACTTTTCACGTGCATCAATGGTTTCTTCATTTCTCCAGAAAACCCATAGCTGCGACTACTCGTTAGAGTAACAACCAGGGGTTTGGTGGAGAAATAAAGACATTGTAATGAGTAGGTCCAACCCATGGTTTGGTGGAGAAATAAGGAAAATTGTAACGAGTAGTTATAGTCAGGGGTTTGGTGGAGAAATAAAGACATTGTAACGAGTAGGTCCAGCCCAGGGTTTGGTGGAGAAATAAGGAAAATTGTAACGAGTAGTTATAGTCTGGGGTTTGGAGGAGACATAAAGACATTGTAACGAGTAGTTACGACCTGCGGTTTGGTAGAAGAATAAAGACAATGTAACGAATAGTTAAAGCCTGGGTTTGGTGGAGAAATAAGGACATTGTAATGAGTATTTACAGCCTGGGGTTTGGTGGAGAAATAAAAACATTGAAACGAGTAGTTACGACCTTGGGTTTGGTAGAGGAATAAAGACATTGAAACGAATAGTTAAAGCCTGGGATTTGGTGAAGAAATAAGGGAAGGGACATTGTAACGAGTAGTTACAGCCTGGGGCTTGGCGGAGAAATAAAGACATTGTAACGAGTCGTTACAAGATGGAGTTTGATGGAGAAATAAGAGTAGTTACAACACTGGGGTTGGTGGAAAAATAAGGGACATTGTGACAAGTTGTTACAGCCTTGGGTTTGATTGAGAAATGAAGACATCGTAACCAATAGTTATAACCTGGGGTTTGATGGACACATAAGAGACATTCTCACGAGTAGTTATAACCTGGGGTTTGGTGGAGAAATAAAGTGCGTCTGCAATGCTGTTTAGAAACGGTGACGGCATTATATGTTTCATATCTGTACTATTTCGTTTGCGTCGTACCCTTTATTACATTTCTACAGTTACTCTGTTTGCAGCTCAATCATTGAGTACACTAGCGATAGGTGGATACAGTTTGTTTCACTTAAATGTTTTTGTTTTACATGCACTTTATCACTGTATTTGCCATCGCTGTTGTTGTAGATTAGTTGGAGAGAGTATACGTTCATTTACACTGTTTGTCTTTTAGGGTGGGGATGGAATAAGTGTGAGGTTGGGCGCCCCAAAACCGGTTTAACCCCCCCCCCCCCAGTGACTTTGTCACTGACCGTTCCAAGGAGGTACTTCCATCTTCCCCCTATTGTATGTTTGTTTTACCTTTGTGCGTCTCTTTATGTTTTTGGTAGTTATGTACATTTGCTGTATTTTCTTGTTTTGCTGTTTGGTCGGCTGTTTGTTTTGTATGTGGTGTTTCTTGCATGACTCATATTTGTACTTTGAGCTAGTTTTCAAAAAACGCAGAGAAGATAAGCACGGGTCTCTACACACTTGTATTAACAGCAAAAAATACAGTCTGATTTAACGTGCAAGTAATCACATTTACTCATTCAACCTTCAAGGTGCTACAAAAACTATCAAACTGCCAAGAACATATTACTTTACATTTTTATTTTTACCGATAACTAATAAATAAATAAACATTGTTCATTCTGAGCCTTCGGATACATACAATGTGGTATGACATGCCAAGACGGTCTACACAGTTAACAATGTGGTATGACGTATCAAGACGGTCTACATATTGACAACCAGTTAACAATGTGGTATGGTATATCAAGACAGTCTACACATTTACAACTAGTTAACGTGTAATTACTGTTGTAACTGTTGTAATCAGTGACAACTCAAGTGAAATGTATTGATACGCGGATTGTATGTTTTTCATAAAATTAAATGAAATTAATGTCGGAAATGAAGTAGTCTAGTTATAAGAAGGCGAAAAAATTTCTGTTCATTAGAACCTACACAGGAATTCTAGAATATAGGAATTTATATACTTCTAGGCAGGTGACTGCTTAATGAAGGGTGAATGGCATACAGAACTCGCATAGACGAGCTTTCTGCATGACTTTCATCCTTCATTAAGATGTTACCAGTCCTGTCTACAAGACTGGTTTAGATGGTTTTACTGTATGCTAAATAGGACATACGCATTATGTTTATACCCATCTAGTTATCACTGACCACATGTCACAATGCAACAGGTCAATATACAGTATTGTAAGAGACCTTTTACTTTGTAAGCACAGGAGTTTTTAAAACAGGTGGCTGTTAATGCAGGGTGGATGGTCTGCAGGCAGCTTCCTACATTACTTTTGTCCCGCATTAAGCTACTAGCTTCCGTAGAAACATATTTCTTTCGAGCGGTCAATTCATTAGATTTAATTGATGTTAATTGTTATCCTTGTAATACCAGTATCGTTATTTAATTTGTACATTTTGTGTCGAAGTGTTGGTTTCGTTCGGACATTGAACCAATTAAACAATGCAATACTTGATTATTGCCGGTTAATTACTGTTTTATAATAATTCATACAAACAAAATTAAACGTCATACTACAAGAGAATCTCGCTAAAGCGACCACCTAAATTATTAACATAGGAGTCTTTAAAAAGCAGGTGGCTGCTTAATAAAGGATAAACGTGATGCATAACCACCTGTGTTACATATCTAACATCGACATGTTTCGCGTGGTCGTATTAGACATACTTGACTGTATAAAGAATGTTTGAGTAAGCATGTGATCATATATTTACATAAGTTCTCTTTCAGATCAATGGTTTGCATTCGTTTGTTTTGTAACTATATATAAAGTTTTATCCGGTGTGTATGCCAGTAGTGAAATGGAATAATGCATGTTTTAGGTATGACGTATATATTAAAGATAATCACCAGATATGTTTATTTCTTAATTAGAATACCCTGACATATCTTCAACACATGAATGCAATATTCTTGATGAAATACGAGTCCTGGACTTCGTTTAGAATTTAATACAGGGTCAAATTAAAGAAAGTAATAACAAACAGCTCAAATATGCACAAATAGCAAACCTTCTCTTTCTTTCATAGACTAATATTTTATGCAACTTGTTCCAGATATTAGATATTCGTTTTACTGTAAAAATACTAATTCTATATTATGCAATGTTTTGTGTAAGAAGTGTAATATATATACATAAAGAATTATATTGTATTTGATTTCAGAATAAGTTTTCGAACAAGCACATCACAAACGTCTTAAATACAAAGAAAATATATAATATATATCTCTTTAACTTTTGATTAAAGAAACAACGCGTGCTGCGAAATTGTTGTGTAAACATGCTGACTTGCTAAAAATGGTGTCTGTGTATGTGCATAATTTGGTCTGTCAGTTCCATGTGAAATCAAATTAGTTTTTTTTATCAAAATATCAAAATTAAATTGCAAAATGAGCCAAACTAGATGGTTCAATTGGGTTCATATATTCTCGTTTGAGAGTGTTCTCCGGAATATGTTGATAGAAACACTGCCCACTATTACTCTTTATGCAAAATATTAGCTTTATTTATCTTTAGATAGACTTTTCAGTTAGGTTCAAACTGAAACACAATGTGGTATGGCAAATACGTATAGATGTCATATTTATCACAACATACATTCAATTGTTCAAGTATCACCATTGTACGGTACGATATCTCACATACTACAACGAACTATGAACGCACTCAATGATTTCTCTAGGCCATCCTTTTCAACCAAATCAGCTTTTCCAAATACCATAAGCTGGCACCATATCCGCTGCGATCAGCATTCGTGGCTAAATAAAAGCCAAACTGCTTTACTTTACTCATCCAATTCAGCATTGGTGGCTACATGAAAGACAAAATGCTGTACTTTACCCATCCGATTTGCTTTTATTTCTCTTCAGCTAGTTCCACCTGGTTTTGAACTTTCAGTTAATCCAACACTAGGATCAGAACATTCACTTACGGAATTTTTCGGCACTCGGTCTAAACGAACATATTCTTTGTCACAGGAAATGAACACCCGCTGGCCACAACCGTTGGCAACATTTTCATTTGTATCCGTGTTTTTAATATCCTCATAATCAAATCTATTTCTATGTCCGTTGAGATATGGTTTGTTTGACCTTGGTGCCCGCACTGTACGCGTGTGATACGTTCCTCCTATTTTGGCAGCCTGCTTATACAGACTCTGTCGTCTAAAAACCACTGTCTCGTATGTAGAGCCACTAGAATGCCGTGGAAGCATTCTGGTGAGGCAAACACAACAGGGAAACCACATGTAGAATAACGTTACCAAATCCGCCTGAAAATAAAATTGTAATTATACCAACTATACAACAAATATAAATAACTATAAATGTATCATTAATAGTGGTAACAGTCTATTATTTTACTTATTTCCACGTGCATCAGTGAGTATAGCATATCGATAGAATTATATTAATTTCAATTACGATACTGAATGTTGAAAAACACTTGGTAAAATACACCGACTAATTATGTCTCTATTAAGGCCGTTAATTGGGTTTAATAGGAACCGTCTGATCTGGGTCTACTCTCTTGAAAATGTGTTGGACTTTGATATCTCGAACTGGGATAACTCGAAGTGAATGTTCGATTCTACCAAAATTTACAAAATAGAATTATTCTAACATGTATCATTGTGCAAATCTAGAAACACGTGTGACAGCTTAATGCACATCGAAAGTAATTCTGAATGCTCATATACGAGCTTTCAGTATTAATGTAAATCTGCTTTAGGCTGTGAACTTTAAAAATTGTTCAGCTTAGAAATGAGATAACTCGAAGTAATTTGTATTGTCTCCTGAAGTCCGAGGTATCGAAATTCAATTGTACGTAGAGAGGAGTATTTATGGATTAAATGGTAAATCGAAATTGAATGGTCTACAATAAGCAAAATAAAGGCGAATCATTATGGAAATGTAACATATGTTGATGAAGAATTAAAATAGCAAACATGAGAGATATTAACCCTTATAAACATTTTATTTAACGTGCCTAACATGGGCCCCAGACGCGTTTAACCTGTGTCCAGTATTTAAAAACAAGTGCAGCTAAAGCGAAGTTGGATAAATGTGCATTCAAAGGATTGGATTGTACAGGCATACACATGTTAAGTTATTTGACATCTGCTTATGTGCAATATGTAACAAAACTGCGTCGAGCAAAGTACGCATGCACCAATTTATGGTATTCACAATACAGAGAACGAGGACACCAATGCTTGAAATGGTGTATGAATGATTAGCAGGTAACTGCCTAATTTACTTCTGACGGAAGTTCTTCCCAAAGCTCAATTAAGTAGGCAATATTTATAAGTCAAAGGCAATTTGTTTGTTTGTTTATACCTTGGTTTTACGTCGCGTGGACAGTATTTCAGTGATATCGAGAGGTGACACTAATAAAAGATTGCGGGAGACCCCAGAGCTCTACTTGGTAGAATCAAGACATAAAGACAGAAAATTACTTTCTTTCTAAGGAAGTTTTAAGAGGATATACTGCATTACTTTCCGATACACACATAATGTGTGACAACCTGTGCAGACCATGATCATGGGCTGCGTAAAAACGCGGATGCTGGTCTGGGTCCACCATGTTGGCAATGTTATGACATCCGTTCTCGGAGTAAAGCTCATATACCATTTAAATAATTCACAAACATCATCCTATATCAACAGGTCATATATTACATAGCTTTGATAGTTGTGTCTGTAAGTAGCTAATACTTACCCTAAAACTTTCGTTTGTAAAACCATATATAATTGGATTAGCGAAACTGTTGGACATGGCCAACCAGTGACAACTGATGAACAACTTTGTTAACGTCTCCATCGAGAATAATGTTGTAAACGCTGGATAGAAGTCTATCAGAAGCGTAAACAAGTGGAGAGGAAGCCAGCACACGCCAAACATAGCCACAACGATGACCAGCATCTTGACTACCTGAAACGAGAAAACAAACATTTATATTACAATCAGGGCCATAGATAAAGGTGGGTATTCACGTACAAAAGTCAGCATTCGGAGTCGCTTCGGAAAGTGTCACAAGATACAGTTTTACAGGAGAAATAAAGGCGCTGATCTTAAACAAGTTTCAATGTAATTATAGAATATCTGAATGTAGATATCATTTATCACATAACGCTATTGTATCCAGGTTAATGTTACGGGTATGTTCTTATACCAAATTCTATTAATACAGACCAGTCGAATTGCTTTCAGGAACCTGGGCAGTTTTGTTAATTGAGTCATGTGGCAAATATATAATTCTTGATGGTTCATATCAACTTGTTTCTAGAAACACATATGACAAAAGGAAACTAACACGGCTTGACAATGCCCAATTTACAGCACGGTCAGAGTACTGTTGTAGTATATTTATCGTAAAACCTAATGTTTAGACCTTTTGTCAATGAATATTAGGTTTAACCGATTCCCTAATAAGCTATTTTAGATCCAACCTTTTTAAATAAAAAGAAGCATTAACTAGAGAAACGGAATTTTTTTGAATTTTGTAATTTGAAACCATTGTGATAAATAGAGCATTTGCTCCTATAGGAGCAAATGCTCTATTTATCACAATGGTTTCACAAAGTGACTTTAACAGAGTCGTCAAAAGTCGTCAATATCAGGGAATGGGTTAAGAAAAGAATTACTGTATTGATATTAACCCTTCTCTTGCTGAATTTTTAAAATACATTTCTCCTTCTTTACCCATGCCCTGTTGTATAATTACATATATCTTTACTGTGTACAAGTATTTCGCTGTGCAATCACTGCTGTGGGGTGCACTGGTTGCACAATCAACTTGTAAATAGTGCAGACCCTGCTGAGACAGCTCCTGCATGAACTGTCTCATCTGAATCTTCACTATTTACAGGTAGGTATATTGACGTGAATAGCAAGCGAAGGGTTAAAGAATTGGTGTTTGATAGTTACACATGAACACTAACTTATTTCACTGTGATAGAACTTACATAATCATGTTTAGACGTTTCCTACAGGACATGTCTGATCTGGACCAACTCAGTTTACAAAGGTGCCAAGAGTTGTCAATATGATGGAAATAGTTACGGTCTCTCTACATTATTCGTTAGCCTGTAGAGCATATACATGTAGTCCATAAATGTAAATTGTCTTCAATTCAGATTTTGAAAGATGTTTTTTTTCCATTTCTTTTCAAATACTAAATAAGGATGTCAAACAGTTTGAATACTAAATAGACGATGTGTTCATCTACGACTCGTGTGGATCCAAAATAAGTGTAACGGAAAAGATTGATCCGTCAGTAGCATGCTAGAGGGTGAGTAGAAGCTAAACCGCTTATGTAGTATTGTGGTGTATACATCCATGGCGCATATACAACAACAACATTCATTGCCATGGTCAACATGGATAAACACGCTCAACAATCCATACGTTACACAAAACTAATCATTGCTCAATGTCAATCGTAGGTTTTAGTGTCTAGATATCAGAAAGATAGATCAAGCGTATAATTCAAAACATAAAACCGTCAATACTCCATCAAACCCCAATTTGTAACCACTGCTCCTCGATGTCATTCTAAAGACTTTTAAGAGTGATGTAGAAATAGAAGCTAGTCGTTGTTTATTAACTTGCTTAAATGCTATCACGCATTGGATTAGTTTTTTTCTTCACAAAATTTACCGTTACATGGACATACTCAAGCCATTTCCAGGGACATCATACCAGATATCTGTCAGACTGTACTTATATACTAACATTCCATTGATTCGGGACATTTTCTGGCACTTGTTTACCAATGGCAACCTTTTTGCACGTCTTCAGTATGTGACAATGTCCTAGTTATATTTCTATAGGGAATACTAGTCACACTTACTCATACTAAATATTCACTCAAGAAGGCATGACCGCAATTTGCACCGATATCAGCTGTTAGCTGTCCATGTAAATGGCGTTTCTCCAGCGAAACGTGCTTTACACAAACAACAAATCAGTGCGCGGTTCCTGATATAAGACGCCACCATAGCTTGAATACATTTTCCATAAAATAAATTCAGAATCGACATAATATGAATCTGTGTTTATAATAAAATAACACAGTTTACTCTAAGTTGAAAAGTAAGTAACATCAAGATGACTTTGAAAATAACAGTTTGACGTAATACTCGAAACACTAAAAAACTGTCTTACGTGAACTTTCAAAAGAAGTTTAAAAGCACAATGAAAGTTGTGAAGAAAGCTCTTTAAGAGGTTTTTTCTGCATTACTTTCGTTCCGCATTAGCCCATTCCCTCAAAGACCCAGTTCATTTGAATAAATCTGTTGAAAGAGAGCATTTATTCGAAACAAGGAAAGTTTTAGAATATTATTGTTTTGAAATCATTGTGATATATATATCTATTTTTCACAACGGTCTTCAAAACACGACATTTACAGAGGCATCAAAAGGCGTCAGCATAGATTTGTTTAGATTCTCAAAAGTGTTAATGAATGTTATGCTTTATAAAGGCTCAACTTAATAAAAAAAAAAGTACAGTTCGATACAACAGTTACGCATAGTGTCACATAATGACACACAATCTGTACAATATACAGTAAACCCTCCCTATAACGACCACTAAATTATGTTAATTGGTTATTTAGGGCAAGTGGCTGCTTAAAGCAAGGTTAAAGTAAAACAGAACGCTCCTATAGGAGCGTTCTGTTCTACCTTCACCTTGCTTTAAGCACCTGCCACCTGCCATTTACACAAAATACGTTAGTGGCCCTTATGGAGAGGTTTTACTGTGTATATATATATATATAATGTCATTCTACAATTAGTTATATGGTTTCCTGCAGTTCTTTGAAGTATAATAAATATGTTACACGCTTATTTCCATAATACTTAACAGCAATTTATTCCCTGCTGGTTTTTCTCATCCAAGAATAAATCAAGTATCACTGTATAATGTGACCTTCCTTTTGAACACTACGGTATTGGCAAACTGTCGAATGCAAGCTGTGCAGACTGCTTCAACTCTCAAAACACACGCGACTTACAAGAGTATGTGTCAGCGCGTCGTAATGAGAACTGTGTGGAGTCTTATCTGGATCCACACACTGCATGATTGTATTCATTGTCTAAATATAATGTATCCATCTCACATAGCCTGTCTCAGTTAAATCCTGACTGATTCAATTATTCTATGCAATAAGACATTGATCTTGCTCTTATCCGACTATCCGCTCACATGTTGCAAACAGTTTGGATCTAGATTAGATACATCTCATCAGGATCCACACTGTTTGACACTCGCTCAATACTTTCTCAAAAGCTTCATCGAATCGGAGGTAGTCAAACCTGCATAACCCAAATTTTAGCAGACATTTTTTCTCACAGCGGGGTGCGTGTGATGAGTGCCAATACTAAATTCTATTAATCCTTGCAATGAGTTTAAATCCAGATGAAACGCCGAGTGGCAGGGCATCTGACCGGGGTTCAAACTGTTTGATTATTTGATTATATCTTCAGAAACAACTAGAAAAGAATCATTTTCTGAATATAAACAGGAAAAACATTTTCTATTTGCGAAACTTAAGTCCCGGCGGCAAAAGGTTGCGATGCACACGATAACGCCGGAGGAAAGCCTGTTTGCCAGTTTTTGAATCATGTAATTGATGTTCAGGTCAGTGATCACTTAACCCTTACCCAGCTAACCGCGATACTAGTCGCGTCCGCAAACAACGTACATCCACGTAGGGTGCCGAGTAACTCGGCGTCTCACCAGAATCCAAACTGTTCGACGGTTGGTCGACAGCTCCTCAAAGTAGTCATATATTGCTTCAGATCTGATTTTGAGCAGACATTTATTTAACAGCAGAGACAGGGTTAACTAGGCAGAAAAACATGACGATTGCATAGTTGAATGTATATAAACCTGTAACTAACCTACATTTCCTAGACAGTATGCTACTCTGAATTTTAAATGGAACGTCAGCATTGTTGTCCTTACATGTGATAGTGTACCTCTCAGAAAAGTGTCTGTACTTTATACTATATACGACAAATAGACAATTTAAATAATGTTGTCCGATTTAGTATTTCGCTACCAATGTCCTCCTAGATGAGTTTCCTGCATGACTTTCACTCTGCATTAAGCTGCCACCTGTTTGCAGGACTGATATTTACAGTAAATTGAATGTCCGAATTAGAGGGATTTTACTTTTTGAGTCTGAGCACGGTTTTATTCTCAAAAGTATTTTCCCAGTCATATTTTGACTACGGCTTACACAGCTCAGATACTATATAACCTGAAATCATACTAAAACATCAGATCGGACTGATTTTGACATAGTCTGGAGCTTTAGCATGATTTTGTACTCAAACTCGAATACGTTTTATAGGCACCAGGTCTGTTTTATGAACCATTGATAATTTAAACAGAAGTAAACTGAACGGGAATATAACGGTAATAGATTTCTAAAATGCATCAGTTTAGCGTATTAAAATAGCATTACCTTCTCCTCGCAAAAAGATACTGACAAGCTTGTTTTTCAATGTTTGAGAATATTTTGCAAAGATACCTTTAAGTCCGGCGACCGATATACATATATCACGTAGTGTTTAACCCATTTGCTCCCAGTCCATGCTTATATATTGGATTAGTCCATCTTTAATCTATGGGATGTCTGGTCTAAATTTTCATTTTTGTTCTGTTTTATATTGAATTTCCTATCAGCAAACAGTGTAGACTCTGATCAGACGCCGCATAATGCGGCGTCTGATCAGACTCTACACTGTTTGCCTACGTCCCATATATGGGATTGTTGGAACAAATGGGTTAAAAAGTTGAAAAAAATATTGCAATAAAATAGTTGTTCATATACATAGCCACATGCAAAACAGTTATCAGAAGAGCAAAAGTGTTGATGCAAACTATTCAAAACATTGTTAATATTTGCATAATCACCAAATGTGTATAGACACATGTGTAGTTATATAAATTGCATTAAACAGGGAAATACTGATGCCATACATTCAAATATGTATTAAGCAATCTCATATACATTATCTGATCTTAATCTTAATCTGATGAATAGTTAAAACTAGCTCTACCCTTCCGAATATTAATTAAACAAAATACGTTGATTCAAAAGGTGTCATTGGCGAACATGAATTAAATGACAAAAAGTGAAGACCCTGATTAAAGGGATCCTTTATGAGCCGTTTGACATGGGTCTACACTGTTCATAAAGGCATTTTATACGCAGTTCCCGCATATTCAAGATTAAAGAATGTTAAATAATACAAAGCTGCACGTGAAAATGCTGCTTATATACCTATTGCGACTGTAATAAAAATAACAATATTCATAATGCTGTAATAAATGTAGTAATTAAATTCTTGAGGAGTTTTTGCCTCGAATTAACCGCATCGGCAACATATCTGAACTGTGTTGTGGAAATGAATGGCTGTAAGATTCGGGTTGCCGCATACATTGAATTACGAATTATAATAAGTCTCGCACTGGCGACCACGTGACTTTACGACATAAGAAACTGTACACAAATGCGGTTACTTAATGTGATACAGAAAGCTCCGGTATGAACTTTCTGTATGCTTTTGTACTGCATTAAGCTACCACCTGCTTTTAAACAAATCCAAAATTAAAGGTACGTAGCAGCTTCTTAATACAGAATAATCAAAATATAGTGTCAATTTGAATGTAGTCAAAATCATACTTGCTGTACTAAAGTAAATTGAAATAAATTCTATTTTAACAAGGGTGTTTTTTTGGTTATATAATTATAAATCATGGCTGATTCCCATCAGCAGGTATGGTTACTAAACGCAATGCACAAGCATCTCAAATCAATACAAATTCTTGCTAGTAATTCTATCTACAGCTTGTTATTCACCCTTAATCTGCTCAATAATTAAAACTGGCTCCTTCTTTTCAGAAGATTAATTAAACAAAAAGCTGTATCAAAATAATTCACTGAAAAAACTATTATTATGACAAAAACAGTGCTGATCCTGATCAAATTTGCTCCCTCAGAAGCCCTTTGACCTGGGTTTACACCGTTTGCAAATGTCTTATATATTTTATTCCTGCAATTTAAGGGTGAAGCGAGTCTGTTAAGAACATTAATTTCCAATCATTTCTTGGAAAAATCATTTTAGCATTACGCCACTGAGTGTCTAATACAAGTATGTGAGATAGTTACTGCAACACATCGCAAGCATGGACGAAGTTTATTGTTATTGTATGGTAATATCGGTAAAGAATCTACTGCATTACACTCCAGAAACAAAAACAGACAGGAAATATTTCATTCATTAGCGCTAAGTGATATATGCATGTGAGTTATTGTTTGATCATTAGTAGCATCGGGATAACGTCTTACTGTAGCATCAAAGTATACAAATACTAATTCGATATAATAACATACAGTCGGTATGTTTACTTGCATGAATGAAAGGAGAATAAATGGCAGGATCATCACTTGGAATGTCTGAGCTTGTTAGGAAAGCTGCAACCTTTTACATGTACACAAACGCATAAGCATGCGCATTCTTTGAAACATATTGTCTACATATTTTATTCTTACTATTATGGCTGAGCCCCGAGGCTATACAAAGTTTGAGTTCCAATCTGAATTCATTCTCAAGTATCTGATTGGACAGAGTTTGAGCTTCACTCAAACTCTGAACTCGGACCTAAAATAATAGGGTCCTGACTGAGCGAGATGTTGCGTGCTGACTAGACTATTTCTATCTTTGTAATTACATTAAAACCTCTCTTAACCAGAATTATAGTACAGAAGAATTTATATATTTTAGGCAGGTGACTGCTTAATGCAGGGTGAAAGTCATGCAGAAAGCTCCTCTATGAGCTTTCTGCATGACTTCAACCCTGCATTAAGCTGTCACCTGTCCCCAAGACCGATATTTATACTAAATTTAACGTCCGATTAAGAGAGGTTTTACTGTACAAAGTGTACACGGATCCGCTGTGTGAAAGCTTCATGAATTTGTCCTGAAGTTGGGGATTTAAATGGTGCAATATGTAGTGAATTATGTGTGAATTATATGACTTTGTGTATTGATAAAAAATTATTAATCTGAATAGGAAATAGAGAAACACCATTTAGACATGCCCGAGGTATCCGATCTATTTGACAGAGTGTGTGAGGAGTAGGTGACAATAAGAATGTTATGATTTTGTAATTTTGAAACGGACAAAGTTTAATATTGGTAAACGTTGTATCAGCATGGTCAATGTTAATCATTTCACCTGACGCGTGCACTTTAAACGATTTGTAAATACAATATGTAGTGAAACCTCTCTAAATCGGAACTCTAGTAGATAAGATTTCAGATACAATTAGGCAGGTGGCTGCTTAAAGCAGGGTGAAAGTCATGCATAAAGCTCCTAGAGGAGCTTTCTGCATGACTTTTACCCTGCATTAAGCTGCCACCTGTCTCCAAGATAGATATTTACACTATATTTAACGTCCGGTTTAGAGAGGTTTTACTGTATACTGATGTTTCCTTTAATATGTTGTTGATAACGATGGTACTTCTACACCGTCTATTTACTACACGCACTAATGCCAAGTGGTAAACAGATTGGATCCTGATGAGTCAACGACTTACTCGACGTCTCATCACGATCCAGCAGTGCAGCTGTTTGACACCAAGTTTGTTGTTCGGTGTACACATTGCTTATAGCTTGCATTTTGAAAATGTATTGGATGAAAAATCGTGTAAAACAATTTGCTCATCCGTCTAAGGGTTATACAATGTACGCTATACGAAAACACTCAACACAATACAGTAAAACCCCTCTTAACCGGAATACTTGTAGAGAAGAAATTAGATACTTTTTGGCAGGTGTCTGCTTAATGCAGGGTGAAAGTCACACAGAAGGAGCTTTCTGCATGATTTTTACCCTGCAGTAAGTTGTCACATGTTTCCAAGACCGATATTTATACAAAACGTCCGGTTTAAAGAGGAGTTACTGTATATTGATGTCTCAAATGTTTTGATTCAACCGAGGCACCCAACAATGCATAGCTTAACCCTTTCAAATGGACTATTCCAAAATTCAAACAGGTCAAACTTACGGTGAATATTTAGAGATTTTTCTAAAGAAATGTAACATGATAAACAGTGCAGACCCTGATGAGAGGGTTCCCTACGGGAGGCGTCTAGTCCGTGTCTACTATGTATGCAAAAGCGTTTGTATGAGAGAAAGGGTTATAACAGAGCATAGAGGTTGCATGACTGCCTAGGATTTCATCAGGTATTAAACATTCTTACGTTACGAAACTGAGAAATGGTTGAAAAGTCTTCGGAGACTACTAACGCACGTATAAGCCCGTATTGGGTTTGGTTTATTGCTATACTAAAGAAGGATACATCACTCGATGACGTCAACTACGACCTAGTTTAAATGCATATATTAACAGCTCAGACATTTATTGTAATGCACTTGTAGAATTACAGACCGAACCATTATAATGATACATAATTGAACTGTAATTAGCATAAGCTTTTAAACTTTAAACTTGAGACAATCACTATCCCCTACATACTTATACTGGCAGTTTCTTTGAAACACAGTACTATAATATAGTTATTAAAAAGTACAACACTACTCACGAACCCCCCCCCCCCCCCCCACACACACACACACACACCTCTAACACCGGCTTAACCCTTTACCTGATAGAAGCGGCTTTTAGCGTGTTTGATTTATTCCTCCGCGGAAGAAAATAGTTCAAATTCATACAGTCATGAACATATTGCATAATAAATATTTTCTATATCCTAGTAGGTGGTAGCATAAAGCAGGCTGAAAGTAAAGCAGAATGCGCCTTAAGGCGCATTCTGCTTTACTTTCAACCTGCTTTAAGTGGTCATATGTCTTCAAAACTAGAAACAGGCTATTAGGTAAAGGCTTAAGTGGTATTCAAGTTTCATGACTAATAACATCGAGACTAATTATCCCGAAGAACCAGAAAATATAACAATACTGAGACTGAAGTTGGGTCAATAAAGTTAGATCAATTATTATGCACTTAATTACAATGGCAAATAATGCAGACCGATATGAGACAGCTCCTGTCGGAGCAGTCTCATGTGGCTTAACACTATTTACAAATGCAGATATACACGCTAGTTGCATGGGAATGGTTAACGATTATTCAAAAATGATGTACATGTCAGTCAACATTATGTGGTAGACTAGGATGCATTTACAAATATAGGATACATTTGGGTCAGTTAGACGCACTGGAAAGATGTCTGATATTTGTTTTATAAAACACCGCCATCGAAATACATGCACTAATAACGTGACTCAGAAAGTTTTCCAAGACGAACAGAAGTTCAAATAAGATTTATAAAATTAAAACATTTTCAAGAATTGCTCGTTTATTTCTCTACCAAACCGTACGTTGTGACCACTCTGTAAATCGTCTCTTTGATAGATCTACTATTCTAAACCATGATCAGCACGTACGATTCGGTGGGTGGGGGATATAACGTGTTTTTTAATACGCACCTTTATCTGTTGCTCTCTAAAGCAAATTCAACATATTTCTAGAAATAAATGCGCACATTATAACATACTCTGTGAGTATCTCAAGTCTAACTCAGTGTAAGATTAAGAGTGTGGTAACAACAGAATCAACGGCAGAGAGAAACAGTTGATCTAGATAACACTAAGTGCTTATTAATAAAGTCATTGACGATGATGTGATGTTTATCCCAGCGTTAGATAAGGCCAACAATGAATATCGGACTGGGCATTATTCCAATGTTAAGTAGGGTCAGATATGAATATCCAGATGAGCTTTAGTATAGTGTTAAGATTCGCTATCATTATCATTTGCTGGCCGTAAATAACCACTGAGAACGTACAGATTATTACTGTGAAGTGCAACTGTATTTCATTGAGAGTCTGAATTGACCTACGATCATATTAATGAGACTAGATTTCGTCCCATAGAGACCAATAATTATATACTCACTGATATTCTGCCACTGTAAGTGAATAATATTCAAATATGATTAAGAAGTTTATAAAGTCACTATGAATGGGAATGTTGGCTATTGACAAACTTCAAAATCCTATCTGTTTCAATATAAGGTACATGTAGGCCCTGGTCGGACAGCTTCTACACGGAGTGTGTGATCTCAGTCTACTCTATTCCCAAAAACCCTCATAACGCTGAATTTAATTGTATGTTCCAAACTTTTAACAGGTCAAGTTTATGGTGCATATGTAGGGATTTTTCTAAAGAAAAGCGTAACATGACAGACGGTGAAGACCCTGATGATAGTGCTCCTCTGATCTACACTGTTTGCAAATGACATTAGTGACTCGTGTATCGCACTGTAAGGGTTAAAGAACATACCATTACTACAGAGAAAGGTTCTGTGGCTCACTTAATTGGCAAAATTGCAAAACGATTCTGTAACAGCATAAACAGTGTTAATAATTAGTAATGCTATATACAACAAGAAAAGCACAATACACCCGAGGAGAGTTAACTTCGTTACGAGAGAGTATTGTGTTTTACTTTATGCTTACCAAGTAATATCTACTTGGAACAAACATTGAATTAGCATCTCGTTCCATCTCGTTAGTTATATTAGTGCAACAGCTCACATCCACCAGCGAAAACAAATTGATCGTTAAAGAAAATGACATTGAATCAGCTGTGACAGTTTCGTGTATGTTGGTTTGTTTTTGTTAACCAACAATTACCAATGAATGTAGTAAATGTTGAACAGGTTCATTTTTTATTTTGTCTTCTGTGTAGCAGGTTTTGTTAGGTCGTTGACCCCACCTTTGTAAGAAGGGCTCTAAATACACAATTTAGAGAATTATCGCTTTTGGATTGTGCAATCTTATTAAAGATGAACCGGTTCATATTCAAATTGGCTTGAAATGTATATGGTAAAGACTGTTGAACTAGTGCTCCGTCTATTGCATACTCTAAGCTGACATGGAAGTGTGATCTTTCCCCAGTATCGACATATATCGCGGTTTAGTGTGATTTGCAAGTGCAAGCATTATTGAACATGGGTATTATGAGGTATAAGTAAGGCTTTTAACCCTTTCCCAGTTGAATGTTCGTATAGGAAATATTGACATCATGAATGTTTAGTAGCCGAAGTTTTATAATGTATGTACACGAGATTACTTTGACATACACTGTACAATCAGATCTACTACACTTTTCAAAAACACAGAGCAGAGACTGATCAGGATATTTGCTTATAAAACCTTCTAGTTGAGTCTGAGTTCGCTCTCAAGCTTTTGATTGGTCAGATTTGAGTTCTCAAGCTTTTGATTGGTCAGATTTGAGCCTTTGGCTCAAATCTGACCAATCAAAAGCTTGAGAATGAACTCAGACTCAACTAATATATGCGGAAAATGGTAAATAGAAAACTAGGTCATTGGCTGTGTGTTTGATCCTCACTATTGAATAAATGTGAATTTTAATGAGTTAAGCCACAATGTATACTGGTGCTGAGTCTTAATCGAAATGTTAAAAATCAAATCAAAGTTGCGTGCATGGGAATGTGGTTCCTTTGAACTATTTCAACAGTTAATTAGTCTAATTAACACTGTGCATACTGCTGTATTACGATTCTATCAGATAGTTAATTGGACGTGAAAAACTTAGGCTTACTATAAATAGGATAGACTGGCTGATGATTTTTATCAGTAGCTTTAGCTTTAGCATGTTGTACATTGGTCAACTTGTCTCCTACATTAGTTTCAGGTTCTCTACCACTGGTTAACAAGATGGTTTGAGACTTACTCGGTGTGTCATCACAAACTTTATATTCACCATATTGAAGTTAAAAGAATGCCAAAGTTTAGCCATTTACTTCAGAGATAGGCCTTATAACGCATTGGTACGCCTTTTAACTCTTTCGGTGTCAATGTCGCCTGTTGGCACCATTGAAAACAGTGCAGTCCCGGGTCAGATGCCGCTTTAAAAAGGCATCTGACCTGGGACTACACTGTTTTCTGTAATATTTTAGCCCAAGCATACAGGTTTTTAAAAACAAATGTTTTACTTATATACCTTTATTATTTAGTTTCGAATTATATTTAATATGAAAGTATTATTGCAGACGACACTTTTAAAGTTGGCGCCAAAAGAGTTAACGCATATGCGAACAGAGTGGACTTAGAACAGATTGCTCCTGTTGTTTGTTGCTTATGAATTAATATACAGTAAAACTTCGATTATTCGAACACTAAAATACGTATTATTATCGACCTTTAAGACAAGTGGCAGCTTAATGCATGGTGAACGTCATGCAGAAAGCTCCTCTAGGAGCTTTCTGCATGACTTTCACCATGCATTAAGCATCCACCTGCCTAAAAGGGTCTAAATTCTTCCATACCCAAAAATTCGGGTAATCGAGGTTTTACTGTAGTTGTGATCTTACAGTTTCTGTCACAGTAAAACCATTTTCATAATGCAACTTTATTATTTCAGTTTATGAATATTCATAGATTCATTATTTCTTAATTAATATTCACGGAGATGATGGTTCCAATCTGAGAATGATGTTATGCTAAACTTAAAACCTGAATCACAAGCTGATGGTGTTAATACGTTTTAATAAAACAAAATCTAGATATTTAGACGATATTTTGAATTTGGATAATCCTTATTTTGAAACTATGATTTCTTCAATTTACCCAAAAGAACTGACTTTAAAGAAAGCGAATCGTTCTGACAGTATGGCTTCCTTTTTAGATTGGAATCCTTCTATCACAAATGACAAAGTTTCTTCCAAAATATTCGATACAGGTGAAATTTTAATTTTAACGTTGTTTATTATCCTTTTCAAGATGGAGATGTGCCACGCTCTACATCTAATGGGGTTTATATTTCTCAATTTATTAGGTTCGCCCGAGCATGTTCTTTGTTAGATTTTAATAGTCGTATTTTAGTTGTAACTGATCGACGTCTTAACCCTGGTTCCCTGTTCTATGTTTATTTCAAATTCCAATGAATATTCATTAACAAAATAGTTATAAAGAAATATACAAGGTGGAACATTGTAGACATTTTAGAAAGCAAAGAAACAGATATATCAAATTATATTAGCAAACAGAGTAGACCCTGATCAGACGGCTCCTCTAGGAGCCGTCTAATCTGGGTCTACTATGTTTGCAAATGCGTGAAAACACGTTTATATAAGGGAATGGGTTAAGCAAGATTAGAGATATCATAAAATTCAGAAAACGTTTTTAAAATGTCATTATCGAAATCTACCTCATATTAGTAATATAATTGCTATCTAAGTACGTTATTACAGAAGAAATATTTAGTGGTGTAATCCACAAACTTAGGAAAGTCGGGATCATGTCCATTTTTATTTGTTTATTTAACGCATTAATACTTTTAAGAAGAACTGTTATGACCCCATTATATTGCAACGCACTAATACAAACGAACTTCTATGAAGTCATTAACCTTAACCCTTCGCTTGCTATTCACGTCAATATACCTACCTGTAATTAGTGAAGAATCAGATGGGTCCTGCAGGAGCTGTCTCATCAGGATCTGCACTATTTACAAGTTGATTAAGTTGATTGTGCAACCAGTGCACTCCACAGCAGCGATTGCACAGCGAAATACGTGTACACAGTAAAGATATATGTAATTATACAACAGGGCATGGGTAAAGAAGAAGAAATGTATTTTAAAATTCAGCAAGAGAAGGGTTAAAGATGAGAGTGTTCAGTTAACTTACTGTATTCACACCAGATCAAAGGTTAACCTAAACGTTCAAAAGATTACATGTTAGCATATTGCCCTGTATTAGAATACTACAGTAAAACCTCTCTTAACCGGCAGTTAAACTTAGTATGAATATCGGTCTTGGAGACAGGTGGCAGCTTAATGCAGGGTGAAAGTCATGCAGAAAGCTCCTAGAGGAGCTTTCTGTATGACTTTCACCCTGCATTAAGCAGCCACCTGCCTTAAAGTATCTAAATTATTATCTACTAGAATTCCGGTTAAGAGAGGTTATACTGTATTGTGTTTGTCTTAACCCTTCCAACACTGAAGTTTCAGAAGGACTATTAAAAAATTCAAACAGGTCAACCTTACCATTAATATTCGGTGTTTTATATATAAATAAATAATAAACAGTGCCGACCCTGGTGAGAGGGCTCCTCTAGAAGCCCTCTCGTCTGGCTCTACACTGCTTATGAAGGACATTGGTGGCTCGTTTCACATACTGAAAGGGTAAATGACACTTTTATTGAATATTTGAATGAAAGAAATAAAATTATTAAATAGAAATAATTACTCATATAGGTACACTTCATATCGTGTTACTAAATCATCAATTGTTGGCAGAACTGCATAAACATTAAAACAATTTGATGTTCGTTTAAGTGACATTATGTATTTTGTGGAGTGACACAGTGATATCCAAACACTATTGCATGAAATAAAGTACAGTTCTACTATCGACAGTTTAACTGTTACACAATTAGCGTGTAAATTCAGATCTATATATTTCCATAAGGAAACGGAGTAAACCCTGCCCTGGGTCTACTCTGTTTGCAAAGGCATGACAAATGCGTATTTGTGGAGTGAACTGTTAAACTGGTTGCATTCTGACCAGACGGTGCGTTTCTCTACAAAACGTTGGTATATTTTTTATAAATATATATCCGCAGATAAATACATTTAAACTATATAATGTAACGATATTGAACGTTTAATGGATCGGATCAGTGATGTAATTATATGATTGTCATCGTTCAGTCTTGAAGACTTTTGACTAGCGCCCTGAGAAGATAAACATTGTATTCTGTGGCTGTAGAGTCCAATCCTCGACTTGCACTCTCTCCCATAAACCAAACATGAGGAGACTGACGTCTCTGCGTCCGTAATCAGTTCTTGATAACTTGTCTTTCCGTTTGACCCTTTCCTCGCAATCAACCCTTCTCTTGCTGAATTTTAAAATACATTTTCCCTTCTTTACCCATGCCTTGTTGTATAAGTACATATATATTTCGCTGTGAAATCACTGCTGTGGAGTGCACTGGTTGCACAATCAACCTGTAAATAGTGCAGACCCAGATGAGACAGCTCCTGCAGGAGCTGTCTCATCTGGGTCTTCACTATTTACAGGTAGGTATATTGACGTGAATAGCAAGGGAAGGGTTAAGATGCTGCATCGCAATCTCTCCCTCTTTGAGACCAGCTTTTACGGTCTGTTTCCAAATCACTCTGTCACTTGTATATGTACATATTTAACTCTTTCGCTGCAAATGGCGAATACATGATGCTCTGCGCAAACATTTTTGATCCAGATGAGACGCCGGTTGATTCGGCATCACATAAGGATCCAAACTCTTTGATGTTGTGATTATGATTTTAAAAGAAAATTGAAGTTCTAACAAATGTAATTTGTAACAGATGACAAATCTCGCAGACATTACATGGCAGTGAAATCACTGGATTTAGTTGTGATGTTTTGTGATGCGTAGTGTTTGTGTTATTAGTCTGATTTAAATGTATATAATTACACATTTAAATGTATTTTCACATTTTATGTTTTACAATACATGTATGTATGTCTGGTATATAGGGGCCTCGTAAAGTGATATACATGTATAACTATGTGAATCATCATATTTAACTATAAAACTATAAACAACTACTACTACTACAACTACTATTACTAACCACTAACACTACTACTACAACTAAACTACTAATACTGCTACTGCTACTACTACTACTATTACTACTACTACTACTGCTACTACTACTACTACTACTACTACTACTACTACTACTACTACTATTACTACTACTACTACTATCGCTACTACTACTACTACCGCCACTACTACTTACTTCTACTACTACTTACACTACTACTACTACTACTACTACTACTACTACTACTTCTACTACTACTTCTACTACTCCTACTACTACTACTTCTACTACTATTACTACTACTACTACTACTACTACTACTACTACTACTACTACTACTACTACTACTACTACTACTACTACTACTATTACTACTACTACTACTACTACTACTACTACTACTACTACTACTACTACTACTACTACTACTATTCTTACTACTAGTATTATTACTACTAGTACTATTATTACTAGACAAAAGCAATGAGGATGATGTTAATTCGTTATAGGTTGTGAAGAAACTATCTTTTTCCAAGCTAAAGCGAATTCATAATTCCTAAACAATATGTGTTTCATAAATAATATATTTAATTTTAATATTTTAAATCATATGAAACAATATCAATGTTATCTGTTCTATCAAGGGAATGCTGGATGTTTACAACGCATGAGCATCTTTTACATGATGCAAAGACATATCAATTTATCTCGGGTAATAAATCTGGCATCATAACGGGCATTCGTTGCATATTTATTACACTGGTGTATCATATCGATAAGTATTTGTCTGTGATTGTATGTCAACATCTTTAGTTACGTAAACAGTAATGGGTATAAAACAATATCCATGATCAGTTTGTCGGAAACAAATTGTATATAATGTCCACAGATCTGCAGACATAGGTTCAGGATATAAACAAATCTCTAGACATTTTGCTGTATGTTTTATTGTATTGCGATAAAGTCGAGTAGTTTGATCTACTATGATATGAGGATATATCAAAAAAGGTTTTACACACGGGGATCTGAAAACAGGGACTTTCTCTATTATCTGTGATCTGCATTAAGCTACCACCTGTTTTTTAAACCCGGAATTGTACTTTTTTTTTAATTGTCGTATTAGCAAGACTTAACTGTACATCTGTTTATGTTTTAATGTCAGTCATTTGATAGAACTAAATAGATTGTATATATGCAATACACTGAAATCGTGCTCAAACAGTTTCAGTTGCTCTTTAACCCATTACCTCATAGGCTATATTTTTAGATACAACCTCTTAAAATAAATCTACCGAAAAGGAACATTAATTAGAGAAAATGAAAAAATAGAATTTTGTAGTTTGAAACCATTGTGATAAATAGAGCATTTGCTCCTATAGGAGCAAAAGCTCTTCTTATCACAATGGTTTCACAAAGTGACTTTTACCGAGTCTTCAAAAGTCGTCAATATGAGGGAACGGGTTAACCCTTTAACTCGTGAATATCTAAGCAAGAAAATATACAGCAATGGTTAAATTGTATCTATATTATTTCATACGCACACAGAAGATTCTGACAGAGCATTTTCTATAAGAGTAGTCCTGAATCCAAGCAATACAATGCAAATCGCGCATAGCGGGATGTGAGTTAACGCAGGTGGCAGCTTAATGCAGGGTGACATTCATACAGAGGAAGGTGTTTGCATACTTTACACCCAGCATTATTCAGCTACTTGTCAAAAAAGATCAGAAATCTAGGACAGAGAGTTACTAGGACAGAGTTGATACAGATAGTTCCTAGGGCACAGGTGATACAGATAGTAACTAGGGCAGAGGTGATACAGATAGTTCCTAGGACAGAGGTGATACAGAGAGTTCTTAGGGCAGAGCTGGTACAGAGAGTTACTAGGGCAGAGGTGATACAGAGAGTTCCTAGGGCAGAGGTGATACAGAGAGTTACCAGGGCAGAGGTGATACAGAGAGTTCCTAGGGCAAAGGTGATACAGACAGTTCCTAGGACAGGGATGATACAGAGAGTTACTACAGGATTTCGGTATCACTTTTGGCTTGCATTAAGTAAACATCAAGAATTATATTATAGAGAGAGACATAGAGAGACAGAGATAGAGATAGACAAACAGACAGATAAACAGACAGACAGACAGACAGAGATTCGTTCCAAAGGAGCTTTCTGCATGATTTTCAGTCTGCATTGTGCAGTCAACTGCTGTCCAGAAGATATGAATTGTTCTTTACTGAAAGTCCAATGAAACGGGAATTTCTGAAATATAACGATTAAAATAGGAGACTATTATAATAATAACGATGAAAATCACAGGTAGGCGATGCTTCATACCATAAAGCTTCCGCATACTCAGCGATACCCTCAACACGCATCCGTAATGTACATCCGTTTGAGCAAATGCTTGCAATCAGCGATAACATTTAGACAATCAAGATAGAGGATGCACATCACATGTATTTGTGGGCGGTTACGTCCGGGATTTATTATATATAATTATGTATTCTAGTACAGTAAACGCCCTCTAACGTGACCGGATATGTCTAGGTATCTCATCAAGATTTACAAGATTTACATGGTATGAGATAATTGAGAAAAATATTACAACAAAGTCTGATTGGTGACAAACAGCACAGGCCCTGATCACACGCTGTGTCTGGGTCTATACTCTTTGCAAGACGTTTTCCAAAGAGAGCAACTCGTAAATTATTCAACATTTAGCAAGATGGGCTAATTAGTTTTACATAATATTTCACCTACTACATTTTGCGCAATTCAAGCTATAATCAGTATCTATATCAAAATGTACAGTACTCAGCGTGTCAAATGGTTTGGATCCTGGTGAGATATCGAGTTACTCTGCGTCTCATCGGAATCCAAACTGTTTGCAAAGGCAATCACTGATCCGCCTGCAGTAGGCTGGGGTCAATATTGTAGCAGTATAATAATGTGCTCTAATATCACAATATTTTTAGGATATACAAATGATGTTGACCAAACTCAATGAATAAAACTTTGTACAGTAGAGTCTCGCTAAAGCGACCACCTTGTTTATTAACCCTTTCCCTGATGAATATTCATGTAGGAAATAATGACGCCATGAATATTAATAAGATTATTTTTATAAGGGCTTATGAACTCATGACATTTTGTCTCTGGTTGAAGCTATAGAATCAGACCTATATTATACATGTACCATAAGCAAACAGAACAGACCCTGATCAGACGGCTCCTATATGAGCCGTCTGATCTGGGTCTACTCTGTTTGCAGATGCGTCAAAATACGCTTACATTAGGGAAAGGGTTAACATACGAGTCTGTATACTCAGAGCGTGGTTTAGTCCAGGGAAAAAAGTGATACAGAATACAAATGTGTAGAACAAAACACCAGTTTACTTTTGATTTGCTCAATCACGACACAGGAAATATAGAGGAATAAGCAGAACAATCTAAATTAAGCGCGTATATGATGTGAGTGAAACATGTGATCATGGACTGTGATTTATATAAAAAAAAACTGAATCTATCGACAAGTACAACCAAACAACAAAGACAAACTAGAACTGAAAAATAATATAAGCAACTGGTTCCATATTCCCCACGTTTATTGGTTTAAGCGGGCGATTTGTCTCGACTGGGGGCATTGTCTCTTTAGTTTCTATATCCCCTGGTATCAGCTTTGAATGCGCCGTCACTCGCCAGTTTTGTTTACTTTGAGAACAGACGTTTGTGACAATCATTTGCATTTGATGGACGATCTGGTCAAACGGAATTCACATGGTTAATCTTATTTATTTCTTCGAAATGAAATATGTTTGGAGCATTGCGACTTGTTTACTAATGTTTTCATCTGACCCATATAATTGTTCTTATCCTCGTGATTTGGTACAGAACTGAACTAATCCCAAAGACAGGGTTGATTTAGTTCTGTACAGAAACATACAACACGGATATATCGAAATCGGTAAACATCATATACATGTACTTTTACTTTAGAGAAGATCCTTCATATATATTCATGAACATTTTCATATGACTGTTAACAAAATTTAGCTTCTCAGCAAACATGATTTAAAATTTCAAATATTATAATTATGCCATGCACTTTGTGTACAAAAATGACCATATTGGCTATACTATGCGTATGCAAATTTATGCCAAATAAAAGATATGTTATGTTATGTTATATGTTATGTTTTGGAACGATGTTTTGACAACACATCGATCTTTTCAGTTGCTTAGAGGTAATGCTTAATTATAATGGGACGTTGATCAGCTATGACAAGTATCCACCAAACCTCTTGCCAGTTACAGTTTGACATTGTTTAGGTGTTTTCTACTGGCTAATTGTTGACCGAGTGCCAAAGAGCTTCGATATTGATAAAATGCGGTTGAGTTTGATTATAAATAGCGGTTGTAAAATCCAATGGAAATTAAACTGAAAATGGTAAATTTGAATCGTTTAACCCCTCCCTCATATAAACACCTTTTAGCGCATTTGCAAACAGAGTGACCCAGATTAAACGGTTTATATAGTAGTCGTCTGACCAGAGTCTGTTCTGTTGACATTATAAAATTCAGCTAATAAATCACTTTGAAGTAATTATTTCTTACATGGATACTAAACAGGAAAAGAGATAATATCCAAGCTCAATGAGAGACTCCTGTCTCGTTGGTATTTTACAAGCCGTTTAGTCCGATAACCATTCGATGCTTGCAGATATAAACAAGACTCTCGATAAGACCATCTAAATAACATGAAGCCATTAAATAATTATAAGACCGTTCTACTTTCGATTGATGACAGTGATGTCTGGTACATGTTTTACACAGACCCTAGCTTCAAAGCAATTGGTTACAGAGTAGCTGTACTAAAGTGTCAGAGTCCCTTGTCATAATAGTAGAACCTGCCGTAAGCTACCATTCATTTATTCACATGGAACTCTTGAAAAACAAGTGGTTGCTTAACCCATTACCTCATAGGCTATTTTAGATACAACCTCTTTGAAAAAATCTACCGAAAAGGAGCATTAACTAGAGAAAAGGAAAAAAAAAATTGTAGTTTGAAACCATTGCGATAAATAGAGCATTTGCTCCTATAGGATCAAATGCTCTATTTATCACAATGATTTCATAAAGTGACTTTTACTGAGTCGTCAAAAGTCGTCAATATGAGGGAATGGGTTAATGCAGGACAACGGTTATACTGACAGTTCCAGGATGAGTTTTCTGCATTACTTTTGACCTGCATCAAACTACCACCTGGCTTAACCCAATACTCCATTAATACGCCTTTCTACGCATTTGCAAACAGAGTAGACCCAAATTCAGGATCTGCTCTGTTTGCCTTTAGTATAATATACATGTAGATATGATTCTACCTATAGTTGATGGACGCCTAAGAAAGGGTTTACTCTACCCCGAAAGTTAGAAAAAAAATCAAATTGAGTACATTATTTCATGTGCGTTATAACCTCATCTGAAAAACTGATACGGCAGGCTAGTTATTTAGTTCTAGGGTGTTTATCAGGCACACCCTTAAGTGGAAATGGGTTAACTATGGTAAAATAGCTTTTTAATAGCACAAAACTCATCAATGCTATTTGAACACTTCATGTTCTATAAAAATACGCAAATAAATAGTAATTCATTAAAAGCTCCCATATTCTTTCTACGATTAACGTTTTTCAACCATTAATGCACCAGAAACAATGATAAGAAATCGTAGTTTACGGATTTTCCCATTAATTAGAGTCCATATATGCGACTATAGACGTTCATTTGATGTCAAAGGGGAGGGGGAGGAGGGGGAGGATGACGTGCTAGGCAGGTTAGATTTCCTATACATGCTTCACACAGTCACCATATGATGATGCATAATGCATCTTAGTTTCAAGGTAGTAGTTTCTACATCCTAAGAAAACGTGCAAAACAACTGTCAAATATGTTTTATTTTTAACCCTTACAATACGGGAAACGAGCCACTATTGTCCTTTGCAAAGAGTGTAGACCCAGATAAGAGGACTCCCAGCGGAGCTCTCACACAGGGGTCTGCTGATTTCAATGTTACGATTTTCTTTAGAAAAATCCTTACATATTCACCGCAAGCTAGCCAGTTTGAATTTTGGAATAGTCCATTTGAAAATTCAACGTTGTAAGGTTTAAAGTTACCTCTGTACCTACTAGACGTATTTTTTGCATTTGTACAATCTGTTTGCTTATAAAATCATATAAATCTACAGTTTCTGATATAGTAACAACTATATTGTATATAATATCACTATTAAACAGTTTCCGATTTCAACGTATTATTGAAGTGCGTGACGTTCTACTGTATTAGTGAAGTGCGTGAAGTTCTACTGTATTAGTGAAGTGCGTGACGTTCTACTGTATTAGTGAAGTGCGTGAAGATCTGCTGTATTAGTGAAGTTGTGAAGTTTTGCTGTATTAGTGAAGTTGTGAAGTTCTACTGTATTATTGAAGTGCGTGACGTTCTACTGTATTAGTGAAGTGCGTGACGTTCTACTGTATTAGTGAAGTGCGTGACGTTCTACTGTATTAGTGAAGTGCGTGACGTTCTACTGTATTAGTGAAGTGCGTGACGTTCTACTGTATTATTGAAGTGCGTGACGTTCTACTGTATTAGTGAAGTCGTGAAGTTCTACTGTATTATTGAAGTGCGTGACGTTCTACTGTATTAGTGAAGTGCGTGACGTTCTACTGTATTAGTGAAGTGCGTGACGTTCTACTGTATTAGTGAAGTGCGTGACGTTCTACTGTATTATTGAAGTGCGTGACGTTCTACTGTATTAGTGAAGTGCGTGACGTTCTACTGTATTAGTGAAGTGCGTGACGTTCTACTGTATTAGTGAAGTCGTGAAGTTCTACTGTATTAGTGAAGTGCGTGAAGATCTACTGTATTATTGAAGTGCGTGACGTTCTACTGTATTAGTGAAGTGCGTGACGTTCTACTGTATTAGTGAAGTGCGTGACGTTCTACTGTATTAGTGAAGTCGTGACGTTCTACTGTATTAGTGAAGTGCGTAAAGTTCTACTGTATTAGTGAAGTGCGTGAAGTTCTACTGTATTAGTGAAGTGCGTGACGTTCTACTGTATTAGTGAAGTCGTGAAGTTCTACTGTATTAGTGAAGTGCGTGAAGATCTGCTGTATTAGTGAAGTTGTGAAGTTTTGCTGTATTAGTGAAGTTGTGAAGTTCTACTGTATTATTGAAGTGCGTGACGTTCTACTGTATTAGTGAAGTGCGTGAAGTTCTACTGTATTAGTGAAGTGCGTGACGTTCTACTGTATTAGTGAAGTGCGTGACGTTCTACTGTATTAGTGAAGTGCGTGAAGTTCTACTGTATTAGTGAAGTGCGTGAAGATCTGCTGTATTAGTGAAGTGCGTGACGTTCTACTGTATTAGTGAAGTGCGTGAAGATCTACTGTATTAGTGAAGTGCGTGACGTTCTACTGTATTAGTGAAGTGCGTAAAGTTCTACTGTATTAGTGAAGTGCGTGACGTTCTACTGTATTAGTGAAGTGCGTGACGTTCTACTGTATTAGTGAAGTGCGTGAAGATCTACTGTATTAGTGAAGTGCGTGACGTTCTACTGTATTAGTGAAGTGCGTAAAGTTCTACTGTATTAGTGAAGTGCGTGACGTTCTACTGTATTAGTGAAGTGCGTGACGTTCTACTGTATTAGTGAAGTGCGTGAAGATCTACTGTATTAGTGAAGTGCGTGACGTTCTACTGTATTAGTGAAGTGCGTAAAGTTCTACTGTATTAGTGAAGTGCGTGAAGTTCTACTGTATTAGTGAAGTGCGTGACGTTCTACTGTATTAGTGAAGTGCGTGACGTTCTACTGTATTAGTGAAGTCGTGAAGTTCTACTGTATTAGTGAAGTGCGTGAAGATCTGCTGTATTAGTGAAGTTGTGAAGTTTTGCTGTATTAGTGAAGTTGTGAAGTTCTACTGTATTATTGAAGTGCGTGACGTTCTACTGTATTAGTGAAGTGCGTGACGTTCTACTGTATTAGTGAAGTGCGTGACGTTCTACTGTATTAGTGAAGTCGTGAAGTTCTACTGTATTAGTGAAGTGCGTGAAGATCTGCTGTATTAGTGAAGTTGTGAAGTTTTGCTGTATTAGTGAAGTTGTGAAGTTCTACTGTATTATTGAAGTGCGTGACGTTCTACTGTATTAGTGAAGTGCGTGACGTTCTACTGTATTAGTGAAGTGCGTGACGTTCTACTGTATTAGTGAAGTCGTGAAGTTCTACTGTATTAGTGAAGTGCGTGAAGATCTGCTGTATTAGTGAAGTTGTGAAGATTTGCTGTATTAGTGAAGTTGTGAAGTTTTGCTGTATTAGTGAAGTGCGTGTGACGTTCCACTCTATTATTGAAGTTACACTGTATTATTTGAGTTGTGAACTTCCACTGTATTTTTGAAGTTATACTGAATTATTGAAATTGTAAAGTTCAACTGTATTATTAAAGTGTGTGAAG
This sequence comes from Azorinus chamasolen, assembly GCA_963576725.1. Lineage (NCBI taxonomy): Eukaryota > Metazoa > Mollusca > Bivalvia > Cardiida > Solecurtidae > Azorinus > Azorinus chamasolen. Next base: position 110,952,621 of record OY755236.1, read on the forward strand.
TTCAACTGTAATATTCAAGTGTGTGAAGTTCTACAGATACTGTATTAGTGAGGTTGTGAAGTTTTGCTGTATTAGTGAAGTTGTGAAGTTCCACTGTACTGTTGAAGTTATACTGAATTATTCAACTGTATTATAAAAATGTGTGAAGTTCTACTGTATAATGGAAGTTATACTGTATTACTGAAGTTCCACTGTATTATTGAAGTTATACTGTATAATGGAAGTTATACTGTATTAGTGAAGTTATACTGCATTAGTGAAGTTCCACTGTATTACTGAAGTTATACTGTATTACTGAAGTTCCAATGTATTATTGAAGTTCTATTGTATTATTGAAGTTCCATTGTATTACTGAAGTTCCAATGTATTATTGAAGTTCTACTGTATTATTGAAGTTCTATTGTATTACTGAAGTTATACTGTATTACTGAAGTTCCAATGTATTATTGAAGTTCTATTGTATTATTGAAGTTCCATTGTATTATTGAAGTTCCATTGTATTATTGAAGTTCTATTGTATTATTGAAGTTCCATTGTATTATTGAAGTTCCATTGTATTAGTGAAGTTCTACTGTATTAGTGAAGTTATATTGTATTAGTGAAGTGTCTGAATTTTCATTTTTAAATCGAAATTGAGCATTGCGAAATGTGTCTGTCCTCTTTAACATCCGAACCATTGAAGTTGTAATGAGCCTTTACAATGTTGCCCTAACCCCTGAGACCCCTGTCATCATTTTGCTTCATATGCTGACCATGTCAAATATCTGACTAATGGTATACAATAATCCAAGGATAAACACGGACTGTAGCTCTTACCCGCTGTGTATACAAAGTTTGGTTCAATTTTGATTACAACCAATGAGTGTGTCAAACAGTTTGGACCCGAATGAGACGGCGAGTTACTTGGCGTCTCATCTGGGTCTAAGCTGTTTACAAAATGAGATGAGGCGCCGAGTCAGGAGGCGGTTCGTGGGATAAGGGTTAAACGTTAAGATCAAACATAAAGTTGGGTTTGTTTAATGGTTGCACAATGGTATTTGAAACGATACATCTGAATAGGCGGTTTTTATAACAGTGGAAATGCATTAAAGCGACCGCTTAATGAATTAATATGAATTCATAAGGGAATCTTTAAAAGGCATGGAGTGCTTATTGCAGAAAGAAAATAATGCAGAAAATTACTTTCAGAGAGCACTGCAGTTCTGTCATCTTGTAATAATCTGTTTAATGTATGAACCGTTTTGGGATAGTAGAATTAAAGAGACATAACTGTAGTTCAAAATCAATATAACGCATCACAGTGTAATTATATCTTTAACTCGGTTTGCTGTCACGTGTTCTCGTTTGCAAAATGTGTCGTCTGCTTCATCGTCTGCTTAAAGGTTTGCAGATTCATCATTCTTGTTTCAAAACCACATAATCTGTGTATCAAACACATTTGGCCCTGACGAGACGCCGTGCGACACGAACTCTCATCTGGGTCCAAACTGTCTGTAAATATGACCACATTTTCGCTACTGACAGCAAAATGGTTAACAGTGCATTGCACTTTGAAATGCAACATGTTTCCAGAAAATGAATAAAGTAAAGTCTGGCTAATACGACCAACTAAAAGAAATCTTATTCTGGATTTATAAAACAGATGTTAGCTTAATGCAGGAAAAGGTGATGCAGAAAGCTCATGACAATAGGAGCTTAGATAGATCTGTTCACACCATTAATTAACCCTTCACTTGCTGTTCACGTCAATATACCTACCTGTAAATAGTGAAGACCCAGATGAGACAGCTCCTGCAGGATGTGTCACATCAGGGTCTGCACTATTTACAAATAATTGATGTTCAGGTCAGTGATCGCTTAACCCTTACACAGCTAACCGCGACACTAGTTGCCTAAAAGTATATCTACTAAACTTCCGGTTTAGAGAGGTTTTACTGTACTTGCTATCTGTAAAAATCAGTCACTTGTTCTTAACCCTAATGAAAATATATACATGAATATTCATTAACGTATTTTTATAAGGTAAAACTTTAAAATGGACATAGACATAAACTGTAGGATCACATCTATATCATTTAATTAGCAAACATAGCAGACCCTGATCAGACACCTTTATTCTGATTGAAAAGGCATGACACTGTGAAGGAAAACTACTGTAGTCCTATCGCAGATAAATTTTATACTTTAATATATTTTATAATTTTATAAATGTTAAATGTACTTGATAAAAATCGTAATTCTATTAAACACTCAGTTACGATTAATAAAACTGCAGCTGAGTATTTATGTGAAGCATACCGGATTAAGAATACCAACTCAACGACATATATGGAACCGTTTATCTTGTGAGTCATAGGAAGACAGTTTAACAAATCGTCTTCCGAATCCTTATCACGAACAAGACACAATTTTAAATTTAGAATAATTACATATTTAATCGCTGATTCATTTCTGCAGTATTCATTGCACATCAGAAGCCAGATAACTAAAGTGTGTTGGATCAATTAACTCTTCTGCTGACAGTGTCGCATCTGTGAATATCTATGCAAACAGGCTGGACCCCGGTGAACCGCCGAGTAACTCGGCATCTAATCAGGATACAAACTGTGTGTTATTGTGGTTATGTGTTCGAAAGAAAAAATGAGAAAATAAAACAAACGAAAAATGAAGCAGACGACACATTTTGCACATAGGAAACTTTGCCGCGAAAGAGTTACATTGCAATCCTAGTGGTTTTTGCCAAAACCAATATTATCAACATGCTCAGTGATAATGAAGGCAATATTGTGAGGTTACTGATACAAATCTGCTTCTGATTGAAATAAAATCAACACACTGCTTTTGATAACAGGTCAACCTTTAAATCACTGATCGGCAATTGCTTGAATCAATCCATAATGAGTATCAATGAACCACTGTTCGTATATTGTTATTTACACTTACTGAATATTTTGCTGTGACAAATAAAGCATGATCAGATCTAAGATGTTCAAATAATCTACTCGCAAACAAAGCAGACCCAGATCACAAGGATCCTATAGGAGCCGTCTGGTCTGGGTCTACTTTGTTTGCGAAGGCGTCAAGTGGCGTGTCTGTGGAGGAAAGAGATATTTAGTACAATGCAAAGACACTGTGTAGCTTCCATCTTACAGGGCTTGGGTTATTTAAGGTCTCACCAGGTTCTCACTCAGTAAAGCGCTCTCTATATATACGAGAAAACAGTTAAACATTTGAAAAGCAGTATACAGGACTTTTAGCTGTTTCATAGAAGGATAAAAGTTAAATATGAACGAAAAGGAATTAAGCCTTAATGTGCGACAACCGAGTATATAAGTGCAAACAGTGTAGACCTAGATCAGTGCAAACAGTGTAGACCTAGATCAGTGCAAACAGTGTAGACCTTGATCAGTGCAAACAGTGTAGACATAGATCAAAGAATTCCCGAAGGAGCCCTTTGATCAGAGTCAGCACTGCCTGTGATAAAAAATATTTTCTTCAGTGATAAACGTGATACAACTATTTAATAAATTAATAGGCAGGAACGGAGAAGTTAATTCTAATTATTCAACAGGACAAGGGTTAATAAAAGCAATGCTTGTCTTTTCACGAGGAGCTCATGTGTATTGGTGCATCTGGCTCTGGGTCAATGCTTATAAAGCTTTTTAGTTGAGTCTGAGTTCGTTCTCAAGCTTTTGATTGGTCAGATTTGAGTTCTCAAGCCTTATAATTGGTCAGATTTGAGCCAAAGGCTCAAATCTGACCAATCAAAAACTTGAGAACGAACTCATACTCAACTAAAGGTTTTATAAGCATGGACCCGGAAGTTATAAGTTTGAGGGTTGGCTGAGAGTCTGTCGATTTAAAACTTTTACTCCATGAATATTCATATAAGAAATTGGGTTATCATGAATGTGAATAAGATGATTATTTATAAAAACACATGAACACAAACAGGTTTGAGCACGACTGAAGCTGCAGAATGAGGCCTTTTTCATTCTATCACCAAACAGACACGACCTTGATCAGACGGCTTCTGTAGAAACTGTCTGATCTCGGTCTACTCTGTTTGCAAATGCATAAAAATGCGTATTTAAGGAGTACAGGGTTAACGCAATATAGCTATTAGGATAGAGATATTCAGATAATGCAACATGTATGTTTTAATTTTAGACTTGTATCTTCCTTGAAAATGAGTATTGGTCACAATTGTGCAGTACAATAGCTTTAGTTTCTGTCTAGGTCTAAATCTAAACCAAAATTTGTCGGTTTAAATCAGTTACCGAAAACAATCCGCTAACATTTGAAAAAGTAAAGTACCTAGTTTTAGTCTACTTTCAGTCCGAAGGACCGCTCAGCCGACTGTACATAAATTTTACTCCCCTGTAAGCGAGTCATTCGCCTACAATATTGAGCACTGCTAAAATACGGCGCAATCATGCAGCCGCAGTACCGGCTAGTGACCCTCACATGTACTCATTTTAACCCCTGGATGGAGAGGACGTGCGGGCGGGAGACACTGAGAAGCGTCCCTGAAATTTCCGGGAGGGACCGGGATTTGAACCCCGGACATCGGGGTTGGTAATCAAGCGCGTTACCACTAGACCACCGCACACCACTAATCAGGATCCAAATTGTTTGACACCCTGGTCGCATGTGGGCTCACAAACTGATTATTGAACTGAAAATGTATTGGGTGAAATATTGTGTAAAGATAAATTACTTAACAGGCTAAAGTTTAACTATTGTCTTTACGCATAAGTTGCGACATGTTGTCATATAGTGTTTGCGTATATCTGGTTAGTTCAGCAAGGTTGGTCAAAGAATGTACTTAATCCATATCTATACACTGTCATGGAACCCAATATGAATAAGATGGTAAGAGGGCGCTAACAGTGTTTAACCCTTACGACACTGAATTTTAAATGAACTATTCCAAAATTCCAAAAACAAACGTAAAGCTTGATGAATATTTAGGGATTTTTCTGAAGAAAAGTGTAACATGGCAAACAGTGGAGATCCTGGTGAGAGGGTTCCTCCAGGAGCCCTTTCATCTGGGTCTATACTGTTTTCAAAGGACAATAGTGACACGTTTCCCGCACTGTAAGGGTTAAAAAGTATCACAGACTAGTCCAAGAGAGCCACCAGCATATACAGAATAGTATTATAACTCCTGACAATCAGTTTGCTGTAGTAGACGACGAATCCCCAACTGATGTACTTCTATAGTATTTGTAAAAGCCAATACAGTAGAACCCCTCTAACGCGACCTCGTAATGAACAACTATGGCAGTCTTTATCAGCGGGTGGTTGCTTAATGCAGGACAAAAGCAATACAGAAAGCTTTCTGCATTACTTTTGTGCTGCATTATATTACCACCTGCATCTAGCACTCAGAATTATACCTCTTTTAGGTGGTCGCACTAGAGGGGTTTTACTGTTCCTTATTTCACGAAATACTTCAAGTATTTGCAAACTGACCATTTGAATTCAGACGAGACGCCGAGTTTCATCAATGTTTGCATAAGACAACATGTCGCAGGGAAAGAATAAGCTGCTGCGTTTTCTGCAATTCATGTAAAGGGAACAAATTCATGATTTGTAGATAGTACACTGTTATCGAACAAAGACTGATTTGCACAAAAAATATATTACCTCATGAAACCGCAATACTAGAACAAATGGTACGAATACAAACAGTGCGTCTGGGCAATTGGCCTGTAAAAAAGGTCTATTTCTGATTGACAGTTTACATCTCTGCTTATCTAGTTCGTCAAAAAGTGATTTATTTTCCAGACTATGAAAGCCATCAAACTTATGGCACCTATCAACTGAAGACGCCAGCTCTTTCGTAAGTTTGTGAGTGATTTACATAGGTTATTACGCCCCATAATCCCAAACATACCGACCATGTATGACTGAAGGACACTAGTTTGGTAGAACAAAGAGTGAAACATCAGTGGTTAACCCTTTCACTGTTCTATATTTAGTCCAAATTTCAATACCTACTGAATATTCATGGACACAATAGTTTTAAAGAAATGTGGAAGGTGGAACATTTTAGACATTTTGGACAGCAGGGAAACAGACCTTTCAAATTATATTAGCAAACAGAGCAGACCCTGATCAGACGGCTCCTCTAGGAGCCGTCTGATCTGGGTCTACTCTGTTTGCAGATGCGTGAAACACGTTTATATGAGGGAAAGGGTTAACCCTTTACCTGATAGAGACGCCGTTTGATGCCTTTGTAAACAGAATAGACCCAGATCATATGTACTGTACGAGCCATCTGATCAGGATATGTTATGTTTCATTATTGTATTATAATGACGTTTCAAAACTCCTGTGTCAATACACAATTATAAAACTTGAGGTAATGACATTCCTACATTCATCGTCAAAAGGGCCAAAGTCGTAAAAAGGGGCTTCATGTTCATGTTTCTATAGGGCACACAGATAATTGACTAATGCTATAGACAGTAGAATGTCGCTAATACTTGTCCTTGCATTAAGCAACCACATGATTTTACATTATCCTATATATAAATACATTACTGTAGTTTGTCTTGATATAAATCTTGAACGTATGAGATCCTTCGAAATCTAAAATAGCGTACCAATGTAACGTTACCAATGTCTTCAGTTCGATAATGGTTTAGAATAGAACGGTTTTAAAGAGAACTTTTCTCAATGTCAGAGCAACAGATAAACGTGCGTACTCAAATACTAAAATCGTCATTCCTCCTCCAACTCTTATATTGTGACCACTCTTTAGAATCGTCTCGAAGAGACCATTCTAAAGAGTGGTCACACACAGGATTTAGTGGCGAGATATAGGGGTTATTAATTGACGCATTCTAAAGAGTGGTCACACAGAGGATTTAGTGGCGAGATAAAGGGGTTATTAATTGACGCATTCTAAAGAGTGGTCACACACAGAGGATTTAGTGGCGAGATAAAGGGGTTATTAATTGACGCATTCTAAAGAGTGGTCACACAGAGGATTTAGTAGCGAGATAAAGGTGTTATTAATTGACGCATTCTAAAGAGTGGTCACCCACAGAGGATTTAGTGGCGAGATAAAGATGTTATTAATTGACGCATTCTAAAGAGTGGTCACACAGAGGATTTAGTGGCGAGATAAAGGGGTTATTAATTGACGCATTTTAAAGAGTGGTCACACACAGAGGATTTAGTGGCGAGATAAAGGTGTTATTAATTGACGCATTCTAAAGAGTGGTCACACACAGAGGATTTAGTGGCGAGATAAAGGTGTTATTAATTGACGCATTCTAAAGAGTGGTCACACAGAGGATTTAGTGGCGAGATAAAGGGGTTATTAATTGACGCATTCTAAAGAGTGGTCACACACAGAGGATTTAGTGGCGAGATAAAGGTGTTATTAATTGACGCATTCTAAAGAGTGGTCACACACAGAGGATTTAGTGGCGAGATAAAGGTGTTATTAATTGACGCATTCTAAAGAGTGGTCACACAGAGGATTTAGTGGCGAGATAAAGGGGTTATTAATTGACGCATTCTAAAGAGTGGTCACACACAGAGGATTTAGTGGCGAGATAAAGGTGTTATTTATTGACGCATTCTAAAGAGTGGTCACATGGAGAGGATTTAGTGGCGAGATAAGGTGTTATTAATTGACGCATTCTAAAGAGTGGTCACACAGAGGATTTAGTGGCGAGATAAGAGTGTTATTAATTGACGCATTTACACTGAGGATTTAGTGGCGAGATGAAGGTGTTATTAATTGACAGGATTTAGTAGCGAGATTAAGGTGTTATTAATTGACAGGATTTGGTGGCGAGCTAAAGGTGTTATTAATTGACAGGATTTAGTGGCGAGATGACTGTGTTATTAATTGACAGGATTTAGTGGCGAGATGACGGTGTAATTAATTGACAGGATTTAGTGGCGAGATGACGGTATTATTAATTGACAGGATTTAGTGGCGAGATAAAGGTGTTAGTAATTGACAGGATTTAGTGGCGAGATGACGGTATTATTAATTGACAGGATTTAGTGGCGAGATGACGGTGTTATTAATTGACAGGATTTAGTGGCGAGATGACGGTATTATTAATTGACAGGATTTAGTGGCGAGATGACGGTGTTATTAATTGACAGGATTTAGTGGCGAGATGACGGTATTATTAATTGACAGGATTTAGTAGCGAGATGACGGTGTTATTAATTGACAGGATTTAGTGGCGAGATGACGGTGTTATTAATTGACAGGATTTAGTGGCGAGATAAAGGTGTTATTAATTGACAGGATTTAGTGGCGAGATAAAGGTGTTATTAATTGACAGGATTTAGTTTCGAGATAAAGGTGTTATTAATTGACAGGATTTAGTGGCGAGATGACGGTGTTATTAATTGACAGGATTTAGTGGCGAGATAAAGGTGTTATTAATTGACAGATGATTTAGTGGCGAGATGACGGTGTTATTAATTGACAGGATTTAGTGGCAAGATGACTGTGTTATTAATTGACAGGATTTAGTGGCGAGATAAAGGTGTTATTAATTGACAGATGATTTAGTGGCGAGCTAAAGGTGTTATTAATTGACAGGATTTAGTGGCGAGCTAAAGGTGTTATTAATTGACGCATTTTGTCTGGACCTCTGTTCATGTAAGACATTATGAAATCATGAAAATGTATCAGCTGGATTTCGATACTGCCAAATACATGTATATACAAGCTAGGAACAGTTGAATCAGATCTGTTCAAAGTTCATTAACAAACGGGACAGACCATGATCAGATGGCTGATACAGTAGCAGTCTGATATGGGTCAACTTTGTTTGCAATGACATGATTTCAAGCTTGTATGAGAGAAAGGGTTATTTGACACTCCCTAAAGCGGTCAATTAAGAAAGGTTGAATTTGCTGTCTTAAGATATATATTTGCATAATGCCAGACGACACTAATGCACAGAGGTCCCGAAGGAGTTTGTTCTGCATTAATAGGTCACACGTGTTACATCTTTACTTGATACAGACGCATTTTACGCATTTGCAGAATAGATCCAGATCACACACATCCTACAAGAGCTGTCTGATCAGGGTCTGCCCTGTTTCTTTAAGAAATAATATGATTCTACATTTTCAGATATGATAAACAATTCCCCGGTTTATAACGGAATTATAACTGTCACCAGGTAACCGTTCTTATAAGGACCAGTTGCACTGGGCTAGTTTTGCGGAGTGTGTCATCTACGACAAACACAGTGTGACAAAGTGTAAAACACCATACTAGTGATCATTTATGTACCATGTTTCATTTCATTCGATCAGAAGTTTAAAATGTTTCAGCTTTTTAAATTATAAACAATCCTCCTTTTTATAGGTGTTGAATCACATTTCTCGTGTATAACATGTCATATCACCATGATACATGTAGGATAATGTCTGTGTTTGAAGTACTTACGATAAGTGTTCAATAATGGTCACAGATGTAATTGTAAATTATTTTTCGTTGGCACTCATTTATTCAAAATACAGCTCTCCGCTAACCTGTCTCGACTGACACTCATTAAATGCATAGCTGAGATAATTCTTGTGGTTACCAACAAAATCTGGGTCCATGCTTATAAAACTTTTAGTTGAGTCTGAGTTCGTTCTCAAATTTTTGATTGGTCAGATTTGAGCCTTTAAACGTTCTTGAACTATTAGAACATCTCTGAATATGTTACACTGTAGCAGGGGGTAGCTTTGATACCCTGCTCCTGGGATTATCCGTAATCGCCATCTTACAATCATGCATCAGTATTATTATCTTCATCTACCCATCGTCCATCGGAGTTATATGCAGCTTAGAGTGTCGTTAAAACTTACTTACTTCATTACTTACTCAACAAATCACCCAATCCTAAGAACAAATGCGGTTACACGAAATGCAGTCGTTTCTGTCTTTCATATTGACTCTGAATACCGGGGAAAACATATTATAACAGCCTCACCCAGCACCGTGCTGGAAAAGAATGCGGTTCTGGCGTAAACACCAACTGGTTCCATGATGACTGACCCATAAAGGTTGCTTCCAATTAACAAACTCATTCATATATGTTGTAAACGTCATATCCGATACAGTCACATAAGTGAGTAGGGCTATAGCGGCGTTACAAATACTGTATTTCTTAGAGCGTTCGGTGGACATAACGTCTGTGAACATGTGTCGGCGAAAGGTGTGCTACTTGTACATTTATGTCGTACTTGTATGCCATACATTAATAAGACATACAAGACACAGAGAGGAATATCAAAGCTACCCGCACATACTTAATCACCACATAAAATACTATAGTTGTAGTTATAATACAGTGCTCCCTCTCTACAACGACACCCTTCGGGATACGAAGATTGTATGTGTTGTTTAGAGGGAGTTGTTATAGGGAGGGAAAATCAAACATAATTAGCTTGTTTGCAGACCCCAAGATAAGGTGTATTTCGAGAATTAAAACCGTTATGCCTCTATCAAACCCTATGTTGTGACCACTCTTTAGAATCATCACAAAGTGACGATTCTAAAGAGTGGTAACAACATAGGGTTTGATGGAGGCATAAAGAAAATAAGGTGGAAAAAAGTTGTTTCTGGAGCTTTGTTGTTTCGGAAACCGTGACATGCGTTGTTGTAAGGAGGGAATCGTTATTGAGGGGGCCGTTGTAGGGAGGGAGCACTGTACGAGAGTTTGAGAAATATACGGAACGACGGGGACTGTGTACATAAGACATCTGCAAGCAGAGCAGACCCAGATCAAAGGGCCCCCCTCACACACACACACACACACCCCCGAGGGAGCCCTTTGATCAGGGCCTGCACCATTCGTCATACAATTCATTTTCTTTAGTGTTTAGTGTTTGATGCAACTTTTTATTTAATATTCAAAAAAAGGAGAAGCAAGTTTATATGTTGTAAACGTCATATCCGATATAACCACATTAAGAGTGAGGAGTACTGTAGCGGCATAACAACAACTTTAGTTCTTAAGAGCGTTCGGTGAACATGAATTCTGTGAATACTTGTATGCGAAAGGTGTGCTAATTGTATATGCATGTTGTACTTGTACGTCTATGTCGCAGATTAATGATATATGATAGATTACAAGAACCAGAGGGGGATATCACTGCTATCATATAGTTTTCACCCTTAATATGCTGATTTATAAAAACAGGCTTCTTCCTTTCTGAATATAAAAATAAAATAACGTTGCATAATTATTTACACAGAAGAAAACGATTTTATGACAAACTGTGTAGACCCTGATTTAAAAGCCCTTTGGTCTGGGTCTACATTGTTTATAAATGTCTTATATACTAGGATTAAACACTACATACAAAACTACAGTGCTGTAATTGTTTTGTTTTAGTTAAGTGCGAGAAGTTGAGAACCTTGCGGAAATAAATAATAAACTCTCAAACCTTAACCTTTTCGCTGCCAGATTCTGTCGTCTGCTAACTTTGTCGTATGCTACAAATTTTCATTCTTTTGATTTTCTTCATTTTTGTTTCAAAAACATAGTAACAGTAACAAACAGTTTGGATCCTGATGAAACGCCGAGTTACTCGGCGTCTCATCTGGATCCAAACTGTTTGCATAGGTAATCACAGATCCGGCATTGGCAGCGAAAGGGTTAATGTATAGGAAACGAGTACGTAAGATCCTTGTTAACAGCGTAGACCCAGATGAAAGAGCTCCTCATGGAGGATACCCTTTCATTAGTTGATGTTTGTCATAAAAATCATTTTCTTCAGTGGTAAAGTTTGATACATCTACATGCATTTGTTTATTTAACCCTTCGCTTGCTATTCACGTCAATATACGTACCTGTAAATATAGAAGACCCAGATGAGACAGCTCCTGCAGGAGCTGTCTCATCAGGGTCTGCACTATTTACAAGTTGATTGTGCAACCAGTGCACTCCACAGCAGTGATTGCACAGCGAAATACTTGTACACATTGAAGATATATGTAATTATACAACAGGACATGGGTAAAGAAGGAGAAATGTATTTTAAAATTCAGCAAGCGAAGGGTTAATAATATTCAGAAAGGCAGGTGGCAGTTTTAATTGTTCAGGAAGATTAATCCTTACAGTGTGGGAGACGAGTCGCTATTGTCATTTGCGAACAATCTAGACCCAGACGAAAGGGCTTCCTGAACAATTAAAACTGGCACCTCCCTTTCTGAATGTTAGGAGCCCTTTCATCAGGGTTTGCACTGTTTGTCATGTTACAATTTAGAAAACGCCCTATATATATTCACCTGTTTGAATTTCAGAATATTTCATTTGTAAAAGCCAGCCTTATAAGGGTAAAGTATTACTTGAAAATTGAAAATGTGGTGTAGAGTCAGTGTAGCATGTTGTCTTGTAACAATATGGTTCTTGGCATTACCAAATGATAACCAAATTACTCAGATTAGCTAGATACGCCCTTTGACATGTAAGCATATCAGATATTACAATATGTACTAATGTAATATGTAACACTAACCTGGAGTATGCACTGTATTATGTATGTATGAGATGCTTTACTTACAGTACTTATACTACACACAACCTGAACGATTTCAGTGTATTGAAAATGGTATTGGGTGTAATAGCGTGAAAATAAAGTGGACTGCAAATGATAAACGATGATCTGATAGCTACCCAATATAAGTATTTGATTGCATTCGATGCGTTTTACACTAGCATTGTGTTAGGTTGAAGACATAATACGTCTGTCTATTACGGGCTACTGCTGACGGCACTTGTACCCTTAACATGCGAGAAGCGAGTATATAAGACACTTGTAAATAGTATAGACCCAGATCAAACGGCTCCCCAGTGATCTTTTTGAAATATTAATTATAAAATATTTTAGATGAGTTATACATTGTGATACAAGGTTTTGTTTAATAAATATTTAGAAAAGAAGTAACTAGTTTTAAATTCACCAGGTTAAGTGTTAACTTTCAACAAATGCAATGTTATTTGAATGTATGCAATGTATTGAAAGCACTGACGTATAGTATTCAAGTATTGCGAATGACATTCGATCAAGCAAATTGTCTTCAGGACTACTGGTAGAATATATTCCAGATATTTAACCGATACGGGTACGAACAGCGCACAAAAGTGATCGCCATTTACCCATACTCTGCTGGATAATTAAACCTGAATTCTCCCTTTCTGAATATTATTTGTATCCAACTTTTACGCCAAAGAACATGTTTTCATGCCTAAAAGTACATACCTTGCTCAAAGGGTTATTTAGGATCTTTTTGATCTGGGTCTACACTGTTTGCAAATCTCTTATATACTCGGTTGCCGCACATTAAGAGTTATTGTAAGTGGTTTAACCCATTCCCTCATATTGACGACTTTTGACGACCCTGTAAAAGTCACTTTGTGAAACCATTGTGATGAATAGAGCATTTGCTCCTATAGGAGCAAATGCTCTATTTATCACAATGGTTTCAAACTACAAAATTCTCAAATTTTCCTTTTCTCTAGATAATGCTCCTTTTCGGTATATTTATTTAAAGAGGTAGGATCTAAAAATAGTCTATAAGGTAAAGGGTTAAGAGTTATTGTAATGCGATGTAGTATTTTCTGTTTAACCACTCAACTTTCTGCTCTATATTGTGAAAGCTTATTGAAGTATCATCATGTAGTATTATCACGGAACTATGTTAGTGTGAATTATTATATCAAATTATCAATGTTTATATAACTTGATACATAATATGTATTAGTAAATGGAAGGTATTGACAAGATTGAAAAATGGAAACTGTATTGCAAAGGAAAACGTGATGATTACATCATTTTCGATTACTTGCAATGCGGTTTAGTGACAACATTTTAGGACATCATAAAAACGTGTTTTTTTTTAAATTAAAACTGATTGAATTTAGTTAGGGCGACTGACGACGTATCATTTGTTCACTAATATGTACAGTTAGATCTACTTAGCGCGACATGACTGGTATTTGCAAATAACTTGAATACAGAGGAAATGCCGAGCTACTCGGCGGCTCGTCAGGTCCAAAGCTGTTTGACACTCGATCAGTGGTGTCTCAAAGGATTGGAAATCAGAGACTGACAGACACTAGTTTTGTTTAGCAGAAGAAGAAGACGTTTATTTGCTGACGGTATTTGGGCTATTTAGTCGTTAAGTTGTTCACTTGTATAGTATAACATATGAACAGCGAAGGGTTATTTGAATAATGCTTACCTTTCGTTTTGACTTCAGTTGATGCATATCTCGTGCATGGTCTCTATTTCCCGGAGTTATACGTTTCCAAAGAATTATTCCAACAATTGAATACGTTATAGACAATATCAACAATGGTATCACATACGTTAAAACAAATAAAAATACTGTATATGTGCTCCTTGCACTGTGCGAGTCCCATGCTTCTTCACATATTGTCATTCCATCTTTGTCTACACCTCTTGCTACAAAAAACTGTACACAGCATAGTGCCGTGCTACATATCCATATCACACCAATTACGTATTTAGCTCTTTTGTTTGTGAGTCTAGATCTCAAAGGAAAGGCGACAGCTAAAAATCTGTCAATCCCAATTGCCATATTGGTAAAAACACTGCCAGCAACAGATAAAGGTTGAATAAATAATACAATTGTGCACATTGGTTTTGAAAATACCCAATATCCAAGCATAGTATAAACGAATGTAAAAGGCATACAGAATATTGCCATAATAAGATCAGCGATGGCTAGATTTATCAAAAATGGTCTTAAGTCAGTTCTAGATCGTCGTCCTCTTTTAAAAACTAATACCACAAGACCATTGCCAACAATTGAAAAAACAGTAGTGAATGTAAATAAAAAAATCAGTCCAACTTCTGTATCCTCCGGCAAAACTCCACCGTGACTAACAGGAGATCCATTGTTAAATTTAGTTTCATTTGTTACACTGATATTCGAGAAAGATATATTAGATCCAGGTATGATACAGGAGCCATTTTCACACGGCATTATTATGTACTCCTTTTACAAATAAGACTTAAAAAGGAAATCAGAATTATTATTGTACCTCTGTTCATAAAGCCACTTCATTCCTCGATGATTGAGCAATTATTACACATGTTTAAATTTCTCAATACTTTAGATAAAATATCAACAAAACAAATGTTGCAATTTTTAGTTTCAAATTGTAAGTAGATGTCAGCGAGTATTTCATTCACTAAAGCCGTTTGAAATTTCAACGCTTAGAAACTTCACGTAGCTGTTAAGTCATCCTGGGGGAATCTCTTTTCTTGTTAAATGAAGATATATTTAGATTATTCAACGAACAAATGATAGTTTTTGGCATGAACACTTACTGAAATGTGTAACTACTTACAAATATCGTTTGTTAAAACGATCTATTCACTCGAGAAATCACTAACTCACTGACAATTCCTTTCCGCAAAATAGTTTCCACTTGAATCTTCGATTGGTTATACCGTTTCAATATCCTGGTACACATTATATATCATTGACTATGCACATTGGTTGAATTTTCCAATATCTATATAGTGTCGCTTTTTAAACTCCGTTCTTCCCGCTTATTCCATACAGACAACTCGCATTTATATCATTGCAAGTTGTTTCTTAGTAGTTTCCACTGCACTGTTTGAATCTGATATAGCTTAGTTGCTTTCGTGACAGAAGCAAAGTACTGCAAACTATCGAACTATCATTGTTGTCTCCCTTTATTAGATGCATCACCACTTCATTGGCGAATTCTCGCCCAGCCTTGTTGCCAACCACAGGAACTAATGTTTACCTTTACGACAACTGAATTCCAATACTCACAGACAGCAATGCTATCACAGGGAATAAAGAGGGGTTCATTCGCAGCTTTCGACAATTATCAGAACAGTTACGGGATCTTAAGTGAAGTTTTTAACCTCAAGGGTATACGGTCTCTACTTGTGGCTTGTTTCTAGACCTTTGATGGGTAACAGAACATCGGGAGGTTGGAAAACTTTAAACATTTGTAGATAATTTGTGCCAATTACAGTTAACCTCGAAGCCACATGTTTCCGTTTCTACATTTTACGTTTTTAATGAATTATCAATAATCTTTTACTCCTAATCAGATAAAAAACATTTTTATTTTGGCACGGATTTAGGTAAATGCAGAAACTGTAATAAGACTATAGATCAACTTCATAAAATATTAAGACATAGTTAAGAAGAGATTATGCGAGTTTGGGTTAAGTGTCGGCGAACCCCAATTCAGTGTCTGACCTGATTGAGTACTCTATTAAATGTTCCATTGTTGCGAATGACCCGACATAATGATTATATTAAGATCAGGTAATGTGGTCTTCTATTGAATTATTTAAAACCGATTATCTTATCTTTAACTTCTATCCACTCCATAATATGCCGTGAAACGGAAACTGGCAGTTGAAAATATAGGTCATGTGCTATTAATTAAAAGTGGTATTAATAATGTAAAGCATGTATACGTTACTTAAGTATCATTTATTGAGTAATCTTGTTGTCTGCCTTTTAACCCATTCCCGCATAGGCTATTTTTAGATCCAACCTCTATGAACAAATCTACCGAAAAGGAGCATCTACTACTGAAAAGGAAAATTTTAGAATTGTGTAGTATTGAAACCATTGTGATAAATAGAGCATTTGCTCCTATGGAGCAATTGCTCTATTTATCACAATGGTTTCACATAGTGACTTTTACATAAGCGTCAAACGGCGTCTATATGCGAGAATGGGTTAATCATAAAACGTATATATATGTATATATGCATTTCAATTCATTTGAATCTTTCAAGCGATCTAATATTTTTAAATATATTTACCTCAGCATGTAATGGAGAATCTGTGATTACCTTTGGAAACAGTTTGAATCAAGACGGGACGCAGATTAGAAGTCTGCTTAACCCTTTCCCTGTTCTATGTTTATTCCAAATTTCAATACCTACTGAATATTCATGGACAAAATAGGTATAATGAAATATAGACAGTGGAACACTCTAGCACATTTATAAAGTAAAAGATTGGTATTTCAAATTCAATTAGTAAACAGAACATACTCTGATCAGACGACTCCTATAGGAGCAGTCTGATCTGGGTCTACTCTGTTTGCAAATGTGCGAAAACGCGTTTACATGAAGGAAAGGGTTAACCGTTTTAAGTGCCGGACACGAGTCACTAAGGTCATTTGCAAACAATGTAGACCCATATGAGTGGGCTTCTAGAGGCACCTGCTCATCAGCGTCTTCACCGTTTGTCAGAAACATCCCTGAACATTCATGGTAATTTGACCTGTTTGAAGTTTGGAAGGGTTCATTCCCTTTGAAATTTCAGAGTTGAAAGGGTTAAGATGCAAAGAAACGTAGGTTGCTCGTTTGAAGAAAAAAAGACAACGTAGTCTTGTTTTAAATAACACGCCTATTGAGCGGCAGACAATTTACAGACAGGATTAACCAATGATCTGATGAATATCCATGGCCGACCCTGTCGTTTATGACTATATAGTTAGTGATGTTCTTATAGCATAATCTGAAATAAGAGAATATAGATCAGATCTAATGTATTCTACTTGCAAACAGAGCAGACCCTGATCTTAAGTCCTACAACAGTTGTCTGGTCTTATTGTGTTTGCAAATGCATTAAAATGAGTCTCTATCGGGTAAATTGTTTATCTTTTGAATGCGGGAAACGAGTGTACATGTACTGTCATATGTGAACAGTGTAGACCCAGATCAGAGGCCTCCTAGAGGAGCCCTCCGCTGTTATTTCTAATTTAAAAATACCCTTTTATACTGTATACACTCTATCAATAAACAATAATGAACTATTCCATTCTGAAAATTCAGCGTAGAAAGGGTTAAGCGAAATGACAGCTGAAATAATGTTCGATTGCCAACACAAAGCATCTGCAGTGTGGTAAATAGTGTCGCCTGGTGCATATTTCCTACGATAACTTAAAGGTTTGTATTAACGTTGTTTAAAAATGGTCTAACAATTAGCTTCTTAACCCATTACTCCAAAGGCTATTTTAGATACAACCTCTTTGATTAAATCTACCGAAAATGAGCATTAACTAGAGAAAAGGAAATATCTAGAATTTTGTAGTTTGAAACCATTTTGATAAATATTTATCACAATGGTTTCACAAAGTGACTTTTACAGAGTCGTCAAAACTCGTCAATATAAGGGAATGGGTTAAACAAACGCTCATCAGTACAAATGTAGTCTGCTTCACTGTGCACAATAGTGTCAAATAGTTTAAACGATGATCTAAAGTGGACCCAAACTGTTTGCAAATGCAATCACGGATTCTCCCGTGCCATGCTAAAAATAATGTAACAAATATCTATTACAGCAATATAATATTACTTTATCTCTTCCGACACCAAATATTGTTGTCTGCTACACGTTTCGTTTATTTAATTTTCTCCTATTTCATTTCAAAAAATATTATCACAGTAACACACATTTTAGTACCTGAATAAATCCTGAGAATAAATCCAAACTATTTGCATAAGTTATCACAGATGCGAAGCGAAAGGGTCAAAACCTGAGTTAGGTACAGATATCTGCACTATATAAACATGTACAGTAAAACCTCTCTAAACCGGAATTATAGTAGAGAAGAATGTAGATACTTTTAGGCAGGTGGCTGCTTAATGCAGAGTGAAAGTCATGCAGAAAGCTCCTAGAGGAGCTTTCTGCATGACTTTCACTCTGCATTAAGCTGCCACCTGTCTCCAATACCGATATTTACACCAAATTGGACGTCCGGTTTAGAGAGGTTTTCCTGTATTTTAAAGTCTCGCTAATGCGCGAAAATAATATATAATATACAATTATGAGGATGATATATAGGATTCTTTAAAATCAGGTGATTTCTACATAACATTTGTCCTGCATTAAGCTACTACCTGTTTTTTAAATCAGTATACTTCTTTCGAGTCGTCGTATTACTATAATTCACTGTATATGTAAGAACAAAAAACAGACTCGTCTCATTTTGGTACGCTGTTGTTTTAACCCCTTCGCTGCCATGAAGACAGTTCTGTGACATCAAATTGTTTGGAAAAAGAAGACACGCCGATTATAACACTTGTCCTGTGTTAAGCTGCCACGTGTTTTAAGTCAAGAATTATAATTATTTTAAGTGGTCGTATTAATTAGCGAGACTAATATATCATGAATTAGCATTTAAATCATTCAAAGCTTACTGAAGTGGTGCATAGCATTGTGTTTCGTAATATATACCGCACATCGATCGCTGGGCTAAACTATAAAACCGAACGGTTTAGTGTCCTGTATACAATATCTACATACGAGACATTGTTTATATTTTGAGTACACTAGTACACTTTAATTTGAAGACAAATGGTTGTTTATATTGTTTTATAGATGCAAAGCATATAGCTTAACCATTAACTTGCTGAATCATCTCTTTCTAAATATTTCAATTAAACAAAAATGTATCAAACTTTATCACTGAAGAATATGCTTGTTGTGATAAGCAGTGCATACTCTGGTCAAAGAGATGGATCTACACTGTCTGCATAGTTCCCATATACCCAATTCCCGCACTATAATGGTTAAATGCTTTTAAATGTTTTGAGTGTGTTCAATATAAACCAACCGACTTTATTTCGTAATTGAATACATTACGTAAAGAGTCACGTGTTACGGTGCCGCTTTATCGGCTATTAAACTATTGTTTAAAGATCTAAAGCTGCATTCGGTGCAGATGATTAACAGAAGACTGAACCTGGGTAAATTGGCTGCTTAGGCAGAATAAAAGTTCAATCGTGAAGTTTCTGTATACCATTCGCCCTGTATTAAGCTACGGATGAACTTAATGACCTCTAATTCTTTTACTACATCCCCCGTGGAACCGTGGTATAAGCATTACAACTAGACCTTTATAAACGCTGTAGTAGTGTTTGTTTCTTCTACGTCGTTTTTTAAAATACTGGATATTGGAGCCTGGTGAAGGCCGAGTTACTCATCGTCTGATCTGGATCAACACTGTCTACGTGCTTAAACTACCTGTTTTACGACGACTGTTCTTTAACTGTATGCAATATATAATTATGTTGTTGATCAAAACATCATATTTGTAAAGTGTCTAAAGTAGTTAATTTCCAATATGTATTAAAATTCATTAGATCTGGATCAATCCGGCTCGCATGTGCGAATTAAATCTGCCATAATACAGTTGAGTCTCGCTAAAGCGACCACGTCATTTATTAACATGGGGTACTGTAGAAGCAGCTGATTGCTTAATAAAGGGCAAAGGTGAAACAAAAAGCTACTATAGGAAATATCTGTATAAATTTTGTCCTGCAATAAGCTTTCGCCATTTCTAAAAATCCAGAATTAGACATTATATAAGCGAGGAAATGCATTATAGTAACATACTGTTCTATACCTGTATGTAAATAAAGATGCACATCTTATGTCGTAACCAACAACAC
Source organism: Azorinus chamasolen (assembly GCA_963576725.1). Taxonomy (NCBI): domain Eukaryota; kingdom Metazoa; phylum Mollusca; class Bivalvia; order Cardiida; family Solecurtidae; genus Azorinus; species Azorinus chamasolen. The sequence continues at coordinate 110,973,105 of OY755236.1, forward strand.
GGGTGTCAATGAAATTAAGACAAAAGAAAAGTGACACAGATTTATGGATTATTCGGTGTTTGAAACAACACGACATGCTTTCATTGGGTCAAAAAATGCATGCACAGTGCAGTCCACTCAAAGGAAGTATAATTCTGGAGTGTTAAAACAACTCCTATTGGGACATTAGTTATGCAGAAGCTATGAACTCATTGGTTGAATTAGTGCGACTCTACTGTAGTAAGCAATTGCTCATAGTAGCACCTGTTCTATGCGGTCATAACAAGAGGTTTTATTATGGGTCTGTAAATCAGACGGTACAGGTACTTTTTCCCTGCATTAAGCAACTATCTGCTTTTTAAGATTAATATTTTCAATTAATGAATAGTCGATTAGGAGAGGTTCTACACTGTTTGACATTCTGATTGCATTCTGTAACCCTTTCTCTATTGAATATTCATGTAAGAAATAGTGGCTTCATGAATATTTACTAGTTGCATGTTTATGTATACAGGAAGGTATCGGCAGAAACTGTAGACCCAGATCTATTATACAAAGCTTACCGGAGACGTCTGACCAGGGTTTACTATGGTAGCGATATCTCGTTTAGATGAATTAAGGAGTTAACCCTTTCCCTCATATTGACGACTTTTGACGACTCTGTAAAAGTCACTTTGTGAAACCATTGTGATAAATAGAGCATTTGCTCCTATAGGAGCAAATGCTCTATTTATCACAATGGTTTCAAAGTACAAAATTCTAAAAGTTTCCTTTTCTCTAGTTAATGCTCCTTTTCGGTAGATTTATTCAAAGAGGTTGTATCTAAAAATAGCCTATGAGGTAATGGGTTAATAGATATGATGCGGAGAATATACTTTCAGATATCTAGCAGACGACATGTTTTGCAGACGACAATTACTTTGCGTGCAAAGAGATATACATGTAGAGGGTCAGTGTGGTACGTAGTTTGAATCCTGGTGAGACGGCGATGCACGGATAGTGTGACAAGCGTGCTGATTTTTAATGAGACATCGATGCACGGATAGTAGTGACAAGCAGTGTGAATTCTGATGCGACGCCGAGGAACGAATAGTGTGCCTAGCATGCTGATGATTAACTAAAAATGCATAAAACATATCAGAGCGCGTAGTCTCCACCAAGCCCTATGTTGTGGCCACTCTTTAGAATCGTCTAGAGTAGTAATAACATAGTTTTAGTAGAGAAATAATGAAGTTATTCATGTGTTTAATATATGCATCTTATGTGGAGCTCTGCAGTATGATACCGTCACATTCGTTTCTGGTGTAGAAAGACGAAATATGTAACACAACAGCGTTTTATCATACATGGAATTATATAGTACAATATAAACCTAAGACGAGACATAGCCATGATGTACCGAGGTTGACTTCAAACAAGCTTTTTTATCTTTGTGAAAACGGTCGATACCAAATGTTTCTTCCGAGGGTTTGGACATTAAGAAAAACTGTAAAGAAGTATGAAGAGGTGTAAGAAGTCATTAAATGCAGATGTGTTTGGGAACTCGAGCTATTTGGGTTTAAGCCATTAAAAGATACAGAAACAACCTGAAACAGATGCCAGCAGAGAGTGCCAGCATACGAATCAATGGTAGCGGTGCATTTTATTGTCTCTTCTACCATGTACGCTATAGCGATAATTGGTGTCTATGAAAAAAGTACTCAATTGAGAATGTAATGGCCTACACACTGTATTGCACGAGTTTCTTGTTTATTTTATGGGCGTTATCTGCTTATCTGAAGGTCGCTCGGAAGTATATAATGTTGATTTATAGATCAGGCAGATGTAAGCAATTTAATGCAGAAGCCTATAACTGTTTTGATCTCGTTCAACTCATGTTTGAAGGTTAGTTATGTCTCTATTCAATAACAGTCACTATTAACACAATACAAAATTTAGATTCTAATCAAACATGCCTGCTTTAACCCTTTCCGTCATATTGACGACTTTTGACGACTCTGTAGAAGTCACTTTGTGAAACCATTGTGATAAATAGAGCATTTGCTCCTATAGGAGCAAATGCTCTATTTATCACAATGGTTTCAAATTACAAAATTCTAACATTTTCCTTTTCTCTAGTTAATGATAATTTTCGGTAGATTCATTCAAATAGGTTGTATCTAAAAATAGCCTATACGGTAAAGGGTTAAGAATGATGACAAACGCAATTAATATTAGCCCTATTAGTCTTTGATCTGCTGTATTAAACCATTACCTCATAGGCTATTTTTATATACAACCTCTTTTAATAAATCTACCCAAAAAGGAGCATTAACTAGAGAAAAGGAAAAATTTAGAATTTTGTAGTTTGAAACCATTGTGATAAATAGAGCATTTGCTCCTATAGGAGCAAATGCTCTATTTATCACAATGGTTTCACAAAGTGACTTCTACAGAGTCGTCAAAAGTCGTCAATATGAGGGAAAGGGTTAAAACTGCCTCTTCCTTTTCTGAATATCAATTAAATAAAACGTTGTAACAAAATCTATCACTTAGGAATATATCACTCTACACTGCGGACTCTGATCAAAGAGCTCCCTCAAGAGCCATTTGATCTGGGTCTACGCTGTTTGTAAATATTATATATACTCGTTGTCTGCACATTAATGGTTTACCCATTCATACAGACACCTTTCCTTATGTAGAGACATGCACAGATGTGCCTGTTTTAACAGTATAAAATACAGTGCTCCCTCCCTACAACGACCCTCTCAATAACGATTCCCTCCTTACAACAACGCATGCCAGTTTCCGAAACAACAAGGCTCCAGAAACATTGTTTTCCATCGTTATTTTATTTATGCCTCCACCAAACCCAATGTTGTGACCACTCTTTAGAATCGTCAAACAACATAGGGTTTGATGGAGGCATAACGGTTTTAGTTCTCGAAATACACCTTATCTGGGGATCTGCAAACAAGCTAATTATGTTTGATTTTCCCTCCCTATAACAACTCCCTCTGAACAACACATACAATCTTCGTATCCCAAAGGGTGTCGTTGTAGATAGGGGGCACTGTAAACCATACTCATTTGGAATGCATGCACTATGATACATAAATAGAACTCGTCCAAAGAGACAGTTCGTTTATTGAACACTGACGTCTTAACTTGGTTGCTTAGTGCAAGGTGAGAGTAAAGCAGAAAGTTCCAATAGGAGTTTTTTTATTACCTTTTTTATAACTACTTGTCTTAAAGACCACGAATCAAACCTCCTTGAATGGTCGCTTAAGGCAAATTTTGCAGTATTCTTTAAATATTCAAAATGTATATATATGTACAAGTACAAATATGAGTCATGCAAGAAACACCACATACAGAACAAACAGCCGCACTAACAGCAACACAAGAAAACACAGCAACTGTATAAAACTAGTAAAAACTGGAACGGTCAGTGACAAAAGTCACTGGGGGTTTTAACCGGTTTTCGGGTGCGCAACATCACACTTAATCCATCCCGCCTTAAAAGACAGTGTAAATAACCGTATCCCCTCTCCGACTAATCTACAACAAACCGCGATGGCAAAAACAGTATAAAAGTGCATGTAAACGAAAACATTTAAGTGAAACAAACTGTATCCACCTATCGCTAGTGTGCTCGGTGATTGAGCTGCAGACAGAGTAACTGTAGAAAAGTAATAAAGGGTACGACAAAAACGAAATAGTACATATCTCCGACGTCCTCCTTCCGTTTCCGGATTTAAGAGGTCGCTTTCATAGAGTACTAAACCTTTCTTGTCGGTGTACATGCAAAAGGACCAACGTGAATGGCAACTGTAAAAGGATTGACAACCAGACATGCAGTATGATGTAGTACTATAGAATCATATTCCTTTTTAATGACCTTTTAACATGTTTGATGAACGAAGAGAGAACATGTGTATGTTCTTTTAGTTCTAATAAAGAAATGTGTTATTTGTAAGTGTTTCAAATATTCATAATAATTCTATCATAATTATATTTCGCCATTTTGAATTGTTTGCATATGTTAATCACAAGAAGAAAGGTAAACACAAGTACGTATTTTTTAAGTTGTAACCATTTTAGTTTGCCGGGAATATAGAAACATATAATTAAAACAACTACAGAAATACCTGGAATATTATTATTAGTAGTATATCGTGTTTGTGAGCTCATCCGCATTCATGGACTACTCACATGGAAATTATGTTTTTGTTGTCCTTTTTACACTAATGTGAATATTATATAAACACCATTGTTAACCCTTTCCCTGTTCTATGTTTCTTTCAAATTCCAATACCTACTGAATACTCATGGTCAAAATAGTATAATGAAACATGGAAGGTGGAACATTGTAGCCATTTTAGAAATTAAACAAACACAACTTTAAAATTATACTAACAAACGGAGAAGACCCTGATCAGGCGGGTTCTATAGGAGCCGTATGATACGGGTCTACTCTGTTTGCAAATGCATGGAAACTCATTGCTTTGGTGTGGTATGGTAGCATATAAACGCCATCACTTAACCCAATAGCGTGTGTTTGTTAAACCTTTACCCCATGAATAGAATGTAAGAAATAGTGACATCGTGAACATTAATAAAGTCATTTTATGTGAACTGTACGAGTATAGTTAACTTGTTGACATGGTTAACAAGTAGTTTGCTATGTGATTACCTTTCAATTAAAAGAAGAATTAAAATTCGTTTCATCGGGATCCAAACTGTTAACATTTCTTAACATTTTTTGTTGTAAATGCGAAATGACTTACAGGTAAACATTAACCGTTTCTACTGCCGAGCATGTGCTGATTAACTTAAAGGCATGACGGGTCCATTTGTTGAATTTGCTACTTTGCAGGAAGTTGGGGCGTTGGGTGTGACGTCACACTTGCATTTAGTATGGCGTTGAAATTGACATGATTGTTAATCCTGATAAAACTGAAGCACTCCAATCACAATTTAAAGCTGCAATTCCTATTGATATTTTTAACTGTCAAAACAGATAGCTTTTCCACATTCTTTGGTTAAATCATAATGGTCAACTTTCGTGTGGAATCTCGTTACATAAGGAGTGCCTCAGTATCTCATCTGGATCCATATTGCAAAAACTCGCCGTGTACTAATGGTTAAATTCAACGTGTGGGGCAAATGTAAACGAGTCGCTTTTAGACAGATTGGTAAAATCTTGTCATGTTCGCACTGGAATTGCAACATGGGGCCCATCGTGAAATCCTTTAATTGTTTCCATTTATTACTTTGTTGATATCGGTCATAGACCTGAGTTTAATTCCACTCGACACGAACGGGATGTAAGGACTGTTAACACGCAACTGAAAAATGGCAAACAGTTTGGAACAATATGAGACGTACAGCACGATGCCTTATCAGGATCCAAGCTGTTTAACACTCTGACTATGCTTTTGAAAGAAATGCCAGACGAAATATTACTGGGACAGGCTACTAGTTACTTGTTGATTTGATATATTATAAATATACATGTATTAGTAATCAGAGTTTCTTCGTGTTTGAGTTTGATGTACAGTAAAAACCTTTCTATAACGGTCACTCAAATGTGTTAATTGGTTGGTATATTTAGGGCAGGTGGCTATTAAGGAGCGTTCTGTTTTTCTTCAACTTGCTTTAAGCAGCCACCTGTCTCTAGCACAAAATACATATTCATATAATTTAATGGTCGTTATAGAGAAAGTTTACTGTAACACATTTCACAAACCAATATTCGTTCATCCTGAAGGAGCGTGTAGTTCCTACATGTAATGGCGCAATGCATCCTGTCTCATCTATGTCAGTACAGTAATACCCCCTAAACCGGAATTCTATTAGAAATGAATTTATATACCTCTAGTCAGATTAATGTAGGATGAAAGTCATGCGGAAAGGTCATAGAGGAGCTTTCTGCTTGACTTTCACCCTGCATTAAGTTGTTACCTGTCTCTAAGACTGATATTTATACTAAATTTAACGTCCGGTTTAGATGGGGTCTACTGTATTAGTTATTTAGTAGACCCAATCTAAAGTGCTAAATTAATTATCTTACTGTTGTTAACACCGTAATTGTTTAGAAGCCAACTAATAGCCTACCATGCACGAAAGCAGTTAGTATAATTATAGTATTTGATCAGAGTTGGAACTGTTTAGAAGCATGTAACATCTTGTTTGGCGTTTACGTTATCTATCCTAGTAGCTTTACAAAGTGCATTAGAATATATCGAAAGCTGCCATTGCATAAATAAGTATGGATGTCTTTTGAAGCAGGTGGCTACTTATGCAGAACGAACATAATGGAGACGTTTCGGGAGCTTTTTGTGCTACTTTCATCTTGCATTGCTAATGGTAAATATTTGATTTGTGCTGAGTAAATCGGTATCGAACCATTATCAAAGCGGTTTGTTACTCTGACTTGTTTCTCCAACAAGAATGAGCGAAAATTAAAAACAAATGAAACTTGAAGCAGGCGATTCATTTCAGAGGCAACAAGACGTGAGAGTGATTAAAAACCAACACGCGAAACAAAAAAAGAAATACAAGACGTGACAGTGATAGTATGAATAAAACCAACACAGAAAACAAAATAAAAACGAAATTCGTTTTGTTAACTATTGTACTATTGTAGAGAATGACAAGGTGTTAGTCAGGGTCACAACTACAGTCATTTCTCCCTAAACTGACCAATCAAAACAAGTATTGATCTAGATGACCAATCAAAACAAGTATTGATCTAGATGACCAATCAAAATAAGTATTGATCTACATGACCAATCAAAATAAGTATTAAAGCATGTGGTAACGTTTAATGTAAGAGCGAACTTATGTAGACAGCTTTTCCAGAAACTTTCCGCATAATTTTCGTCTTTCGTCTTATATTTAGCTACCATGCTCAGATACGTTCCATATTGCTTTCCATATACTGTCCAAATATTACTTCCCATATTACTTTATTTCTGCATTAAACCGCGATCTGTTTTAGGGACAATCGTGGTCAGTTACCAACTGGTCGTTATGAAGAATTTATACTACATTCGATAATCTGACCACGTTTTTGTATGTTCAAGCACTCGCGAACATATAATTTCTTCACATCGGGGTATGTAAAACAGACGGCTGCTGAATGAATGGCAAGTGTAATACAGACAATTCCTACAGGAGCTTCCTGCATTAAGCTACAATCTATTTTAAAATCAAGATTTTATACTTCTTTTGAGTGTTGCGCCTTTAATACGAGTACTGCTCATGAACAGATTCAATAAAGCGACGCTGCAATTTTCTCTTTTCACATTACTTTATTTGCTTTCGAACAATCTCCTACTTTCAGAATTTATTTATTGCAGTTCAATGTTGAGGAGAATTATTATCGCCTGTTTTACAGTTACATGCCGGTTTGGTTCATTTTTTTGCTGTTTCCAAGAACACAACAATACAAACTAAAATCTTAAATCTTTAAACAATCTTTCGGCAGTGTATTTCATGCCAGTTTCGATTTATGTTATAAGTATGAACAACACATTCCTGAATTCTTCCTGAACCTGCAGGTATAGAGTATATATAAAACATTTGCAAACAGTGAACTCCCAGATCAAAGGGCTCCTGAGAAGGGCTCATGAGGGAGCCCTTTTATCAGGGGTTGTACTGTTTGTTATACAAATCATTTTCTTCAGTATTCCAATTTGATACACCATTTTGTTTATTCAATACTGAGAAAAGAAGGAGCGAGTTTTAATTATTCAGCAGATTAACGGTTAACCATTTCCATTAACCCTTTTACTGCTACTCCCTATGTAACATGAACTTGCAAACAGTTTGGATGCAGATGAGATGCCGAATAATTACACGGCTCTTCGTGATAAAACTGTTTGGTATCCCGTTAGTCGTTTTCCAAATGCATGGAATAAACTGGAGATAATAAACATGGCATCAGGTCAGAGTAAAGACACATATCAATGTGTACAACAGCATATGGGTTAACAGAAACAGAAAAAAAACACATTCAGCAGAAGTCCGTACCATACGGTGTACATCTGCAAATTCAATAAAATGGCACTATAACGATCTAAAAGACCCTCAGATATGATAACAATAGACATAAAAACAACATTTTAGCCTACCCGAATCTCAAGTAAGGTGCATTATTACTGTTTGGCTTTGATTTAGAACCCCATTAGATATATAAACAATGCAATGCACCACAAAAATGCGGTTGGTATTTGGTATTTGGCATAAAGTGTTTGCATCGCTTTGAAATGTGTGTACTTTACATAGGTGCTGACAGAACCTAATTTGTCACATTTCCTTCAACATATGTACTTAATTATTGCTTTCACGCTGGTGTTAATCTATCCATTTTATTTGATTAAAGCGTCTACAGAATCATTTGTTTCTCCTAGTAAACCATATCGCTTTTAATATTCACTATTAAAATGACCGTAGGAATATTATCTAGCCGCATTTTTAACAGCGTTCTTATGAAGGGTTTTTAATTCAGGCAGACACTGAAGAATGTGATCTATATTATTCTATACTATAAGGAAACAGAGAATCCTGATCAAATGGCTCCTATAGAATCCATCTGATAAGGGTCTACATGAAAAAAGCGTTTGTATTAGGGAAATGTTTCAAATATAATGGCTTAGAGGCACATGACTGCGGGAAACCCTCACATACAGATCGTATGATTTGTGTATTTCGTCTTCACCATTTCAACTTTGAGTTTTTGCAATGGACTATTTCAAACTTCAAACAGTTCAGTCCTACCATAAATATTCAGAGATTTGTTTTAAAAAATTAAGAAAATGTAACACGATTACCAGTGCTGATCCTGATAAGAAGGTTCCTCGAGGAGCACTAGGAGACCTCTCATCTGAGTCAATACTGTTCGCAAGGACATTAGTAACTCGTGGCCCGCACTGTAAGGGTAAATTAATTATACTATATAAAACGTGAATACTAATTCAGTTCTAATACGCCCTTGTACATACTAATTCAGTTTTAATACTCCTTTGTGCATACTAATCCAGTTATTATGCTCCATTGTGCATACTAATTCAATTCTAAATATGGAAAAATAGTCAAACAGGGAGAGCCACACACGGAATGACACCGCATCAAACACCATCTAACGAGAAACGATAAAGCCACAAGTCAAAACAAAACAGGACGCATATCAAGACGAAACACATTAAACATTAAGCATATTAAAAAACAAAATTGACCGTAGGGTGAAAGCAGGAGTGCCGCCTTGGAACGGTCAGCAGCCAAAAGCAATAAAAAAAATTGGCTACTGGGGGACTTGAACCTGGTTTATGGGTACCCAACCTCGTCCTTATCCCACTTTCACCGAAGTCAAAATGTAAATAAAATTCCCCCTCCAGACAACACCACAACATGCGTAACGATGTATGCCAAAATGAAAATGATTTGAAAATGAACGTTATTAGAAGTAAACAAGCGACGTCATCATGTAAATGACGTCATAATTTAAAAGTACGGGAAAACAATTTGAAACACTTCTACTGCGACATTTAAAAGATCAATCGCAAGAAAATACAATTACCAGTGGATATTAATCATACACAACTGTTTTGTTTGCAAAAGAATAAACTTGACATCATAGGCATGTACTCGATGACTATTCAGGTCAGAGCAGCTGTGGAGTAGTCATTTGGGGTACGACAGAACTAGCAAAATACAAATATCTAATTTCCTCCCTCCGTAAACGGGTTTCAGAGGGAATCTTCATAGAGTATTAAGCCTTTTCCGTCGTCGCACAAGTAAAGAGGAAAGCATAATGACCAACTGTAAAGGGGTCGACCACCAAGCATGTAGTGTGCTGCAATATAGAGGGGTCATATCCCTTTTTAATACTCCTTTGTGCATAGTATTTCAGTTTTAATACTCCATTGTGCATACTAATCCAGTTCCTATGATCCCTTGTGTACTTATTCAGTTCTAATACTCCATTGTGCATACTCTTTGAGATCTAATACTCCCTTGTGCATACTAATTCAGTTCTTATACTCCCCTGTGCATACTAATTCAGTTCTAATACTCCCATGTGCATTCTAATTCAGTTCTAATACTCCCTTGTGCATTCTAATTCAGTTCTAATACTCCTTTGTACATACTAATTCCGTTCTAATACTCCCTTGTACATACTATTTCAGTTCTAAAACTCCCTTGTGCATCCAAATTCCGTTCTAATACTCCCTTGTAGATACTTATTCAGTTTAAATACTCCCTTGTGCATCCCAATTCCGTTCTAATACTCCCTTGTGCATACTAATCCAGTTTTAATACTCCCTCGTGCATTCTAATTGAGTTCTAATACTCCCTTTTGCATACTATTTCAGTTCTAATACTCCCTTGTGCATCCCAATTCCGTTCTAATACTCCCTTGTACATACTTATTCAGCTCAAATACTCCCGTGTGCATACAACTTCAGTTCTCATACTCAATTGTGCATACTATTTCAGTTCTAACAATCCCATGTGTATTCTAATTGAGTTCTAATACTCCCTTGTGCATACTATTTCAGTTCTAAAACTCCGTTGTGCATACAATTTCAGTTCTAATACTCCCTTGTGCATACTTATTCAGTTCTAATACTCCCTTGTGCATACTATTTCAGTTCTTACACTCCTATGTACATTCTAATTGAGTTCTAATACTCCCTTCTGCATACTATTTCAGTTCTAATACTCCCTTGTGTATACTAATTCATTTCTAATACTCCCTTTTGAAACCAATTAAAACCAAAAGCAAAGTATTGGGATATTTCCGGTCATCACTTAACCCTTTAGGGTTCGCGAAATGGTTCGTGTTAATAGTTAACACAATAATCTAATAACTGGTAACTTGAATATTTTCATGAAAACCAGATAATTATCTTATCATGAAAAAGGACCTGTTACTTCCTCATACTGCCGCCAAATAACACTTTACTCAAACAAACTTTTTTAAAACAGATAATCACACACATGTTTCTCAAAATAGCTATTCATGAAATTTTCCCCGGAAAATTTCATGTTCAAATTCGAGTTAAATAATAGGCTTCATGATAATTTTCAGGTTGGTTAAGTGGTTCAAGTTTAAGGCATTCACAAGATTTTCAGCAGTATATTTCACATTTTATGACATACTAACACGACACTCTTCGTGCCAGCTCATGGGCGTTAAGTAGTTTTGAGTTTTTTATGAAATATTAACCCATTACTCCATAGAAATACCTTTGCAAACAATTTAGATCCACATAAGAAGGCTCCCATAGAAGCCGACTGATCAGGATCTGATCAATTTGCATATGAAATAATATAACTCTGAATCTACTATACGAGGGGCATTGTAGAAACAATACATCTGATCACCGTGGTACCTCGCTGATGCATCAAATTAAAAGTATTACATAATTATATCGGAAACATTCTTTGTTTATTGTGTACGGGTAATTAGTATCTGTGTATCGACATCTCATCGTGATTCAATACATTCTCCAAGAACCTAAACAAATGGAAGCAAGTACACATTGTAACACATTAGAGTTTATGCAAACAGTTATACAGTAGAAGAATTAACACACTAAACACACATTTGACTATACAAGCCGTGAGTTTATTTCCAGTCCGAGAAATATCTAAAGAGCTATTTCTATGTATCAAATTATTGTTACATCAATACATTTATAATCAAATATAAATGATAGTATTAATGTTTACTATCATTATGTTTCGAGATTATAGCTTATTGAGTAATGTTGCAACATAAAACCCAAGGTCTGTTTTTAACCCATCGACATGCTTTTTGACTTAGACTACAATACTTTTAATAATGATCGCTTGATTCCCATATATCACATGGACCAAAGTGATGGGATCTCGGCACCAAGTAGTCAAATCAACGATTGTGCTAGGGCTTTGAAACTGAAGTTTTGTGACGGAATCAATTATCAGAAAACGAGTTTTAATAGATATGTTGATGGAGCAAGAACATAAATATCTACTGTTACATCAGTCTCTTTCAACAGACATCCAAGACATAAGGAAAGTGATGGCCATAAGATAACCTAACGGTTTTGTATGTATATCACCGCTAAGTAGAAAAGATAGCAAATGGGTTAAGCCATATTAGTCTTTCGAACTGCAATGTTACGTACATGTACACAGTATATACTACACAGTGATACCGCTGTAAAACGAACACATGAATATAATTATCGATCTCTCAGTTTTAACCTGCAGCATGTGGATTGGTGATAATATATGCCAACAGTTTGTGACTCGACATTTTATCTCAAACTGTTTGAAACTATGACCGTGTCGTTCAAAATAAATTCATCAACGGTGACAAATGAATTCGATTATATGTTTTACCAACAAAGATTTGCTCAGTACGCTAAAGGTTAACCCATTATCTCATAGAATATTTTAGATACAACCTCTTTGAATAAATCTACCGAAAAGGACTATTAACTAGAGAAAAGGAAAAGTCGTCAATATCAGAGAATGGTTTGAAGGACGTTCTGATTTAGCGAGACTTACACATAATGTCCATGTGGTAGTTTACAGCCATGGTTCAGTAATAAATAGTTCGTCCTTTGGACTAGGCAAGAGAAAAATAATGGTTACAGGTATATCAAGATTAAAGCGTCGTTAAATGCAGATGTGCTTTGGGAACTTGAGACGTGTCTGGGCAAACTGTACCAAACTGAAACGAATGCCAATTGGCTTTGCCAACACCAATTAGTTTGCATCGGTGCACGTTATTGTCCCCTTTGCATTAAACAGTATACCGCTGATCCGGGACTGAATCAAAATGAAATAATATAGGTGTAAAAAAGTCCCTACAACCTTCCATGACCCGCTGGTACAGTAGGCATCTCAAGTACATGGGTGTATTTAACCCTTTCCCTGTTCTATGTTTATTCCAAATTTAAATACCTACTGACTATTCATGGACAAAATAGTTATAATGAAATATTGAGGGTGGAACTTTGTAGCCATATTAAAAAGTAAAGATTACAGATCTATCAAAAACAAAATCCTGTAGGTGCCGTCTGATCTGGGTCTACTCTGTTTGCAAATGCGTGAAAACACGTTTATACGAGGGAAAGTGTTACGAGCGGGTTGTAGGTTTTGTAGAATGAAAGCAAAGCATGAAACTTACTATGGGAGCCTCCAGCACATTTCGTAGAGCATTCAGTTACTACTTACCTTAACTACATTTATTTGAATGATCGCCGTAGATAAGCTTTACTGTACACTTAAATAAAACTGTCTTCGTGGTCGCATACACGTAAGACAAGTTGCAATTATTTTGCCTGTTTCTTGTAATCTCTGGAAACTATTGAGCGAGTCGTAAATGATGTGGATGTAGATACGACCAGCTATCATGGTAAACATGGATTCGATATGTTTGTGAATACCACTTGTTTTAGCCCTTTATCCGATGAATATTTGTGAAGGAAACAATGATTTATGAACATTATTTCAATGTAGCTGCAAAGTTTAGTAGCATACACCAGTAAGTTTGATCATAGCAAGCATATAAAATCAGATCTATATTATACCATTAGCAAACAATAAGACTATGGTCAGCCGGCTCCTATGGCAGTCTGATATAGGTCTACTCTGTTTACAATGTCGTCAAATGGCGTATCTATTAGGTTCGTCTATGTCGAAACGTAAAATATTCTTAGTTTTAGTGTAATATTGGTTTTTTTCCTGGACGTCTAAAACAGTCTCTCTTTTTATACACATTGTATTCCCTTTTACATAGAATTACATATACACGTATATTATGAAACAGTGATAGCAAATAAATCAAGCATTTGTATGAGAACGAACAACAAACGAACAGTGTTAGCCCTTTACTCCACACATATTCATGTAAGCCAAGCTGGTTCGCTCTCAGTTAGCAATTATTCTTAGAACATATCAGATTGGATAAACTCAAATAGTTCAGCGTGCGTTAAAGAATTGTTCTATGCAAATAATGGCGGTCATACGAAGGTTAACATGTGTAATTCGACTATTCAAACTGCTCTCAAATACTGATATTCTCCAGAGGACTTGGCGTGTTGTTGTCGTTAACACTGTCGTCAGCTAATGTACCAGCCGCCTCTGACACTCCCCTGCTTTCACAACTATTTTACCGTGAATATCGTTTGCTGTGAAACTCTATGACATACGACCGTACAGTAAATCCCCTCTAATGCGACCACCTACAAAGGTCTAATTCTGAGCATCAACACTTTCCTTCATATAAACGCGTTTTCGAGCATTTGCAAACAGAGAAAAGGCAGATCAGACCTCTGGCCAAGCTTAATACATAACAAAATTTACAATAACTGTATAACATTTCCTGCATTAAGCAACCACCTGATTTTAAAGACACTTATGTTTATTCATAAATTGGTTGCTTTAGAGGAAGTTTAGTAGTATTTTCAAAAATGATTTTTCTGAATATTCACACTTCTATATTGTGTCATCGACGATGGATTACCTGGTTACCAGAAAATAGATAAAACCCAATGTCATAAGGAATGAATACATAAAGAATATATATATAAAAGAATATCGTAGTTATATGATATGAAAATGCTTTAAAATGATAAATTCATAAGTTAGACATAACATAACATGTAATGTTTGACTGTCTTATATTAAGTCCTGGAATATAAATGATTCATATTTCTTGAAATAAATGAAAGATAATTAGATTTTTTTCGTAAAAAGGGCCACATTTATGTAACATAACCCACTGATTTCAAAGGGATATATTTCGTAAAAATATATTCAGCAATATAGTCATTAAGTATTTTAAATACTTACTTAAGTAGTGTGTAAAAGGAATTTTATTCTAGTTAATATACAATGTGTTCTTTTCAGTAATTTACATTAATTATAACCTAACAAATCATAAATAATAACTATCTGCCTTTTACAAATATATACCTTTTTCCATATTCATAATTCATAAAAACGTCTTGACATACATATTAATTTTCATGTTAATGCACAGACAATATTAGCTTACATATATTACAGATATGTTAAATTAAAAACTTCAATTCAAATAAATATTATTCATTATTTAACTACACAGAAAACGTTATAGATTAAACGGACCCCTTAAATGCAATAATATGGCTAAAACGTAAAGAGTTACGTATTTTTGATATAGTTAAGATAACTTTTGTTTAATTTAACATATCTGTAATATATGTAAGCTTATGGTTTCTGTGCATTTACATGAAAATTAATATGTATGTAAAGACGTTTTTATGAATTAACATAACAACTAAATGAAAGGCAGGAAAACACGGCCTATATTTGGAAGTCATACTTCATGCGGGCTTTCAAATATGGCAGTGTGACGTAATAATATGGCGTGCCAATCTCTAAGTGCCAATCTCTGGCTTTTTAATCGTTAAATTCTCTCCTAATAAACATTAACTATTACTTTGTGTCTGAAGAAGTAAAACACTTTTCAGTATATATTTATGCGAAGGGACTAAAAGGTTGAACCAGTATTTTAAAATCACTTTTTTGTTCTTCCGTTTGCAAATAATATTCCATATTAATCCAGTGTTAGAAAAAACAGTAACAAGATACAGACATGAGAAATGTAATACATACGTGTACTGCACTGTCGCCATATTCGTGCAGAATTTTCAGGATGTGCATAAATAAACGGAGTGATAAGATCATTCGAGGAACAAATACAGTAGAACCCCGCTAATGCGACCACTTAATGAATAAACATTGGTGCCTTTATAAGCAGGTGGTTGCTTAATGCAGGGCAAAAGTAATGCAGAAAGCTCCTCTAGGAGCTTTCTGCATTACTTTTGTCCAGCATTAAGCCACCACCTGCATCTAACACCCAGAATTATACCTCTTTAAGGTGGTCGCATTAGCGGAACTTTACTGTAGCAGGCATCAATCACCAAAGATCACACCCACATACGAAATATTACAGAAGTTGTTTCTGTAAGAATTCGAATATCAATGTGACATTTAGAGTATACAAAAACAAACATAATTCAAGAATGCTTGTTTGGTCCAGAACAATATGATATATCAGAATAAGTAGTGCAAATCAAACCATGATTAAACTGCTTGTTTGGACGAGTACAATAGGATATAGTAACACCCCTCTAAACGGGAATAGAGAAGAATATAGATACTTTTAGGCAGGTGGCTGCTTAGTGCAAAATGAAAGCTGCCACCTGCCTCCAAGACCGATGTCTATAATAAATTTAACGTCCGGTTTAGAGGGATTTTACTTTATATCAGAATAAGTAGTGGAAATCAAACCATGATTCAAAAACACTTGTATGGACGAGTATAATAAAATATATCAGAATAAGTAGTGCAACTACAGATCAACTGCTGATTTAGAAAGCGACCTCAGGTCAGTGTACCAACAGTGGTTGTCATTCATAAGCAGGTTCGAGAATCTGCACACCACAATCAGTGTAGGCGCTTTCTGTTTAATCCCTTCCCTCATACAATAAAAATACCTTTCCATGCATTTGCAAACAGTGTCGATCCAGATCAGACGACATCCTGCATACGTATCCACTAATAAAACAAATCAGTTAATAAATAAGCATGATATCATTATTTCTTACATACATATTCAACAGGGAAAGAGTTAAGCATTAGGCAGCTGGGTGAATCTGAACAGAACAAAACTGGGTCAGTACTTTAAAAGCATAAGCTATATTGCCCTTTTTCAAGCATAACATCCAAATGTCAAACACTTTGGATACAGTCCAACCTAAACGCCTATTAGGCGTCTTATCTGGATCCAAAATGTTTGCAAAGCAATCGAAATTCTCCCATAGTGGGCTAAAGTTCAAAGAAATTGATAAAATCTCTCCCATAACAATAGTTTTAGTTACTACCCCATTTAAGTATAAAGTGTTTTGTATGACCTCACTATGCAAAAAAGTAACATATATCACACACTATTTGCATATGGTATTCTACGATAAAAGCATTGCGTTATAAATACTTAGCGGGTTAGGCTTTTTTACATTAAAGGTAAGCAGCGAAATTGATAGTTCACATGCAACAAGTTCAAACCACCAAATGCATTCTGTCATCATCAAATGATAATATCAAGTCTAAATACAGAAGCTTTAGTGATCAATGAATTTAACTGTTAACATGCTGGGCAAATTTGTTGTCGGTAAAAATTCTCTTATTCAGATTTCGAAGCAGAAATTGTTCTTTTTGTTTTCTACAACTTGTGAGACAAACAGATGAGGGGTTGGGTAACTGGACGTCTCGTCAGGATTTGAACTGTTCTCTGATTGTAAGGTTTTAGTGAGAGCTATATAGCTAATATTTCTAAATACAAAACAAACCAAAGTTTCAACTCCCGGAATTGTTACTTAGCATGTTAAAGTTTAACCCTCCTTTCAATGCTGAATTTCAAAATGCATTGAATAAAAATAAACAACCAGGCGGTTGCTTAATACAGGGCGAACGTGATACAGAAAGCCCTTGCAGGAGTTTTCCGATTTTTAGTTATCCATTTTTATTTTAATTTAATCAATATATCAAAACAGGGATTTCAGAGGAAACTAGATAAGATATAATTCTTTCAACCTTCTCGTTTAAAGTTTGTGGGATTAAATATGTGTAGGTTGGAGATACGATTTACAGAACGAAACCTTGTTTCATGAGTAATGTTACCTCACAATTTAGAAATAGATCGTACATAGATTTAGACCATGGATCATAAATAAACCACAACAGACGTCATAGAGTATGAGACATAACGGATTAGAAAAAAGAGTATTCATGTAAAAATCAAATTACATCATGGATATTGATAAGATTAATTGTTATAAAACCACACGTGCGCAAGATGTTTTGATATATAATCATATATATTATATAATATCATAAGCAAGCAGGGCACACCCTGATCAGACGGCTCCAACAGAGATCACCTGATCCGAGTTGACTCTTTTTGCAAAAGCGTAGAAATGCGCATTATAGAGTAAAAATTAAAGTCATTTGGCGATAAAACATTCCTATTTCTAATCCTACTTTTTGTTAATCCTATACTTAATCATAAGCACTTACGACATAATTCATGTAAATGGCCACGGTAGATATATCTGTCAGATGTGTTTATATTTATGAAATCAGCAATATATCAGACTGAAGAGCATCATTGCTTGTAAAAAGATACTATTAAAATGTATTTAACCTTTAGCAAGTCGAGTAATACTGAAGGCTTGGGTTTCAGCTTGTCTCTGTTTTATGATGCGTAATCAATATTTCTATCCATTTCATTAAGACCATTGTGTGGGTGTCAAACTGTTTCGATACTAATATGGAATTGCGGTTTTCATTTGAAAACCTAAACGGTTTGCAAATATGCAAATGTAACATTTTGAACTTTAAGTACTTTCAGGGATTATTTAATTTGATTAGTGGCAGAAAATTGAGAGTAGAAATTATAGAATACGTAAGTCTGAATATATATCAAGGACTGTGCGAATTATTTCTTTTCTTCTCGCCGTTTGAATACTCTGGGAAAATACTTCTTTGTAAACAGAGTAGACCAAGATCAGACGGATCCTGTAGGAGCTTTTAACCAGGGTCTGCTCTCGTTGCTTAGAAAATCATGATAGACCGGCCAATACCGAATCAGCATGCATGTGTTCATATGCCATGATAAAAATCAGCTAATACATGATGTCATTATTTCGTATATGAATTTTCAACAGAGAAATGGTTTAATAGATGCGAACACATTTGAACACTTTGGTTACTACACATTGAATGAATCTGCCGTCAAAATGGCGAATATAACTACACATTTGGAACAGCGTTACGACATAATGTGAGCTTTCATTATACAATGTAATGCACTTCATTGGTGTTATACATGCCTTTGGGTATGTTTTGTTTAATGCTTTCCAAACAGAGTAGACAAAAACGGCTAAAACTGCAAACATAATAACAAACGTAATAACTGAATATCGAACGTTCGCGAGACATTTTATGATGCATCGTAGAATTGTGTTGATACATCATAGCATGATGTTGATAATAAACCTGACTGATTTTAGACGCTTATTTCTATGCTCCAATCTCTGACAGTACGGCATTTAGATTTAACTTGACCGTTCATTTGTCACACTGTTTTGTGTCTTGTGTAACTGTTAGACACTTGTTACCAGGTGTTACGCAACTGTGTAGGATAGCTGATTACTATGGGTCAAGTTCTCCTAGGGTATTGTAATGATATGTACTCAGTATCTCTACATGACCAATCCTTATCATATCTATGCGTAAACGGGTCATGTGTGTCATGTGACCAATCCTTATCATATCCATGCGTAAACGGGCCATATGTGTCCTATGAATTCATTTCTAAATTGTCACATATGTAACATTTATATCGAGGTAATATGTTTATGTAGTTCGTATGATCTAGTATGCGCGTACATAGATGAATGCTTGCTTTGATCAATATTGTATATTTTAGAATGTACATATGATCTGGACAATTAACTATTTTTCTGGTAACTCCAATTCAGAGTATGGTTGTATATTTATATAACAATGTGTTCAGTTTTGCTACAATTTTGACGTTTAAAGTCGTTAAAACCTCTCTAGACCGGAATTTATATACAAGATACAAGAAACTTTATTTATAGTCGGGTGTTACAGAATAACATTTAACATTAGCTTGAAGCTATTTACCGAAATTTAGTATACATATTGGTCTTAGAGACAGGTGGCAGAGTAAATGTCACACAGAAAGCTCCTTTAGGCCTAAAAGTATCTAAAATCTTCTCTACTAGAATTCCGATATAAAGATGTTTTACTGGATACCAAATTTGAAAAAAGTGTGCTACATGTATATATTAATCTATATTATTCCATAAGCAAACATAACAGACCCTGATCAGACCGTTCATACAGAAGCCGTCTGATCTAGGTCTACCCTGTTTGCAAATGCGTAGAGTGGCGTATTTATGGAGTAAAGGTTTAAATACGTTATAGATATTCAAAATTACCTCAGTCAAAATGCCTTTTATTTCGATTTTAATTGATGATCGCTTTATTTCCTCCATTAATGGAGAGTACATAGTACAGATAGAGCATATTTAACATTACGAGGAAACAACAAAACATACATACATATATGCATACATAAGGCTATCGTTAGCTACACAATTACAGTATAATGGGATCTAATATACCACGCCCCTTTAATCTTTAGCTTGCTGAGCAATTTA
Organism: Azorinus chamasolen; assembly: GCA_963576725.1. Lineage (NCBI taxonomy): Eukaryota > Metazoa > Mollusca > Bivalvia > Cardiida > Solecurtidae > Azorinus > Azorinus chamasolen. The sequence goes on from OY755236.1 coordinate 110,993,366, forward strand.
TTTCCCACACAATTGGTCACCTATTAACTCCCAAACCCAAGTTACAATGAATTTGTCTACCAACATGGAATCAGGGTGACAATCAGTCTGGATCCTGATGAGACGCCAAGTTACTCGGCGACTCATCTGGGTCCAAACTGTATGCATATGTATTCACTCACCCGTCCATAGCAAGTCAAAGGTTAAATTGACACTTAAATATTGAAAATGCGTCCAGCATACGATAATTACATCACATCGCACATAACCAACTTACAGGGCCCAGGTTGATGATAGAACTGTGTATACAAACATACAACCAATGCTGCTAAACGTACAGTACCTAGTAAATGTTGCTAACGAAACGAAAATTAGCTTATTTATCAGGTACATGTTCACGGTGCTGACCCGGTAGATAATCCGGATGGAGTACACATACGGAGGAAAATATAACAGTTACTATACACGGCGTGGACTTGGCAACCGAAGAGAAGAAACACACATTTCATATGTACATATGCAGATTTACACAATGACTGCACACCTAAGTTGCATACCCGTATTCATTTACATGTACATACACATATACATACATATATGCATACCTATATATACAATATACATGTACCCGATACTAACTCTCTAACGAAACGAAATTTAGCAAAGTTAAACAGGCACATGAAGTTAAATGTCGATCCAGTACGGCTACGTTTCAGAATACAAGCAGAAATTTCTACCACATATCTAGGACCGTCAAAAGGAATCATTAGACATTGACATAACATATAATTAAATTGTACAGATATATATTAAAAGCTGCCGATGTACCCTAAAGTACATAAACATATCCAATATAGATATGTTTCCTTATAAATCATATCTAATGTGTTTCCTTTTAACTGATTTACATATACACATAAGCAAACCTACCATTTCACAAACTTATTGAAGTGGTATTATACAGTCTAGATACTTCTTACGAGGTTATACTGGAGTAGTCCATGTTAGACCCACATGTCGGTTAGACTGATACAATCCTATATACAACCTTAACACAACGCATGTTTAACTGCATCTCGTTTGCTGTTTCAAGTGTATTTAAGCATTGAATATACCACATGAAAAAAGGTAATGGCTATTCTTAAGCAATTTGAGGTAATAAAGTCTTCTCCATTCGCCTCTTTAATCCCTGAGAACAAGGTTATCAGCTGTCTCCTTGGATCCCTGGATATTAATTCCTTAAATTCAGAATTGGTAAGAACATTAACCAGTTTTCCCCATAACCACTGGCGACAACTTTCTGTAACCTTACAAAAGAGCGTCATGTGAACTGTCACGTTTTCTATGACCATGCAGCTGCACAACGGACATGTGTCTGTGTAATGATCGAAAAATAGTTTATTCAGTAAAACCATGGAACTCTGACACTTATCACTATACTTAACTTCGTATCTGCTGAGCTTCCATATATTAGACGCTTCCCAACGGCAAGGTTTAATGCATAACACATCGATTAGATCTTTGTCTCGAGTTAAGGATACTTCCCACATATGTTGATAATGTGACTGCATCTGCATATTTACGACATATTTCCATACACCTTTAGAAGGAAATCTACCTGTAATGAAGAAGTCAAGAATGGCTTCATTTAAGTTATATTTCATCAGCAATCGGCTTATATCGGTTAAAAAGCCACTCATTGGGTGTATATTGTCCGACCTCTGGATAAGACGTAGGATAAAGAGTTCCCTGGAAACATGATTTACACTTAATCGGCACAACTGCCCAAAGAAATTTAGTTTACGCCTATCAATTTCGAACTCAATGGGTGCCTCTCCTATCATACTTAAACACACATCTGTCCTTGACCGTTTCGGGATTCCTTGAAGGTATTTTAAACAGAACTTATGGGCTCTTTCCAACCCCGCTAATTGTGTCCCAGTCATATTGCACCACAGCTCACATCCATATAGCGCCCTGGGTATGACAACTGACTTGTATATTTTAACTGCCGTTAAAGGATGTAGCCCTCTTTCATGTAAACCGGAGTTAACTAGACTTAGAAATGTACTTCTGAGTTTGTTACTAGCATTCTTTAAGTTTGCATTCTCAGTCTGGTATTTGTTACATTCTATACCCAGATGCACATAACTTTCTCTTTCCGCTACAACATCGCTACCTAAGAACCATGATCTATTGTTATTTCTGAATGCATATTCATTCTCATTGAACACAACAACAGCGCATTTACTAGCGTTATAATCATATCTCCATTTACATGAATATTTGTAGCAAATGTCCATCATTTGCTGCAGACCATTACGCGATAATGACAGAAGCAACATGTCATCCGCCACGGTTGGACAACTGCAGTTGATGTCCGTTACGCAAAACCCAAGGCCAGAGTTAACTAGTTGTTCAATAAGCCCGTTAATGTAGATGAGGTAGAGGAACGGACTACTCACTCCCCCTTGTCTGGTACCTTGTCTAACGTCTAGCCAGTCGGAATCAACACCTCTAAATCTGACTCTGCTTTTCATGTCGCTATAGACGCTCCTGAACGCATTATATGTTAATGGGTCTACATTTGATTGCCTGAGTTTGAAAAATAAGCCCTCGTGCCATACCCTGTCAAATGCTTGCCTTGCATCAAGCATACACGCGTATAATTTACTTTTATTATCTTTCGCAAAAGCTATACATTCACGTAATGCAAACGATGTCGTTATACATCCCATTTTCTCCCGAAACCCTCCTTGTAAAGTGCTGATACTGATATTGCCATTCGACTTAAGCTGTTTCAAAAGTAGTTTTTCGTACAACTTTAGAATGACAGAAGATAGGGTTATTGCTCTGTAATTGCCTGGGTCATTTTTGGCCTTATTGCCACCTTTAAATAGTGTAATTATTGTCCCTTCTTTCATCTTATTTGGTACATGTGAAAAATAAAACATAGCATTGAACAATTTTGTGAGTAGCGTTCTTACTGTATCACCCCCATATATTAAATGTTCATAGCATACATTGTCATTGCCACTGGCCTTTGAACTAGGCGCGTGCCGTAAAACATCATCTATATCACTTCTATTAAGGACACGTGTGCATTGAGACCGCTCATTTGCACATAACTCTTCAAGCATGTCGTGAGATACTCTATTAGCCTCTGTAACAGTGTGCTTAAATGTCCGGTCATAGCTGTCACTTTCACTAGGAGAGTACAACTGTTCGAAATAACATTTCCATCCCTGTGCTATAGTGTCCGGATCCCTACAGGTAACACCGTCAAAAATAATTTCTGAGCCTGGGCTGGAACAGGACGGCTTCCGGCGACTGTTTAGTAGTCTCCAGAACGTATCCTGGTCAAGTTCAGCAGCACGGTCAATGTCTGTATACAACTGCTGCATGTACTTATCCACAACATTTCTATGTAACCTTCTAAAGACACGCTTACTTTCTTTATATCCTAGATATGTCTCCCCGCAAAGATTCTTTCCATCGTCTATCCACATGTTACGAGCATGTTTCATACTTCCGTGCGCACGGGTTAATTCTTCACACAAGTACGGCTTGAGATGCCTTCGAAATACACGTTTAGGAATTGTCTTGTCTGCAGACGATACTACCGCTTTAACAACAATATCGTACAGATAATCTATATCCCCTGTATCACATATTGTTTTGCGCTTGCATGATTTAATTCTGTATTATTATTAATATTTTCAACAAAAGCGTCCAAGTTCTCTGCAGATACTTTACTCCATTTAATTCTACTAGTATGTTGATTGATTTTGCTATTCATATTCTGTGGAACACTTACTTGACAGAATATAGGCCTATGGTTAGAAACGTTTAAGGCACAGTCGTCAATTATTTCGCAACGCTTTACAGTATCAATCTTTTCTGACGGGAGCAAAATATGATCTATCAAACTCTGGCCGCTGGCTGAAACAAAACTTGCAGCTGGACCAGAACAGATCTCTAAAAGGCTTACAGATTCGATATTCAACTTTAACATTACCTGTTTAAAACATTTTGTTCTGTCATTCATTGGCTTACAAAAGCGTGAAGACATGTGTGCATTAGTATCACCCATTATAATTACTTCCCCTTTATCAGCATATCTATTTACAACATCACACAAATCATCACAAGACTCACTATATACCGAAATACAATGGCTACTGCTTGGTAAGTATACCTGAAATATGTAAATGTAATGGTTCCTAGCTACCTCATATTGTATGCCTATGATTCTATCACTATCTATTGATAACGGAACAATGTTACTAGTATGTCTTTTGTGATATAGAAACGCCACACCACCTTTACCAACTCTGCGCTTACTTGGCACTTTAAGATCAAAGTCAGAAACAGCATAACTTTTGTAGCAGTTATCTATTACATCTAAGAACTGAAGATCTTTTTGGTAAAGCCAATGTTCCGATACACCACATATGTCAATTTGCCTTTTAGACAATATCTCACACAAATACGTACAAGTGGACATAATACCAGTGGCATTCCACGTGAGTAAGTTAAGACATTTGTCTACTAACATCAGAGATTACGGATAACCAGTTAATCACTATCACTTACAGTATCTCTTTATTCATTGCCACTGCCCCAGTGTTCAAGGTATGGGTTATAATCTGTTACATCAGATCTGTTGTACCTGGCATCATCAACATGTCGTCTGTGGGAGTCCCAGTTATCTCCCTTCCAGCCGCCACGGAGATGTTGCCTATGCCAGTCCTGATGTGTGCCATAGTGGCTCTGCTGGTACCTACTGTTTGAGTACCAGGGTCGACATATGACACCCCTGGGCCAAAAGTAGGGGTTCTCCAACTCAGATACATTATCTGTATCTTCTACATTCAATCTGATGACTACAGGTTTGAACCTGTATCGGAAAATTGTGACCTTTGTAACCTTCAGTCCTTTACTCCGCACATAACTTGAAAGTTTCGTTTCCGTTATCGACGACTTAAACCCTTTTATATAGAATCTCTTCGTACGTTTGCGGACATACTCGACAAAGTCATCTAGCGAAGGGTCTACGACACTTTGTTCACCGTCTGCACGTGACTTCCGGTTCGAGCCCACGAGAGGGATCGGATATTGAGAGGCGTGTACGTGCTTGTCGGGGCTAGTACTTTTGACTGACTTCTTGGTCGTGCCACTTTGAGATGCGTTCTTGCAAGTCGGACTCTCCGATTCTGACCATGCACGGTTAACCGACCCACTCTTTAAAATGACATTGCTAGTAGCAGGTGTGTTGACAACTATTTCAGCATAGGTCTTCCCAATTTCAGCTATTCCGGGAGAACCATTTTCTTTGCTTTCTCCACCAATGACCCTTACGCTTGAGTCTACGGCGATTTGCTGAATACTGGAATCTGCGTCAGCGCATTCGTTTTCACTGTCAACAACGTGCAACAGTGATTCATAGCAGCTCTCTGTTGCAGATGAACTTACTTTCGTAACTGTGACTGGTCCCTGGGAATGAAGCACAACATGTGTCTGACTTGATTCGTCTACAGTACGTTTCTTTTTCTTGCCCTTAAGCTTATCGGGAGATTTACGTTCCTGTTTGCCCTTGTGTGCAGATAGCGAAGATATCGTACTTATATTATCTTCCAACGACTTGACATTGTCATTTATTTGTTTTATTTCATTTTTAAGCTTTGTGATACCAAGTACCTTTTCCGATTCAATACGGGCTATACAATGCTTAATATCGCCTACATTGTCCTGTACACTGTTTGCTATAGAGCCAAAATCGGTCTTCAGACTTACAACCGTTTCCTTTAGTACTTTGATCTGGTTCGATCTAGCAGCCTCGTTTGCTGCATACTGTTGTTTCAAATTCAATACATCTGCTTTAAGACTCAAGATGTTTTCTTTTAAGCCTTTAATTTCCGTTTGAAAATATTCCGTTTTATCGGAACGGACTGGTACTCCTGCTTGGTTCGAAATGTCATAATTGTCAGTAGTATTACTGCTTATACTGACAGACTGGCTCCGTCTCCGTCGCGAACCGCTGATTAGTTCTTTCATTTCCGAACAGTTGTACTCAGCATCCTCTAACACTGACAATAAGGTATGTATGTCCGTTGACAGTTTCTGTAGGACTGAATTCCCAGACCTTGTTGGGACCCTCCGTTTCATTACACTATCAACGGGGAAGCCGTCCAGTTTCCGTACCATTTCAAAAAGATCCTTTCTGGTTTGCTCCAGACTCGATACACATGACGAGTACATTCGTAGTATATTGTCACAAAACATGATCTTTGGAAGTCCACGGAATAGCACTAGCAGTTGTTGCATATGAGAGTCTGAAATATATTGTACGTGGTACAGTTCACAATTGGGATCCCCAGTAAGCTTTCCGGTCGGACTATCGGTACAATAAACGGGAACTTTGACCTCTGTATCGGGACTTAACTGTGCCGGTTGCAGTTGGGTATATACCGGTGAATAGCCATATTCAAAACTATTGTCCGTTGCAGTGGCCATTGTGCACGGATCAATCATCACACAATAGGTAATTGTCCACTCCCGCACAGTGATTTGTTAACAGTACATTCGTGTTTCCTACCTGGACATTGTCTCGCGTTTAGTCACTCATGCGTGACGAACGGTGCACTATAGAGGTAGTTGGCACTTTTAATTTTTACCATAAATGACCTTGACCCCTAGAAAGTGTCCATCGAACAAAGAAATGTCAGTTACATTAAGCAAACAGCACTTTCTGATAAATTTTGTTGCACCATGTGGGTAGTACGATTACATAATACACTTATCTGCATTGCGATCCATAAATAGTCCATGTATAACTATTTCCATCTGTGAATATCATAAAAATACCACACTGACAAATTACGTGCGACTTATTTGAAACCGGAACCGGAACAAAGGCTCCTGGAATATAAATGATTCATATTTCTTGAAATAAATGAAAGATAATTAGATTTTTTTCGTAAAAAGGGCCACATTTATGTAACATAACCCACTGATTTCAAAGGGATATATTTCGTAAAAATATATTCAGCAATATAGTCATTAAGTATTTTAAATACTTACTTAAGTAGTGTGTAAAAGGAACTTTATTCTAGTTAATATACAATGTGTTCTTTTCAGTAATTTACATTAATTATAACCTAACAAATCATAAATAATAACTATCTGCCTTTTACAAATATATACCTTTTTCCATATTCATAATTCATAAAAACGTCTTGACATAAATATTAATTTTCATGTTAATGCACAGACAATATTAGCTTACATATATTACAGATATGTTAAATTAAAAACTTCAATTCAAATAAATATTATTCATTATTTAACTACACAGAAAACGTTATAGATTAAACGGACCCCTTAAATGCAATAATATGGCTAAAACGTAAAGAGTTACGTATTTTTGATATAGTTAAGATAACTTTTGTTTAATTTAACATATCTGTAATATATGTAAGCTTATGGTTTCTGTGCATTTACATGAAAATTAATATGTATGTAAAGACGTTTTTATGAATTAACATAACAACTAAATGAAAGGCAGGAAAACACGGCCTATATTTGGAAGTCATACTTCATGCGGGCTTTCAAATATGGCAGTGTGACGTAATAATATGGCGTGCCAATCTCTAAGTGCCAATCTCTGGCTTTTTAATCGTTAAATTCTCTCCTAATAAACATTAACTATTACTTTGTGTCTGAAGAAGTAAAACACTTTTCAGTATATATTTATGCGAAGGGACTAAAAGGTTGAACCAGTATTTTAAAATCACTTTTTTGTTCTTCCGTTTGCAAATAATATTCCATATTAATCCAGTGCTAGAAAAAACAGTAACAAGATACAGACATGAGAAATGTAATACATACGTGTACTGCACTGTCGCCATATTCGTGCAGAATTTTCAGGATGTGCATAAATAAACGGAGTGATAAGATCATTCGAGGAACAAATACAGTAGAACCCCGCTAATGCGACCACTTAATGAATAAACATTGGTGCCTTTATAAGCAGGTGGTTGCTTAATGCAGGGCAAAAGTAATGCAGAAAGCTCCTCTAGGAGCTTTCTGCATTACTTTTGTCCAGCATTAAGCCACCACCTGCATCTAACACCCAGAATTATACCTCTTTAAGGTGGTCGCATTAGCGGAACTTTACTGTAGCAGGCATCAATCACCAAAGATCACACCCACATACGAAATATTACAGAAGTTGTTTCTGTAAGAATTCGAATATCAATGTGACATTTAGAGTATACAAAAACAAACATAATTCAAGAATGCTTGTTTGGTCCAGAACAATATGATATATCAGAATAAGTAGTGCAAATCAAACCATGATTAAACTGCTTGTTTGGACGAGTACAATATGATATAGTAACACCCCTCTAAACGGGAATAGAGAAGAATATAGATACTTTTAGGCAGGTGGCTGCTTAGTGCAAAATGAAAGCTGCCACCTGCCTCCAAGACCGATGTCTATAATAAATTTAACGTCCGGTTTAGAGGGATTTTACTTTATATCAGAATAAGTAGTGGAAATCAAACCATGATTCAAAAACACTTGTATGGACGAGTATAATAAAATATATCAGAATAAGTAGTGCAACTACAGATCAACTGCTGATTTAGAAAGCGACTTCAGGTCAGTGTACCAACAGTGGTTGTCATTCATAAGCAGGTTCGGGAATCTGCACACCACAATCAGTGTAGGCGCTTTCTGTTTAATCCCTTCCCTCATACAATAAAAATACCTTTCCATGCATTTGCAAACAGTGTCGATCCAGATCAGACGACATCCTGCATACGTATCCACTAATAAAACAAATCAGTTAATAAATAAGCATGATATCATTATTTCTTACATACATATTCAACAGGGAAAGAGTTAAGCATTAGGCAGCTGGGTGAATCTGAACAGAACAAAACTGGGTCAGTACTTTAAAAGCATAAGCTATATTGCCCTTTTTCAAGCATAACATCCAAATGTCAAACACTTTGGATACAGTCCAACCTAAACGCCTATTAGGCGTCTTATCTGGATCCAAAATGTTTGCAAAGCAATCGAAATTCTCCCATAGTGGGCTAAAGTTCAAAGAAATTGATAAAATCTCTCCCATAACAATAGTTTTAGTTACTACCCCATTTAAGTATAAAGTGTTTTGTATGACCTCACTATGCAAAAAAGTAACATATATCACACACTATTTGCATATGGTATTCTACGATAAAAGCATTGCGTTATAAATACTTAGCGGGTTAGGCTTTTTTACATTAAAGGTAAGCAGCGAAATTGATAGTTCACATGCAACAAGTTCAAACCACCAAATGCATTCTGTCATCATCAAATGATAATATCAAGTCTAAATACAGAAGCTTTAGTGATCAATGAATTTAACTGTTAACATGCTGGGCAAATTTGTTGTCGGTAAAAATTCTCTTATTCAGATTTCGAAGCAGAAATTGTTCTTTTTGTTTTCTACAACTTGTGAGACAAACAGATGAGGGGTTGGGTAACTGGACGTCTCGTCAGGATTTGAACTGTTCTCTGATTGTAAGGTTTTAGTGAGAGCTATATAGCTAATATTTCTAAATACAAAACAAACCAAAGTTTCAACTCCCGGAATTGTTACTTAGCATGTTAAAGTTTAACCCTCCTTTCAATGCTGAATTTCAAAATGCATTGAATAAAAATAAACAACCAGGCGGTTGCTTAATACAGGGCGAACGTGATACAGAAAGCCCTTGCAGGAGTTTTCCGATTTTTAGTTATCCATTTTTATTTTAATTTAATCAATATATCAAAACAGGGATTTCAGAGGAAACTAGATAAGATATAATTCTTTCAACCTTCTCGTTTAAAGTTTGTGGGATTAAATATGTGTAGGTTGGAGATACGATTTACAGAACGAAACCTTGTTTCATGAGTAATGTTACCTCACAATTTAGAAATAGATCGTACATAGATTTAGACCATGGATCATAAATAAACCACAACAGACGTCATAGAGTATGAGACATAACGGATTAGAAAAAAGAGTATTCATGTAAAAATCAAATTACATCATGGATATTGATAAGATTAATTGTTATAAAACCACACGTGCGCAAGATGTTTTGATATATAATCATATATATTATATAATATCATAAGCAAGCAGGGCACACCCTGATCAGACGGCTCCAACAGAGATCACCTGATCCGAGTTGACTCTTTTTGCAAAAGCGTAGAAATGCGCATTTATAGAGTAAAAATTAAAGTCATTTGGCGATAAAACATTCCTATTTCTAATCCTACTTTTTGTTAATCCTATACTTAATCATAAGCACTTACGACATAATTCATGTAAATGGCCACGGTAGATATATCTGTCAGATGTGTTTATATTTATGAAATCAGCAATATATCAGACTGAAGAGCATCATTGCTTGTAAAAAGATACTATTAAAATGTATTTAACCTTTAGCAAGTCGAGTAATACTGAAGGCTTGGGTTTCAGCTTGTCTCTGTTTTATGATGCGTAATCAATATTTCTATCCATTTCATTAAGACCATTGTGTGGGTGTCAAACTGTTTCGATACTAATATGGAATTGCGGTTTTCATTTGAAAACCTAAACGGTTTGCAAATATGCAAATGTAACATTTTGAACTTTAAGTACTTTCAGGGATTATTTAATTTGATTAGTGGCAGAAAATTGAGAGTAGAAATTATAGAATACGTAAGTCTGAATATATATCAAGGACTGTGCGAATTATTTCTTTTCTTCTCGCCGTTTGAATACTCTGGGAAAATACTTCTTTGTAAACAGAGTAGACCAAGATCAGACGGATCCTGTAGGAGCTTTTAACCAGGGTCTGCTCTCGTTGCTTAGAAAATCATGATAGACCGGCCAATACCGAATCAGCATGCATGTGTTCATATGCCATGATAAAAATCAGCTAATACATGATGTCATTATTTCGTATATGAATTTTCAACAGAGAAATGGTTTAATAGATGCGAACACATTTGAACACTTTGGTTACTACACATTGAATGAATCTGCCGTCAAAATGGCGAATATAACTACACATTTGGAACAGCGTTACGACATAATGTGAGCTTTCATTATACAATGTAATGCACTTCATTGGTGTTATACATGCCTTTGGGTATGTTTTGTTTAATGCTTTCCAAACAGAGTAGACAAAAACGGCTAAAACTGCAAACATAATAACAAACGTAATAACTGAATATCGAACGTTCGCGAGACATTTTATGATGCATCGTAGAATTGTGTTGATACATCATAGCATGATGTTGATAATAAACCTGACTGATTTTAGACGCTTATTTCTATGCTCCAATCTCTGACAGTACGGCATTTAAATTTAACTTGACCGTTCATTTGTCACACTGTTTTGTGTCTTGTGTAACTGTTAGACACTTGTTACCAGGTGTTACGCAACTGTGTAGGATAGCTGATTACTATGGGTCAAGTTCTCCTAGGGTATTGTAATGATATGTACTCAGTATCTCTACATGACCAATCCTTATCATATCTATGCGTAAACGGGTCATGTGTGTCATGTGACCAATCCTTATCATATCCATGCGTAAACGGGCCATGTGTGTCCTATGAATTCATTTCTAAATTGTCACATATGTAACATTTATATCGAGGTAATATGTTTATGTAGTTCGTATGATCTAGTATGCGCGTACATAGATGAATGCTTGCTTTGATCAATATTGTATATTTTAGAATGTACATATGATCTGGACAATTAACTATTTTTCTGGTAACTCCAATTCAGAGTATGGTTGTATATTTATATAACAATGTGTTCAGTTTTGCTACAATTTTGACGTTTAAAGTCGTTAAAACCTCTCTAGACCGGAATTTAAATACAAGATACAAGAAACTTTATTTATAGTCGGGTGTTACAGAATAACATTTAACATTAGCTTGAAGCTATTTACCGAAATTTAGTATACATATTGGTCTTAGAGACAGGTGGCAGAGTAAATGTCACACAGAAAGCTCCTTTAGGCCTAAAAGTATCTAAAAATCTTCTCTACTAGAATTCCGATATAAAGATGTTTTACTGGATACCAAATTTGAAAAAAGTGTGCTACATGTATATATTAATCTATATTATTCCATAAGCAAACATAACAGACCCTGATCAGACCGTTCATACAGAAGCCGTCTGATCTAGGTCTACCCTGTTTGCAAATGCGTAGAGTGGCGTATTTATGGAGTAAAGGTTTAAATACGTTATAGATATTCAAAATTACCTCAGTCAAAATGCCTTTTATTTCGATTTTAATTGATACAAACTGGCTAACTCCAGCTGAGACCCCGAATAATATTTGCTTTGGGCGATTTGTTTTTGGGCTGTTCTAAGCTGTTTTGTCGACATCAGTTCATGTGCGTATGCAAACTAATAAATAGCGGTTAGGGCATTAACGTCTTAAAGCCCGTATGACCTCTTTTTGACTTTGTGTTTAACTGTTTAACCGTTTCGGTGCAGGAAACGAGTCAGTAATGGCATTAGCAGACATTGTATACCCAGATTTGAGGGCACATATAGGAAAACTCTCATTAGGGTCTGCCCTATTTTTCATATTACATAGTTTAAAACAATCCCTGGATATTCAGGTAAATTTGACTTGTTCGAAAGTCCATTTGGTTAAAACCACGTACATGTGCATATATTTTTTTATAAATGCTTGACGTATTTATGTTGGGCTGAAGACTTCTAAAAGCCTTATAATAGCAAAGCTTTAGTCCGTAGCAAATGCCTTATTTAGCAAATGTTTCCTTTTCATTTGAACTCATATCAGAATGTCGAACACTATGGATCTTAATGAGAAGCCGAGTTACTTGGCATCTCATCTGGATCTTATTTATGTTGGGCTGAAGACTTCTAAAAGCCTTATAATAGCAAAGCTTTAGTCCGTAGCAAATGCCTTATTTAGCAAATGTTTCCTTTTCATTTGAACTCATATCAGAATGTCGAACACTATGGATCTTAATGAGAAGCCGAGTTACTTGGCATCTCATCTGGATCTTGCAAAATGCTTGCAAAGGTAATCACAACTATCACATGCGAACGGCTTACGTCGTAGCATCAGAAGGGTTTAAGCCTTTGGTTTTGGGAAACGAGTACATTGGCATTTGCAAACAGTGCACATCCAGATCAGAGGACTCCTGGCGAAGCTCTTTGATCAGAGTCTGCACTGTCTGTCATTCAGAATCCTCGAGCAAATGTTAACCCTTTCATATTGCATGGACTCTACCAATAAATAATGACGGGTTATTCCAGTCTGAACATGCAGCTTTGAAAGGGTTAAGAGGATGGTATCTCCTGCATAGTGAGGGTTAATCTATAGATCACAATCACGTACCAGTAATTAGACTAAATGGGAACCCAAATCAAAGCCTTTGGTCATTAATTACTGTATCAGTTATCAGCCTTTAAATGTTGTATCTGGATAAATCCAGCATTTTAATTCATATCCACTGTGTGCTGTAATAGTTTGAAGAAACGTTAATGAGTGTGCTGTTTTGGAGATTTGTACAAGATAACGGCACATCCGTTTTTTTGCTATGAGTAATAATGTGTGTTAGTTCCACTGAGGTCGCACCTGAGATGTAAACATTACATGAGTCGTCTCTTTAAACAGTTACACCTTAGATGTAAACATTACATGGGTCGTCTCTTTAAACAGCTACACCTGAGATGTAAACATTACATGGGTCGTCTCTTTAAACAGTTACACCTTAGATGTAAACATTACATGGGTCGTCTCTTTAAACAGTAACCCTTTACTCCATGAATGACCATTCAATGAATAATGACATCTTGAATATTACTAAAATCAAACTTTATAATTGCACACCGACAAGGGCGTATATGCCTTAGTAGAAAGTATATAATCATATCTATTTTATTTCATAAGCAAATAGAACAGACGCTGACCAGAAGGTTCCTACAAGAGCCTCTGATCTCGGTCTACTCTTTTTGCAAGGCCGAAGAAAGGCGTATTTATGGAGTAAAGGGTTAAAAAGTAAGTTACATTCGTACATCACTTTCCTTTATTTCTGTTCACAATTATTGTCCGAGTGTCTAATAATGTAGACACCGATTTCGACCTTTGTATACAGTTAAACCTCTCTAAAGCGACCACCATAATAAGTTCTAACTGGATAGTAAATGTAGGTGGTAGTTCAATGCACGTCGAACGTTATGCAATATTTCGTCTTGTATTAAGAAAGCAACTGCTTTTATAAACAGTTGTGTTTGTTCACTGAGTTGTCGCTTTAGGGAAGTTATATTGTATAATCCACGGTTACGTTTGCTAGTCTCATGAAGGTTCCACTGTATAATCCACGGTTACGTTTGCTAGTATCATGAAGGTTCTACTGTATAATCCACGGTTACGTTTGCTAGTCTCATGAAGGTTCCACTGTATAATCCACGGTTACGTTTGCTAGTCTCATGAAGGTTCCACTGTATAATCCACGGTTACGTTTGCTAGTCTCATGAAGGTTCCACTGTATAATCCACGGTTACGTTTGCTAGTCTCATGAAGGTTCCACTGTATAATCCACGGTTACGTTTGCTAGTCTCATGAAGGTTCCACTGTATAATCCACGGTAACGTTTGCTAGTCTCATGAAGGTTCCACTGTATAATCCACGGTTACGTTTGCTAGTCTCATGAAGGTTCCACTGTATAATCCACGGTTGCGTTTGCTAGTCTCATGAAGGTTCCACTGTATAATCCACGGTTACGTTTGCTAGTCTCATGAAGGTTCCACTGTATAATCCACGGTTGCGTTTGCTAGTCTCATGAACTCTCGCAATTAGACTCATCAGAATACCTAAATACTAAATACCTAAGACTACAGATATGCTAAATGTGAACAATTGTTTACGTGACCAAAGTCATTAAATCAACATTTTGGACCTAGCCAACATATTTGTTAGTTCAACTCCTAACAAAACAAATATCTTTTGCCATGAATACTTTCATATAAATCATTGTCTTTTGGTTTATTAATTTATTGTAAACTAATAAATATTAAGTCCTTGGGGCATTTATCATTCATCATTCAATATATAGACTCCATTTCACGAACTCGCCAACACGATTTAGACATTCGATTTTAAACTATAAGATCTCTGCAGCTCAATATGTTTGCACCATTTTATTACGTGTACTACAACATGTTGGATTTGAACTAGCATTACCATTAATCGATCTAATTTTAGAACATAAGAAATGATCTGTTTTAGGAATGCAAGTCAAGTTCATTTTCATACTCCTGGGAACTAGATTCCGGCGTACAAATGTAAAATTGATGCTGAAGGGCACTTTTGGCAAATCCATAAGAATACGATATATTGAAATATATCACCTGCTTAAAATTACATGGACGCTGTGATATTCGTGTCAAGAGAAAACAAATATACGTAAGAAATAATATATCAAGAAAAGTAAGCATTTTTAAACAGTGTATCAAGCGACAAAAACAAATTGCTAGCATTGTTTGTCAAAAGAAGCAAGTACATGCATGGCAAGGAGTGTCAGCAGTATCAACTACACGTATGATGAAGGGTGCCAGGAGACGCGAATACATATGACGCATAGTCTGTAAGGAAGAAATACATGTATGTCGTAGTGTGCGAGGAGGAGAAAGTATATGCATGACGTATAGTGTCATCAGGATCAAATACATGTATGTCATAGTATGTCAGGAGGGGCAAATTCATGTGAGGCATAGTGTATGAGGAAGAAATACATGTATGTTATAGTGTGTCAGTAGGAGAAATATGTGAAAATGTGTAATATTGCATGTATATTAAATTTTGTGATTAAGGAGCCAAACTAAATATAAGGACAGATATTTGTTTATGATTATCAATGTCTTATGTACAAATTTTCACGACTAAATGGAGTGCATACTAAATATGAAACTCAAATATTCAATATTTAGGTTAAATGGTTGATATCCGATAAAAGGATTCACCCTCGTACCGACAATATAGTCTGTCCATAACACCCCCAACCCTTCACTTAATTGAACGCCACTGTTTTTCAGTGTGGATCAGTTGTATTGACCCGTGTTATATTAAAGTCTTTGAAATCATTAAAATAGATCGGTCGAAAGTATAAATGTTCCCTCAAAGGATAATATAAAGAGTTAGCATTCCATGAATAATAAATAAAACCAATTGATCCTCCCAGAGGAAGATTAACTATGGTTAATATTCAATAGAAATCAGTTAAACATCACATAAAGGTTCATTGAAATCCTGTCAGACTTTGAGAAACAGATTTTGAAAGACCACCTAAGGATCATTCGTTTGAATTCTAGTCAAATATCAATTACATGTAGTGGTTTACAACGAGGTGTCGTTGTTGTTTAAGAAACTAGTCGTTAAATTCTATTTAGTTCCTGTGGTCTACTTAAGCAACACACAGGACAAATATATATATATTTTTTATAAAACAATCCCCTGTCAATTATATCTGTTGAGTTTGGTAAAATCCCACTCGGCCCTTAAGTAGAGGATGTCGTCTAAGGAAACTACTCATTAAAATGTTTTCTCCTGTAAACTTCTGCAATGGAACGGGGTCATTTATATATTTAGCAAAAGGACCACCTGAGAATCATTTAATGACGTTTGGTCAAATTTTATTCAGCAGTTCGGGAAAATGTGTCGTAGAAATTGTTAATGACACCCGACGGACAACGTCCGGCGATGTATTGCAGAGAGAAGTCGGCCAAACAGTTCACCTGGGCGCTTTGTGCTAGGAGTGCTAACATAAACTCAGTCTATATACTTGACAAGATTTGACTCACGTTTGCAAAGGCATATATTAGATATTAACAAGCAGAATGTTGTATATCATATCCCCGCCAAATGTTTGTGTTTCATAGCAAATGTGATTGTATAGTGATCAATACCAATGTTATCATCATGTTTTCATAACTCACAAAAGGGGCAACCACAAGTCTAACCTGGGTGTATGTTATGCAGCAAAGTCTCGTTAATACGACAACTCAAAAGGAGTACAAATCTGGATTTTTAAAGGAGGTGGAAGCTAAATACAGGATATAAGTTATGCAGAAAGCTCCTATTGGAACGTTCTTTGTTACTTTTCTTCTGCATTAAGCATCCACCTACCTTTACCGACTCCAATGTTAATACATATTGTGGTTTTATTAGCGAGACTATACTGCATACACATACACTCTGTACAAATAGGAACGTATATCAAAGAACACACGATCTAGTTTAAACGTAAGAACATTATATCGGGTACAGGGTAAACAGAAACGTTTGTGAATAAATGCTGCTATTATATTTCAAAAGTCAAAATATATAAGACATTTTTAAATCTTCCAGGGGCAAATAACTCCTGATATACCTGACCAAACATTACAGTTAAAAATATCCCCAGGTCATACATATACTATGAGATATTTTGACGAACATGCTACAGTACAGGCACATTACAGTATCACAGTCATTTGTATAAAATTCAAGGACAAAACATTCTTGATCGAACATGACCAAACTGACAATGATTTACATTTGACTGAGACATTTTCTGCATTACTTTTGTCCTGCATTAAGCTATCGCCTGCCCCTACGACCCAAAATTAGACGTATATTCGATGGTCGCGTCAGAGGTGTTTAAATGTTCGTTTATATGTTCGAGGAGCATGAAAAATGATACCTTTTCCAAAGTGTGCAAGAGTTGTGTGCGTCATATGATTGTGTATTCTGAATGACGCCTGCAAAGTCTATATTAGGTATAAAATGGTGTTAACCCTTCGCATTGTGAACATGAAATGTTTCCCCAATCTCTGATTTGCTGAACTTTTCAATGACTGCCAATTCCAAATTTGAGAAACTATTGACTGGTGTCAGGGCTAGGCTAGACTCCTGGTGAAATACCGAGTTACTCGACATCTGATCTGGATCCAAACTGTTTGCCGAGTTACTTGACATCTCATCTGGATCCAAACTGTTTGCAAATTCCAGTCAAAACGCGCATAGCATACAAAGACTTAAATGTTGGATATACATGTAGTATGTTACATCTGGCGTGTTCTCCTCGTGCTATGTACGTAGACTATATTCTCGGAGAGAATGTGATCGCACAGCAAAACTCGATACTACGAAATGTTAGTAATGTTAGTAATGAAGCATTTATGTCTTTGTAGGCAGGTGGCTGCTCAATGCAGGCTGTAAGTCATGCAGAAAACTCCTAGGGGAGCTTTCAGCATGACTTTCACCCTGCATTAAACTGCCACATATGAAAACGATCTATAATGATACGTATTTGAGTGTTCGAATAATCGAGTTTTTACTGTACTAGTGTGTCTGTTTTCAATGAATCACGCAAATGAATATTTCCGTCGTGTCAATTGGAGAACAGTCGTGTTAGAAAGTTATATAGCTACTTTACATTACCCTCGTCAGCAGCGCCCTAGCTGAAATATTACACCAATAAAAGAACAATCCATCATCGCCATTGTCGCATCTGTGGACTCCTATATATGCAAACAGTTTGGATCCAGATGGGGTGCAGAGTAACTCTGATTCTCATCAGGATCAAAACTGTTTGGTACTATGATTATGATTTTTTAAATAAACATGAAGTAAAATACAAACTGGAAATTATAGAAGACGACAAACCTTGCAGATGACAAAATGTGGCAGCGAAGGAGTTAAACCTTTTCGGCGCCTCAAAGCGCTCGTCAGGAAACTGTGATCTGCTCAAAGTTTCAGTGTGATTTTTAATAAAATAGTGTCCTCTCTAAAACGTTAATGGTGTGTCAAGCGGTTTGGACCCTGATGAATCATCGAATTACGCGGCATCTCGTCTGGAGCCATACTGTTTGCTAATGTAATCACAGATTCGGTCAATTCAGCAAGCCCTCCGGAGACCTCGGGATGGCGTATTTTGTTATCTTCCATATTCCATTCCAAACAAATAGATGTGTGTATCTAACAGGTTTAATTTTGATGAGATACCATGTCACACCTGCATCCGATCTGTATGCAGATGATGGCACAGCGTAACTGTAATGTCAGGATCTTCACCATAATACAAAGTTTGTGATATACTTCCTCAAAATGAATGTATACTTCGGTTATAAAATTATGAGCGTGGTCGTGTGGTTAACGCGTTCGACTACAAAACTAAGGATCCTGGGTTCGATCCCCACCGGACCAAATCCTTCGTATGAGACTTTACAAAACGAGGCCCGATGTGTCAGTGGTTTACACTGGACATCTAAAATAACCAGATAAATTCTATTGACTGTAAGAGTAGGACATTATGCCCGAGTTTCTCTGTATCCTATCCCCTCTCTCTGGGGTGTCCAGTTAGCCCATAGTTGTTTGTAGAAGCTGGCGTTTTATCAACACGACCAACCAATCCTTTAACAATAACGCTGTGTTGTTGCTGTTGCTGTTGTTCTTTTGTTTCAAATAAAGAATTTGACATTGTTTGACGACATTGTTGTTAGTTTAAGGAAGTGAATGTTGCCAGGATATATATAGCCCTATAAACGAAGGGTAATTACTTTGTACATGTATCAAGATATATATACCCATAATCGAAGGGCAATCAATGGTGTGCATATTGCCAGGATATACATGTATAGCCAAATGTTCAAAGGGCAACCACTGGGGTGCATGTTGACAAGATATATAGCCATATAATAGAAGGGTAATCAGTGGAGACCATATTGCCAGGATATATATAGCCCTATAATCGAAGGATAATAATTAGAGTGCATATTGCCAGCCTGGGGATATATAGCCCCATAATCGAAGGGTGCATATTGCCAGGATATAAATATAAAAAATATATAGCCCCATAATCGAAGGGCAATAACTGCAGTGCATGTTGCCAGTATATATAATCCCATACTCGCAGGATAATCAGTGCAGTGCATGTTGGCATAATCGATGGGTAAAACTGGAGTACACGCAATTGCCATAAAGTTTACTGATGTATTTAAATAACTGATCGAGATGAGAGAAATCCTTAAATCGCAGTGTTATTTGCATATTCATGTGGCATTTTTGCAGAGTTTCATTTTCTTGATAATTATTAAACTCCCCCTATTTAACCCTTTCCCTCATATTGACGACTTTTGATGAATCTGTAAAAGTCACCTTGTGAAACCATTGTGATAATAGAGCATTTGCTCCTATCCTGGCAGATATGTTGTATCTAAAAATAGCCTATGAGGTAATGGGTTAACCGTACTTGTCTGCACCTCGTGGCGTGATTCCGTATACTTTGATATATGTATATAATTGTTTAAGCTTAATTTTACAACTTGCTGCATATGGACTTGTTTAGTTCAACAGGGCCCAGTATGTTTTTCCACATGTATACTACAGTACGGGCGCGCTAACATGGCCACTCAAAGGAAGTCTAATTCTGGAATGTTTTTAAAACAAGTGATCGCTTAATGCAAGACTAGAATTATACAGAAAACTCCCATAGGATCATTCGGTTTCATCTTACCGTGTGTTAACAAACCACCTATGTGTACTGTCTCCTATGTAAATAAATGTACCGAGACCTCGTGACAGTATACATCACAACGTCAGTCTTATTCACGCATGTTTGCAAACCGGGTATACCCAGATCAGACACCTCCTATAATAGTTTGCTTATGGAATACTATAGATCTGATTCTACAAGTTCTGCCATGGTTTTCACTTCCTTTTTTTCATTCCATTAAACAATGCAGCTAATTAATATTCACATTGTATTCACATTGTATTCACTGTCATCATTTCTTACGTTGATATTCATGAGGGAAATGGATAACCTGTGGACCAGACGATTGTCCAGCATACTAGAATGATCAACGACTTCTTCCAAATGTTAATGTAGTCTGGTGACAATTGTTCTCGGTGATATACAATTCATTAACCTCTGGTCCGCTGAGAAACTGTTTGTCCATTTTCAGCTAAATCTTACTGTGAACTTTAACCCAGTTTTTCACAAACCACGTTTGCAGAATAATGTTACCACTCTTTAGAGTCGTCTCTTCGACAGGATTCTAAAACGTGGTCACAGTATAGGGTTTGGTGGAGAAATGGTGATTTTAGTATTTGGGTATGAACCTTTATCTGTGGCTCTGCTGATGAGACATTGACTTATTCCGGTTATCATCTTGGTCCAAACCAATTGCAAAAGTAATTTCAGTAAACCCTCTCTATACCGAACGTAAAATGTAGCATAAATATTTGTCTTGGAGACAGGTGGCAGCTTAATGCAGGATGAAAGACATGCAAAAAGTTCCTCCATGAGCTTTCTGCGTGACTTTCACCCTGCATTAAGCAGCCATCTGCCGAAAAGTATCTAAATTCTTCTCTACTACCAGAATTTCGATTTAGAGGGGTTTTACTGTACAAGTTCCGCAGTAATCTGCATGTTCAAACCCGTTACTGTACAAGTTCCGCGGTAATATACAGGTTTAAACCCGTTACTGTACAAGTTCCGCAGTAATATACAGGTTTAAACCTGTTACTGTACAAGTTCCGTGGTAATATACAGGTTTAAACCCGTTACTGTACAAGTTCCGCAGTAATATACAGGTTTAAACTCGTTACTGTACAAGTTCCGCAGTAATATACAGGTTTAAACCCGTTATCTGATGAATATCCATGTAAGAAATAACGACTACATGAAATATAAGTTGAATAAACTGAATATTATTTGACCATGGCAGAAACTTTAATTTTAGAGCTGTATTTTCATTATCAAACAGACTAGATCCTGATCAGACAGATTCAACCGGAGCTGTCTAATTTTGGTCTTCTCTGTTTGCAAAATTGGAAAAGTGCATCTCTATCAGGTGAAGATTCAACAAACAAATATGTACTCGTATTGTTAGAATTAAACAGATGTACTGAATGTATGTGGCAAAAGGTACAACAGTCGTATGCTCGTGTGATCAAGTACAGCCCAGTAGCTTGGGGTTATTAGATACTGTCATATAAAGATTTAAATAATAATGTTATTGAACAATTAAATTCGTATCGGTATTGCTATCACAATTAACCCTTAGCTGACTGAAAAAAATATTTTAACACATTTTTTCACCCACCACATTTTTAGAATGCAAGCTATAATCACTTTGTCTACCAAACTGCAACCATGATGTCAAACAATCGGGTCCAGATGAGGCGCATAATTACTCGGCGTCTGACCTGGATCAACACTGTTCGCAAGGATAGTCTTGGATCTGCCCGCAGGAAATTAAAGGTTTAAGACCGTAGACTTACATAAATTGAACCTATTTCAATAATATGATGTACCAAATCATTAATTATTACATAAATGGATACACAAAACATTGTTTTCATTACAGTGATAAACATCTTAACCCTTCGCTTGCTGAATTTTAAAATATATTTCTCCTTCTTTACCCATGCCCTGTTGTATAATTGTATATATCTTCATTGTGTACAAGTATTTCGCTGTGCAATCACTGCTGTGGAGTGCACTGGTTGCACAATCAACTTGTAAATAGTGCAGACCCTGAAGAGACAGCTCCTGCAGGAGCTGTCTCATCTGGGGCTTCACTATTTACAGGTAGGTATATTGACGTGAATAGCAAGCGAAGGGTTAATTATTACATAAATGGATACACAAAACATTGCTTTCATTACAGTGATAAACATCTTAAACCTTATTCCACTATCAGCCACCTGACCCACAGTCGCAAACAGCTTAGATACAGATCAGACGCCGAGTAACTCGGCATCCCATCTGGAGCAAAACTGTTTGGCACTCAATCACTAGTTTCTAGAACATAGATCGAATCTGAAGAAGTTAAAATCGCCAAGATGCGAGTTTGGGCGGACATTATTTTAACAGCGCGGTAAGGGTTAGGTATGGATAGATAAGACTGTAATAAAAAACACACATCTGTGAAGTCGGTCATCTGCAAATGAAACTTAATCAATATTCGTCTGTGATCACATTGTAAATCCTTTACTCAGCATAATTCAGTCCATCTACATTTTCCAGCCTCTTAACTTGAAATCAGACGACCACCAAATTACCCCTTAAACGAAATCCACAACTGTCTAATACAGAGATGAAATTGTCTACCTATTTACAGAATTCCATTTGGATTTTCAATAGTAAGCAGCATAGGACACTTCCATCTTATCAATGGTTTGTTCAAATGTTTGAGATAGTTTTCGCTTCGCTTGCTGTTTCTTATTACGTTTCTATGCCTGTCTGGTCACATCAGCACCTCTCTGACCTTTCCATCAATTCTAGGACTTCATCTCGACGAAGGATGTGAGCTAATTCATTACATATTAGATTAATGTCAATTTATAACACCCGAAGCCCTCTATAGCAATAGTTTCCCTAATTGGTATTGTGTTCTGGGCAGCGTCGTGTTGGTTACATCGTCCTGGGGGCATACACCCAACAAATATATTTTCGAACCATTAAATAAGCGAGCCATTATCTTCCTTCTCTGTGTATTCTTTTCATAAGCTGACGTAGACTTTGCCGTTACAGTGTATGCAATATATTACATAAGGTTATTGTTTCATCAGAACGTTTTCGTCATGTGTGATTTCAACTATACAAAATATGATAATTATAAAAAGTAAAGTACCTAGTTATAGTCTACTTTCAGTCCGAATGGCCGCTCAGCCGACTGTACATTTACTCCCCTGGTCATTGAGTCATTGGCCTACAATATTGAGCACTGCTAACATATGGCGCAATCATGCAGCCGCAGTACCGGCGAGTGACCCTCGCAGGTACCCATTTTAACCCCTGGGTGGAGAGGATATGCGGGTGGGAGACACGGAAAAACGTCTCTGAAATTTCCGGGAGGGACCGGGATTTGAACCCCGGACCTCCGGACTGATAGTCAAGCGCGTTACCACTAGACCACCGCCACCCTGAATATATAATCACTACCTTCACTTCAACCTAGAACGTTGAACAAATCATCGTCCAGAAGCGATATACAGTAGCACCTCTCTGAACAGGACGTTAAATTCAATATAAATATCCGTCTTGGAGATGGCTGCTTAATGCTGCGTGGAAGTCATGCAGAGGAGCTTTCTGCATGCATTTCATACTGCATTAGGTAATCACCTGCCTAAAAGTATCTAAACTCTTCGCTACTAGAAGTGAGGTTTAGGGGGACCTTACTGTATATTGACAATGTTCTGTTTTATTGTATATCGATAATGTTCTCTTCTACCGTATATTGAGAATGTTTTACTATACATGTATATTAATAATGCTCTGTTTTACCGTATATTGATAATGTTCTGTTTTACTATATATCGATAATGTTCTGTTTTACTGTATATTGATGCTCTGTTTTACTGCATATTGATAATACTCTGTTTTACTGTATATTGATAATGCTCAGTAAAAAATTGATAATGCTCTGTTTACTGTATATTGATAACGCTCTGTTTACTGTATATTGATGCTCTGTTTTACTGTATATTGATGATGCTCTGTTTTACTATATATTGATAATGCTCTGTTTTACTGTATATTGATAATGCTTTGTTTTTACTGTATATTGATGCTCTGTTTTACTGTATACTGATAATGCTTTGTTTTACTGTATATTGATAATGCTCTGTTTTACTGTATATTGATAATGCTCTGTTTACTGTATATTGATAATGCTTTGTTTTACTGTTTATTGATAATGCTCTGTTTTACTGTATATTGATAATGCTCTGTTTACTGTATATTGATAATGCTCTGTTTTACTGTATATTGATAATGCTCTGTTTTACTGTATATTGATAATGCTTTTTTTACTGTATATTGATAATGCTCTGTTTTACTGTATATTGATAATGCTCTGTTTACTGTTTATTGATAATGCTCTGTTTACTGTATATTGATAATGCTCTGTTTTACTGTATATTGGTAATGCTCTGTTTACTGTATATTGATAATGCTTTGTTTACTGTATATTGATAATGCTTTGTTTACTGTATATTGATAATGCTTTGTTTACTGTATATTGATAACGCTCTGTTTACTGTATAATGATGCTCTGTTTTACTGTATATTGATGATGCTCTGTTTTACTATATATTGATAATACTCTGTTTTACTGTATATTGATAATGCTTTGTTTTTACTGTATATTGATGCTCTGTTTTACTGTATACTGATAATGCTTTGTTTTACTGTATATTGATAATGCTCCGTTTTACTGTATATTGATAATGCTCTGTTTACTGTATATTGATAATGCTTGGCTTTACTGTTTATTGATAATGCTCTGTTTTACTGTATATTGATAATGCTCTGTTTACTGTATATTGATAATGCTCTGTTTTACTGCATATTGATAATGCTCTGTTTTACTGTATATTGATAATGCTTTGTTTACTGTATATTGATAATGCTCTGTTTTACTGTATATTGATAATGCTCTGTTTACTGTTTATTGATAATGCTCTGTTTACTGTATATTGATAATGCTCTGTTTTACTGTATATTGATAATGCTCTGTTTACTGTATATTGATAATGCTTTGTTTACTGTATATTGATAATGCTTTGTTTACTGTATATTGATAATGCTTTGTTTACTGTATATTGATAATGCTCTGTTTTACTGTATATCGATAATGCTCTGTTTAACTATGAAATTATAATGCTTTGTTTACTGTATATTGATAATGCTCTGTTTTTACTGTATATTGGTGCTCTGTTTTACTGTATACTGATAATGCTCTGTTTTACTCAATATCGATAATGCTCCGTTTTACTGTATACTGATAATGTTCTGTTTACTGTATATTGATAATGCTCTGTTTACTGTATATTGATAATGCTCTGTTTACTGTATATTGATAATGCTCTGTTTACTGTATATTGATAATGCTCTGTTTACTGTATATTGATAATGCTTTGTTTACTGTATATTGATAATGCTTTGTTTACTGTATATTGATAATGCTTTGTTTACTTATATTGATAATGCTCTGTTTACTGTATATTGATAATGCTCTGTTTACTGTATATTGATAATGCTCTGTTTACTGTATATTGATAATGCTCTGTTTACTGTATATTGATAATGCTTTGTTTGATGTATATTGATAATGCTCTGTTTACTGTATATTGATAATGCTCTGTTTACTGTATATTGATAATGCTTTGTTTACTGTATATTGATAATGCTTTGTTTACTGTATATTGTTAATGCTCAGTTTACTGTATATTGATAATGCTCTGTTTTACTGCATATTGATAATGCTCTGTTTTACTGTATATTGATAATGCTCTGTTTACTGTTTATTGATAATGCTCTGTTTACTGTATATTGATAATGCTCTGTTTTACTGTATATTGATAATGCTCTGTTTACTGTATATTGATAATGCTTTGTTTACTGT
Source organism: Azorinus chamasolen (assembly GCA_963576725.1). Lineage (NCBI taxonomy): Eukaryota > Metazoa > Mollusca > Bivalvia > Cardiida > Solecurtidae > Azorinus > Azorinus chamasolen. The sequence continues at coordinate 111,019,823 of OY755236.1, forward strand.
ATATTGATAATGCTTTGTTTACTGTATATTGATAATGCTTTGTTTACTGTATATTGATAACGCTCTGTTTACTGTATAATGATGCTCTGTTTTACTGTATATTGATGATGCTCTGTTTTACTATATATTGATAATGCTCTGTTTTACTGTATATTGATAATGCTTTGTTTTTACTGTATATTGATGCTCTGTTTTACTGTATACTGATAATGCTTTGTTTTACTGTATATTGATAATGCTCCGTTTTACTGTATATTGATAATGCTCTGTTTACTGTATATTGATAAGGCTTTGTTTACTGCATATTGATAATATTCTTAGTGAGAGGGTTGCAGATAAGATACGTACGTTTTTATAAGCAATTTCTCATTTCTCAGCCAGACCCCATTTTGTGGTTACTCGTTAGAATCGCTTCGAATCAAATCAAAAGCTTGAGAACTCAAATCTGACCAATCAAAAGCTTGAGAACGAAACTCAGACTCAACTAAAAGCTTTATAAGCATGGACCCAGTTTACTACTCGTCGTATCTACAACTCTCGAAGGTGCCTACTCGTCGTATCTACAGCTCTGGAAGGAGCCTACTCGTCGTATCTACAGCTCTTGAAGGAGCCTACTCGTCGTATCTACAGCTCTGGAAGGAGCCTACTCGTCGTATCTACAGCTCTGGAAGGAGCCTACTCGTCGTACCTATAGGTCTGGAAGGAGCCTACTCGTCGTATCTACAGCTCTGGAAGGAGCCTACTCGTCGTATCTACAGCTCTGGAAGGAGCCTACTCGTCGTACCTACAGCTCTGGAAGGAGCCTACTCGTCGTATCTACAGCTCTGGAAGGAGAAGTGGTTTTTGAGTAGATGCCGTAGTATGTATTAAACGGAAGAGGTACGCTTATACCATTACAGTAAAACTCGATTAGGCGAACACACAAATACGTAACATTATTAATCCTAAAGACAGGTATCAGCTTAATGTAGGGTGAAAGTCATGCAGAAAGCTTCTCTGGGGGCTCTCTGCATGACTTCTATCATGCATTAAGCAACCAGCTGCAAACAAGTGTGTAATTTCTTCTTTATTAATATTTTCGAGGTTTTACTTACTGAACAGAAATTTTAAATTTTCGATTTTTGAAACAAGTAGTCGCTTAATGTATGACACAGTGTCCTATGCTAATAAAGCATGTGGTCGCTTAATGTAGGTCACAGTCTGCTATGGTAATAAAGCACGTTGTCGCTTAATGCAAGACACAGTCACCTGTGCTAATAAAGCACCTGATCGCTTTATGTAGGACACATTCTCCTATGCTAATAAAGCACGTGGTCGCCTTATGTAGGACACATTCTCCTATGCTAATAAAGCACGTGGTCGCCTTATGTAGGACACATTATCCTATGCTAATAAAGCACGTGGTCGCTTAATGTAGGACACAGTTTCCTATGCTTATAAAGCACGTTTTCGATTAATGAAGGACACAGTCTCCTATGCTAATAAAGCATGTGGTAGCTATAGCGATAGTCTATTGTATTTATCTTCACCATGGAATACAGAGAATTCCCCATAATTATGTTGCTGCCACATATTGCGATATTTGTCGTCTGCACCGTTTTCAACTGTTCGATTTTGAGAACACAAACAAAATGGTTTGACCCTTTTGAGAGGTCGAGTTACTTGGCGTTATGTAATCACGGGGTCGTTATTGGCAGCGAAATACATTAAACACCCTAGGTTGTTTGTTGATAGAATAACTTTTACAACAAGCTATAAACTGAAGTTATGGTTATCATATGGTTTTGCGTTGTTTAATGCTCTACAAACAACATCCTCCTCACGAAACCCCTTGAAGCATCACTTCTAACTCTCAGCCTACTGATTTCGTTTGTCGTCGATAAAAAATGTCATTTTTGAATAATTATGAAGCCGAAAACTTCCATTATTTTCAGAAATACAACGGTTTGTATCCTGATATTACTCAGTGTCTTAAATAGGCAGAAATTGTTTGTAACATGCTTAAATATTCAACGACTTTCAATCATGAAGAATAAAATCATCATTATTGTGAACAGTTCTAGTACTTCCTGGTCGTGTTAACCCTTTACCGCGTATAGAAGCATTTGGTACTTTTGCAAACAGAGTATACTTAGATCATCAGATCACATGTCTCCACTAACAGCTGTTTGATCAGGGTATATGTCAGCGAAATAACAGATAACTATGCTTAGAGTTCCTGCCAATAAAATTCTGCAAATAAAATTCCTGCCAATAAAATTCTGCAAATAAATATTCATACATCTATTATTTCTAACATGAATATTTATGGAGTAAACCTTTAAAGAATTGCCTAAACAAGGAACAATACACGTATATCTTGGCATATAGCGCCCAAACACTGAAGACGTTATTGAATACAGTAAACCCTCTAAATGGGAGTTCTAGTAGAGAAAAAATAGATACATTTAGGTAGGTGGCTGCGTAATGCTATGTGATAACCATACAGAAAGCTCCTAGAGGAGCTTCATGTATGACATTCTTTCGGCTATTATCTGCCACCTGTCTCCATGACCGATATTATACCAAACTGAACGTCCGGTTTAGAGAGGTTTTTCTGTGTAGCAACTGACGGAACGAACATACAACTGATAAATCTTGGGGGGGGGGGGGATTATGTTCTCGTGCATCGGTGGTCATTGACCCTTTACCAGTTAAATATTCATGTAAGAAATAATGATATTAATTAGATTAATTGTTTGGAATAACATATGAACACATGTGACATTTTGGCTGTGGCAGAAACTGTAAGATCAGATCTATATTACAGCATAAGCAAACAAAGGAGACCCTGATCATACGGCTCGTATAAAAGCCTATGAACGCCGTCTAATATTGGTCTAATATATATATCTTTATTTCCTCCAATATTGAAGATTATTCACACAGAAACACACAAGCAAACACATTAAACATACTACACACAGATACACGAAATTATAGAAAGTAAACGAGGCATATATACAATCACAATGACAAATAATTGCATACCAATACAAGTGCATCCGGTATATTTCAAATATAAACCTCCCTCTATATTGATATTTCGCCGCATATTAGTGTATACTGAAGACTGATAAAGCTCCTAAGGAATATTTGGAGCTTAAGACGGTTTAAGGGGAAATATTCTGTCTAAATATGTAGAAAAATATTGTGTAAAGTCTGAATCAGTGACTCGTAGAATATTTTACTATAATTATACTGTATCTTCGTTAAGTTTTGTCCCCAGTAATTAGTTTAGTTATACTTATTATATGAGATTAAAAACATGCAAGAAACTAAGAAGATTTGCTACCTTTCTCCGTAGGAGCTGTATGAATATGGACCCTGGGTCTCACCACGCAATATTGCATAATAAGTGATAACTGGGAGGGTAAGGCTCCATCTCGACGAAGTTCAAGAGCCATTTAATTACCTATTAGACTCATATAAATGTAAGTGCCTACTTTCTTTGAGGAAGCACACATCCTTGTCTTTTCAGTGACTGTACAATTGTTCTGAGTATTTTGGTTGTTTTAAAATAAAGTAAACATGTTCAGTTATTCTTTCCAGTCGCACAAACCCTTGACAGTATACATGATCAAGATCAATTCGAAATAAGTCCAGCTTCAACTATTCCACACAGTAAAGTATCGCTAGTAAGACTCACAACAAATATAAATCTGGATTTCTAAAGCAGGTGGTAGCTTCATACAGGACATAATTTATGCAGAAAGCTTCCATATGACAGTACTGCATTACTTTTGCCCGCCCTATACAATCCTCTGCTTTTACAGACTCCCGCGTTAGTACAGTATGTACTCATATTAGCGATGCTCTATTACATTTGCTTACTTTGCTATTTACCACCGTGGCCACAGAAGTTTGCCCTTTAGTAGAAGTACGGTGTGTAATTTAGTAGAAGTACGATGTGTAATTTAGTAGAAGTACGATGTGTAATTTAGTAGAAGTACGATGTGTATTTTTTGAAATATGAACTTCCTATCTAACCCGTCATCTACTGACTAATTAAAACTGGTCCGTCCCTTTCTGGATCTTAATTAGATAAAGAAACGTGTCAACATTATCACTGAAGATACTTAATTTTATGGACAAACAGTACAGACTCTGATCAAAGGGTTCCCGAGGGAACCCTTTGATCTGGGTCAACGCTGTTTGCAAAGGTCATAACTACCCGGTTCCCATACATTAAACATTGACGTTGGGGAGTAAAGGTAAATCTGTTAACACTTTACCTGTAGGAGTCAGCATAGGGTACGTTCTATTTCCTTATGAAACCGTATAGATCTTATTCTACAGTTTCTACTATGGATTAAACATACTGTGTTCATATACCATTATACAAATTAGCTTATACATATGCATGTTGTCCTTATTTATTGCATGAATATACATTAGGTAACATGTAAATACATTTCTTTCACTGCACGCGACTCAGTAACAACATTTGCAGAACAAATACTTGTATTTAGATAACATGAAATTGTGTGGTTCATCAAAACAAGCGTTTATGTGTATAGACCAATAAAACAAGTGGGTCCATACATGGAACATAGGCAAAAACAAGTGTTAACCCTGATAAGAGTCTGCACTCTGCGCTACAAGTTAGTACATGTATCAAGGGTTTTCACCAGCATATATTAACCCTAACATCACAAATGGATGGAATCAAGTAACACGTTTATTCTATATAGTATGGGAGTCAGCCTTAAGTCTTCTTTGGTTGGATCCGTGATTACCTTTACAAACAGCTTGGATCCAGATGCGTCGCCGAGTAACTCAGTGTCTAATCTGGATCTAACCTGTTTGACACTCTGATAGTGTTTCTGAAACGAAATACAAGATAAAACTGAACTACAAGATAAAACTGAACTACAAGATAACGAAATACAAGATAAAACTGAACTACAAGATAAAACTGAATACAAGATAAAACTGAAGACGAACAATAATTTACTTAGCTGACTAAAAGTTGAAAGAATAGACGGATTTCGACAAATGATTCCTTGAGAATTGCAGCAGAAATCACCCATGGGTGTACCTCATCTCTAGTGTCTAGTGTTAAACCTTAATGGGTGGGAACCAATTGTATAGGACCTTTACAAACAGTGTATTGCCAGATCAAAGGACTCCCAAGGGTCTGCACTGTTTGTGATCAGTTTTTATTCAACTGTTTGTTTAATTTATATTCAGAAAACGCGTTTTTATTATTCAGTATAAGGGTTTTCCTTGAGCACGGTAGACATGTTGATTTAATAAATTTCTCATAGAGTTGGTGTGTAAATAAGACTCGTACAAACGAACGTCGCAAAACTCGGTGTATCATCAGGATCTAATCTGTTTGACATGCAGATTGACGTTTTGAAGCAATGAAACAGAATGGCAATGATGACGGACGTATTGACTAAAACTTTGCATCCCATGTATGTCTAGTGATCCAGTAGGCATGTTATTATAAATTTTATCTGCATAGGACACTGGCGAAATATATTTTCCCGTACAGAATGTGCATCGTAACTATTCGCGAACTGTCTCCCATTTGCAAACAATTTGAACCCAGATGAGACGCCAAGTAACTCACGCCTGTTTCACACTCAGATTATGTCATTTGTAAAAGAAAACTGAAAACAGCTCTACTATAGAACCTGAAGGAGACGATACTCTAAGTAGAAGACATGTATTAGTTGACCGAGTATGAGTTGATACGATCGATAACTCAGTTACAGTAAATTGCATTTACTTGCAAGCGTTGCCTATCTTTATAGCTTTATTTACACTAATATATTAACTATAGCTTATATTCTTATACACGAGATGCATGTGTAAATAATATTATAACGCTTAAGATGTTTTTATATATAAAAAGTGATTGTTTCGTAGAGGAGACACGTTTGCAATTGCACTAACACAATAACGCATCGTGTGTTACGCGACTATTAAAGGAACGTCTTACTGTTCTCGCGTTAAGCGGCGACCTGACTGAAATTTGCAAATAGCTTGGATCCAGATGAGACGTCGAGTTATCTCATGAGGATCTAAACCATTTGACCACTCGGGCAATACTTTCTCAAAAGCTAAATCGAATCTCAAATGCACCAGATCTAGATTTTAGCAGACATTTTGTCTTCACACCGGTGTACTGATTAACTCTTTCGCTGCCAATATTTTTCTTCATTTTTGTTTCAAGAAACATTCACGGTAAAAAGAAGTTTGGATCCCGATGAGACGCCGAGTTACTCTATGTCTCTATTTGCTTATGGAATTCTATAGAATGGATTCTACAGCTTGTGTCTAAGACAAACACTTTCTTGTAAAGTTCTCCAATATAAAACATAACTTAATGAATATTCATGAAGTGATCCATTCAATGACATACATAGGGTTACATAATGCAACCTGTCTGAACGGTTTCCACTAAAACTCGACTGCCAATGTTTTACCTGTTTGAAAACAAAGAGAAAAATAACATAGAGACACTAGTTTGGCATTTGTTTCAGATTTTCTTTGCAGCATGTTTTCAGCGTAACGAAGTTGGCAAAGTATCTGACAGAACTTAATGAAAAAATAGTGTAAAATGGAGCTTGTAAGTATGTTCACACCTCAGCACAGCAGTAATTAGGGTCCTCACCCAACTTACCCTTTCCCTGCTCAATATTCAAATACGAAATAATAACAACATGAACATTTTTGGCATATAAACAAATATTGTTTTGGTATTGGTAGAACCTGTAGAGTCAGATCAGATCTATTATAATTACATAAGCAAGAGTTCACACCCTGATCAGGCGGCTTCTACAGGAGCAGTCTGGTCTGGGTCTACTCCGTTTGCAAAGACTTGATCAAGGGAACATGGGTCATTTTAACTCTATAACTCATTAATATTTATTTAATATTTCATGACTTCATTAATATTGATTAGCAATAGTTTTATTCTAACATGAAAATACGGATTTTTTTGGCCATGACTATAGAATCAGCTAAGTATATACTATTTCTTAAGCAAACAGATAAGATCCTGGTTAGACGGCTCCTTAAGAATCTGGGTCTACTCTGTTTGCAAAGGCATTAAAATGTGGCTCCATTAGGTAACAGGGTCAATAAGAATCCGGATGCATTCGTAAAACCTCATCGTAACAAAGTGTATTGATAAGCATAAATACCTCCCACTGACAAATTCTATTAAAATTCCAAACCTGTATATCATTTTCCTGTCTTAAGGTCTAAAGGGTCAGACAGAACTACTTTGTAATATATATGTGAAGGTACAGCAAAACTTCTCTTAACTGGAATTCTAATATTGAAGAATTTACATAGTTTGAGGCAGGTGGCTGCTTTATGCATGGTTAAAGTCTTGCAAAAAGCTCTGCGTGACTTTCACCCTGTATTAAGCTTCCATCTGTCTCCAAGACCGATAGTTATACTAAATTGAACATCCGGTTTACAGAGGTTTTACTGTATCGTTGCATTGTAATTTTTGTATACCATGACCAACTTCAGCATCTCCGACGCAGCGTCAGGACAGGATTTGCATTGTTTCTCAGTTGTCAGAATACGTACTAATGTGTTCTCAATATTTCCATACAGTTAAACCGTAAATCTGATAGCTAATCATAGACATGCTGTCTGATTTGGCTACAGATCCTCTGACTACACTTTTCCGCTTTGTAATAAACACCCTTTTCTCATAACTAGACTGATGTGGAAAAGGTAAGCAACTACATTGTATAATAGAAAGCGTCCCTATTTATGTTAGCATATAGTGTTTACCAGTACCAGCTACCCGGTCAGAGGTTCCGTTGGAAAAAGTGCCGAAAAGACGAGAAGACAATTCCAAAGAGTGGTTACAGTATATGGTTTAGTGGAGAAATGAAGATCTTAGTATTTGAGTATGCACCTTTATCTGTAGCTCTGTACAGTATAGGGTTTGGTGAGAAATGAAGATTTTAGTATTTGGTAGGCACGTTTATCTGTAGCTCTGTACAGTATAGGGTTTGGTGGAGAAATGAAGATTTTAGTATTTGGTAGGCACGTTTATCTGTAGCTCTGTACAGTATAGGGTTTGGTGGAGAAATGAAGATTTTAGTATTTGGTAGGCACGTTTATCTGTAGCTCTGTACAGTATAGGGTTTGGTGGAGAAATGAAGATTTTAGTATTTGGTAGTCACGTTTATCTGTAGCTCTGTACAGTATAGGGTTTGGTGGAGAAATGAAGATTTTAGTATTTGGTAGGCACGTTTATCTGTAGCTCTGTACAGTATAGGGTTTGGTGAGAAATGAAGATTTTAGTATTTGGTAGGCACGTTTATCTGTAGCTCTGTACAGTATAGAGTTTGGTGAGAAATGAAGATTTTAGTATTTGGTAGGCACGTTTATCTGTAGCTCTGTACAGTATAGAGTTTGGTGAGAAATGAAGATTTTAGTATTTGGTAGGCACGTTTATCTGTAGCTCTGTACAGTATAGAGTTTGGTGAGAAATGAAGATTTTAGTATTTTGTAGGCACGTTTATCTGTAGCTCTGTACAGTATAGGGTTTGGTGAGAAATGAAGATTTTAGTATTTGGTAGGCACGTTTATCTGTAGCTCTGTACAGTATAGGGTTTGGTGAGAAATGAAGATTTTAGTATTTGGTAGGCACGTTTATCTGTAGCTCTGTACAGTATAGAGTTTGGTGAGAAGTGAAGATTTTAGTATTTGGTAGGCACGTTTATCTGTAGCTCTGTACAGTATAGGGTTTGGTGGAGAAATGAAGATTTTAGTATTTGGTAGGCACGTTTATCTGTAGCTCTGTACAGTATAGGGTTTGGTGAGAAATGAAGATTTTAGTATTTGGTAGGCACGTTTATCTGTAGCTCTGTACAGTATAGGGTTTGGTGAGAAATGAAGATTTTAGTATTTGGTAGGCACGTTTACCTGTAGCTCTGTACAGTATAGAGTTTGGTGAGAAGTGAAGATTTTAGTATTTGGTAGGCACGTTTATCTGTAGCAGCTCTGGTAGTATCAAACACTGTAGATCCTGTTCAAAGATGCATCCTGCATGGTGTGTTTCTAAATTGTTCTCTCAGCAGTACACCTCATTCTCATATAGCGTATCTATTTATTGTTTTTCATTATGTATTTAAACATGAACTCGTCAATAGTACTGAACTAATGCAAACTGTCTTCCATGGATATTTATTACTGTATAATTAATGAACTTTATAATAAAGCATAAATAGGAAATATTAGGTTGTGTCAGAAACTTCAAAAACATATTCAGAGGAACAGATAAAGATGGTTATTCAAATGCCGTTAAACCTCTCTGAACCGGACGTTAAATTTAATATACATGTAAATATCAATCTTGGAGACAGGTGGCAGCTTAATGCAGGGTAAAACGTCCTAGAAGAGCTGCATGACTTTCACTCTGTATTAAGCAGCCACCTGCCTAAAAGTATCAAAATTCTTCTATACTAGAATTCCGTTTTAGAGGGGGTTTACTGTACTAACCACAAACCCATATTATGTGACCACACTTTACAATCATCTCATCGTGATGACTCTACAGAAGATCGCAACATACGGTTTGGTTGATAAATAAAGGAAATATTCTTGAAATTGTAGACACCCTGATGAGACAGCTCTTACGGGAACTGTCTGTTTGCCTAGGTGCCAAAAGTCATCTATATGACGGAAAGGGGTTAATAAACTGGTAACATGCATGTATGGCAACTCATATCTAAATGATGATTAAAATAATGATTTAAATTACACGATCGAGCACACTGACTCCGTATACATTGAACTAATGATTTCTACCTTGCTTCCTAGGACTGACCAAGGAATGGCAAAATCCAGGACACACTTGATATTCATCAATGATGTATACAGAAAAAAGAACCTTAAATTCGGAAATCTATTAAAGAATAATTTAGATACTTTAGGCAGGTGGCAGTTTAATGCAAGATGGAATTCGCACAAAAAGCTACTAGACGACCTTTCTGCGTGACTTTCATCCTACATTAAGCTGCCACCTGTCTTACACACCGGCATTTATATCAATTTGAACGTCTGGTTTACAGGGGCTTTACTGTAATTCTACAGAAGAGTACACAATCGAGGTAAATGCATTATCTGAACTTCCAAATAGTGCGACTAATCTATCCAAAGAATGCATGTTGGTTAGCTCTAAGGCTCGAGTTGTATCCTATGTCTAGTGACCCAGTACAAACATGTTATGATAAATTGCATCTGCATAAAACACTCGCGTGATGTACTTGCCAGTGTATGATTAGTCCTGTGTCCAGCTATTTGCAATGTCAAAGGCTTTTGCAAACAGTTTGTATACAGATGAGACGCCAAGTAACTCAGCGTCTCATCAGGATCCAAGCTGTTTTACAGTCAATCAGTAGTTTTTCAAAATCATCATCGAATCGGAAGCAATCAAACTCATACCAGGATCCATGCTTATAAAACTTTTAGCTGAGTCTGAGTTCGTTCTCAAGCTTTTGATTGGTCAGATTTGAGCCTTTGGCTCAAATCTGACCAATCAAAAGCTTGAGAACTCCAATCTGACCAATCAAAAACTTGAGAACAAACGCAGACTCAACTAAAAAGCTTTATAAACATGGACCCTGATCCAAATTTGAGTTACATACTATTTGTTCACATCGGGGTAATGGGTATCCTTCAGTGTGCTAGATAAATTGTCTCACACTTAAAACTCGTTATACATCGATTTGAAAACATTGTATTTTTCTACGGTGTGAATTCTGATGAGTAACTTGGTGTCTCATCTGGATCCATATTTCATGTAAACGGCATAATAGATTCGCCCATTGAACACTAAAGGTTTCATTGTTGGCATGTAATTTCCTTAAGGGGAAGTCTTGGGACATTATTTCCAATGAGACACATGGTCAGGTCGCATTTTGTCTGGATCATTAACCCATTCGCTTTCAGGTACTTTTTTCAACGAGGGTGATTCAAAAAGTAATGTTACTTATTACTTCCCATAATCAAATCACGCGTTTTCGTTCAAAAATTCTATTCAACCTTAAAAGCCAAATTAATGTTTACGTTACTGTTTGTAGAACCTTCGTGCCAGATACATTGTCGCATGCTTCAAGTTTTAGATTGGATATTTCTTCCACTTCTTTTCAAACTGATACATAGAGTGGCCAATAGTTTGGAGTAACTCGGCGTCTCACCTGGACCAAAACTGTGTTGGATACGGTATTACAATCTCGTTGAAGTGGCGGTGAAGAAGTTGTGGATAGACCATTACTTCAGATTACTAAATACAAACAGATCTATTGTTTAAGCTCTGTATAATGCGTCCTTAAGGACGTTAATTGTAGTCACGGTCCGTTAATTTCTTGTTAACCGACAGGCAATCAAGTTCAACCCACACTCTTGATTAAGCATGTACATACAGTAACATGGTGTTACTAGAATTGACAGATGTTTAATGCAGGACAAATATATTGCGCAAAGTCTCTCCAGTGTCTTCTTGCACGACTTCAACCCAATATTAAGCTGCCGTCTGTCTTAAAGAGCGATATTGATATCTATTTGAATGTTCGGTTTAACCCCTTTAGCCCTATGTTACATATTGATACTTGTTTGAGTGTTGGAGTTAGCCCTTTTACCCCTATGTTATATATTGATACTTGTTTGAGTGTTCGGATTAACCATTTTACCCCTATGTTATATATTGATACTTATTTGAGTGTTCGGTTTAACCATTTTACCCCTATGTTATATATTGATACTTATTTGAGTGTTCGGTTTAACCATTTTACCCCTATGTTATATATTGATACTTATTTGAGTGTTCGGTTTAACCATTTTACCCCTATGTTATATATTGATACTTGTTTGAGTGTTCGGATTAACCATTTTACCCCTATGTTATATATTGATACTTATTTGAGTGTTCGGTTTAACCATTTTACCCCTATGTTATATATTGATACTTGTTTGAGTGTTCGGATTAACCATTTTACCCCTATGTTATATATTGATACTTATTTGAGTGTTCGGTTTAACCATTTTACCCCTATGTTATATATTGATACTTGTTTGAGTGTTCGGATTAACCATTTTACCCCTATGTTATATATTGATACTTATTTGAGTGTTCGGTTTAACCATTTTACCCCTATGTTATATATTGATACTTGTTTGAGTGTTCGGATTAACCATTTTACCCCTATGTTATATATTGATACTTGTTTGAGTGTTCGGATTAACCATTTTACCCCTATGTTATATATTGATACTTGTTTAAGTGTTCGATTTAACCCTTTTACCCCTATGTTATTTATTGATACTTGTTTGAGTGTTGGAGTACCCCTATGTTAACCCTTTTGCCCCTATGGTATGTATTGATACTCGGTTTAACCATTCAACTCCCATCTTATATTAGGTAAATTCTTCTTTTTGCACAGCGAAAGGGTCCTGCAAAGGAAGTATGTCCTGATGACAACTTTGACATTGATTAGTTAAGCAAACAGCCCAGAGCCTACTTTAAACATATTTTATTTCAATATATACTGAATGGTAGAGTGACTATTGCCAGATAAGGCCTCTATTTTAAGAGTAGGTGAGACCCGTCTGTTAACAAGACATGTTATATACCAAAATGTTTGTTAATGTCTGTAGTACCCGACTCTGCCGGCATAAATTTTGAAAAGTGGTGGCGTTCCGAGAAATCCAAGATGGCGTCCAAGATGGCCGCCGTTTTCGAAAGCACCAGCTTAAGTTAGATATATCAAAATGGCAGAAACATCCTCAAAGTTTCCGAAAATGTTTTGCATGAATATTGTAAAAGACACATTGGCCTTTTTAAAAATACATCTCTTCGTATTATCATAGTTCATTGTCAAGGTCATTTTAAGGTTAATCGGGTAAAAATACAAGTTTTCGCAATATTTAACCTTGAAATTTAATTGTTTACATAAAACTAATAGACAATAACTATTCAAAATCTACATTTAAATGTAGTGTTATGATTGGCTTACATGATAAAAAAGAAATAAAACACATTCATGTTACACCCTTGGAAATATTTGGCAATAAGTATTATACTTACCCCACCCACCAGTTTTATAATGGAAATTTTTAAATTAGATTTGTAGGACGTTCAAAGTCTAATTACGTCACATGGCCTATCTATTTATCAAAAGAAGGTAGATTCAATCAGATATAATTGGAATAATTGTATTCTGAGTCTATATTTTAATAGTAAGGTCCGTAACTCTGCTTGAAAATAGGTTACTGCAACGATTAGACAAATATATTGAAGTAATTTCTCACATTGTGCGGCTTGTATCAAAATATTTCTATTTGAATAAACATTATATATAAACCTACATTTACACTCCTGGTAAAATATCAACATTGATATAAACCCTACACAAATAGAGTTGAAACCACACAGCCTTGCCAGCATAAATTCTGAAAGTGGTGGTGTTCCGAAAAATCTAAGATGTCGGCCAAGATCAAGATTGCCACCAGTTTTTAGCATCTATGTAAGTTAAATATATCAAAATTGCAGAAACAGTTTCATAGATATGAAAATATTTTGCATACTTATTATAGAAGAGACAATGGTCTTTTGAAAAATAACTTATTTGGTATTATCATAGGTCATCGTCAAGGTACTTGTGTAAGGTCCATAACTCTGCTTGAAAATACGTTACTGCTACAATTAGACACATGTTTCGAAATAATTTCTCATAGGGTGCGGCCTACATCAAAATATTTCTATTTGAATACACATTAAGTATAAACCTACATGTACACTCCTGGTAAAATATAAACATTAATATAAACCCTACAAAATAGAGTTGAAACCACACAAGCCCTGACCCAAGAGACAACATATGAGTGAGTATATCAGCATGTTTGGTCATGATCTGAAAAGACTTTTTCTTACCGATACCAAACTATGAGGAGCATGTATCACATCCAGTAAGGTAGTAAACTTGGAGTAAAATGCACCTCTCTTCGGACGATAACTGCATGTATAAAACTGACTGGAATGTATGTTGCCATATCTGTGTACAAACGTTTCGGCCAGTTTTAAAGAACAAACTGCAATGCCCAGTTCTCTGAAATGAGGAGCAACCAGGACCAAAACACCTATGTCAGGACTTACTACAACAAAATCGCTTAAACCCCACCTCTTTCGTTAAGGTAATATGCGACATAATCCTAGTGACTGCTTCATCTTGGTTAGAATCATCATGGAGTTCAATTGCACCAGAGGAGACTTTGAGGACTCTTTCACCCATCCTATCAGAAAGGTAAACAACCTTGCCATTTTTCAGAAGGTCATGGCAGTTCTCTGTGAAGTACCTGGTATACAGTTTAGTTGACTCTGCTTTGCTTCTGCTGCTCGTTAGTAGCTTCTTCCAGTCTGCAATTGCCATGTTGTATTGCATTACAACAGGTGTAGTGACAGAACATTCTCTCCACATTTTTTCTCAGTGGCGGACTTTAAACTGTTTGAAACATATCTGTCAAACATAACATGCAGCCTAGTCTCATCAACGAGCTGTAAGACAGCATGCTTTTTTGTGATGGTTGCCGGGGATATCGTTAAAACTGAAAGTAGCTCGATATCATCATTTAGAGTACACAAATGTGAACTACATGCAGCCATGACACATTACTACTTTGGAAGAGAATATAGTTCCAAAATCTTGAAGCCATGTCATAGTATTTTGCCTAAGGAGCAGGCTGCAGCAAATGAACTATCGCCATACCATAAAAAGCAAAACAGTCTGGATGCTGAACACTCTGAACTCTACATAGGGACCCATTGATGTTTTAAAATGTTTCAAGGAAATCAGATTTCTTGGTCGACATCATAACACCACCATCTGTGAACAAGCTTAATGTAATTTGTGAGTTCTTAAAATATAGTACTCGCTTAATGGGGATCTTCTTCAGTGAATTAATTGCCAACAATTGTTTCTCCTCCGTTTATCTGAAACACCTTGGATTTGGCCTTGACCTTGGATTGGCAAGAACTCATGGTTTTGACCTTTCAGGCTTTGGCAATGGCAATGGATCAAAGTAATAGAACATCTGCTTTCCCTTCTGATGGCACCCCAACAGACTGAGCTCTATGTCAGCAGAAGCCACAACCCCAGTAGCAAAGTTTACAGGTTTTGATGGAGGATTGTTGATAGAAAACGGTTCAAGCACCTGGTAAGGCAGGAACTGGGAATACACAGTGCGATTGGAGGCAAATAGGAATGGGAGAAATCTGGTCTTTGTGTACACATTGAGATCCCATATATACAAAGATACAAAGTACATGTACATGTTTAATCGTAATGATACTTCATTTAAGTAGTCATGCCAGAATCTGTACAACGGAGAAATCTCTCTACCTTCAGCTTTAAACATTTCAACCAAAGGCTGTTTACTGGATTTCAGCCCTGTAATTTCTATTGAATGATCTTCAAGGTGATCAACTGAGGTCATGCCAAAAGCCTTTAAATGGAGAAATAGTCTGTTGAAGGGGTTCAGACGAATTTTATGATAACCAGTCTTCAATTAACGGAGCGCATAGCAGTTTCGTTTGCGCTGTTTTCAGCTGTTGTGTCTTGCCTAGATTTGCAAGTATCCTATAATGGATTAATTTGTTTGTATCAATTTCAATCTGTTTTAATGTCTTCAAAAGTTTGACAACAAAAAACAACATGTATCTGCATTAAAATCTAACTGCCTCCGCTTCGGTGGTTTTCTTCCAGATGCTGACGTCTTAACGAACGGTATGGGATATATTACACTGGCAATATTTTACTAGCTCATCGGTAATGGCAACACTTTCAATATAAACTCTTCGTATCAGTTTTTATGTTGTAAAAATTCTCATCTGTAATATACTATAAGGTAATGATAATTCATTTTACAAATTTCTGGACAAGAATAATGTGACATGCATGTTGAATAGGAAAGTCTTGACACTGACAGCAATAGTCAGTCAAAGGTCGACAAGTTTTATTGTAAACAAAACTTTCTTCATTTTAGAAATCAATAGTTTTACTCAATCAATAAGGACATATATTTAACATTGGGTATAAAATGTTACCAATATTCATTTTATCTCATATTCTTGATTTATATAAAATTGTTATTTCATGTATGATTAATGTTTACATTTTGAAATTTGAATTTTGGAGCCGCAAATACTTTTCGGTGCTGGTGTAGAAATCACCTCTTTCTTTTAGTCCTATATATACAATGTTGCATTATTAAATGATTGCCTAACTAAATGTTTTCCTGGAAGAAGGATGATCTAAGCAACATTCACTTGCAAAAAAGTAATTGTAAAAGTCAAATCTAGTTACAGCAAAAATTTGCCGAATCTACTTTTGACCATTACTAAAATTGACTACATGGTAATATATTGTCACAAAATGTATGATTTTATTGGTATTTCAAACCCTTTTCTCTAAAACTAAATAATATAAACAGACGCAAAGTATTTACACATACAATTTATATGTATTAAGTATATACGCGATGCGTTTTCTTTTAATTCAAACTGTTATGCTTATGTCACAGTGTGTAGGTTTATCGTCACTTGTACGGCCTTGCTGTACAAGCGCGCTTTTATGGCGACGCGGCAGAGTGTATGACTGCGAACCTGGCGACCCGGTTTCGATCCCGGGTCTGAGCGGTTATGTTTCTTTATAAGAACCGGTTACATTTGGCGCCCAACAGGGGACTGTGACTGTATGAGCTCCGAGTTCGAATCCCAGTCGTTCTCATACCCATAGAAATTCGGGACGAATTTCAACTTGCTGGGGGAGTATGTCACAGTGTGAAGGTTTATCATCACTTGTATGGCCTTGCTGTACAAGCGCGCTTTTATGGCGACGTGGTAAAGTGTATGACTGCGAACCTGGCGACCTGGGTTCGATCCCCGGTCTGTGCGGGTATGTTTCTTTATAAGAACGCCCGGTTACATTTATTTCATTTTCAATATGTATGGCAGCCATAACCATGTACATAAATGTGGATTTTGAATAGTTGCAGTGGATATGCATATTATAAATTATAATAATTTAAGGTGAAATGCTGTTTCAACTTGCATTTTCACAAGTTTGACCTTGAAATTACATTGACGATGACCTATGATAATACCAAATAAGTTATTTTTCAAAAGACCATTGTCTCTTCTAGAATAATTATGCAAAAGATTTTCAATATCTATGAAACTGTTTCTGCAATTTTGATATATTTAACTTACATAGATGCTACAAACTGGTGGCCATCTTGGCCGACTTCTTAGATTTCTCGGAACACCAGCACATTTCAGAATTTATGCTGGCAAGGCTGTGTGGTTTCAACTCTATTTGTTTATAGGGTTTATATCAATGTTGATATTTTACCAGGAGTGTAAATTAGGTTTATATTTAATGTTTATTCAAATAGAAATATTTTGATATAAGCCGCACTATGTGAGAAATTACTTCAATGTCTAATCGAGTAATCGTTGCAGTAACCTATTTTCAAGCCGAGTTACGGACCTTAGTATTAAAATATAGACTCAGAATACAATTATGCCAATTATATCTAATTAAATCTACGTTCTTTCAATAAACAAATAGGCCATGTGACGTTATTAGACTTTGAATTTCCTCCAAATCTAATTTAAAAAATCCCATTATAAAACTGGTGGGTGGGGTAAGTATAATACCTATTGCCAAATATCTCCAAGTTTGTAACATGAATGTGTTTCATTTCTTTTTTATCATGTAAGCCAATCATAACACTTCAGTTAAATGTAGATTTTGAATAGTTATTTTCTATTAGTTTTATGTAAACAATTAAATTTCAAGGTTAAATGTTGCGCGAACTTGTATTTTTGCCCGATTGACCTTAACATGACCTTGACAATGATCTATGATAATATCAAACGGGGTATTTCTAAAAAGGCCAATGTGTCTTTTACAATATTTATGCGAAACATTTACAGAAACTTTGAAGATGTTTCTGCCATTTTGATATATTTAACTTAAGCTGATGCTACCAAAACCGGCGGCCATCTTGGACGCCATCTTGGATTTCTCGGAACGCCACCACTTTTCCAAATTTATGCCGGCAGAGTCGGATACTACAGACATTAACAAACATTTTGGTATATAACATGTCTTGTTAACAGACGGGTCTCACCTCACTTTTTTTTACCCTAGATTGTCACTCTACCAGAAAGGGGTTGGGCCACAAATTCTTCCAACATTAGTTACGGCCCTTCCCCTACACTTTTAACATTGCAATTGAATATTTAGCAATATGGCTATATACACACAATAAAGACAGGAGGAAAAAGTAGGAGAAGAAGAAGCAGAAGAAGATGATTAAAGAAGAAAGAGAATATGACTAAATGATGACAACATATCAAGAAGAAAAGACAAAGAATACGTATGAAGGCCTAATAGTACTAGGTACTGTAAACTGAAGTTTGGCAATTTAGTGGTCAGGCTAAAGTGACTGCTGCTGTAAGGTGTAGCTTTATGTAGCCCAGAGCCTGATCAGGGGGTGGCTGGATCCCTTTGATCAGGGTCTACATTGTTTGCCCTTTTCAATGTATATGATCACGGGCGTTTATGTGTTAGTGATGTTTCATTGTATCTCTATGAACAAATACAGAGGACACACTTTGTTTCATTTCTTTTGTGTAAATTTCACAAATGACTTCTTCTGAGTAACGAAATCAGCATAAACAGATATCTATCGTTTAATGTATTTATCTTCTGGAAGGAAAAGCACTTATTATGTCTCCCCCCATATTTATATGGGGGAGACATATTGTTTTCGTGAGAGTTGTCTGTCTGTCCGTCTGTCCGTCCGTCTGTCCGTCTGTCTGTCACACTTTTTGTCCGGACGATAACTTCAATATGCCTGATGCCAGTTGATTGAAACTTCATATATGGAAAGAGCATAATATGAGGAAGTGTCATGCACAAGGTCCATAACTCTGGCTTCACTAATATTGGAGTTATTGCCCTTTGTAAAAAAAAATCACACTTTTTTGTCCGGACGATAACTCCTATATGGCTCATGCCAGTGGATTGAAACTTCATATATGGAAAGATCAGGACGAGAGGAAGTGTCATGCACAAGGTCCATAACTCTGGCTTCACTAATATTGGAGTTATTGCCCTTTGTAAAAAATATCATAATTTTTTGTCCGGACAATAACTTCAATATGCCTGATGCCAGTTGATTGAAACTTCATATATGGAAAGAGCATGATGAGAGGAAGTGTCATGCAGAAGGTACATAACTCTGGCTTCACTAATATAGGAGTTATTGCCCTTTGTAAAAAAATTCACATGTTTTTGTCCGGACGATAACTTCTATATGGCTCATGCCATTGGATTAAAACTTCATATATGGAAAGATCATGATAAGAGGAAGTGTCATGCACAAGGTCCATAACTCTGGCTTCACTAATATTGGAGTTATTGCCCTTTGTAAAAAAATCACAATTTTTTGTCCAGATGATTACTCCTATGTGACACATGCCATTGGAGTGAAACTTCATACATGGAACGATCATGATAAGAGAAAGTGTCATGCATAAGATCTTTAACTCGAGCTTCAATAAATTTAGAGTTATTGCCCCTTGTACATTTGTTTAATTCTTTCTTGTCCGGACGATAACTCCTACATGGCTCTTGCCATCGTATTGAAACTTCATGCATGGAAAGAGCATGATGAGAGAAAGTGTCATGAACAAGGGCCATAATTCTGGCTTCAATACTTTTGGAGTTATTGCCCTTTGTTACATTTTTTGGCCGATCAATAACTCCTGTTCGACTGATGCTATTGGAATGACATTTTATTTTTGGAAAGAGCATGTTGAAAGTAAGTGTCATGCACAAGGGCCATAAATCTGGTATCAGTATTTTTGGAGTTATTAGCTGTTATCATTTTCTTCTTGAAAAATGTAGTGTGGAAAACGCATAATGAGGGGAAGTATCATTCATCAAGACCATAACATTTTTAGTGATTTCCCTTTACATATTGTTTTTATTAGAGGGGAGACATCCGTTTTTGTGACAAAAACCTCTAGTTTGAAACCCTTATTATCAGTTTCTTTATTTTCAGTCGCATATCTCACTTGAGCATTCAAAATAAGAGAATGGTGCTGATATGTTCTATAACTTTCAAACAGGAGTGGGGTATCTGGAAGCTTCCGCGGTGCGTTGTTTGAAGTTATATAAATTCACCGTGTTTGTGATACTGTCCGATTAACCCTTTTCTCCATAAATACGGCTTTCTACGCCACTGTAAAAATCACCTATTGAAACCATTGTGATAAATCGAGCGTTTGCTCCTATAGGAGCAAATGCTCTATTTATCACAATGGTTTCAAACTACAAAATTCTAAAATTTGCTTTTCTCTAGTTAATGCTCCTTTTCGGTAGATTCATTCAAAGAGGTTGGGCCTAAATATAGCCTATGGAGGAAAGGGTTAAAACAAACGTACTCCGAGGTTACAAACAAACGATTTTGCATGACCCTTTTACCTGACGCCTTTTGATGCATTTGCAAACAAAACAGACGCATACCAGATAGCTTCCGTAAGAGCCGTCTGAGCAATGTCTTCTCGGTTGGTTTAACTCCCCTGTTTATAAACCGTTATAGACTTTCGGCAAATAAATATTCATGATGTCGATATTTGTTACATAATTAGTCATCAGGTAAATGTTTGATACTGGTAATCACCAGAGCTACTTTAACATTGGCCATCATCATTTTCTCGGGAGAGTAATTTATACTCATCATTATGTATGGCCTAATCTGTATCGCTGTGCCATAAAACATACTTAAATCTGTCCATTATCACACGAAAACCATGTGAATATCAGAAATGTCTGAACTCAACATTTATACCATAGAATCTGGAGTGCTTTCGGGATAAATGGAAGAAAATGTACTTTAACGCTTTACTACATAAATACACATTTCTACGCCTTTTGCAAACAGAGTAGACCAAGATCAGACGGCTCCTATAGGGGCCGTCCGATGAGGATCTGCTTTGTTTGCTTATGATATAATACTACTCTATTATATCTAATTATTCTAATTAACCCATTTGCTCCCAGTGGATTCTTCCATGTTTATATATTGGATTAGTCCATTTTTTATCAAAAGGTGCCTGGTCTAAATTTTCAATTTCGTTTTGTTTTATATTGAAATTCCTATCAGCAAACAGTGTAGACTCTGATCAGACACCGTATTCTACGGCGTCTGATCAGAGTCTGCACTGTTTGCCTACGTCCCATGTATAGGGTCGTGGGAGCAAATAGGTTAATATTGAGGATGTTGTATACAAAGGTTACTTTCTATTGAATAGGTTTATTACATACACAAGACTGGCATAGTCTCAAGGATATCAATTATACTTTATGCTTGCCAACTATCGCCTTTATAAGTACGCTGAATATGTTTTGTTAACAAATTCGACAACTTTGTATTCATAGTACTAGGTATCTTACAAAATACAATCATGATTTTCAAATATTTTAGAATCTGGTTAATCACCATTTTGCCCGTAGCATGGTAAAGGTTTGTACAATCTATTACAAGAATGCAAGCTGTAGGACATATTACATCTGCATTCACCTTGACATAATGGCGACATTCCATATGGCTAGTGCACATGGTGCATTAAGAAAGTGTTGACACGTAATTTCCTTTCCTGAAATATTCGGGAAATTGCATTGCATTTCTACGGGAAAAGATATACATTTCCATCGATGCATTAAAACAATAATCTTACATTTTACAGTAGCACCCATCTAAAGCGACCACTTCATATATACCTCTATGTCTTACAAGCACACGGTCTTACTTAACCCTTTCCCTCATATAAACGTGTTTTCACGCATCTGCAAACAGAGTAGACCTAGATAAGACGGCTCCTATAGGAGCCGTCTGATTAGGGTCTGCTCTGTTTGCTAATGGAATATGACAGTTCTGTTTCTTTAGTTTCTAAAATGGCTACAATGTTACACCTTCTATATATCATTATAACTATTTTGTCCATGCATATTCAATAGGTATTGAAACGTGTCATAAACATAGAACAGGGAAAGGGTTAAAGATGTACTCTGCTCATTTTTCGGAAATTTTCCGTAACAAAACGAAATTATATAGAGCTTATCCTACAGGGTGAGCCAAACATTCCCTTGAACATTTACATTATAAAAAAATGGGTTATAAATATTCCTGAAGTGATCAATTCCTGTAGATCTATAAATGCTCCTTAGAGAGGGAGTTAAACACTGCTTCAAACCGGTCTGGCTCGAAATTATAGCTAAAGACTCACAAAGTATCTTTAACAACCAACTCACACGTTGTTTTGTAATTAAATCCCTGAGAGTGTAAAACATTGTTTTCGTTAAAAGAGACAGCACACATTTATTAGTGACTTTTGATTCAGTTTATTTTTCATTTATGTTCAATAACTCCATTTGTTTCCCTCTTTTTTTTAAATCATTTCAAAAGCTTGAATCCACATCAGTTGCTGTAAAATTGTCCGGAATACCTAGGTGCCATGTCAATTCGATTTGCTCCAACAGGCGCCAGCCGCTATTACATCATGTTCCTGAACTGATTCTGAATGCAGGTACAATATAAAATAGACTGACTTACTGGGTAAATTGTCACTTACCTATGCATAAGATCAATATTATATGTACCTTGTGTACTCATGTCGATGTACATATAGGTGAATTATTATATAGAAGACGTTCCCTTTCGACAAATCTGTTGTTTCGAATCTGTTGTGAACAGCTTTAAATATTCTAATCTTTGTTTCCAAATGGATTCAGAGACAATCGGAGCTTCGTTGAACATATTAATCGATTCCCGCAATTTCCCGTCTCTAAACAAGTTTTGGCAATGTTTAGACATGGGTCATATTTAACTGACTGCGTATACATGTAGAATAGGAACTATGTCGTTTCTTTTCTTTTTTATATGAATATGTGTGCAACTTTTGGAGCTTTTATGCAGGAAGACAGTAACTATAATACAGAAGCATTCTGCATACCTATGCTCGTAACGTCCTGTATTGAGATATCACCTGACTTTAGTATCCAAACGTATATCTCTTTATTGTTGTCGCTTTAGACAGGTTGTCTTCGTTTGTACAATCATACTATATTTATTATTGCCATTCCATATATTTTCCTTGAATATTCATGGTAAGATTGACATGTTTGAATATTGGAACAGTTCAATTGAAAATTCAAATTGCAGTAAGCGTGTGTGAGAAGTTTTACATATTTCTTTCGTCCTGCAAATAAGATGTTTTCTAAAGATTGATTTGCTTGGTCGCTTAAAAAATACACTGTATTTTAACAGTTTAGTGCGTATCCTAAAAGACATAAACATTCAATTCCATAAACAGCAATATTTGATCCTTTGGGTTTTAATTATTTATGTTAAGGACGTGCTTTTTAAATGCGAGTTGTAGCAATATTGCGGAGATTTACATTATCAAAAGCACTTTCTCCTTTGCGAAATGCTATTGGACAGAATCTCCATTTCGTAATCAGTGGAGGAAGCTATCGGTTTCGTAAATGGACATGCTACACGGAAGAGGAAGACAATTTGCCCGAGATGTCATTTGAAAACTAATTCAGAGCACTAGGTATCCAGGTAGGGTCTAATATTGAAATTGTTTTACGCTGATATGATATCGGCAAACTCAAACTCAGGGGAGGTCCATTATATATGGATAAATGTCGTTAGTATGATTGTTTGAACAAAGCACATTGGTTACCATTGGTTAAAGACAAATTATCTATAAATGACGTATATTAAAAGTCTCTTGACCTAAATACGTATACAGTAGATACCCTCTAAACCGGGTATCCAATTTAGTATAAATATCGCTCTTAAAGACAGGTGACAGCTTAATGCAGGGTGAAAGCCATGCAGAAGGTTCATCTAGGATTCAGCAGTCATCTGCCAAGATGCCAATAATTCCGGTTTAGAGGGGTTTTACTGTAGTTTGCTTAACCCTTTCCCTAATGTATATTCATTCAATAAATAATGACATCATGAATACTTTATAAGCGGAATTCTTAAAATGGCATATAGAGTACACAGTATTTTATTATACTGGTAGAACTTGTAGAGTTAGGTTTATTATAATTTCATAAGCAAAAAGACCAGACACAGGTCAGCCGGCTCCTGCTGGATCTGTAAAAGTATTTTGATTTGGATCTACTCTGCAGAAGTTTATTAAGTTAGGTTTAGCGATATATAGTAGTGGAAATTACTTAAGCATATCTCCTGTATATTGCGGAGTTGCTGATATAGTTGCTGATCAGTCGTTACTACAGTAAAATCTCTCTATAACGGCCATTAAATTATGTTATTTAGTTGGTATTTAGGGCAAATTATATATAGACCTGTGCAAAACAGCTTTTCTTACGATGCTGTACAGTGTTTCCCCAGGAATCATGGGATTGTGGGGGCCGAGACTGCTTTTGTTTCGGAGACGTTACAAATTGTTTTCTTGACGAGTTTCCATTTTGAATGTGCCATGCTGTGTAGTTCGGCAGCTATTCTGTGAAAGGCGGCTTGTTTGACAGGGAATCAGGGTGAAGTTATAGAACAAAAGGATTTCAGACATGTAACCTTTTACGTCATATAAACGCGCTGGCACATCTTTGCGAGCAGAGTAAACCGAGATCAGACAACCCCTGTAGGATCTATCTGAATAGGGTCTGTTCTGATTGCTTAATGAATTATGTAGATCTGTACTTCATGTTTGTCTCAACCAAACTTTCCCCGGTAGTTGGACATTATAAAACAAATAGCTGAAGTGACCAATGCATGCATACATGTTCATTAGGGAAAGGTTTAATTGTATTTAAGTAATTTCTCCAATCCTTAAGTATAGTTGGCATGTGCGTCATCAGACAGTGCTAGGGAAAGTTGATGACTATTCAAATAAATAGCACACGTGGAAGACAATTTCCTGGAATGTTATCTGAAAACCAATTGAGAATACTAGGTTTCCGGGTGATGGCCTGGTTTAGAATTGTTTTTCCGAATGTCGGTGAAGTGCATGAGGTGACTGGAATATTGCATTGTTTATTGGGCGCTTTCGCTGCCGGTGTCGCATCTGTAATTGCCTAAGCAAACAGTTTGAATCCAGATGAGACGCTGCATAACTCGGTGTCTGATCAAACTGCTTGTGAGTGTATATAGTTTTTGAAAGAGGGGGATTAACTTAAACGAACAAAAACTTGTAACAGACGACAGATGCTGCAAACGATACAGTTTCTATTACATGTCGTCTATATCTGGTTTAACCCTTTACGTCATAATTTTAGATTTTTGTAGTTTGAAACCATTGTGATAAATAGATGCATTTGCTACTATAGGAGCAAATGCTCTATTTATCACGAGGGTTTCACAAAGTGACTTTTACAGAGTCGTCAAAAGTCGTCAATATGAGGGAATGGGTTAACATTCGATTACATGTCATCTTACATTCCTTTGTAAAGCACTATCACAGTTTCAAACAGTTGAATCCAAAGGGTACATTGTATTCTGCCGCATCTCAACTGAATCCAATCTGTTTGAAAGATAATCACAATTTCGCCCGTATCGTGCTAACGGCTAATGGTATATTGTCGATTGTAATTTATCAAAGTTTGCGAATGAGGGACCAGTTGAATAAATATCATTGAAAGGATTATGAACATGTGACGACAATCCTTATCTAAATATCAATAGCAAGAATGCGCTACACTTACAATGCCAAACCCTACAAGGGCATTCGCCCAACCAATATCATGTAGAGAGACTAACGATTCCAATTTTAACCCTTGACTCCGTGGACAGTCATGTTAGAAATAACGAGAACATTAAACTGTAGATATAAACATGTGTTATTCCATAAGCAAACAGGCATACCCAGTTCAGAGGAGTCATAAGGAGATTTTTTATCTTGGAATAATTTGAACATGCATATCTAAGATGTAAAGAGTTAAAACAAAGTCATTAATTGTTAAAACTACGAGGACGTTATATTGGTTCTGAATATTGTTTTGTATTTTATTTCATTAGCAAACCAGCGCGAAAATGATACGGAAACGCATATACAGGCTAAAGGTTACTAATTGATTCTACTTTACTACATAGATATAAAGGAAACAATGTTTCACAGGCAATGCTCTGTTAATGTCATGTTGCCTAGTTGTTTCATGTGTGAAATGCACATCTCTCCATTGGTAATTACATTGACATCAATTGTCATACCAACTGTAAACATGATTAATCACCTTCCCAACATTCTAATAGAGATTATCACATTTCCCGCTATTAGTATATATAATAAGGACACGGTAAGCCAATCATTACGACAATCTGTTATTAGTCAGATAAATAAAGCCATCGCCATTGTCGATTATATTCGTGCGTTATTACTTTTGGCGAAATAATGAATACAACGAAAACGTGTGAATATATAAAGCTATGCAACTTTGTTAAAACTGTTGTAGACCGCTTCAAAACTATACACCGTTAGTTATAGCATTATACTGAAACAAGTTCTTTGAAATACGAATGCTGACTGATTTTATAACCTACTGTTTAATTCTCCGCTGTCAATTGCAAATTGTCGGTACAGATGGGATGCCGAGCAAATCGACATTCCGTCTGAATCGAACTTGTCCACAGCGAGTTTTAGATAACTGAGATGTATTTTTAGAACAGTCATATACATACATGTACATGCATAGTTACTATGTAATACATGATAATTTGTATTAGTGATATTCAGTGTAAATATGTAAATAGTATGTTACCTGTTATCATGGCATGAGAAGTGGTATATGCGCAAACTCTGATCTGGAGCCGTTCTTATTACGCCCGATCGGTTCGAAAGTGTTATCCGGATGCCAATCAGCTTGATTCCTGATGAGATCCCTAGTTACCTGGCGTCTCATCTGGATCCACGCTTAGAATAATGCATCGAAAGTATGCAAGGTACTGCCCGGTCGAGTTTTTACATGATAAGGGCTAATATTCCTCTCGTATCCACGTAGGTTAAGTTTGTATATAGCTTTTAACAGGCTAAACCGTTACATATTCATCATAAGTATGTTCTGCTTTACCATTAACCTATCAACAACTCTTACCCCTGAAATTATTATATCCATCGTTTACAAATGTTAAACTGCCAGCCTGGTAAAACACAGCTAGGTCTCAGATCAAACACTGATTTCTCTTCTTTGTTTGATCTGGTATCAGGATGTTTGCCAAAACACAGCCTTTACAATTAGCAATTTTGGATTTAGGCGTTTATTTTGTGCGTATTAATAAGACGTTGCCTTTCGGGTAATATGAAGTTGGCAAAAACCGATAATGATAATGTTTTGTTGGTTTATTTTCCTACCAATTGACAGCCAGTTTGGATCCCAATTAAACACGGGACAGTGAATAATTTGCATCCACCCTGACACAAAATGTAACAAACAACATTAATAAAGCTGCTGATCCGAAATGAACATAAACGTACTTTAAATACATGTATTTATGTTAGCAACTGACCCATGTCTTAATCTATTTAACTTATTTAACAATCTGTAAAAATGTCAATGTTCCATGATATTGAAGTTTTACATGTGACATTACTGTATATATGAATATATTTTGCCTTTGTATGCATATGTATATTCTTCCTCACGAATTCATGTAAAATCATGAACTGAGTGTAATAAAGGATATTTGATTTGCATATACAGCATTCAAAGCTCATTCCGTAGCGATACAACTTTCTGTTGTTGGACAATGTGTATAATTATATTAGATAACGTTTCATTGCTTCTGTTGCGCTCTATAAGTACAATAGAACATCGCTAGATCGACCACACAATTATTTAACATAGGAACATGTAAAAGCAGGTTGTTGCTTAATGCAGGGAAAACCTGGTACAGAACTCTCATATAGCAACAACTTGTTTTAAAAATTCCAGAATTAACAAGACATTATCTTATCGAACAGAACAAATTCGTTCATATAATGTACACATGGATGCATATAATCCTTTTACAGGCTTGTAATAAACCAATAAAACGTCACAAACAAACATGATTACAAACGTTCCGTCATTTGTTAAAATATTATTTGAAGTACATTTGTTTGCTTCCATATATAAGATAGAACATGATTTCACAATAACATCACTACATACGATAGTTTGGAATTAGTTGTTAACCCTCCTGTGCGTATTTATCCCGTGTCCTGCTGGAAAAAAAGATATATGGTTCAACCATTCCTTACTACAGCTATAAGCTAACAACTGTAGTTAAAATATACATATTTTGATTCTTTAAAACTGGAAACCCATCGAACGATAGTCAAACAGCTTGGCTGCAGATGAGATATATAGCACTGCTTGCAACAATGGACAGCACTGTTTATTATAAAACATTTTCTTCCGTGATTACTTTTTATACATTTTTAATAATCAGAAAGGGAGGGGTCAGTTTTTTAATATTCAGCACATTAAGGGTTAAACGGTTACACCACTCTATATTATACAAAGTAAGGTATCATATTTTTAAAGCGATGACACATATCGGTCTTTACGCCGGATGGTAGCTTAATGTAACAAGGAAACAAAGACAACTTATGGCGCCAAACTAACCGTTTCCGTAAAATAACTTAAGTTTTGAAAAGTCCACTGTGGTCGAAATTTGCATTGTAAGATTGCTTTGACACAAATGTTGGCTTGTGTCTAGAATTTCTTTCAGACGGGAAAAGCCAGGACGGAAAATGCCTATATTGTGTCCAGATATTTTGTTGTCACAGTCAATGTATTGTGCGTCCATGCGTGCTTGAGAATCATTTTTGTGAAAGTACAAATACTTTGTATCAGTTACGAATGAAGATCTGAATAAATGTGATCTGAATAAATTTTATATATCTGTTATATGCTTTTCTAATTTTATATGATTGAAGTGTATGTTTTTCAGTTTTTTTATATCTCGCTCTTATGCTTAATTAAAGATGGATTACGTACCGAGTTACAAATTGTTACAAACATTTTAAGCGCTAAGTGAATAAATGCAGTTTCTGAGTTTTGCAGACGCGGCGACTATAAGGATCTGCACAATTGGCAGTTATATCACGTACTATTCCATCACTTTAATATATCACCTGAAATAAATATATCACAATCGTCTCTGGTACGGCGATTTGTATTGGTTCAATGGTGTTTTAACGTGGTGCAGCCCATTACATTGTCTCTGTTAAAGCGAGGAAGATGTTTTAATGGCCTGAGCGTGATGTTTTACTTAAATGCAAATATTCATGATGTATTTGCATGATAGATAACAGCGTAGAGTGTAAATAATCAGAGTAACAATTCCTCCAAACAGGAGAACATTATATAATCAAAGTACTATAAGTACATAAACCGTGGATACCTATATGAAGAACGTGGTGGTAAACATTTGGCAAACTTATGACCATCTTGTTTCAACAAATGTCAGATTATGTCACTTGTTCGATTCGGGAAACATGTAGTCGATGCAAATCATCTGGATATTTAGCAGCATTGTCAATGCATGCATCGCAGTGATCAGGAAAGAACGTATCTTTATCTGACCCTATCGGGTAGTTTTATAAACATTAATGTGACCTTTTCGAATTTCTATGTGACATATTCCAATACAATCCACTCAGTGTGGCAATGACTCATATTCAATCAGACCTATGTAACAGTGTACATTTGCTATGCCAGATGACACATGAGCCCTAGGTTTCCCGATCACTGGCATTATTTTAGATATTTTTAATATATTTTCTGTGTAGCAATTATTATGACAATCTTATTGTATATATAATGTGCATGCATGTGTATCAATAAAAAGATATACCTGAATTGTCAGAGAGTGCGTAATAACTAATTGTGTTACTTCTTAACGAAATCGAGACCAAGGGAACGTGAGTTCACGTAAAGACACCCGTTTTCCACTAATAGATGGTCCAGTTTGATCATGCACTGTAATAAGAATTACCACGTGAAGATACACATTATCGATCTCGATTTTTAATAACAAATGAAATAGATAAGTCGTGCTAATTGGTACAAAAATAAGCTAGCGTTGCGAATCAGTTCAGGACGCTATACAGGAAATATGTGAAATGCGAAACACATTATTGTTTGCAGCTAGTTGTAATAAGGTTATAAAACACAAGACTTAACTAATATATTCTAAGTTATGGTAACGATAACTGGTAGAAAATGCAGGTTTTATAGCTTCGTTGAAATGTAACATGAATACAGAAACACTGCTGCCATGTAAACAGTGTTCTCCGTCCAATCCGCCACCAACCTTACTTGTCCCAACGTACGTGTAATTCGATATCAGATAAATATATAGTATGCTGTGTATACGTATAGTTACGTTGTTGGAAAATATGACCATTGTAAGCTTCGTGAGGATTATTAAGAAACTCAAATAAGAAATATCCGAGTATCACTAGAATGAAAATCAGCAATGATTACCACTACGTCACCGATCCCTTGATATTTGGTGATCATTGTCTTAAATAATCTTTTAATCAGCTAGCGCCGAACAATGATCATGAAGTGAAAGCCATATAATTACCTTGTCGATTACTATCATTACTAAGTGTTTACGAATATCTGGTTTCTAACGCAATTAGGTACCATATTAAAAGAAGAACCCGTTTCTCTAGTTTGCCCTTTTGATTTCTGCAGTTGACGGAGCAGTGTGTTATCATAAACAAAGGGTCCTCTCAAAACAGTTTGGCACCAGAATTACGGCGAATCATTGTCATATACGTTTGAACTAATTATCAAACATTGTGAAAGAATTTCAAACATTATTCCATTTTTTTCTTTTATTGGTATAAAGATACTTTACAAACCTAAACTAACTAAACTGTGATGTTAGGTCTGAAGTGTTTCCTTAGTAACAACATCATTTAGGGGTAAATGTTCTCGTAACTAAACAGTGAAACTCCTACATGGATTCCGTGATAACAAAACACGTATGCGACTAATAACAAACAACCGAGTAAATGATACGAATGAATGGTGTGATATGTGACTAGTGTAACATGTGAATGGTGTAACATGTGGCATGTGTAACATGTGAATGGTGTAACATGTAGCATGTGTAACATGTGAATGGTGTACCATGTGACTTCGGTGACAGGCGTGTAGCTATTTGTAAAATATCTACACTTAACCAACCTTATAACATGTAAAAAATGATGACACGAAGGTTATATATCTATTTAATGACAGAACAAGTAGATCCCACCCCGAGCAGCCATGCTAAAAGGCGATAATATCGCATTCACTCATTCACTCACTCGAACACTCGAGCACTCGAACGCCTTATCATGCTCTGGGAATTATTTGTTATCGATATGTATACAATACGATATGTATGTAGGAGTATCCAATAATGGCATGCAGCATTAAAATATTAATATCAGATTCTTCTATACAAACATAAACATAATAATACAATATATTTAAACGAAACGATATTAGCTATAAGCATATCTTATGATGACAGTTACACAATCAATCTTTTACAACAACTTGCTATTTTGTTCAGATAATAAAACAAGTTTGATTATCGGAGATGTTAATGCATATCTGACAATCAAAGCTCATTCGTTAACAACAAAAATGTCTGTTGATTGAATTTTATCACGCTTAGCTTCATTACTTCTATTCCGCTATGCAAAAATCATGCAATACACTTTCTTCCACAGAATTCACAAACCAATGAAAATCCACCTTTGGCACGATTTCAGTATTGTTCTCTATGCACATTGTTTTCCTAAAACAGAAGTAATTGAGGAAAATTCCGTCGTTTGAGAAACACCATTAAATTATCTTTATTTTTTACCTGAAGGAAATGTCATAGTTTAACGAGTTTGTTAACCCTTCGCTTGCAATTCACGTCAATATACCTACCTGTAAATAGTGAATACCCAGATGAGACAGCTCTTGCAGGAGCTGTCTCATCAGGGTCTGCACTATTTACAAGTTGATTGTGCAACCAGTGCACTCCACAGCAGTGATTGCACAGCGAAATACTTGTACACAGTGAAGATATATGTAATTATACAACAAGACATGGATAAAGAAGGAGAAATATATTTTAAAATTCAGCAAGAGGAGGGTTAATTGTTTCCCATGTCTAAAATAATGTCAGCTCAGTTTTAGATCTGGTGCCGATATGACTTCTTCCGATGTAACTAAGCCATGAGAGCTATTGGCCCCGTTGATCACACAGCTTACATAATGATACGGTGTCTAATTACTCTGCGTCTCATCTGGATCCAAGCTGTTTACAAATGGGATCCAAGACGTTTACACATGTGATTCAGGATGCGGATAAGAATTAAGAACGGAGAACTAACACAGGTCGAGACAAGTACTCACACTGTACATGTTGAATATTAAAGGACGAGACAAATTCTCGCATTGTACATGTTTAGTATTAAAGGTCAAGACAAGTACTCACACCGTACATGTTGACTATTAAAGGTCGAGGCAAGTACTCGCACTGTATATGTTGAATATTAAAGGTCGAGACAAGTACTCGCACTGTACATGTTGAATATTAAAGGTCGATGCAAGTACTCGCACTGTACATGTTGAATATTAAAGGTCGATGCAAGTACTCGCACTGTACATGTTGAATATTAAAGGTCGATGCAAGTACTCGCACTGTACATGTTGAATATTAAAGGTCGATGCAAGTACTCGCACTGTACATGTTGAATATTAAAGGTCGATGCAAGTACTCGCACTGTACATGTTGAATATTAAAGGCCTAGACAAGTACCCGCACTGTACATGTTGAATATTTAAGGCCGAGACAAGTACTCACACTGTACATGTTGAATATTAAAGGCCGAGACAAGTACTCACACTGTACATGTCGAGACAAGTACTCGCGCTGTACATGTTGAATATTAAAGGCCGAGACAAGTACTCACACTGTACATGTTGAATATTATTTTGAGGTTAAATGGTATAAATGGTTAACCCTTTCTGTGCGGGACACAAGTGACTAAAGAACTTTGACAACTGTGTATACTCAGATGCGTGGGTTTCTAGAGGAGCTCTCCCATCAGGGTATGCACTATTTATCCTGTTACACGTTTCCCTAAATATTCACCATAAGCTTGGCCTGTTTGAATTTTGGAATAGTCCATTCGAAAAGTCAGCGTTATAAGGGTTAATAGTCTATATTTAACTATTTCGTTGCATTTGCTATGTACATTTTTTGTTTAATTTTCACATTTTTTGCTTAATTTTCTCCAATGTTCATATAAAGCATAACACAGTTTGGATTCAGATGAGACACCTAGTTGCTAAGCACATATTAGACATAGCCGCCGATAGAGTCACTACAAACTCCCTCCACCTGAAATCTACAGTAAAACCTCTCTATAACGGCCTCTAAATTACATCAAGTATTTTGTGTTAAAGGCAGGTGACTGCTTAAAGCAAGGTAAAAGGAAAGAAAACAGAACGCTCCTATGAGCGTTCTGTTTCACTTTCACCTTGCTTTAAGCAGCCACCTGCCCTAAATACCAACTAAATAATACACTTTAGTGACCGTTATAGAGAGATTTTACTGTACTTGCATTGTATTGTTGTTTTTCAGTAAAAGATTGCTTTTAGATTGAATCGAAAAGTGATATTCTGAAACGAGTTGACATTGTAATGAATAGCGATACGAGATAACGAAGACAAACAGACTCCGTCCACAGTTGATAAACAGCTTCAATTTTCAAAATGTATTTGATTTGAAACATGCTATGGACAACTTTATGATAATATCGGTCCACAATATCAGACATGATTCGACGACTTGTCGAGGTTAAAACTATACGACACTCAGAGTTTAAACCTGTTAAAAACGAAACTAAAAAACAAATGTAAATGCGAAGTAGCCTCAAACATTTATTCAGTATACTAAAGTTAAGGGTGTGCTTTGTGCAGACGAAATAAATTACTTGCAATTAATTTGAAATAGTCTATAAATGCTTCTTTAAAAAGTGTGGGGTTATTCATGTACAAAGAGTAATAAATAGTTGGAACAAATATTTGACCACTAATCTGCAGTCGTTAAATTTCAAATCGTTTACCGGTTCTACCGACTGGAAAGTGCAGCCGGGGTATAGCTCGGGAAATTTGACCTGAACCCTGGCCCATATGCAGAGTATATAATGAGAGCGATGACGCTGTATACATAAAACTCCGCCAGTCTATTTTCCCTGAAAATATGGAAGAGCGATAACCCGTGCATATGTAAACCATACACTCACGACGAGTGTGTCCGTGCATAGTTGCTTACCGGGACACGTGCCGAGGATAAATCCGTACAATGCCGATGATAATCAAAGTACTGACAGTACTGAAGGTTTCGGACATAATATATATTTATTATATTGATTGTTTGTTGTGGATTTTTCTGAAAATCATGTCAGTAGTTTGGAAGACATTTTAAGAATTTTTTTATGAACATGTCACACACAGTGCGATTCCAATAGCTCAACTTGCCACTTTGTGCCATAACTCTGGTAAAATGGTCAGAGCAATAATTACTTTCTTTAAGAAAATCTTCACATTAAGGTTGACAGCTTATCATGGGTGAAAATTTGAAGTAAAACCTCCCATTGGTATATGGGTTGTTAGACACATAATATTGTTTCACTTTATATTATATAGTGAAGACGATTTCAGGGTTCCATATCGGGTACAATTTGTTTGAGCAAAATAAGCCTTTCTGTGCTTTTGCAAACAGAAAAGACCCTTAATAGTTTATCCATGCCTATACCTTGTCTTTTTGTGTGATTGTGTTGTATTTTCTTACTTCTTCCTGAGGAGACTGCGAGTGTGAGTCTGTTCAGGGTCAATTTGTGAGTCTGTGCTGCAAACAATACATACCCCGATCAGTTACCACAACTGGCCAGGGTCTTTGCTATTTGCAGCATCATACATGTACAATGTAACAAGTATATCAATAAATGATATAATTAAAAATAAATTATAGTCATATATGCAAATTACAGTTAGTGCTGTAGTAAACACTACAGACCCTGATCAGTAACCGGCGTCATAGAAATAAATGATATGAATTAGAAATAAATTACATACATTACTATAAGATACAATAAGACACTATAAGATAAGAAAGTGCTTTGTCTCATTTTGTTTGCCTTTCTCCTTTTTTTCATTTTAATAATTTTTTAATAATATAAAGGATACACAAACCCTTTTTTCCATTTAATAGTAATTGTTAATACTACCATCCAAGCTACTTAAACAATAAAGGTTGGCTAAGTGGGACACCCTGTTTGGATTCAGATCTAATACCAAGTAACTGTCTGACCAAAATCTAAACTGTTTACAACTTGTGACAATTTTGCCTTAAGTCAAAATGCCTAAAACTGATCTTTTAGAAATTCAAATGATGACAAACCTGAAGCAGACGATTTTACAGATCTCTACAGCTTGCTTAATCCTTATAATGCTGAGTGATGTTTCGTTTGCAACAATTGACGTCTGCTTCAATTCTTCAATAAACTTTCTTTCATGTTATGCAAAGATATGATCAAGATGACAAACAGTTTGGATCCTGATGAGACGCATAATTATGTGGCCTCTCATCTGGATCCAAACTGTTTGCATAGGTAATCACAGTTTCGCCGCTAGCGTTCAAAGAGTTAAGCGTATGACCTCTAGAGATTTTAGCATGATGTAACAGTTGCCCTGCACTACTGACCACCAGTGCGCTGTAACCTTTATACTGTAAAGGACGTAAAGAACAGAAGAAGTCTATTTAACCCTTAATTTCCCCATATAAACTTGTTTTCATGCATCTGCAAATAGATTCGACCCAGATCAGACAGCTCGCTCCCATAGATTCAGGGTCTGCTCTGTTTGCTAATGGATCCACCTTCCATATTTCATTATAAATATTTTTGTTAGATTCCGGAACCGGATTGTAAGCCAAGCACTGCACATGCGCGTATTCTCTTAGGGGGGTTCCCGCTAGGTAGCGCTCGTGCAATAGGGTTTTCCGCCATAGTTTGAGTCGCAATCCATTTTATAAGGATTTCGGCAAAAGCCGAAACCCTAAAAATAGAAATGACACTACGCCAACTCCGCTTCCTACTCATGCTGTTAAAATAATGTCTGCTAAAGTTATAGCATGTTATATGTTTACGTTCATCCGATTCGTTAAAGCTTTTAAGAAACTATTGACCGATTGTAAGGCAAATTTGAACATCTGAATCAAATCTGTTTGCACATACTGACTGGCATGAGACTATACTCTGACAGCGATACCAGTGAAGACTCACCTAGCATGAGACTATACTCTTACAGCAATAGTTATGAACTTTGTAAACATAACCTGGTTTAGTCGATAATCAAAAACAGGTTACTTTTCCAAGATTGATTTGAGGAGTTCTTCAAGCTATCCATGTAATGTGACGTAAGTGTTTAATAATAGTTATGCAGTGCTTTGTGTCCCTAATATGGAATATATACTGCCAGCAAACATCCATATAACGAATTTATCTTACCGTTTACCTTTAATTTCAAGCATTTACACGCATGATTGCACCATATGTCTAAATGTATGGCTTTGAGGGGACGTATTTCCGAGGAGAAACAAGGGAATTAACTCTTGCGACATTGAAAGGACAATAAGCAGAATTATTTTTCTTGTAAATTACCTCCCTTTAATAGAAAATGTTTTTTTACTCACATGTCGTTTATATATTATTGTTTTTTTTATCACTTTAAAACTAACTAATGTTTATATTTCAATGTCAATAAAACATAAGCCATATGTATGTATTTTTAAAAACTATGTTAGGATAAACATAGATGATTATTTTAACTTGGAGAAAAGCTGGCTGTCAAGCAAGGGAATTAACTCTTGTAGACATGAAATGGATTTTAGTAACCCCATATGGGATTGATGGGGTTTTCACGTGACCTCATTTGATCAATGGAATGACTAGAATTTAGAAGGAGGTATGACAATGTACTGTACAAGTATTTAAGGGATGTTTATTGGTAATATATATCACACCCCTATAGTAGTTTATTCCATTATTTCCCGCGTTCAGAATTATCTCTGTCTCTTTATAGTTAAGGATGTTTATTTGTTTCGTGTTTATTTATACCTTCACCATTATTTGATAACCGAGATCTAACCGATACGCGTTTTTAATGCATGTGGAAATGATGCCCGTCAAATACCACAGAACATGTGCAGATAGAAACTTAAGAAAAAGACAAAGCTCTATTTAATATCTGCTTTGTGTGTTAACGTTCTTTGCCCTTATTCATAAAGCTCATCATTGGTATGAATTATATCATTTTTTTCATATTGAAGGTGAAACCAGGCAGTTTTGGCCATGACAGAAATTATATATCTATATTATATCATAAGCAAACAGAGCAGACCCTGAACAGGCGGCACCTACATCAGCCTTCTGATCGGAGTCTACTCTATATGTAAAGGCACAGAAATGACTATTTATTCGGTAAAGGGTTAACCCAATTTAAGAAAATAACAAGTATGGTTTCATGAATTACCGCTAAACAGTTAAAACGTGTCAAATTACTTAATTAAACTTAACTTTAATATAGACTTAACTTTCGAAGTGGTATCGATATTAATAGAAAATGGAAAACACGTAAAAATACTTAATCCTACTTGCAAAATATTATACATTGTATATTCCAAAAAACATTCTCGAAACTGATTCCGATCTTCATTTTTTAGAAGTAAAACTCATTGAAAACCAAATAGCACAGAACAAGGATAAAACAAGAGGTCCATGAACACCAGTATGATTCTTGGAATTACGAGTGTTCTCAACAGGTATCACTAATAAGTATACTAAGCAGATTACGTCAATAAATGTTGAAAGTACATATTGGCTTGTATAGAAACAACCGTTATAGACATGTATAAGTCTTCAAAATTGAGTCCTCAAGACAATTAACTACTTTTATAATGTAAACAGTAGTACCGGTCATATATTGATTGAACACAGAAATAATAGATAGCAGGTGGTAACTTGATACAGGACAAGATAATACATATAGGTTCCTGCATTACTTTTAACCTGTATTAACCCTGTCCTTGTTGTTCTGTGTTTATTCAAAATTTCAGTACCTATTGCATATTCATGGACAAAATAGTTATAACGATATGTGGAAGACTGAACATTGTAACCAATTTAGAAAGCAAAGAAACAAATCTTTCAAAGTTCATTTGGAAACAGAGCAGACCCTGGTCAAACGGTTCCTATAGGAGCCGTCTGATCTGGATCTACTGTTTCCAAACATGTGAAAACACGTTTATATGAAGGAAAGGGTTAAACTAAACCTGCCTTACAGACCTATGTTTTACCTGTGATAATGGTCGCTTAGGACAAGTTCTACTGTACTAAAACACGTGGTTGTTTCTTCGTTGTTAACAGAATCCGTTAGCGGTATTCATCAGTTCTAATTAGGCGAGTAAGGTGTGTTCTTTTAAAAAACTAGGTCATGCTCGGGAGAATTTCCGACAGTCTCATTAAACTAACATTTGAACTTCAAAATGAAAATTCTTAATGGTCGCCTGAGATTATGAATCAAATGCAAGGGTAATTAGTGAAATGTCTTGAGTTCATTACCAAATCAGCAAATTCGGTACGACATTAACACACCGTTTGGATCCAATTGAGGCGCTGAATAACGCAGCATCTCATGGGGACTAAAGCAGATCTACATTATACATGTACTTCCGTTTTTAACAGTTTAAAATACGTCCACAAACAAGGACAAATCCAACAATCAAATACAAAAATAATTTCTAACAGCGCTTTAGTGGTTTATCTGACAACATTCATAACAAAGGTTTAATTACTCTGTAATCGCAGGGCTAAGCATCTCAGAAGACTATGCCTCTGAAATAAATCGGTGGGCAAGTTCGAAGAATCTCGGAAATTCTCAGTGATTTAATGATAAACGTTTACTGGAAAGAAACAAATTATAGGGATAGCCTAGTTATAGTTATACGTCGCTAAATGTAATTCATGTAGTATTACAAACGTCGTTATACGTCGCTAAATGTAATTCATGTAGTATTACAAACGTCGTTATACGTCGCTAAATGTAATTCATGTAGTATTACAAACGTCGTTTATGCCCGAACTTGCTTCTATCATTTGGTAATTGGGTCTAAATTTTTAAAATGGTCGTTAACACGATTATAAATTGTAAAGTTTGTGAATTTGAAACAAACGTCGAAATTCGCAGTAGAAACGCTCTAAAGCGACCAGTTATTGAATATAATATGGTGTCATTAAAACAGAAGGTTGCTTAATGCAGTACATGAGTAATGCAGAAAGATCCTGTAGGAGTTTTTTCTACATACCTTTCGTCCTGCATAACGCTACCACCTGCCTATAAGACCCCGGGGGTCCTTTAGGTGGTTGTTTTATAGATACTTTACTTTCCATCAACGAAGAATTCATCTCGTACAGATAGATATACACTATTCAGAATAACCCGTCGCTTCCAGAGTGGAACGTATCGAGTTCAATCTCAGACCGGGCACCACCAAAGAGTTTGAAATATTATACCACTGACTCCCTCTCTTAGCACTAAGTTTAAAATTGATACCACTGGCTACCTCTCTTATCACTAAGTTTAATAATGATACCATTGACTACCTCTCTGAGCACTAAGCATATACGGTCAATGCATATATGGTGAGAAGTCGGTGTGAAAAAAATAGTACCGATAATGCTGGGAACATTAACACTTTACCTGGTAGAAATCTTTTTGACACTTTTGCAAACAGAATATAGTCAGATCAGATGGCTCACGTAGGGGTCGTCTGGTTTCGTTAGAAATAATACAGGTTTGATTTGACAGTTTCTGTTGTGGCCAACCGTAACGCTATTACAAGCGCAATATACAATACTCGTAAATATTGCTTACAAGAATATACACTCGGTAATTGGGTAAAAAAACAGAAAACCCAACTAGGATTGTTTTCGCCCCAAACTCACCTGGGGATTCCAGATGTTAATATATTGGTGTTAAACAAACGCACCAACGAGCTCAGAATAATTGTGATACCAAACTTGTTTTTCAAGATATTTAGTAAGACATCCGATCACACTAATATGTTGATCTCAGCGTGAAAAAAAACAAGAGGACAATAACTGCCCTATATCGCTCACCTTCGAATGAATTGTAGCACTAGATAGAGACGAACTAGTTACAACCATCGCAATATGCATGGTAGTCTTAATTAATTCTCAACATGGTCATCAGAGGACTATTCCTACCAAATACCATTCAAATTGGACCACCAGTTTTGCAGACTTTTTTTAAATGTTCACTATCGTCATATACGGAAATTAGCCCCGCTCAAGAAGATTTTTAAAGTTGTCCCTATAGTCACATAAGGAGTTTTCAAGATATCAGCAAGGTTTAGCAGTTCTGATAAAGGGTC
Source organism: Azorinus chamasolen (assembly GCA_963576725.1). Lineage (NCBI taxonomy): Eukaryota > Metazoa > Mollusca > Bivalvia > Cardiida > Solecurtidae > Azorinus > Azorinus chamasolen. The sequence continues at coordinate 111,060,452 of OY755236.1, forward strand.
ACTAAGTGAATATTCCTACCAAATAGCATTCATATTTGATCACCGTATTTGGAAAAGAAGAGTTTTATAGGTTTTCTATATAGTTATATTAGGACATCTAGCCCCGCTTCTTGAGATATCAACATGTTTTAAGAAAAATGATTAACGATCACCAGAAGACTATTACTACCAAATACCGATCCAGTTGGGTTTGGAAAAGACACTTTTCAAAGGTTGTGTGTATACTTATATAAGGAAATCTAGCCCCGCCCCTGGCGACCATGTTTTCTGAGATATCAATATGATTATAACAATTTTGATAAAGGGTCACTAGGTATTCCTACCCAATGTCATTCATCATGGACCACTGGTTTGGGGGAAGAAGTTTTTTAAATGTTTTCTTTATAATTATGTAAGGAAATCTAGCATCACCTCTGGCGGCCATGTTACTTAGAATGTAAAGATGAGTTTATCAATTTTGGTAGAGGGTTAGAAGACTATTTCTATTAAAACTCATTTAATTCTCACTACTGTTTTTGAAGAAGGTTTTTAAATATTTAAATATTTTTATTTTGGTTGAAATGGTAACCACAGTTCTACATGGATCCAGAATCTTTTCACATGGTTCATAACACGCATATAACCATATTATTATTACATTTTATGCCGTTATTATTTTAATCTATGTATGTGTTGTTAACTATTGTCTTGTAGCTCGATATTGAAATAATTCTATCTATCTATCTTTCTGCCATATGGTTTCTGAGGTGATGTCGTTTAAAGCAAGTGTTGACGGACGGACATACAGAATGACAGACGGGATGAGGGATGGGCAGGGACTGACGGGGACCGACGGACATACAGACAGACAAACAGACGGACGGACGGATGGACGATGAATGATCACAAAAACTCACCGCAGCATACTCAGATGAGCCAGTGTAATTTATAAAACCCAACGAGGATATCAAACTACTCATCACATCATTTTGATGATATGATTAAATGGCAAAATATACATTTACGTATATTGAAGTCATAATGTTCTGTAACCAGAGATATACACATGCACTCTAAACGCCAACATCTCATCCAATATATTACACAAAATTGCACGATTGCGTGACCATGGGAATGGGTTAACAAAACCAAATGTAAATAAATATGTTGTCAAGGATACTTTAATTGTTATCCCTCATAAAACACTGTGTCAGCCCAACTGACTTCACGTTAGCCACATAATCAATGTGATTTATGTCTTTCGGCTGATGTTAGGTTCATCGGCATTAGTATTTCTTGGAGGGAAAACACACTTCTGATCAATTGTTTAAATACTATTCATATAATAATAGTGTCCAACAGTTGGGGTGCTGAAGAGACGCTGAGTTGCTCAACACTGGTAGCGTAAGTTTTAAGCCTCCTGGTCATGTAAAATCGTATACTCGCTTACAAATAATTGGTCAAACAGGTACCGACTCGAAAAGAGATCAAGCAGTATACTATCGTATCGTTAAACGTAGAGTAGATATAGTGACGTACGGTATAATAGAGACGTAAGTAGAAATGCTACATTTATGCGATAGAAAGTCTTAGAAAAAATGATTCCTTAAGTCACTGTGTTGATCAAATTATGTCATTTTCACAGTTGCAGCACTAGCACGTCTGTCAGAAATGGAATTTAATACGTTAAACATGTGTAAAGGTCCTGTGTATATGCTGCGTTTGACGCATATGTACATGCAGTGTAACCCTTTCCCAAATAAGCACCCCTTTTCATGCATTTGCCAAAACGAGTAGACCCAGGTCAGATTACCCTGTACGAGCCGTTTGAACAGAATGCGCTATGTTTGGGTATGAAATTATAACATATCTGATGCTACAGTTTCTACATAAACCAAAACACCAAGCATGCATGTGTATAATATGCCATTATAAAACTTCAGCCCACAAATATTCATGATGCCATTTTGTCTTATATGAATACTTTACTAGTTTTTGACCTTCAATCCTCGATCTCCCCCACCTGACAACAAGGTGCTTGTTTTTTCAATATCAGCTATTTTGATACAAATGTGAACAAATCTTAGTGAAATGTAAATTGAAAGAGCATAAAAAAATATGTTCGATTGCAGCCCTAGTGACGATAAACAAGTGTATGAAGTGTAAGATTTGCATGAATAGTAAAGAAGAAATAACCAACGTTAAGAATTCCGGACGAAAGCAGCGACGACAACGCGGACGCCGGAGTTACGACAATAGCTCATGTTAAAATAGTTAAGTTAAAATGATTGAATTATATATCAAAGTTGGCAGGTTTCACTCGCTAAAATGTTTTAACGTTTCTTACATCTCCCATGAAAACATCCTACAAGAGAATATAACATTTTCCTATATATTGTGTTTGTTTCAAATAGACAATGACTGTGTACATATTCGTTTCTGACAAAACATCTTGATTATAAAAGATGTATCAGTTATAATTGTAATATGCCGTGTCATGGCTAATAATAATTGAAACGGGTTCAATAATCTAAGTGTCAAAGTATCTGAACGTTTCCGTTGAAAAGTTATTTTCATAACATTTTACTCTGTGGGAGACAGTACCATAATAAATGAAAGATGCACAACTATTTACTTTTGTACGTCTATTTCGGGCTTGCACTGTAAACAGGATGCACTAAAAATGCATAATGCCTCAATACATTCACGAATGAAAACAGGTTTGTGCAGATCGAAGCTTTTACCAATATAATGCAGTCACGTATTATTTCCTGCAAGCTATAGTTCTGCATAAAAGGAACACATTATTCTGTGTTCAGGTAAACATTCCAACAGTTAATGCATCGATGCGGCAAATAGTAATCTAAATGTAAATATGTGTATCTTCATTCAATCCGTTGATATTCGAGGCAGCATTTTAGTAGTTCACCGATTTTCTCAGTTATAACAATTTGAGCTGCGATAAACAAAAGCATTCTAATGTCCTTGGTTTCACTGTTAAAAGGCCTCTTCACCAGCTTCTGTCAACAAGATATGATAAAAAAAAGAATAGCTGCATGGAATTAAACATTACATTATGCAGGCATGCAATGAGCTGTCGTATTTACTTATGTAAGGTTTTTATTCTCACAAGCATCGCTTTAAATAATAACATTAGGAAATGAGCACGTTGAAACAATATGATTTTAAACAACTAACTGTGGATATTTCAAAGAGTGCAAAACACAGCAGCCCACACCATAACCAGAACGCCTCGATATAATCATATCACGCCGGTTCTGAAGGGACTTCACTGGCTTCCGGTTCATCATCGGATTGAATTCAAAATTCTGACGCTTACGTATAATACCATGCACAATGAATCTCCCAAGTACATTGTCGACATGCTTGACGCGTACAGACCACACAGAGAGTTAAGGTCAGAAAGTATATCATTGTCTTTGGTTGTGCCAAAATGTTGTAGGGTAAATTATGGTGAGAGAAGTGTCATGCATGCAGCTCCAAAACTTTGGAATGCTCTACCGTCAGGCGTTAGAGACGCAAGGTCACTGGCATGTTTCAATGTTTGAAAACGCATTTTGTCAACATTTGTTTCTAGGACAGTTAAGTTCAGAATAGGAATGGCTTTCAGCCAGCCTATCAAGCTATCAGGTGACCCAATAGTCATGAACATTGGCAACTAAGTTCTGGATAGGAATGGCTCTCAGTCAACCTATTAAACTAACTGTTGACCCAATAGTCATGAACAGTGGCAACTAAGTTCAGGATAAGAATGACTTTCAGTATACCTATTAAGCTAACGGCTGACCCAATAGTCATAAACAGTGGCAGCTAAGTTCAGAATAAGAATGGCTTTCAGCCAACGTATTAAGCTAACGGTTGACCCAATAGTCATGTACAGTGGCAACTACGTTCAGGATAGGAATGGCTTTCAGCCAACCTAATAAGCTAACAGTTGACCCAATAGTCATATAAATGGAATGATTTTCAGTCAGCCCATTTGTCCTTATTTATGATATTGATGAGCATGGCTTTCAGTCAATTTTTCTGTATCAAGGTTGTTAATACAGATTATTCTATTTTTTTATATTGATGAGCATGGCTTTCAGTAAACTTGTCTTTATCAAGTTTGTTAATATAGTTTATGCGGGTCCTTGCGATTAGTGATTTCATATCTATTGTATATCTTTTGCATATCTTTCATTGACCGGATAGACAATCATGTAGTTCCTTCCGGCTAGTGATATCATATATATATTGTATATCTATTGTATATTCTTCATTGTCTGGATAGATAATCATGCGGTTCGTTCCGATAAGTGATTTCATCCATGTGAAGCTCATTGGAACGCATAAATCCGGTGTGAAAAGAGCGCTATATAAATGTGGTATAATAATAATAATGATAATAATAATAACAACAATATAAAAAATAATTATTTGAAAGTTATAAAGCGAGTCCCAAAGTAATTGACGATAATAAAAATGAAATCTTTTCGACAAGCTCACAGCCATTTGCGGAAAGAAACTATCTTAAACCTTTACTTGATAGAGGGGCATATTGACGCGTTTTCAAACAGAGTAGATCAGATCACAGAACTCCCACTGGATCCTTTTGATCAGGGTCTGTCCTGTTTGCTTATGGACCGATATAGTATGAGTCTATAGTTTCTGAAACTGTACAAATTACCTTGTTCATAATGCCATCATACAAGTATATACGGTCATGATACAATTATATACGGTCATGGTACAAATATAAAAGATATATACGGTCATGGTACAAATATATACGGTCATGGTACAAATATAAAATATATACGGTCATGATATAATTATATACGTCATGATACAAATATAATTATGCTGTCATGGTTCAAATATATACGGTCATGATACAAATATATACGGTCATGATACAAATATATATACGGTCATGATATAATTATATACGTCATGGTACAAATATATGCTGTCATGATTCAAATATATACGGTCATGATACAAATATATACGGTCATGATACAAATGTATACGGTCATTATTTTTCATTTGAACATTCATCAGTTATAGGGTTAACATACTGAAACACATTTTGTAAACAAATTTGAAGAATAATTCAAGGCAGTAGCGTTTACACACGCAATCAGTAAAGTTGTCAGTTCTCTAGACATTAATTCGCTTCGTACTTATAACATATTCCCATCATTATTTGATAGAGATCAAATGATATATTGCCATAATGTATTTGGAAATGGAAACTGTTTGAAAAGATCTAGGCGATAAAGTAGTAAGTATATAATTACCTTCTTGTTCTTTGTTTAATGGCTATTTCAAGATGCTTGTCTAGAAATTTATCATCTATATCCGATAGGGGAATTTGTTATGTTAAACGGCACCACTGCATTAAGCAGACATATAGCGTCGATGAAAGATAAGTAAAAGAGAATGAAAAAGGAGGTAACGTAAAGTAGTTTAAGCTAATCTTACACGTAGCTTAGCTACGCATGGTACAACCTTCTTGTTTAAGTCATATATTTACATTTAGGATTATTGTTAACACCCATAAAGGTTACATTTGGAAAACGTCAAAGTTAAACACGTTGAAGAAGCAACGGACCTAACCTAAATGACACGTGTAATTAAATAATCATTAATACGGTCGTTTCAAAAAAGGCACGAACTCTTACCATCTTAATGTTTGCTAATAATATAGTATTTATTATTTGATTTAGAGTTTTGGTGAAAGGCAGGGAGAGAGATAGGAAGAGGAGAGGAGACAGAGAGACAGAGAACATAACTGGATCTGGTTTACATCACATAAGACGAAAGACGACACCTTATTCGTTATATAATGTTCGTTGGCAAAACGGGATGTCGTAGGTTCGATCCCAATTGTTCAGATTACATGAAACATTTTAAAATGATACGCATGGCCCTCTTGTCTAGAGGTTATAATATTATACGACAGTAGAACCAGGGCTGGTTGTCTTGGTATCGGGATAATGTGGCAGCCACAGCCAGGCTGATTATAGTTGAAATCTCATCGTGTGCATGTGCACTACACTAGGCAGTTTCAAGAACCATGCCAACTAAATAGCGACCCCCCACACCGTAATCTTATTTAATAATCAAATCCAAACGCAATTAACAGAGCTCCAGATAAGATGCGTAAATTCAAATATTTTCAAGAATAACTCCTTTATTTCTCCACCAAACCCTAAACTGCGACCACTCTTCAGAATCGTCTCGAAGAGACGATTCTAAAGAGTGGTCACAGTATAGGGTTTGGCTGAGAAATGACGATTTTAGTATTTGGGTACGCACCTTTATCTGTAGCTCTGAATTAATCGCAGTAGCAATTCACGAACGATAAACAGGCAAATTAAAAAGCAACTTAATGCAGCAGCAATCCATGAATGATAACAAAACAATTTAGTCAGTTTGTGTAAGTAAATGAATGCACCTATAGCATACCGTTGGGAATAATTGTTTATTGTTTCTGTTAAGGTAAATGGAATGAAGAAAGAAAGCTAAAATGTATAAGACGTTCGTTTCTAAACACACATGTACATTTAATTAAGATAAGTATTACTGAATAATTGTTTTCTTTGATGCCCACTTGTTCTGTTAATGCCAAATGCAATATCTGTTTTGACAGAAGATGACAGGATCAACGTACCAGAACCAATAAGAAATAATTACACTAGTGTCTGGTTGTGTGACATCGTCTCCGAAAACTGCCCCCAGAAGCATCTGTTGTTCTAATACAGATTGACAATGAAGTTGTCCGCGTAATAGACAATATCAATAAATCAAACGTGTCCTCTAGACTTTCTACAAAAGTACATAAAACTTGATTTGGTTAAAGACGCTCTCAAGAAAAAAGCTTAAAATATCTTTATTGATAAATATATTGCTGATCTTTTTTTTCAGAACTAACTACAAATAATATGTCTTATCCAAACACGCTCCTTCTTTTACTTATGTAGTTGTCACTCGCGATAGTGGCCGCTACGCTCGGTAATTTCCGATAGCTGCCGGTGTACGGAAACGCTCTTAAACGAAATACGTCTTCTAAATTGTATATAATTAATACATTTTAAAATAAAACAGCTTATTTTTTGAAAGTTAATTAAAAATTGTGCAATATACTTTGATTTGAAACAAATATAATGAGGTCATGTGACATTCCAGTGTGACATTACATCATTCCTAGCATACATTAAAATAAAATACAATAAAATCTCTCTAAACGAGACGTTAGAATTAGTATCGGCGTTCTGTCTTTCAGACAGGTGGCAGACTAATACAGGTTGGAAGTCATACAGAAAACCACCAAAGGAGATTTCTACAAGAGTTGCACTAAGTAGTCATCTGCCTCAAACGAAATTATTTGTTTTTAGGTTAATCTCCAGTTTAGAAGGATTTTACTGTAACTGCAACTGTGACGTGTTACATCTCTGACAAATATTGCGATCTAAGCAACGCGGTACAGTTACTGTCTACATAGCGAGCTACAAGGATTAAATAAATGCGAAAACTAATGTAGAAAGGAATGTTATAGTATTAGGTATTGCGCATGCTGTCCGGAAAAAGATATTTCGTGGAAAGTAGTTGCTTGCTTGTTCGTCTATATTTTTGTCCGCTCCCGCAACGTTCCCGACGTAATTCGAAATATGTACTCGCGTGATGGGCATGGGCGCATTAGTTATACGTTTGGATTGAATGACTTTACAGAAGTCTTGACTCTCTACTTTTCCTCAGCATTCTTTAGGACCTTTTCTTATATGGTTCTGTAACTTTCATTCCAGTATTGTTGTTCATGGCTGTTTTGGTTCCATTTTATACCCCACCATATTAATAGCACTAAGTAAAGACATCGGTTATTTACATCAAAACAAATATATATTTTAAAAAGTTTCTGTAGTTAACAATCATTATATAAAAATGCTGTTTAATCCTATTCGCGCGGCAAGAATATCGTCAAATGTATAACGATTGTCAGATAACTAAGACTAATTAAAATTAAACGTCCCGAGTAATTTCACAGACATCATCATTATCAATCATCGAACATAATTATTCACCGATGGTGCAAACTGTACCTATCAATTGTCCGTTCGTTGCGAAAATATTTTCTGCATAAATTGCCGTCTGGATGCTTTGTTATTATGGATTCAATATAGAATAAAATAGATGTGTCTGGTACCGTGAAATCCTATTGGTCAAGAAGCATTAGATATTGTCATGCAGATTAACAACAAAATAACTTCATCCGGTTAGCTGCTTCCCGAGTTATTGCTTATTCTGACAAACAATAGACTTAGTCTTCTGACCATAATGAAATGTCGAAATACATCGTATCAATCGCTATTGCATACGCAAAACACATAAAATAATACATTAGTTGGCACTCCAATCCCTCTAATATTCAAACAACGATATAAACATCTCTGCTTTACAGCCGTAGTCATATAATTTATTATAACATATCTTAAAATAATTTAAGGGACTTTAATTTTCTTTTCCGAAAAGCTTCGACTTTACACAGTTGCAAACACTTTGGATCTATCTTAAGCCTTTCCCTCATATAAACGTGTTTTCACGCATTTGCAAACAGAGTAGACCCAGATCAGACGGCTCCTAGAGGAGCCGTCTGATCAGGGTCTGCTCTGTTTGCTAATAGAATTTTATAGATCTGTTTCTTTGCGTTCAAAAATGTTTACAGTGTTCCCCCTTCCATATTTAATAATAACTATTTTGTCCATAAATCTTCAGTAGGTATTGACATTTGGAATGAACATAGAACAGGGAAAGGGTTAACCTTTGCTGACCCATCAGCAGCAGGTCAAAGGTTAAACACCAGCAAGCCGTACAACGATTATCACAACTGGAACTGTATGTTAGAATTGATGAAGCTTTGTTATCATGCAAAGTTAATCTGTATTGTCTGATGATAGAATGTCTTATAATCTCGGCTTAGTGGATAAGCATGGCTGTCGTGAAACAGAACTTACGATAAGTTTCGTCTTACGATCACACTTACGAACAGGTCCCTGGTTACCTGACGCTCTAGGCTTTCGGCATTGTATTCACGGGACTAAAATGCATTAAAATCCCCGTTTTAAGTATGTGGTGTATCGGATATTTATGCAACAGACATTTGCTAAGTATACTAAAGTCTAGAAATTATGCTTCGAAATGTCTGGAGCCCTTATTGAAGAACAATATAGTTTTATCATTATTAACCTTTAGCCTGCTGCCGGCGGATCCATTATAACTTTGCATACACTTTGATCCCAAGTAGGCGCCAAGTAACTCGAAATGTAATCAGGATCCAAAATAATATTTAGACAAATTGATTATAGCTTTATAGATTCTAAAAATGTAGAGGATGAAACATTGTGTAAAATATCTTGTTTTGCATGCTAAAGGTAAAAGTAAGACTTGAAACGCCACACTGTATCCATACTTGTAAATCCGTAAAAGTTAATGTAGCGTAACTTTCAAACTTGATTTGTAACTCATTATAATAAAGGCACATACTAAATATCATTTCAATATCTGCTAGGGAAAACCTAAACTTTCTGGAACAATTCTAAATCCAACTTCTGTAAATCCGTGAAAAATCAACAACGCGTAACAAAATTCAATCTTGAAACTTATTGTAATAAAGCTACACACTAAATATCACTTCAATATATGCCAGTCCAACTGCTGTAATTCCGTACAAAATCAACGTAGCGTAACGAAATGCAAACTGGATCTGTAACGTGTTATAATCAAGCTATGTACCAAATATCACTTCAAGAGGTCACAAAAATAGTACAGAAAGAAATATCCAAACAAAGTAAAGAAACTCCCCCAACAATTCAAGAAAAGGCACCACAACAAGATATAAACACATTAGTAAATGAGATCAACGCACGAAAAGCCAGACAGAACAACTTTATAATATATGGAGCAGAAGAGTGCAATTCAACAAACAGAGAAGAAAGGAACAAATATGATATGGAAACAGCAATTAGAGTAGCCCAGGCGTGCGACAGTACAGTCGAGGAAATCAATATTAATAGAACAACGAGATTGGGAAAATACAATAAAGAAAAACCAGAAAGGCCACTCCTAATAGAAATGGATAATCCAGACAAGAAAGGAACTATATTTAAAGGTGCAGCAAATTTAAAGGAGTTGGAAGGCTTAGCAAAAATAAGAGTAGCAAATGATTTAACTAGACAGGAAAGAGAGGAGGAAAAAATATTATTCAAAAAGGCTCAGGATTTAAACGAGGAGATGATGGCAGAATCGGGGGACGGGAACTTCACATACAAAGTAAGAGGACCACCCTGGGCAAGAAAAGTAGTGAAGGTAAAAAAAGACTAAATCAGAACAAAAGAAATGTAAATAAACATGTAGATAATATCCCTTGTTTTTATACAAATGCAGACCAGTTCAGAATTTTTTTACTGAGTTCCAAATTAGGATAAGAGACACCAGACCTCTGGTCATTGGAATCACGGAAGTTAAACCAAAAAACTCAAACTCTAATATATCCCCAAATGAATTCTCTATGGAATGGAATAAGGACTACATCATGTATCACAAAAACATTGATAATAATGAAGGGAGAGGTCTAATATTATACATACATGAATCCCTGAAAGCGGAAGAAGTAACACTAATAACTACCTTTGAAGAAAACATTATGATACAGATAGCAACAGGGAAAAATGAAAAACTACTAGTAGGACTGATATACAGATCTCCTTCTGACAATACCCAACAAACAAATGAAAATTTAAGGAAGTTGATACATGAAGTAGCACCACATAAATACTCAAGCTATTTGCTAATGGGAGATTTTAACTACCCAAATATAAATTGGAACACAATGTTCGCAAACGAAAACTCCGAAGGACAAAAATTTATGGAATGTTTAATGGACAACTATTTTTTCCAAATGGTGGATAAACCATCCAGATGGAGAGGAACAGACGTTCCAAACATATTGGACTTGTTAATAACAGACAATCCGGGAAGCATCAATAATATAGAATATCAGAGTCCACTAGGGAAAAGTGACCATTGCGTAATTGTGTTTGACTTTGTATGTCGGGTAATTCTGAACCCACACACCAAAAAACGCTTCTGCTACAAGAAAGCAAACTATGAAGAAATTAAAAAAGAACTAAGAAATATTGATTGGCAAAATTACCTTGAACTGAATAATGATATAAGCCAAGTTTGGACAAATTTCCATGCAGCCCTTCTCAACATTGAAGAAAAGTTTGTACCAACTTCACATATTCGGAACGATAAAAAACATCAGATACCTCTGGACAAAGAAATACTGAATAGTATAAAAGAGAAAAATGCACTCGCCAGGAAATTCACCAGAACTAAAGATCATGAAGTAAGGAAAAAATATAATAGAGCAAGGAACAGATCAGGCAAGTTGGTTAGAAGGGCAAGAAAATTATACGAAACGAATCTCGCCAAAGAAGCAAAAAAGAACCCTAAGAAAATATGGCAATACATAAATTCAAAATGTAAAATAAAACAGGGAATTGGCAACCTGTGCACAGATACAGGGAACATAAACTCTCCTAAAACAGAAGATGACGGCGAAAAAGCCGAAATACTGGCAAAATGTTTTAGTGGAGTCTTCACGAAAGAGGATGATGGAGAAATACCAACTTTGGAATCAATAGGAATACAGATGGAATGGAACGACATAGAAATAAATACTGATGAAATCTCAAACATATTAAAAAACCTAAAACCAAATAAGTCACCAGGACCAGACAATTTGCATCCCCAATTTCTAACAGAACTACATGAAGAACTAGCAGTCCCTTTAAAATTAATATTCGTCAAGTCAATAAGCGACAAGAAAGTACCGGAACAGTGGAAAAAGGCGAAAATAAGCGCAATCTATAAGAAAGGGAGCAAGTCTTTGGCGAGTAACTATAGACCTGTCAGTCTTACTTCTATAATATGTAAATCCATGGAGAAAATAATAAGAAAACAAATAACGGAACATATGCTACAAAATAACCTGTTTACGAATAAACAATACGGATTCATGTCTGGAAGATCCACAGCGTTGCAACTTTTAAAAGTTTTAGATATATGGACGGAAGCAATAGATAACGGGCTGGGGGTGGATTGCATCTATATGGACTATCAGAAAGCTTTTGATACTGTACCACATAAGAGACTCATTCAGAAACTGAAATCATATGGGATAGGGCAAAATATGGTGGATTGGATAGAAAACTATTTGACAGACCGATATCAACAAGTATCAGTTAATGGCCAAACGTCAAGGTGGCACAGGGTCACATCTGGTATCCCGCAGGGAAGCGTCATAGGGCCACTGATGTTCATAATTTTTATAGATAGTGAGATAGTGAACTCAACTGTATACTTATTTGCAGATGATACCAAAATATTTAGACTCATAAATAATGAATGCGATAAACATAAACTACAAGAAGATCTGGATAAGCTGATCGAATGGACAGATAAATGGTTATTGAAATTACACCCACAGAAATGTAAATACATGAGATTAGGCAGAAACAACCTGGAATACGAATATAACCTATCAGGAACTGTCCTAGGAGAGGTGTCAGAGGAGAAAGATATAGGAGTAACGATTGATAACAAACTAACTTTTGACAGCCATATACACGAAAAAGTCAAAAAGGCACATTCCATGTTTGCAGTTATCAGAAGGAACTTCCAATATCTGGATGAGAACAATTTTAGTCCCTTATATAAAACATTAGTAAGAACACACCTAGATTATGCAAGTTCAGTCTGGGCTCCACACAAAAATAAACACATAGAGGTAATAGAAGCAGTGCAAAGAAGAGCGACAAGGCAAATTCCAGGCCTATCAGACCTCCCATATGAAGAAAGATTGAGAAAACTGAAAATACCTACACTAACATATAGAAGATTGAGGGGGGATATGATAGAAGTATACAAAATCCTAAACAATATATATGATAGAAATATAGAAGAAATTATTAAGCTAAGGGATGAACACCAGTTAAGGCACAGTAATAGGGGAAATACACTACAAATCATAACGCAAAGGGCAAGATTAGATATAAGGAAATACAACTTCAGCATTAGAACAGCAAATACGTGGAATAGCTTGCCAGAGCAAATAGTAAAAGCCAGTTCAGTAAACTCTTTTAAAAACAAATTAGATAAATTTTGGGAAGACCAAGAATTTAAATATGACTATAAAGCTAAGTATAGGATAATGACCGGAACCGGAACCAGTCACCGGCATTACGCAGAAGAGTCCAGCAAAGAGGATCCTTAAGGGCCTGAGCTGGAAAACAACGCTAAGTAACGCTAAGTAATATATGCTAGGGTTTAGAAAAACCTTCGGAAAACTTACACATTCCGATCAATATCTTAGCCCAACTGCTGTAAATCCCTAACAAATCAATGTAGCGTAATAAAATTCAAACTTGATCTATATCTTATTATAATAAAGATACGTACCAACTTTAACTTCAATATCTGCTAGGGATTAGAAAAAACCTCCTGAAAGCCTAAAGTTTTCGGTAAATTTCTAAATCCATCTGCTGTAATTCTGTGAAATATTAAAGTAGCGCAACAAAATTCAAACTTGATCTGTAACTCATTATAATAAAGCTACAAACCAAATATCACTTAGAAAATAGTCCGGAAAACCAAAGTGTGACTGACAGACCGACATACTGACAGAATGATAGACACACGGACAGAGTGCAAACCTATAGTCCCCTTCTGAGTAGTTAATAAATAGACGAACAGTTTAGCGCTTTCAAAAACAACAATAACTGTTATGTGTAACGTCATCATAACATGACATTGGTAATATGCGGATTTATATAATGGTATTGCTAACACGGGACATTCTGGCACTCATCGTTATATTAGAGCACATTTCCATAGCTGAACCACATATAATAGTATAGAAGGATATACATGTACTGTTCAAAGTGGTATGTAATTAAAAACAACTGATTAATGGGAACATAATCAAAACATAATACACAATGTATTGCAAGTACAAATAATTTTGTTTTACGTATTGCAAGGTGTCGATACAAATAATCCTACTGAATAACATGTACGAGCGCAGACGAATAATATATATCGTTGTCAATTAATAACCACAAATGGTATTTGACACTTTGGTCATTCAAATTAGAATGACATCTTGTGCAAGAGGTTTAGACATCCGACAATCCACATTCAAACACATTGTATCACAACCATGTGATATCCTGGTTCGTTTTTCAACCCTTCTTTATATTTCTAATTATACACCTCATGGTGTTTTTTATAACTGATGTTCAATAAAGATACCACGTTTATTATCTTATCATAAAAGAACAACGTAGCCTTAATCCTGCCAACGGTGAAGTACCAGAATGCAATAGATCGCCACGGTTTTACCAGTATACAAGACTTAAATATGTTAATGGATTCTACACTACAAACAGTGCAGATTCTGATCGGAAGGATCCTCAAGTAACCCTCAGACCTGAGTCTACACTATTTACTAAATACAGTGCACTCATTTCCCGCATGCAAATGGATAGCAGGCAAATGCTTATCATGCAAATGTGCAGTGTAAATTCAGCGTGTCTTGTTCTGCAAGATGATCAGAGTGGTTATCATTTGAAATAAAAACACTTAACCCTTTCCCTAATGAGCATTTATGCATGGATTGATCGCTGCATAATGATTCATTAACTTAATATTTTTTTTATTTTGGTTTAGACAAAAACTGTACTATCAGATATATATTTGTCATGACAAATAGAGTAGATCCTGATCAGACGATCTGGGTTTACTCTATTTGCAAAGGCATGAAAATGTGTTTATAAAGCATGAATGGAAAGGGTCATGCGAATGGCTTGCATTGTTCCTGGTTTATCGTGATGTAATGCATAATCGTAGCCATAAAATGAAACCAGCAATCGCTAAAGACAACGTTTGCTGTTAAACGTATCACTTCTACCTTATAACTAGTCAATCTGAATTATACCAACCTCTCTTCAAATCCCCCTTTTTTCCACGGCTTATTCACTATCGTTATATGTTTAACTTCATCACTGTTCTCATTTACGAACAATTACCAACAAATTTGATCCACAGAGGCTCTTTCTTGTTCGGTTTATAGAGAGACTTGCTTCTTGGGAACACTTAATAGACAAATAAATGATTTAACACCATTGTGACAATGTGTCGAACAAAGACAGAAATAATTGCAATGTTAATAACATTTAGAAATCTGAAATTACTTGACCTTTCTTCTAATACTAATCTAAATATACTACTGTGACAGTTATATTACTATTTATGTACATGTTTGTGACTTTTACATTGCTGTTTATGTATATGTTTTGACAGTTACATTACCACGTCTGTACATTATTATTATTATATTATTATTATTCGCGCTCTTTTCACACAGAATATAAGTGTTCAAAAGCGCTTCACATGAATAAATTACATGTACAAAACTAAGTTTATATTATGCGTATAGAATATTCAAAACATATATATCGATAAGAATATTAAAACTGGAATTGATTTAAGAATCTTAGAAAACCATCTTTTTCCGTAAGTTTATATGTCCGTAAATCAAGGGAAATAGACACATACTGTGACCATATTGTAGTATATTGTAGTAGTAGATTGTAGTATTGTAAATGTAGTAGTATGTGTACAGTTTCAGTACGGCATACAGTTACGACACAGAACCACCTGGTTTGGATGTATCTGTAGCACAAAACAATAACAATAAAACATTGCCTTACAGTAAAGTACTATTTTTGTACAGTGTGTGCAATTACATTACTATTTGTGTACTACATTACAAAATGTTTTTACAGTTTGTGACATTTACATTATTATTTATATACTTGCTTCGGTCTATTATATAACTATTTATGTACCTGCTTGTAACCATTATATTACTATTTATGTGCGTGTGACAGTTACATTACTATTTATATACTTGTTTCTGACTTTTACATTACTATTTATGTGCCGGTTAGTGACCGTCACATTATCATTTATTTTTGTCATGGTGCTATTTGGGCGACTGTGTGTTTTGTATGTGGTGTTACCTGCCTGACTCATATATGTACTTTGCTTGCTTCATCAGCACGGTTTGTAGTATAAAAGGCGATATTATTGTTTCAAAACATTTGAAACTCTCTGTTGACCATGATATTCTTCTCAAGAGTCAATATGGAGTTTGTAATATTGCTCTGAAATGGTTGAACTCCTACTTACGACCAAGAAGCTGTCGCGTGAATGTAAATTCGTCACAATCACAACCTCGTTTGTTGGAGTGCAGTGTTCCCCAGGGCAGTTGCCTTGGTCCTTGGCTCTACCTTGCATACGCAGGAACCTCGGTCGATGTTATTCCTCCATCTATCTCAGTATACGGATTCGCTGATGACCATTTTGCAAGTAAACGCTTTAAACCTACCTCCAATATTGAAAGACAAGCTGTTCAAAACCTTGAAGAATGTGCCATAACGATCAATAACTGGATGAACGAAAACAAACTTAAAATGAACACAGCAAAAACTGAATTCATCGTTTTTGGAAGTAAACAACAGCTAAACAAATGTACTACACATTCAATTGATATCGCAGGAGATGATGTTGAATCGGAAACGTGTATTAGATACATAGGTGCTTTTCTCGATGAATCATTGACATTCAAAGAACACGTGAAAAGAAAGTGTCGCGTTGCCATGTTGAACTACATGTATTATAGAATAAAATGTATTAGGAAATACTTGCAAAAAGAATTTACCGAAATTTTAGTTCTCTCACTAGTGATCTCTCATTTAGATTATTGTAATGTCATCCTATACGGAATTGCACAGTTTGATATAGATAAACTGCAGCGAATCCAAAATATGTGCGCTAAACTCGTTTTGAATAGGAAATGGTCAGACAGCTCCAAACAATCTCTTAAAGACTTACATTGGTTACCTATCAAAGCTAGGACCACTTGTAAGATATTGACACACATGTACAATTGCTCTCTCAACCACGCTCCCGTTTATCTGACAGAACTTCTTGTAAAGCCAGCACCAACATGCAGTCTGAGATCGGCAGACAAAGCTGAAGAGATGTATGTTGTGCCTTTCAACAAGAGAAAGACCTTTAGTGATAGAAGTTTTGGGACAGATGGTCCCAGACTTTGGAATGGGCTTCCTAGCGAGATTAAAAGAGCAGCAAATGTTGAATCCTTTAAAAGAAAGTTAAAAACGCAATCACAGTGATTTCAGACACTTTGACTCACTTTTTAATATTTCGTAGAAAATGTCCGCGTGTTTTAGTTGTATAAAGTACTTTATATAAAGTGTGGCTTTTTTGACGGATTGTCACAGTTATTATGCTATGTTTTACATGTTGTCCTGTGTTCACCGTCGTCTATGTTGTGGGTAAGTCCAGCGGGGATACCTTTATTTATAATATTTGTAAAGCTAGGGTGACTTTGAGAGAAGTGTGAGGTTAGGACGTCCGTAAACCGGTTTAAACCCCCAGTGGTGTTTTTGCTGCTGACCGTGCCAAGGCGGTACTCTCTTTGTCACCCTTCCTTTTGTTTGCCTTGCGTCTTTGTGCTTGTGGTTTGTTCATGTTGTGGAACGTTTGTCCCTGGTTCTTGTGTGTCTTTTGGTGTTTTCTGTGTTCATTTCGTGTGTGTGTGTGTGTGTGTGTGTGTGTGTGTGTGTGTGTGTGTGTGTGTGTGTGTGTGTGTGTGTGTGTGTGTGTGTGTGTGTGTGTGTGTGTGTGTGTGTGTGTGTGTGTGTGTGTGTGTGTGTGTGTGTGTGTGTGTGTGTGTGTGTGTGTGTGTGTGTGTGCGTTTGGGTGTGTGGTTGTGTGTGTGTGTGTGTGTGTGTCATGCTGTCTATCGGTGTTTTGGTGGTGGTTGCGTCTTGCATGTGGCTTTGCCTGCTTGACTTTACTACTTTTCCATTTTAGTATATTATAACAGTTGTTTCACCATCATTTTATGTATATTAGTTTTTATGCTTTCTTAAATGTATATTCGTGTATTGTATATCCTCTGTCGATTTTTATTGGTCTCTTATTTTATTTATGTCAATGTACAACGCCATTTAATGCATTATTTGCAAAAATAGGCGTTTAACCAAGTGATTAAGTTTCAAGTTTCAAAACAACATTCGCAAGTTTTGTGTAACATCTACAGACTGATGTCTTTGTTTAACATCTAGAGACTGGTGTCTTCCTTTAACATTTAGAGGCTGGTGTCTTTCTTTAACATCTAGAGACTGATGTCTTTGTTTAAAATCTAGAGACTAATGTCTTTGTTTAACATCCAGAGACAGATGTCTTTGTTTAACATCTAGAGATTGATGTCTTTGTTTAACATCTAGAGATTGATGTCTCTGTTTAACATCTAGAGACATATGTCTTTGTTTAACATCTAGAGACTAATGGGTTTGTTTAACATCTACAGACTAATGCCTTTGTTTAACATCTAAAGACTGATGTATTTGTTTAACATCTAGAGACTGATGTCTTTGTTGTTGATTAACTCTTACCATGCAGTGAAAAACTAATTTGGTGGGAAAATGGGTCAGATGAAATTTGAACTACTTCTAATTCGATCATTGTTTTTAAAAACTATTGACGGAAATGTACAACGGTTTGAGTCAGATGGCTCCTGGAGGAATAGCTCGGCGCCTCATCTGGATCCAAACTGTATGCATACGCAAGTCTGGTACGTAAAGTGAGATCAGAGTTAAAATAATGCAATTGCACTCAACAAGAGGTAATTAATGTAAATGTACCGCTTCGGCAATGGTGGCTTTAAGAAAAAAGAAAAGAAAAATGATAATAATAAATAATACGATAACAAATCGTTTATAAGCATCATTATCATTCCGAACTAATTCTTGGACCCTTAACATGAATAAATGATGATAAATACAGTAAAACCTCCCTATAACGACCACTAAATTATGTGAATTAGTTGGTGTTTTGGGCAGGTGGTTGCTTAAAGCAAGGTGAAAGTGAACTAGAACGCTCCTATAGGAGCGTTCTGTTTTACTTTCACCTTGCTTTAAACATCCACCTGCCTTTAACACAAAATACTTGCTGTAATTTAGTGGTCGTTATAGAGAGGTTTTACTGTAATACAAATGCAGGCACATGGGTCGCAACTATGTTTTAATATGTAACACATGGTTCGCAGCTATGTTTTAATATGTAACACATTGTTCGCAGCTATGTTTTTATATGTAACACATTGTTTGCAGCTTTTTTAAAAAATGTAACACATGGTTCGAAGCTATGTTGTTATAGGTAACACATTGTTCGCAGCTATGTTGTAATAGGTAACACATGTTCGCAGCTATGTTTTAACATGTAACACATGGTTCGCAGCTATGCTTTAATATGTAACACATGTTTCTGTCCATATCGCACTCCAATCAGCAAATATGTTCCAATCAGCAAATATGTTCTTATTTTCAATCTATAAAACACCAATCGTTTGTATCACAATGTGTGAGTTCATTGTATTAACAGCGCTCTGTCAAGAGGAAAATAATCATTACGGAGTACAGTAACATCTCTCTAAACCGGACGTTCAATTTAGTATAAATATCGGTCCTGGAGACTGGTGGCAGCTTAATGCAGGGTGAAAGTCATGACTTGCACTCTGCATTAAGCAGGCACCTGCCTAAATGTATCTAAATTCTTCTCTACTATAATTTCGGTTTAGAGTGCTTTTACTGTAGCGCCAGTCTTACAATGCATTGGTGTAGATTATATCGCAATACAAACATAATTCACAAGTTTTCTGCACAGTGATTAGCAAACAGAGTTTCACATTAAAATATGTTTTTGTGTTAGCACATAGCTGATTGTTGAGTGTCATTTAGTTTCATTTGCATTTAATTAGACACAGACTGCAAGGATGAAAAGCGTAAATTAAAGTTGAATAGAAACAGCTTTTGTAGTGGCAAAACACGTTTTCTTTTTTCGTTTTTATTTAACCCAAATCCTGCTTACTGTAACCTTACTTGTATTCGCAAAAAGTTTCAATAGTTGATTTACTCCTTGAACACACCGTTAACGAAATCAACAGATCGGAATTTGGGTAGAACTAACAGCAGATCGCAATTTGGGTAGACATCATTTTCAGAAGGATACTGGTTAATTGTGTTAATTGTTTCATTGTATTTGGTTCCCCGAGTTTCCTGTTTCGCGTGTTTTATGATTTTAGAAAATAGTTGAAGAAATTGATAGTCGAATACATTGATATAGTTTTAATGCTTAACCCTTTCCCTCATATAAACGTGCTTTCACGCATTTGCAAACAGAGTAGACCCAAATCAGACGGCTCCTAGAGGAACCGTCTGTTCCGGGTATACTCTGTTTGCTTATAGAATTTGATAGATATGTTTCTTTGCTTTCCAAAATGTCTACAATGTAGTACCTTCTATATTTCTTTATAACTACATGTATTTTGTGAACGAATATGCAATATGTATTGCACTTTGGAATAAACATAGAACAGGGAAAGGCTTAATGGCCGTAAAGTATGAGTAGAACGTATCACCTACATTTAACCCTTTCCCTTTTCTATATTTATTCCAAATTTCAAAACCTACTGAATATTCATGGATAAAATCGTTATAGGCGGAACATTGTAGCCATTTTAGAAACTTATTAAACAGATCTATCAAAATCCATATTCAAACATAGCAGACCCTACAAAAACCTCCGATCTGGGTCTACCATGTTTGAAAATGCATGAAAAGGCGTTTATAAGAGGATTAGGACTACAGTGCAACCTAGTAAGGAAAGCAGCACAAGCCGCTTTATATTTTTATAACCGATAAAACCTATGCAATTAGTTTTTGAATATATATGTATGTATTTCGTCTACCTTGTGAGTTTTGTTACGTAAAGGGTTTTGAAACCCCAACTAATCAAAGAACCACGGCCATCAATCCAGTTTCCGTCTGTCAGAGAGTGATGGAGACGGAACCTAATACGTTGAGGTCCCGTAACAATCTAGTAATTGGTATTTCGTCAGTGTCTTATTGAGTAATTCAAGGCATTTATAAAACATGGTAATTAATACATTCGAGACCCAAATTATTTGGTTTTCCACAGAATCATTAGAGAACCTTCTATAATCGGTGGCTTGTATTGTATATTAAAGACAAATGAGCAGCAACCGCGTATATAAGACCTATGCAAACGGCTTGTGCGAGATAGTCCTTTGATCATACAAATATTTTACTGCAGTAATAAATTTGAAAAGATGGGGCCAGTTTTAATTATTCAGCAAATTTAGGGTTAAAGCAATCAGGTCATATTTCAAGTGGACAAATTTGATTAAACGAAACAATGTAATTGATATTTTTGTTAGTGTCTTTTGCTTAATTTCAGACAATTGTAATCAATGATAAATATTAATTTGTGAAATACTGGCCAAACGGAAGGCAACAGTGTGTATACAACAGCAATACCGAACATATGAGACGTTAAGCCATTTCCTAAATGTCAGGTCAATTCTCAATGACGAGGAAATGTAAGTGGTGCTCTGCAATAGACGTGTTCTAGAAACATATCCACTATCATTTATCACAGATGTCTAAGATAGCTCAGATAACCGACTATCGCCAATTCTAGTATGCAGCAACGAAGGCCCACTACTCACGACAGAAGGTACAATAGTTTCTAACATACGCGCATCACTACTTCCACTTGCGACCGTCCTAGGTTAGAACTTTCAGTCGCATCATCGTTAGTGAAATGGATCCTGGACCACTTTTAACACACCTATCAGAAAAGGTCAAGTATGGATCAGATACACATGAATATATTATACTGTATCTATATAAACTATTTTACACTTCATATTTACCATTTTCACTTTAAGCTCGATATGGTTTGCATTGCACAGTTTAGCTCGATATGGTTTGCATTACACAGTTTAGGTCCAGTTACTGGGGCCGTTATGAGCTACATCATTGTTTGACACTCAGTCCTTCTTTTCCTCAGTTTCCTTAGAAAATGAGAGGCAAATAACTTATAGTTCTAAGCATTCGGTAGGATGATAAAGATCAAGCTGTAATTCAACTGCATGAGACAAGTAAATACCGATGGGCAATGACCGTCATGCATGTCAATGACCGTCATGACATGCACCGACATGCAGTTTCAAGCACATCAAAGACATATGGCACACAATGTTTGTTATCCGCATAAAACGAACACGAAATATGGAACGTTAATGTCTAAATATGTACAGTAAAATCTCGTTAATATGAATACATTATTCATTAACATAAGAATCTGTAGAATGAAGTGATTGCTTAATGCAGGGCAAATGCTCTGTAGAGGGATGGGTCCTATATGCGCGTTCTGTATAATGTTTGTCCTGTATTAAGCTACCACTTGTTTTAAAAATTCAAGTAAGACTGTTTTGAGAGGTCGTACTATCGTACAAGAGAAGCTTTTCTGTAGTTTTATAGAGCACTGATTAACTGCTAGAAGGAATCTTAATAATTAACAAATTCTATTGAAACGATATATACAATATTTCAGCTGTCCTCTTTGGCGATTAGAAAATATACTAGAAATATTGCTTAGTGTGTATCTAGTGCAACATGCTACAGCTACTGCAATGAGCAAATCCTGACTTAACTGCAAACGCGAATTCCACAGTAGAACTGATCATCTTTTATATATCACTAGTTTGTTTAGTGTGGTCAACTTATTGGGCAAGGTTAAACAAAACAGGATACTTAATTCGGTGTCTCATCATCAGGGTGGAAACTGTTTGACACTGCTGGGTATATAACTTCTCAAAAGCTTGATTGGGTCGGAAGTAGCCAACATTGTAGCATAGCAGCAGACATTATTGTAACACAGCGGGGAAGGGTTAACCCTTCGCTTGCTATTTACGTCAATATATCTACCTGTGAATAGTGAAGACCAGGATGAGACAGCTCCTGCAGGAGCTGTCTCATCAGGGTCTGCACTATTTACATGTTGATTGTGCAACCAGTACACTCCACAGCAGTGATTGCACAGCGCAATACTTGTACACTGTGAAGATGTATGTAATTATACAACAGGACATGGGTAAAGAAGGAGAAATGTATTTTAAAATTCAGCAAGAGAAGGGTTAATAAACTATCTGTATGTATAAAATAAATGGTGATACAAACATAATAGTATTAGCATGTATAATATAAAGGACGCGGATTATATAAGAAATTAACCATCAATATTCATGGAAGAAATAATGACAGTATATATATTAGCTAGATGATTGTTTATAATGATTGTGAATACAGCACCATTTGGATATGACCGATATTGTAGAATCCGATCAGAAACTATACAATCAGATCTGTATTATTCTAAAAGCAAAACAGAGCAAACCCTGATCAAACTGCTACTACATGAGCCGTCTGAACTGGGTCTACTCTGTTTGCAAAGGTATCAAAAGATATATCTATGAGGGAATGGTTCAAACATAAGAAAAAGTGCATATGAACACAGGAACTTTTGAATATGGCAGAAACTGTAGAATCAAATCAGAAACTGTAGAATCAAATCAGAAACTGTAGAATCAAATCAGAAACTGTAGAATCAAATCAGAAACTGTAGAATCAAATCAGAAAAACTGTAGAATCAAATCAGAAACTGTAGAATCAAATCAGAAAAACTGTAGAATCAAATCAGAAACTGTAGAATCAGATCAGAAACTGTAGAATCAGATCAGAAACTGTAGAATCAGACCAGAAACTGTAGAATCAAATCAGAAAAACTGTAGAATCAAATCAGAAACTGTAGAATCAGACCAGAAACTGTAGAATCAGATCAGAAACTGTAGAATTAGATCAATATATTCCCAAAGTAAAAAATAGAGAAGACCCTGGTAAGACGACTCCAACCGTCGGATCTCTCTGCTCTTTTACAAAAATAAAAAGATATTTTATAAGGGAAAGGTTTAAACATTATAAACGAGTTATAATACAGGTCTACAAATGAGATTAATGTTTAATTATTAAATAAGTAGATAAGCGTGGCGCCAATCTCAATCCTTCGAGATCATGAATTTCAGTACTTCTTGTTCTGAAAATTGAATACCGCTTAAGCCGGTGCTAGGGGGCGTGAGCAGTGTTGCACTTTCAATTACTGCTCATGAACAGACTCAATAAAACCGAGTCTGCAATTTTCTCTTTTTGTGTTGCAATTTTTGCTTTCGGGGGATCACCACCCTTCAGAATTTATATGATATTTAGAACCGTAGGTTTTACTTTTTCTCGTATTTCAGTGTTTTCGCTTGTTTTAAGAAACCACGGTACAGTCACAATATATTATTTTAATCATTATCATTATTATTATTATCATTATTATTATTTTAATTATTACTATACTACTATTATTATTATTATTTGTTTCTTTTTTTCTCAAACACAGCGCAGTAGTTCCGTCTCTTAGACACCTTAATCGACCTCTGAACTTTATCAAGCATTTGTTTGTCTAGCCATAGCAATAGCGCTGACCCACACGTCAACAGTATAAGCGTGATGCTGGTTTTCAGTAAGCCTAGGAATTCTGAATTTCATCAAAATTGAAATGTTCTTTTTTTTTATTCGACGGATGTTAAGGATTAAAGAAGATTATAATCGAGGGTAAGCAATATGTTGCACGAATTCCCTATGCAAAAAATGTGCATAATAGCACTTGACTAAAGTTTGGAACACAAGATCGGTCATTCGTCGCGAATTTGAGTGCAAACTTAAACTCGTGTAATTTGTATGTAAACTTTCCTGACCGTAGGTTATACATATAGCAGGAAAATTAAATTTGAAATGTGCACATGTAATTTTGCCTCTCAGTATATTTCAATATAGAGTGTATGCATATATATCTTCCTTGCTACAAAATAGGACAGAAACCCTGACCTGCGATTCCCTGTTAAAGCGTTTAGTAAAAATTTCGATTACCAAACATTGTGTCTTGGTAAGATATAGTTTCTGAATGGAGCTCCCACAGAGTTTTGAGTTCGAACAATGCTTCGAACTTAAGAAACTATTTCTCCCGAATTGTTTCTTGACATTTTATATAAGCACAGACCTTAAACGTGGAAAAACAGGGAGAGCCACACACGAAAGGACATGGCTTCAAACATCAAACAAGAAACGGCACAATTACAAGACAAAACGTGGACGCATATGAAGACATACATTAAGCATTAATCAAATGAAATAACAAAGTAGACCATAGTGTGAAAGTTGGTGTACAGCCTTGGAACGGTTTAATCATGGCGTTTATTACAACTTGATCGATATAAAGCTTGGATGGAGCTCCCACAGCTTTGAACTCTCACATCTTGAGCTTCCAACTTTCTTTCAAATTGATTCATGGCATATATACAAACACAGACCCTAAGCGTATATATCCCATGTATGTCTTTATATTAGATTAATTATCCTTATGTAAGAATCAGAGGAGCATGAGTTACCCATTGTTAGACCTCGCCTTTCGGAGGAGAGTCCCTGATCGTTATAATTCCTGAGTATAGTCCCTGGTCGTTATAGTCCCTGATTATAGCTCCCTTAGATCTATACAAACAATTCTATACATACGGGGTGAACTAAGGGTGCATTGTACTGACCAAAGCATACACATTTTCTTCCTTATAAATAGTCCTATTTTTAACTATGTTGCTTTCATTAACAACTCCTCTAATACACATGTCTAACCAGATATAGTTTCCTTATGAAAACTATTACAGCTGGGGTTTACCCGTCAACCTTCAGAACCCCCCCCAAAAAAAAAAAACCACACACACACACACACACACACACACACACTCACACACACACACACACACACACACAAACCCATTGTTCCTGATGCAACGTTTGGACACCAACAGGACACCGCTTACTTTTCTAGAGGCTAACCAAACTTAGTGGGCGGTGCGTAAGGTGAATGCCTTAACCACGGTCCTACTCAGCCTGTAAGCCACTTTCACACTGCCCCGTGACCCAAAACATCACCGGAGCGGCATCAAAATGCCGGAACAGACAAAGTGGGTGAAGTAATGTACTTTCATGACTAGCATCACTTTTTGCGTTTTAGCCCATGCCCTTATTCCTAACCGATAATGCATGGCCATACAAGGTCCAAACCTGCATGGCTTTAAGGGGATATAACATAACCTTAATTAGTATTAAATATTTTATAATGTGTCTAGCCTGTACGAGGCAATAATGATAGCATGAACATATTTACAGAAAAGTTACCTACAATGCTGTTAATTGCGGCTTTATTATTATAAGAACACAATATGTCAAGTAGGTATTTTTCGTTTGAATTATTCTTATGTGAAATTATCAATATCGTAGGGTAACAGTAGAAACCTATATAAATTATTATAGATAAAGAGTTTGCCTCGTCGTAATTTACATGCACATTGAGTTTATAATATTCGAGGATTTGTTTTAAAAAACGTTAACTTCAATAGATATGATTAGTTTATAAACATGTAAAACAGATAATAGGCAAACGAGCCAAATTCATTTATATCTTGAACTTTAAGTGAAGCAAACTATATGTATAGGCATTCATACTTTTAACCATTAAATCCATGAATATGTATGAAGACATAGTGACACCATGCATGTCAAAAATCAATTAGATTAATTATTATAATATCGCATGGATAAATTACAATTTTGCCATGACAGAAACTGTAGGTAGAATCATATATTACACAATAAACGAACAGAGCAGACCCTGATCAAATGGCCCCATACAGAAGATGTCTGATTTGGGTCTTCTCTGTTTGCAAAGGCGTAATTATGAGTTAGGTGAAGCTGACTATATTGGCAAAAGAGCCAATTCAGTTATACCTTATTGCAGCGAAATTATAAATATCAAAATCAGTTATGACGTTTCGGTAACAAATATAATATTGTTTTCATGCTGAGAGCGTCTTGGCTGGTATTCCTAAACAACTTTGATCAATATGAGACTAATAGATACTCTGATTTGGTTGTAGAAATGCAAGATAATTCCAATGTGAGAACTGAAGTCCGTGATATTTCTACTAACAAACGGAAACAATGCGCTTTCCTGTTTCATAAATATATTTTGCTTCACATTTTATTGGAGTTGTCATTTGAATAGGCGAGTGCAGCCATTGATAAACTACTACAAACAATTTGGCTCTAGGATGGAAAACAAGTATTCCGTCTTCATTAATCCTTTAAAATACGGGACACGAGTGTATTGGTATTTGCAAACAATGTAGACTTAGATCAGATGTCCATTAAAGGAGTTACCTGATCGGAGTCTGCATTGTTTCTTATCTAAAGTCTACTAGCAAAAAACCATTTCATGATCAATGGGCTTTAAAGTGGATCAGTGATAAATTATTGATTACTCCACTTTGAAAATTCAAGGGTTAAAAATCGGACACAAAACTGTAATGTTCTCAAAAGATAAAATACTGTATTCTTGGTCACTAGGCTGGAGAAAAACAAAACATATCTTGAACATCTGAATATTCATGTAAAATGGTTTGCTTGTTGCATTCTGCTTTTACATTATCGTCTGCGCACCGGTGCTACTCATTAGAGTTGCATTGTATTTCTCGATTCTCAGACGTTCTAGGTAAGCAGAGTTACTAAAAATAGGAGTACTAGAAGTCCTTTTCTGGAACACCCCCTGTCTAGTGTATTCGTACGCGCTTATAGGCGAAATAATACAAAGGAAGTAACTCTTACATAATTGTACCAACATTTCTATAGTCAACGAATTTGTAAGTTAACTTTAAAATAAGTAATTAGCATGAATATGAGATTCTATTTATCATAATAACATTCTAAAAGCCTATTTAATTATATTTAATTAATTATTACTTAATTATTATTAAGACGTTGTTTTGTAGTCTCTCAGCCATTTATATGTTACGCCAAAACGTGACGTTTATGTAAATGTCATAAAAATGAAGCCATTTGGTGTCCCGCTTTTATGCTGCAGTTTGTTGCTATTAGATACGAAAGTCGTACTACGCAATGGAACATATTACTTAACAAAAACCGTTAATTAACTTGTGTTTATGGTGTATTTAAGTGAGAAAAATAATCAAGCATGGGTTTTGTTAAAGTCGGGTTTTTATACCATCAGTTGGTATGTTCCTATCGGAAACTCGCTAAAGCCCGTTTCCGACTAGGAACAGATCAACCTCGGGTATAGAAGTCCCCGTCTTTAACAATATGCATGCTTGAATCTGTTAATCTCGGCACCAACAGGGTTCGGTGCATGTTCATAATTATATTGTCATGAAAGACATCACACGGCACGCACCGTAGTCAATTGATCTTAACCACTCATTCGCCTGTACCTAACAGACATAGCAATATTAATTTAACTGTTGCAAATTCCTTTGAAATAAGATCGGTATTCTATCGCGTCTCATTAGACCCCAAGCTGTTTGACACACAGCCCATTGTTTCTCAAAAGTTTGAATCGGATGTTAGTTAAAATTACTCAAAGACAGAGTTTGAGCAAACGTCCTGTATTACAACGGGATACAATCGTTAATATGAGAGAAAGAGTGTGTATGAATGTACTTTGGCGTAATTCCAACATTAGCCTTGAACATCACAGTTTGTTCCAGCCACGGGTCGTACGCAAGAATTATAGTAAAT
Organism: Azorinus chamasolen; assembly: GCA_963576725.1. Lineage (NCBI taxonomy): Eukaryota > Metazoa > Mollusca > Bivalvia > Cardiida > Solecurtidae > Azorinus > Azorinus chamasolen. The sequence goes on from OY755236.1 coordinate 111,089,206, forward strand.
ACCAAAGTACGTATACACTTTAATAAACTTTGACGTTCAATATCTCGGTTAGTTACAGATGTTGGCTGTACCCATATGCAATAGTAAACTACCAAAGTACATTTATACTATGCTGGACTTTGGTGTGCAACATCACAGTTCGTTACAGATACGGGCAATGTCTATGTAATTTGCGTACACTATGATGTTGCACAGTTCGTGGAGCGCTCAACAGTGTACTCTATTAACGAACTAATGCAATGGTTCATACACTATTTTCAGCATTTCTTTTTTATTTAATAATCATCACTGTCACTACCAACTTATAAATATTTACATGTTAACCTATACTTAATTAACAGTATGAACCCCTTTGAAGTGTAATAAATCCAGGCTTCAAGCTAAGAACAGTTTACTAAGTTAACCATTTTGCAACAGTATTTTCTTCATTTCTGCCGATTCCATAGTCGGGATTGCAAAGTACTTAAAGTTTTAAAGCAGTCGGCTTCTTAAAGACATTTTCTACCGTTTTAATGAAAATTTAATCCGTCCATAGAGTTTTTTAGTATTTTGGTATAAAAGGTATGATTTAATGGTAAATTAAAATAAACAGAAAAATATATATGTCGACGAGTTTTTTGTAAAATTGCAGTTTCCATGATAACAGTATGTGCCAAACCTGTCAAATAATAAAACTGTACCAAAACATTGTAATATACACAAACAAACATGAATTTACATACGAATTAATGTTTTGATACTGTATGAAAAAGATAGTAATTTGAACGTTTTATTTACCAAATTAGTTTTTCATATTTCTTCATTCTACAATGCAGAAATAAGTAATCCTGAAACCTCTCATAGTTTGGGCTCGTCAGTGGCCACTCAACGTAATACTATTTGTAATAACGGTCAATCCATTTGTCTGTTTGTTTTATCTGTAACAATATATTAATCTCTTTCTCTCTCTGTGACACGAGTCAATTTATGTTCCTTTATCTCTTTGTTTATTTGTCTTTCTGTGTTTCTGTTTCACTGTCTCCCTCTTCAAATCAAATACTCCCTTTTGTATAGCTCACTTTCCATGGCTTTCCCTCTGTATCTGTCTCACTGTCTTCGTTTGCTTAAACACTTACAAAGTAACACCCTGGTCGACAAGAATAATTTGCTTGCTTATGTCGGCATATATTGTCGTCGGCAAAAAATATATGCCGCGGCGGCAGGATTTATTTCCCCCGGAGACAATGCATGCAACGGTGTCAGTGTATGCCATAATAGTTATCAATTACAGGTGACGCTGGTGTCTGAAGAACAACAACAGTTATAAATTACAGGTGACGCTGGTGTCTGAAGAACAACACCCTCCTTTGCCATTCACTTTTACAAATACCAAGCACTCCTGATTATCTAGGATAAATAGCGGTTAATTTAAAACAACAGATGGCAATTTAACAGCTGTACAGCATTAAGGTTTTCGTATTTGATTTTGATTTCTACTTAAATGCTTTGTAATTACAGAACGTTTACTATTTCGATGCCACGTAGAACCATCAGCAATTGTGTTGTTTGCCTCAGTTTTTATTGTTGATTTTCTTAGCTTTTGTGTCAAAACGATAATTACAGGAACAAAGAGTTCTTGATTCTGAAACAGCACTGAGTAACTTGATGTCTTATCTGGATTCAAACTGTTTGTAAAGCTATTGTATCAAATTCGTCAACGGCAGCAAAAGAGTTAAACGAAATCAATTAACACTGGAGTGTGAACAATTACGCAATGCACATCCTGTCTGCGCCCGAATAGTTTAGTCTATTAACACATAAACCAATGCACAACACATGTTTAATTTATGAGATGTTGAATGTTTTTATCTATTCTGTAACTTGTATCACCTCCAGCAGTCTGCAAATGACGCACGCTGCTTCTCTGTGTAGATATGTCTTCCATTTTATTCCAAGAACATGACCAATGATTTGGACTTAGGGAATATGCACGGTAGCTCACCGGGATTAAAATTATAAGTTTCAATAAGAAAGTTAATTATATCGTGTTTAGGTTTAGCACCTATTATTAAGTCAAGACAACATTTAGCTAAATGACGAATCCTTGAACAATTCAGGGTGGTTACAACACCTCAAAAGATTCAAACACATCGCATAACGGTAAGTACACCGAGCGTCACCACAGGATCCTAATGATAGAGGACAATACACTATAGTCTATTGATATGCTTTAACCACTCACTCTTAATAATGACATAATGAATATTAATTAAATAACTTTTGTGACATATTCATAAAATAATATTTATCAGAGGTGTATAAACAAAGGAGTTTTAGACAAGACAGGAAATGCAGCATCAGATATATATAATCCAATAAGCAAACAAATTAGATCCTGATCATGCGGCTCCTACAGGGGCAATCCGATCTGGGTCTACCGTTTGTAAAGGCGTATAATGCGTCCTATCTGGGTCTACCGTTTGTAAGGGCGTATAATGCGTCCTATCTGGGTCTACCGTTTGTAAAGGCGTATAATGCGTCCTATCTGGGTCTACCGTTTGTAAAGGCGTACAAAGGCGTCCTATCTGGGAATACCGTTTGTAAAGGCGTATAATGCGTCCGATCTGGGTCTACCGTTTGTAAAGGCGTATAATGCGTCCTATCTGGGTCTACCGTTTGTAAAGGCGTACAAAGGCGTCCTATCTGGGAATACCGTTTGTAAAGGCGTACACAGGCGTCATATCTGGGTATACCGTTTGTAAATGCATATATAAAGGCGTCCTATCTAGGTCTACCGTTTGTAGGACGTATAAAGGCGTCCTATCTGGGTCTACCGTTTGTAAAGGCGTATAATGCGTCCTATCTGGGTCTACCGTTTGTAAAGGCGTATAAAGGCGTATAAAAGCATATAACGGCGTTTCTATCAGGTAATGGCTAACCCGTCCCCTCAAATAAACGTCTTTTCACGCACTTGCAAACAGGGTAGACCTGGATCAGACGTCTCATACAGGAGCTGTCTGATCAGGTCTACTCTGTTTGCTTATCGGATTATTATATATTTGACCCTGCATTTGCCACCCATCCCAGACTATCCCGTGTAGTTATGATATTATAAACAAATCAGCAAACTAATATTCATGAGTTCATTATTTCTTCCATGAATATTCAACAGGGCAATGGACAATTCATTGTTATAATGAACGTGTTGTTACAGTTGACTCTCTTGGCACTATAAACGAATCCGTGATAACCAATCATGTTCAGGATCCAGTTAAGATGAGTCCGTAAACCGGTTTAAACCCCCAGTGGTAATTTTGCTACTGACCGTGCCAAGGCGGTTCTCTCTTTGTCACCCTTACTTTTGTTTGTCTTGTGCTCGTGTATTTATTGGTGTTTTATGTGTTTTTCTCTTGTGTTTGCGTGTGTTTGGTTGTTTATGTGTGGCATGCTGTCTATTGATGTGTTGGTGAAGATTGCGTCTTGTATGTGACTTTCTACTGTATGGGTGTGTATGAGTATAAATTGCTATGCTTTCTGTAGGTGTGTTGGTGATGGTGGCGTTTTGTGTGTGGCTTTTCCTGCTTGACTTTACTACTTTTTCATTAGGATCCAAAACTATTACCAATCATGTTCAGGATCACGTTCCGATGTCGACTTAGGATCCAAAACTATTACCAATTATGTTTGGATCCAGTTGAGATGTCGACTTAGGAAACAAAACTATAACAAATTATGTTCAGGATCATGTTAAGATGTCGACTTAGGATCCAAAACTATAACATTTTATGTTCAGGATCAAGTTAAGATGTCGACTTAGGATCCAAAACTATAACAAATTATGTTCAAGATCAAGTTAAGATGTCGACTTAGGAACTAACACTAGATATATACTGACTGACGCATTCATTATTGTTTTATACAGAAATTCCACTTTGAGACCTGAAGCAGATGACATTTTAGTAGACAAATTAGTTGTCGATGAAAGGGATAGTTGCAAGTGATTTGGTATTTTTAACTTTTATTACCACACAGTTCTGGGGAATTTAGGAACAGTTCTGGGGAATTTAGGATATATTTGACATCGTTTTTAAACGCCTAAATTACTTTCTTATTATTTTAACACTTCATGGTAATGAGCTTTTAAAACGAAAGTAAACTTGTCAGAACAAACAATAAACTTCTTCTTCACGATCTATTCACTGGGACAAGACTACTCTAAATTTCTAAACTTCCTCCGATTTTTTGTTACGTACATTTGCGACTTTAAGGTGTCTTTTATATATTATCTATACAACTACAAACTTACAATAAGCTTTAAAATATTGAGTAAATAAGTGTTGGCATAAAACATCGCCTGTTCTATTGCTAATATGATTTATCTTACATGCCTTTTCAAAAACAGTATTAGAGAATGAAAACGTTTGCATCCTGATGAGACACAGAGTCACTCGGCGTCTCGCCTAGATCTACACTGTTAGCACAGGTGATCACAGACCCGCCCACACTCACTACAGATCACAGACCCGCCCACACTCACTACAGATCACAGACCCGCCCACACACACTACATATCACAGACCCACCCACACACACTACAGATCACAGACCCGCCCACACACACTACAGATCACAGACCCACCAACATACACTACAGATCACAGACCCGCCCACACACACTACAGATCACAGACCCGCCCACGCACACTACAGATCACAGACCCGCCCACACACACTACAGATCACAGACCCGCCCACACACACTACAGATCACAGACCCGCCCACACACACTACAGATCATAGACCCGCCCACACACACTACATATCACAGACCCGCCCACACACACTACAGATCACAAACCCACACACACACACACTACAAATCACAGACCCTCCCACACACACTACAGATCACAGACCCGCCCACACACACTGCATATCACAGACCCGCCCACACACACTACAGATCACAGACCCGCCCACACACACTACAGATCACAAACTCACACACACACACTACAGATCACAGACCCTCCCACACACTACAGATCACAGACCCGCCCACACACACTACAGATCACAGACCCGCCCACACACACTACAGATCACAGACCCGCCCACACACACTACAGACTAAACTCGTTCAGTATTTATGTTAGATAATGGCATGGTGAATATTTAAAAGCTGAATATTTATGATGGCATATGTACACAGCATGTTTTTGGTTCATGCAGAAACTATAAAATCAGACATATGCTATATATAAGCAAACAGGACAGACCATGATCAGACGGCTCTATAGGAGCCGTCTGATCTGGGTCTAGTCTATTTGCAAATTAATGAAGGAAAGGGTTAAACAGAATACGAACGGGTCAGTCTATTTAGCTACTTTATATTCAACATGACTGGCATTTGAAAACAGTTTTGGTCCTGATCATGAGTAAAGTACTTGGACATAACCAGGAACATGAGTCAAGTACTTGGACATAACCAGGGATATTATCATTCTAATCTATCACATTAGACTCCGTCGCCAAATAATTTCTTTTCCTACTATAATAGCCTTCTTCAGTTTCAATATAGGTTTTCGCGATATCTTTACAAAACAAATTCAGAGCGCAAAGTGTGTTTGATCTTGTTGAGCCGCAAAGGTTAATGTCGATGTTCTCAATAGCTTTACAAACCAAAATCAAGGTGTTAAATAGTTTGAATCCTGATCAGACGTGTATAATCAAAGAATTTGGATCCTGGTCAGACGTGTATAATCAACGAGTTTGGATCCTGGTCAGACGTGTATAATCAAAGAGTTTGGATCCTGGTCAGACGTGTATAATCAAAGAGTTTGGATCCTGGTCAGACGTGCATCATCTCGATCCATACTGTTTTCAATGCTTATCACGAATTAAAGAATTATAAATGAAAATGTAAATGAGAAAATGATAATAGTAGTCTGATGGTTTGATTCTAAGAATTATCCATTAACTGTGTATGGACAAATCCGTTGCAAACAGTTTGGATCAGATGCATAGCAAGGACTATCTACTAGTATCCATAATGCTTGACACTCTGATCGTACATTTTAACCCTTTCCGCCATAAATACGCCTTTCTATCCCTCTGTAATAGACAATTCTTGAAACCATTGTGATAAATAGAGCACTTGCTCTATAGGAGCAAATTGCTCTATTTATCACAATGGTTTCAATATTACACAGTTCTAATATTTTCCTTTTCTCTAGTAAATGTTCCTTTTGGGTAGATTTATTGAAGGAGGTTCGGTCTAAAAATAGCCTATGAGGTAATGGGTTAAGAATAGAAATACGTCATAAGTTAAATAGTCTGAGGAAAAACTAAAACTGGCTCCCCTTTTCTGAATATAACTTAAACATAATGTTGTATCAAAATTTATCGCTGAAGAAAATGATTTGTATGACAAACTATAAAAACCCTCATCAAAGGACCCCTTCGATAGTCATTTGATCTGTCTACATGGTTTGCAAGGGCATAAAAATAGTTTCGGTATCCGCGCAATAAGTTTCAACTTGCTACGAAAATTCACGTCCGCAAAAGATTCAATATATATCAACTACATAAGTAAGGCATTTCTTTAATTATTCGTAATAAGAACGATCAGAACGTCAAGTTTTATACATATGTAACAACAAAAATGAAATAAAATCATAAAATAAAGCAGCCATTAACATTATGATTGTTGTATGACTTTAACCTTTAGCCTGCTATGGGCGGATGAGTGCTTAGCTTTGCAAACAGTTTGGATTCAGATGAGACGCCCAGTGACTCGCCGTCTCACCAGGATCCACATTGTTTGACATTCTGATTGCATTTTGGTAGACAAATTGATTTTAGCTTGAACTAGAGGTTTTTGTCACAAAAACGGATGTCTCCCCTCTAATAAAAACAATATGTAAAGGGAAATCACTAAAAATGTTATGGTCTTGATGAATGATACTTCCCCTCATTATGCGTTTTCCACACTACAATTTTCAGAAGAAAATGATAACAGCTAATAACTCCAAAAATACTGATACCAGATTTATGGCCCTTGTGCATAACACTTACTTTCATCATGCTCTTTCCAAAAATAAAATGTCATTCCAATAGCATCAGTCGAACAGGAGTTATTGATCGGCCAAAAAATGTAACAAAGGGCAATAACTCCAAAAGTATTGAAGCCAGAATTATGGCCCTTGTTCATGACACTTTCTTTCCATGTAGGAAGTTTCAATACGATGGCAAGAGCCATGTTGGAGTTATCGTCCGGACAAGAAAGAATTAAACAAATGTACAAGGGGCAATAATTCTAAATTTATTGAAGCTCGAGTTAAGGATCTTATGCATGACACTTTCTCTTATCATGATCGTTCCATGTATGAACTTCACTCCAATGGCATGTGTCGAGATTTTTTTTACAAAGGGCAATAACTCCAATATTAGTGAAGCCAGAGTTATGGACCTTGTGCATGACACTTCCTCTCGTTATGATCTCTCCATATATGAAGTTTCAATCCAATGGCATGAGCCATATAGAAGTTATCGTCCGGACAAAAAAGTGTGAATTTTTTACAAAGGGCAATAACTCCTATATTAGTGAAGCCAGAGTTATGTACCTTCTGCATGACACTTCCTCTCATTATGCTCTTTCCATATATGAAGTTTCAATCAACTGGCATCAGGCGTATTGAAGTTATTGTCCGGACAAAAAATTATGATATTTTTTACAAAGGGCAATAACTCCAATATATGTGAAGCTAGAGTTATGGACCTTTTGCATGACACTTCCTCTCATTATGCTCTTTCCATGTATGAAGTTTCAATCAACTGGCATCAGGCATATTGAAGTTATCGTCCGGACAAAAAGTGTGACGGACAGACGGACTGACAGACAGACGGACAAACGGACAGACAGACAGACAGACAGACAACTCTCACGAAAACAATATGTCTCCCCCATATAAATAATGGGGGGGGGGAGACATAATTATGAAAATGTAGTAGGTGAAAACTTCTGTACAAATAATTTGGTCAGCAGGCTAAATGTTAAAGATGCTCTGAGTTTGAAATCTTCGTAAAATAACTACAAACAAACAGTAGAACTGAAGCAGGCACTTCAGATCAGATTTCCTAAATGCATAGTTTAATGAAAATAAAGGAGCTGCAAAATTACTACATAAACACCTGCTTTTGTGTTTTCACTAAATGCTTAAAGGAGTCTCTGAATAACTATTTTGCTAAAAGCAATACTAAGTAAAATATAATAGCCAGGAAAGGTTTATTGCTTGTTTCAACAAGTTTACTTGCAGTTTATACGCACCGTCTCCAGAACAATTGTGAAAACAAACTTAAAAGCATTTTAGGTGTTTAAAATGAAGTAAAACATTCATTTCTTCTTCTCTTGAAAAGGAATTAATATGAAAGAAAGGTTTTTAAATGCTTTAAATTGCATCAACGGCGTTTTTGAATATGAATAAGTAAACATCAGTTGTGTGTCTAATGTATGGCGTTACCCTTTAGCACCATACGGGCGAGTCGCGAATGTGTTTGAAAAAAAGTCAAACTGCAGATGTTGTTGGGGAAACTGTATAAACATTTACAAATAGTTTGGAATTAGATGTCAAGTACATGTACATGTAGCTCAGCCTCTGAGCTAGACCTTGCATGACTGATACTCGATTTGTATGTTTGTAGAATCAAAAGACAACACAGTTTATGTTGTATACACGTAGCATGGCAAGCTTTGAGTTTATGTTGTCTACATGAAGCATGGCAAGCTTTGAGTTTATGTTGTCTACATGAAGCATGGCAAGCTTTGAGTTTATGTTGTCTACATGAAGCATGGCAAGCTTTGAGTTTATGTTGTCTACATGAAGCATGGCAAGCTTTGAGTTTATGTTGTCTACATGAAGCATGGCATGTTTTGGGTTTGTGTTGTATACACGAAGCATGGCAAGTTTTGAGCAGTGTTGTTGGAAATCTCCTCAGCATAGTATAGCTTAAACAATGTAGACTCTGATCAGTTTTCCCGCCAAAGGCGCCACATTTGTTTTTATCCTTGAGCATTAGGCATTAATTGCCGACTCTAGTAAAAGCATAACACATAAAGGAATATAGCGCACCCAACACATAGATATGAAATAGAAACAGCGATTTAGGGTTAAGACGCGTGATGGCTGCTAACAATTAGTTGACTTAATAAGGACGCATTTCTATTCATTTGCATACTGAGTAAACCGGGATCATGCATACATACACCACTCACATATACACATAAACACCCTCTCCCCACACATACGCACACCACACACCACACACATACATCACATACACACACACACACACACACACCATATTCCACAGACAAATTCTCAGACGAACGCTCTCACACACACACACATCACACACACACACACACACACACATGCACGCGCATGCACAAAAATACACATACACATATATTCGTACATTCAATAAAGTATACAAGCATAAAACCGGACTGAAGGCAGGGGTGTAGCCTTAGAACAACCAAATACTGTAAGTATGATTATAGTTGTGATTACTGACCTTGGTCAATATCACATTTTAAGGTCCATAGACTGGATGTTCACCTCATCACCATTTAATACCTCTATAGTATTAAAAACAAAAAAATGTTTCCGACGAACATCATTTATGCTCTTTCACAATTAACAATGGTTGAGACAACAAAAGATGCAGACAAAAATCATTAGAGAACAACAGGCTTTTTAGCCTTATGAGTATGTTGCACTAACTGAAAAACCATTGCTCCTTAAAACATAAGCTGCTACATTTACGCTTTTCAAACGTACACTGAAATAGTCTGATGAGATGTATAGTAAGTTGTTTTATCTGAAACCAAACTACATGTCTGTGCGATACTGACTTCATATGTAGCCGGTTCAAGGTTAAATATTATACTTGTGCCATTTGTCAATCTGTGTCTGTAAGAATTGTAAACACTCAATAACACGAGCAGACACTGTAAAACTGAATGATTGGTGGTATCCATCATTGTATATGGTAAAATGCCTAGACACATGATTTAATGTGGTTCTATAAATATTAGAAATAAATGGAGTCCGTGCTTCAAGTATACACGACAGAACCTCCTCAAAGGAGTCCGTGCTTCGAGTATACACGACAGTACAAAGGAGTCCGTGCTTCGAGTATACACGACAGTACAAAGGAGTCCGTGCTTCGAGTATACACGACAGTACAAAGGAGTCGTACAAAGGAGTCCGTGCTTCGAGTATACACGACAGTACAAAGGAGTCCGTGCTTCGAGTATACACGACAGTACAAAGGAGTCTGTGCTTCGAGTATACACGACAGAGCAAAGGAGTCTGTACTTTGAGTATATACGACAGAACCTACTTAAAGGAGTCCGTGCTTCGAATATACACGAAAGAACTTCTCTAACGCGACCACAAAATAAATACATACATTTATCTTTAAAAAATAGAGATTTGCATAATGCAAAAAGAAAGTTAAGCAGAAACTCCCTATAGGAGTTTTTATATAACACACTGCATTAAACTACAACTTGGCTTTAAAACCCGAAATCGACTTCTTTAACACTCTTTACTCCATATATACGCATTTTAACGCCTATATAAAAGCCGTCCGATCAGGATCTGATCTGTTTGATTATGTAACAATGTAGATCTGAGTTTTCTACAATGGCTAATATTTCCTGTGTTCATATAAAAAAGTAAAGTACCTAGTTATAGTTTACTTTCAGTCCGAATGACCGCTCAGCCGACTGTACATTTATTTCCCCGTTCATTGAGTCATTGGCCTACAATATTGAGCACTGCTAACATATGGCGCAATCATGCAGCCGCAGTACCGGCGAGTGACCCTCACAGGTACCCATTTTAACCCCTGGGTGGAGAGGATGTGCGGGTTGGAGACCCGGAAAAGTGTCTCTGAAATTTCCGGGAGGGACCGGGAATTGAACCCCGGACCTCCGGACTGATAGTCAAGCGCGTTACCACTAGACCACCGCCACCTGCTATTATAAAACTCAGCTGGATAATTGTCATGACGTCATTACTTCTTCTATAAATAGTCATGGTGTAAAGACTTATAATAGTCACTATAGAGAGGTTTCACTGCGCCTACATTCCGCCAAATAAACCGCTTTTTACGCCTTTGCAAACAGATTAGATCTAGATCAGATGACTCTTTTAGGGGCAGTCTGACCATGGTCTGCTATGTTTACTAATGAAACTATATCTGACTAATAATAAAGCGAGCGATCGATCAAAACAAGACCAAGTGTGGATCTAGCAGACAGGATATACCTTAAATACAGGACCAATGTGACACAGAACATTTCCCCAAACCCAATCTGTATTGCCGACTTTCACTATTCTTTGAACTCGTTCCCTGTTAAACATTCATGTAGGAAACAACGACATCATTATTTTTTCTCATAGAAACTTGTATAATAGCATATAAACATTTGTCATTTTGGCTCAGACAGAAACAACATTACAACATAAGCAAACAATATGTGTGAATTTCACCTTAACCCTTTCCCTGTTCTGTATTTAGGCCAATCTTCAGTACCTACTGAATATTCATTAACGAAATAGTTATAAAGAAATATGGAAGGTGGAATAGTGTAGACGTTTTAGAAAGTAAAGAAACATCTATCAAATTATATTAGCAAACAGAGTAGACCCTGATCAGACGGCTCCTCTAGGAGCCGTCTGATTTTGGTCTACTTTGTTTGCCAATGCGTGGAAACACGTTTATATGAGGGAAATGGTTAATAAGTGTCACCCCTAAAAATGTTCACCTCCATACGTTGCACATGCATGCCAAGTTTGAAGTATATAATATGTGCAATTTTAAAGTTGGACACAAACCAACCAACCAAATACCAAAACACAAACCAACAGACAGCAAATTCTGTTTGCAAATGCGTGAAAATGTATTGACATGAGTTAAAAATGCCAGTCGCTACCTTTTTTAAAACTTTGGTCTGCTTATAGTCTGGCAAATATAATTATTATGTTTTTCCTGAAATAACTGATCCAGAAACACCCCACGGAAACATTTTAACTTTTAACTTTCATTTTCCTTAACATCCATCTACTTTAAAAGATTCCGTGTTCGTTTAATAATGAAATAAAGAGTAGGACATCACGCCCGGGTTTCTCTGTGCCCGCTCCCCTCTCTGTAGGGCGTCCAATTAGTCACAGTAAGTAGAAACGGGTGTTAACCCATTTCCTCATATTGACGTCTTTTGACATCTCTGTAAATGTCACCTGTTGTAACCATTGTGATAAATAGTACATTTACTCCTATAGGAGAAAATGCTATATTTATCACAATTGTTTCAAACTACAGAATTCCGAAATGTTCCTTTTCTCTAGTTAATGCCCCTTTTCGGTATTTATTCAAAGTGGTCGGATCTAAAAATAGCCTATGGGGGGAATAGGTTATCAACACAACCAACCAACTTTTAAAGAGTCTGTGTTCATTAAATAATGACATGGTCCATTTAGAGAGGGTCTAAAGCACACCGACAGGGCCAAATATATAAGAAACACATTTTATCGAAGATCAGTAATTCCCTAAAACATGTTTGAACAAAGAAGAATTATTTGCAAACTTTATGTAAACAGACAATTCAGGTCCCCTGCTGTCTGAGCCCATCTGGTACACACGGGCATTGGAACAAGGCAGACATTAATCCATGTCATATAGAAGGCAATCTCCGTTAAAAGCATACACCTACTTTAGAAGACAGTAATAATTGCTTTGACCTTTAGCCCTCTCTGTACCATCCGAGTAGCTTTGTAAACTGTTTAAATTAAGACCAGAGGCCGAGTTAATTGGCGTCTCATCAAGTTCCAATCTTTTATTTCACACTCGACGTGGACTAATTTCTCAAAAGCTTAATTAAATCGGACATAGAAAAATCGAACAAGATCCCAACTTTGAGCAGACAGTATTAGTATCACAGATGGGCAAGGGTTAAGTCGCCTCTTCATAAATAAACATAGACGTGATTATATGTAGGACACTGCTTAATGCAAAACTTTTCTTTAGCATCAAACTACCAGTGGTCTAAAGACATACAGAATTGTTTTTGAAAGATTTCAATATGAAGTATTTTTTTAAAAAAATAATCATTCATGTTACGTTTAATATTTCAATATTGATCAGTATTTATTTTTAATAGTTTTTATTTCTAGTGAAGATATTGTTAAATTTTGAAATATGAAAATTCCGGATTTATTGTCTTTCGGTGTGTGGTATCGGTGGTAAGTGGTTGGTGGTAGTGGTGTGTGTGTGTGTGTAGGTTGGGAAGGTGAGGGTTGAGGAGGTGCGACATAATTTTAAATTGTGTCTAATGTGCTTCGTTTTCATTTACATAAGGGTCTTTCTAATAAACCTTTCAAAACCAATTAAAATTTTAGACATATGATAAGTATTGTCTCGTAAAATCTATATTTATTGAACACTTACTCCATAATAATTGAAACGACAATAAAGCACTTTTGGTTTGCATTTACCTTTTGAGACTTTTTAAACTATGTAATCTTAGTGAACTTATCCAAACATAATTATAGTCTGGATGAATCAATCATTCGAGAGGTGTTGCACTTTGGAATTTAATTTGTAGAGCAGCAACGAGGTTATACCCAAATCAGAGGAATCATTAAGGAGTCCATTGGTTTCAATCCATACTGTTTTCAATGACATTGGGTATAAAATAGGTTTAAACAGAATGTGCATCATTCGTTTAACCGAAAGTGTAAAGCTTACCCTGAATAGAAAACGTTACTTTTTAATGTCATTGACATATACAATACAATCTTAGCTACCACATATTGAATAAACATGGAGATATAGAGCAGACAGATGTTTGATGTAGGACTAAAGTAATGCAGAAAGCTCTTATTGGAGTTGTCTGCAAAACGTTCGTCCTGAATAAGCCAGAGCCTCTCTGTAAACACAGAAATAGGCTCATTTTATACTATGTCTGTTGAGTTTCAATGCTAATAAATATATTATGCTTGACTGATAGAAATTAGATATCGAATATATTTACGCCGCTATGATATAAGAACAAAGACTAGTGTATAATTTATAAAGTAATTTTAGGTGTATATTCCATGACTGAACTCGTCATTTGTCCATTAAAACCTATGTTGTGAAGACGACTCTAGAGGGTGGTCAGAACGTAGGGTTTGGAGGAGAAGTCTAGAAATGTTTTGAATTTTTTTAAATTTACTCATCTTATCCGAATAGTTGCTTATATCATGCAGAACTATTAGTACATGTTGAAAACAAGCATAACATAACGGTAAATCTTCAATGTAAATCCCACAGCGAAATATATGAGTTTCCACACAGCTTTAAGACTATAGACAATTGGTATGTCAGACACTGTTGTATAGCTGTAGGACTATAGACAATTGGTATGTCAGACACTATAAACAGAATGATTGGTAGTGTATTAATAATTCACACTATTTGGAAAGGATACCATTAGTTGCTGGTAATAAATTCTCAGATATGTGACAACATGGTCCTTTATATAAAACAAATAAAGACAATATATCCAATATATGTACATAGTGCATATTTCATGTGTGGGTCTTTGATTCAGAATACTGGTTTTAATGTTGTTTGGTTGTTTCGATTTATTGTTTGTGTCTTTAAGACACGTCTAACAGTCATGCACTAAGTGCGTGGTGAATACATGTAATACTTACTGAAAGGAGATGAGCCCACTGATTAATGTCTTCATTAATTGCCATTCAAAATCCTCTATGAAAATTAAGTATATCATACTGTCTGGGCTATATACTAAACAGTAATGGACCACTTCACTTGAATATTCAGCGTTAAAAGGGTTGTTTGCAATATCCTTCTTTGTGATAACAGTATTTAAAGGTGGCGAAATGGTACATGTTCGATGTTCTTGTTTAAACGGTTACATTTGATAACGTTTAAACGTTCAGGTAATAATACCTCGACAATTCACGATAAGTACATGTAGTCGACTAAGATAATACACGATAAGTGCATGTAGTCGATTACGATAATACACGATACGTGCATGTTGTCGACTAAGATAATACACGATACGTGCATGTAGTCGATTACGATAATACACGATACGTGCATGTAGTCGATTACGATAATACACGATATGTGCATGTTGTCGACTAAGATAATACACGATACGTGCATGTTGTCGATTACGATAATACACGATACGTGCATGTTGTCGACTAAGATAATACACGATACGTGCATGTTGCCGATTACGATAATACACGATAAGTACATGTAGTCGACTAAGATAATAGACGATAAGTACATGTAGTCGACTAAGATAATACACGATACGTGCATGTTGTCGACTAAGATAATACATGATACGTGCATGTTGTCGACTAAGATAATACACGATAAGTACATGTAGTCGACTAAGATAATACACGATAAGTGCATGTTGTCGATTACGATAATACACGATACGTGCATGTTGTCGACTAAGATAATACACGATAAGTTCATGTTGTCGACTAAGATAATACACGATACGTGCATGTTGTCGATTACGATAATACACGATACGTGCATGTTGTCGACTAAGATAATACACGATACGTGCATGTTGTCGATTACGATAATACACGATACGTGCATGTTGTCGACTAAGATAATACACGATACGTGCATGTTGTCGATTACGATAAAACACGATAAGTACATGTAGTCGACTAAGATAATACACGATACGTGCATGTTGTCGACTAAGATAATACACGATACGTGCATGTTGTCGACTAAGATAATACACGATAAGTACATGTAGTCGACTAAGATAATACACGATACGTGCATGTTGTCGATTACGATAATACACGATAAGTACATGTAGTCGACTAAGATAATACACGATAAGTGCATGTAGTCGATTACGATAATACAAGATACGTGCATGTTGTCGACTAAGACAATACACGATAAGTGCATGTAGTCGATTACGATAATACAAGATACGTGCATGTTGTCGACTAAGATAATACACGATACGTGCATGTTGTCGACTACGATAATACAAGGTACGTGCATGTTGTCGATTAAGATAATACACGATACGTGCATGTTGTCGACTAAGATAATACACGATAAGTGCATGTAGTCGATTACGATAATACACGATACGTGCATGTTGTCGACTACGATAATACACGATAAGTGCATGTAGTCGATTACGATAATACACGATAAGTGCATGTAGTCGACTAAGATAATACACGATACGTGCATGTTGTCGACTAAGATAATACACGATAAGAGCATGTAGTCGATTACGATAATACACGATACGTGCATGTTGTCGACTAAGATAATACACGATAAGTTCATGTTGTCGACTAAGATAATACACGATACGTGCATGTTGTCGATTACGATAATACACGATACGTGCATGTTGTCGACTAAGATAATACACGATACGTGCATGTTGTCGATTACGATAATACACGATACGTGCATGTTGTCGACTAAGATAATACACGATACGTGCATGTTGTCGATTACGATAAAACACGATAAGTACATGTAGTCGACTAAGATAATACACGATACGTGCATGTTGTCGACTAAGATAATACACGATACGTGCATGTTGTCGACTAAGATAATACACGATAAGTACATGTAGTCGACTAAGATAATACACGATACGTGCATGTTGTCGATTACGATAATACACGATAAGTACATGTAGTCGACTAAGATAATACACGATAAGTGCATGTAGTCGATTACGATAATACAAGATACGTGCATGTTGTCGACTAAGACAATACACGATAAGTGCATGTAGTCGATTACGATAATACAAGATACGTGCATGTTGTCGACTAAGATAATACACGATACGTGCATGTTGTCGACTACGATAATACAAGGTACGTGCATGTTGTCGATTAAGATAATACACGATACGTGCATGTTGTCGACTAAGATAATACACGATAAGTGCATGTAGTCGATTACGATAATACACGATACGTGCATGTTGTCGACTACGATAATACACGATAAGTGCATGTAGTCGATTACGATAATACACGATAAGTGCATGTAGTCGACTAAGATAATACACGATACGTGCATGTTGTCGACTAAGATAATACACGATAAGAGCATGTAGTCGATTACGATAATACACGATACGTGCATGTTGTCGACTACGCGGCTAAGAAAGAAACCGTAAAACCTTTCGCCTCATGAATAATCAAGCAATAATCTGTCACTTCATTTATATTGGTACACAAACAACAGAACGTTTAGACATGTTCAGAAACTGTAGAATCCGTTCAATACATTTATATTAACAAACTGGGTAGACCTTGAGCATAGGTTTCATTGTAACAGTTTGCAGTCCTAAGCCTGGCTAGTCCGTGTCATTTCTCACTGGCTATAGTGAGTTACGGGGCGTTCTCAGTACCAACTCCAAACACGTACTTTATTTTACTGCAATCTAAAATGCTCCCAAAGTACCCATTCAATTGATATACACAGAAAAACTAGGTCCGTCAAATAGTTTTTCCTTTCTTTGCAGTCCTGTTTCATAGCTACCCCAACTGACTCCTGTAATAAATACATTTTAATAATGTTTGCCCTTATGAGATACTTGATATTTCATCTGAATATCACGTGTTTTCAAATGGATATTGTGTTTGGATTAGCAAAGAAAACGTGACGTGCCTGCTAATTGTTAGTCGATACCATCGGGAAAAATATTCAATTGACGACAGGCCTGTCAGCGCAGTTGACCCATTACACCGAAGAATGTTTGCATTTCAACAGGTCAAAAAGTCGACAAGGGTTATTGTACAAACGTAAAAGTGTTCTTATGATGAAAGGATACTTCATATCCCAATAGCTGCTTAGCACATAAAGTATACATGTCGTTAGACATACTGTTCTAATTTCTAGTAATGTATCTATAGATGGCATGTTGAGATTGTAACGCAGACAGACGCGTGAAGCTTCGGTTGGTGCCAAGTCGTACAATAAATGAAACCAGATTTTCCACGCTGTAACAATAGTTTCCATAACGTATCCACAATATATCGTTATATTAATGATCCATTTAATTTGCTACTCTTACAATGTGCATAAGAAAGCAATCTACAATAAACCTGTCTATTACGACAGCTACAAAGATGTCTAATTGTGGGCTTTAAGGATAGGTGGTAGATTAATGCTGCGCGAAGGTTAAGCAAAACTCTCCTGTATTTCGTCGTGTATAGATAAACCACCTGCGTTTAAGGAACGTTTTAGTTCCTTTGTTACAGCGATGTTCTTCTGCAGTCCCAAGTTCCAATTTCTGATCTTATTCTACTTTGATTGATTCACCAAGATACACCAATGTTAGTTTTTGCCATAAGAAATCTCTTCTAAACGAAATTAAATCTGCTCAAATAAATGCTTGCACCAGCCGACCGAATAATTCCTGCGTTATTAGAATATACCACATGGGTCGTTTCGGAATTGTGTGGAAACATTCTGTACCGGAGGTCAGTAATTCTTACACAAGGAAACTATGTACTCACACTGGTTTTAACAGACACCTGGATCACCCCTGTCATGACCAATCTGTTAGCTACAGCAATAATACGCAAAATACACGTTCAGTTTGTCTTAGACAGCAAGGATAAAACGGAACAAAGAAAATTAGTACCCTACATTTTCAGTAACTGATAACGTGTAGTTTAAATACTAACCCATATCCCGTTATACAAACCTGACTTGCATTTTGCAAACAGCTTGTACCCTGATTAGGCTCCAAGTTACTTGACATCTCATCAGAAGCCGTTTGACACCTGGTCAATATTTGTTTCAAAATATTGTGACATGGTACTTGGCAAATAGGTTCTCTAAAGCATGGTCGAATCGGGAGTAGTCATAATTACACCAGGGTCCATGCTTATAAAGCTTTTTAGTTGAGTCTGAGTTCGTTCTCAAGCTTTTGATTGGTCAGATTTGAGATCTCAAGCTTTTAATTGATCAGATTTGAGCCAAAGGTTCAAATTTGACCAATCAAAAACTTGAGAATGAACTCAGACTCAACTAAAAGTTTTATAAGCATGGACCCTGATCCAAAATTGAGCAGATATATATTTTCTGTATGGCGGGTTAAGGCTTAAATTAACGCTTGGTTCCATGGCATGAACTGCATGTATGCTGCAATGTGGATGAAGGAAAACAGTTCCATCTTCAACAGTACCGAATCGTACCTTGCAGTATGTCGATATATAACTGAGTACAAACATAATCGCCTTTCGTTTTAGCTATTAACCCATACTCTGCTGTATAATTAAATTTGGTGCCTCCCTTTCTTAATATTTATTAAACATTTATCACTGAAGAAAATGATTTTATTACACAACGGTGCAGATCCTGATTTAAAGAGCTCAGTCACAAACTCTTTGATATGGGTATACACTGTCTGCCCGCACATTAAGGGTTAATATACTTCATGCTTCATTGTCTGTGACTACATAATTATAATCCAGGTGTCAAACAATTTAGATTCTGATGAGATGCCAAATCCCTCTAATGAATCTCAGATGTATCTGCAACTGTAACTTGCTACATATTATTTTCGTCACCGTCAATGGCTGTAACGAAGTCAGCAGAATATGGAATGGTCCATTTAGTATTCAAATGTAACAATTGCCGCGAGGGATGTTGAATGCCAAGTAGCACACACCCTGGTCCGAATGCTCTCCACAATGTTTTCTTCTGATCTGGGTCTACACTTTTAGAAAATACTGTAAAGTATCGCTGATGCGACCGCATACATTATTAACATAGGGCAGGGCAAAAGTGATACAGAAAACTCCTATAGAAATTTTCTGCATCACCCTTGTCCTGCATTAAGCTAACACGTGTTTAAAACCCCATAATTCTACTATTGTCTGAGTGGTCGTATTAGCGATAGCTTACAGTACGATATAAAACGTTTGTGACAGTCCCATGTGCTTCTCGTATTAGCGATAGCTTACAGTACGATATAAAAGCTTTTGTGACAGTCCCATGCTCTTCTCGGGCGTCCCATTTTGGCACAAGAAACTACTGCAGTAATGACACGATTTAAGGTTGGAACGTGAACTTGATTTTCTGCATTTCGGATTCTCCAGCAGGTATTAAGTTTCTGGATACATTCCCCATATATTTTATCTCCATGTAAATGAAATGCGGATTAAGCAACTTCTCCCCTTGCGCTGCCGTAAATTTAAATTCACTCGCTCACTCACTTTTGTGGTAGCTTTGTTGGATGAATAACATAATCAATATAAACAAAGGAAAACCTAAAAAAAGCTTTTTTTTTCATAGAAAATTGCTTAACCGGCCTTTGCCCAGAATACACCAGATAAAAATCCACTTAAGCTTTAGCTTGATGTATAAACAGTGTCACGTTAAACTACCATATTTTGCATTTTAAACTTCAGACAAAGTACAAATCGAATGTTAAACAGTTTGGATCCTGATGAGACGCAGAGTTACTTGGCGTCTCATCTCGATCTAAGCTGTTTACAAGGCCAATCAGATTTTGCTTTGTGAGTTAACCGTTAATATACAAATTTGAAACGAGTGGTGCCAATTTAAAATTAGCCCATGGTTTCCGTATGTAAATTCCATGGTGTTCTTATCAAGTATGCCATGATTTTTTTTATCTCCCCAAATTGTTATCTGAATTGGTATTCGCCCGTGTAGATAGTCTTTTTCAATTCTAAACTGCCAATAAGAGAGATTACACTATATCAAGGTCCATTTGTAAGGTTTCTGCATTCCTGGTGTAATATACATGTATTATCCACTTCAACATTTCCGGTTGGAATATATTGGAAACATATTTATTTTCAATTAAAGAACATGTGTTTGTGAAATAGGGTGAATCCAAAATGCCGGTATTTGACAGCATTCAGGAGGAGTAATCTAAATTACAAAATGAAAACGCTTTTACTATCTGATCAGAGTATGTTCTGAATTCTTATGGTATAATACAGATCTGATTCTAGGAGTTATGCCTTGACTGATTGCCTGAAAGTTTCGTTCCTAAGTACATGTGCATTATGACAATTGAACTAATTAACCCTTTTCCTCATATAAACGTGTTTTCACGCATTTGCAAATAGAGTAGACCCAGATCAGACGGCTCCTAGAGGAGCCGTCTGATCAGGGTCTGTTCTGTTAGCTAATTGAATTTGGTAGATATGTTTATTTACTTTCTAAAATGGCAACAATGTTCCACCTTGCAAATTTTGTTATAACTATTTTGTCCATGACTATTCAGTAGGTATTGAAATTTGGACTAAATATAGAACAGGGAAAGGGTTAATTCTGAACATAGGATATCCTTCGAAAGCAAAAGCAGCAACGAAAAAAAAGAAAATTACGGTCTCGGTTTTATTGAGTCTGATCATGAGCAGTGATTCAAAGTGCAACACTACTCAGTCCCTTTGTATTGAGTCTGTTTATGAGCGGTAATTCAAAGTACAACACTGCTGACGTCCCTTTGTATTGAGTCTGTTCATGAGCAGTAATTCAAAGTGCAACACTACTCACGTCCCTTTGTATTGAGTCTGTTCATGAGCAGTAATTCAAAGTACAACACTACTCACGCCCCTAGCACCGGTTTAATCGGTATTCAATTTTCAAAACAAATATCATCGAAACTAATGATCCCGAAGAACCAGAAAGTATAACAACACTGCGTATGAAGTACGGGGTGACTTTTAACGGCCGCCACACAAGCACTTTACACCTGCTGTTGTGAAATACATAAATTCTAAAAGTAGGAGATTAAAATGGATTTTTTGTTCAAGTTCTTTACAAAAATATAATAAGTGACAAACAGATTAGATCCTGAGGAGACACCGAGTTACTCCTAGGTACTCGAGTTACTCCTAGGTATTCAAGTTACTCATAGGTACTCGAGTTACTCCTAGGTACTCGAGTTATTCCTAGGGACTCAAGTTACTCCTACGTACTCGAGTTACTCCTAGGTATTCAGCGTCAAAAATTAAAGCAACGCGTGATTTTCTTTGCATGACACTTTAGCGCGGAAAATGTGGTTTAGGATCAAATAACAAATCAACTGCGGCAGAGATGATCGTGCTGATATATCCAAACTGTTCGACATTCTGGTTTTGTCATTGAAAAGGAAAAACGTTGAATACACTGATATCAGCCTGTATTAGGAACATTATAACTGATTGGCATGTTTAGTATGTTCTGTTTCCATCACGTCGGTGATATTTCTTCTCCTGTTTACCACTTAGATCATGAATATTGATGAAAATATCTCTTAGCTGAATATTATAATGGTACATTAACTCGTGAGTTTTACTTTTGACTTTGGCAGAAACTGTAGAAATTAGGCATATATTATTTCATAAGCATATAAAGCAGTCTCTGATCAATCGGCTCCTACAGAAGACGTTATGATCTTAGTCTACGCTTATTCCGAAGGTATGGAAAGCCGTTTGTGTGACGGAAAGGGTTAATTTGTTCTTATAGCTTGGAATTTAAACACATAAAATCCCGTGATATATGTTTTCACCAGCTGACAGACAGGCTCGTAAATATATCAGGCTTGATTGACGTCAAAAGTGAATTCCTTGAATTTCTCATTACTTTGAAACACTTGGAAGTTTTATTATTAAAGCTACTTGACCACTTATTGTAAACTCTCGTGATCCTGTATAGGTGTAAGGTAAGCCATTAGCTGATACGGGACAGATCATTTACCTATCTAACAGTTTAACGTCCATCAAGAATAGGAAACCACTGATCAGCTATTATATGTATAATCTTACTTTATGTGATTTGAATGTGTGCCAGCATTGAAACATGTTACCATGCAATATATATATAATACAACAGCATGTAAAACAATGAAACCACAAAGTGCAAGGAAATACAATTTAAATATAGCTAATCATAAAAGTACTCGTACTTTATTTCTATGAATAGCATACGATTTGTTTCAAATTCTCGATTCTTTCAATACAGCTGATCGCCTACTAATTTAACCCTTTCAACCCGGAACACGCATGACATGTAAACATGACATGCAAACAGTGTAGACCCTGATCAGAAGGGTTCCTAGAGGAGCCCTCTGATCAGGGTATGCACTGTTTGACATTCAAATATTTTTTACTGATTCTATAGTTAAATACTGACGAGCTATTCCACTATGACAGTTCGGGCTTGAAAGGGTTAATTATTTTCGAAGACTCTTTGCAAATCCTATCTGTTGAGCTGCTTAGTGGGTAGTAATACGACTAACATCAAACGAACGAGTTTGATAATTAAGTGAATGTGATTTTTATCATGGTTGATACGTCTGAAGTTCAGTTGTTACACCTGCTTCCGCTTAAACTAGGTGTATATGTTAAGAATGACAGGAAAAGGGAAAAGAGAGCATTATTAATTTAAGCAGCTTGTAAATGAACACATTTGCCACTGGGCTGCCTATTTCTTAAACCATAGATAAAAACTCGTTTGATCACTGAAGTGCAGAGCAATAGATAAATGTGTGTATTCAAATAGTAAAATCGTCTTACCTCCACCAAACCCTATGGTACGATAACTCTTTAGAATTTTCTCGAAGAGACGTTTCTTAATAGTGGTCACAACATAGGGGTTCATAGAGCTATTCCTAAAATGTTTCAATGTACGAATCTCATGTTAGCATTTTTGTCGCTAGGTTCAATTTCTTTTAAGATTTTGTTTTAATTTCAACAGCATATTATTCAGTTTGAATCATGAAGAGAAACCAAGAAACAAAGTTCACAATGATTCAACCACATTGGGAAAATAAGTGTTATTTTGTGGTCTGTTTTCGGCAGAAACGAATTTTCAAACCATTTAAAACCGCTACCTGGGGAAAAGCGTCTTACTTGAATGACAAATAACGTAGACAAACTAGGGTAGAGTCTGCACTGCTTGACATTCATCAGAATCAGTAGTAAATCATTATCTATCTTTCCACACACTGTAACATTTGGCCAAATATCACATCATAAACGTGATATCTGATTTGGTTCTGCACTGTTTTCAATGCTATAAAGGCATTTGCCTAAGAGAACATCTCATTAACTCTTAACGTTATGAATAGTTAAGTACGAAACAATGAGTTTAATGGCATTTGAACTCAACTCTTAACGTCATGAATAGTTAAGTACGAAACAATGAGTTTAATGGCATATGAACTCAACATGTTTTGCCGTGACAGACACTTAACAATCTGGGTCCATGCTTATAAAGCTTTTAGTTGAGTCTGAGTTTCGTTCTCAGGCTTTTGATTGGTCAGATTTGAGTTCGCAAGCTTTTGTTTGGTCAGATTTGAGCCAAAGGCTTAAATCTGACCAATCAAAAGCTTGAGAACGATCTCAGACTCAGCTAAAAGCTTTATAAACATGGACACAGATCTATATACGAGTATGTACATGTAGTGCCATAAGCAAACAGCAGACCCAGTTTTTACGGTTTTACACAAGTATGGTCTCTTTGTGCAAATCGTAAAAGTGCATAAATTACGTATCTATGGAATAAAGGGCTAATATATATTTCACGACGGCCTCTATCACCGATTCTTAACTTTCCAGTATAAAACAAGTCATAACTACATGGGAAACTGTGGTGATATCAGATTTATTTTGTTTGTTCCGGTTTTATGTCGCTCTCATGTATTTCAGTCATATTGTGACGTCGAACTGATTACAGTTGTGGGGAGGAGACAGAAGTTTTCACGTGCACAGTACAAGTTCCATTGTAGTGTGCCCAGAAGAACACAAGGGTAGAACCTACCGCGAGCCAGCTAGAAAGCTGCCTCACATGCATATGGAAAAATAGTCAAACAGGGAGAGCCACACACGAAATGACACCGCACCAAACACCATCTAACAAGAAACGGTAAAGTCACAAGACAAAACACAACAGGACACATATCAAGACGAAATAATTAAACATTAACGTAGGCTGAAAGCAGGAGTGCCGCCTTGGAACGGCCAGCAGCCCAAAAAAAATAGAAAAAAAGGGCTACTGGGGGACTTAAACCTGGTTTACGGGTACCCAACCTCGTCCTTATCCCACTTTCACCAAAGTCAAAATGTAAATAAAATTCCCCCTCCAGACAACTCCACAACATGCATAACGATGTCTGCCAAAATGAAAATGATTTGAAAATAAACGTTAGAGGTAAACAAGCGACGTCATCATGTAAATGACGTCATAATTTAAAAGTACGGGAAAACTATTTGAAACACTTCTACACCGACATTTAATAAAAGATAAATCGCAAGAAGATACAATTACTAGTGGATATTAAGCATGCACAACTGTTTTGTTTGAAAAAGAATAAACTTGACATCGTAGACTTGTACTCGATGACTATTCAGGTCAGAGCAGCTGTGGAGAAGTCATTTGGGGTACGACAGAACTGGCAAAATACAAATATCTAACTTCCTCCCTCCGTAAACGGGTTTAAGAGGGAATCTTCACAGAGTATTAAGCCTTTTCCGTCGTCGCACAAGCAAAGAGGAAAGCATAATGACCAACTGTAAAGGGGTCGACCACCAAGCATGTAGTGTGCTGTAATATAGAGGGGTCATATCCCTTTTTAATGAATTGTTTTATACGTTTGACAAACAAAGTATCAAAATATGTGTGTCCAATAATTTTTCGAAGTTTGTAAATGACATCACCGTAAAACTCCGGATGTGAAATACCTAACTTTAGAAAAGTACGTAAATTACAATTGTATTTGCTGATGAGTAGAACATTACGGTAGTAAAATTTTGAAAATGTTTTACGAAGTTTGTCATATCTGTAGCCCTGTTTTAGTAGTTTTTCAGTGATAATAAGGTTACGATTGTTAAAATCATCAACAGAGGAACAAGCTCTAGCAAAACGAATAAGCTGAGAAATGTATACATCGTAACATGTAGCTCGGGTAACATCACCATCCAAATGAGGATAGTTAACTATTTTAAAATTAAAGTCATCCCTTTTGTCATAAATTCCGGAATAAATTGTTCCATTGTTTATAGATAAATTTATATCTAAAAAGGCTGCAGATATGTCAGAACTATTTGCTTTATTCAGCTTGAGCTCCCTAGGGTAAATTGAGGTTATCATAGAATCAAAGTATGGGTTATCAATATTAAAAATGTCGTCTAAATAACGTGCTGTATTGTTAAAGGCATTGGTGACATCCGCCTGTGAATCGCTGTTAAGGTTAAGCATAAAATCCCGTTCATAACAAAACAAAAACAAGTCTGCAATTAAAGGAGCACAATTGGTTCCCATGGGAATACCAATGACCTGGCGATAAACAGAATTACCAAAACGAACAAATATATTGTCTAACAGAAACGTAATAGCGTCACAAAGATCTAAACATGTCCACGAGGTATATTTATTTGTAACGTCATTGGTAAAGAACGCATGTCTAGAATTACAGGCAATAAATGATACTTTTTCTCTGGCAAATGTTTTATTTATAAGATTAGTACCGTAAGTTTGATCTTAATTAGATCGTGTGGTAATGTGGTATAAAGTGTAGAAAAAACATAAGTACTTATAGTGTTAGCTTGGTGTTGCTTGATTTTTAATTTAGTTAAAACCTCATTGGAGTTTTTTATAGACCAAAAAAGGTTAATTCCTGAATTCTCATAAGCTTTATCGCAGTAACGCTTGACATGTTCTTTGACCGCTGTTAGACACGATGTAATTAGTTTGGATAGTGCAGTTGTTGTGCATGCGACAGAATTTGCTATGAAGCGTGATTTATATGGCGTTTTATGGAGTTTAGGTATCCAGTACATCGTCGGAAGTTTATGATGTGTGATTAATATATCAGCATTGAACTGTTTACATTTATTAACATGTTCAGATATTATGTCGTTTTCAGACTTAGAGACCACAATATATGACTTTGTCTTAGTTAGTTCTTGTTCTAAAACATCCACATAATAAAGTCGTCAAACGATAATTACATTGTTTGACGCTTTATCAGCTGGGACAAACACGTATTTAGAGTGAAATTCTTGTATACTATTTTTTAAGAAGCGAACTGAAGTCTTAGGTTTAGGCGGAAGAAGGTGAATGTTAGATTTGTAAAACGCGATACGTGTATCCATTATATTTGAAATTTGTTTTATCCATTTTGTAAGGGCACTATTGTCTGCATGTTCTCGGCGACACCATTTTACACTGAAGTCTAACAAAGATTCTATAACTTTGCTACGGCAGATTTCGAAATCTATCAAAGAAGGTAGTCTGTATTTAGGTCCCTTAGTTAGTAAAGTACGGAGACGTTTGTTTTCGATAATGTCAAAATTGCCTGTAATAACATGACCAGCCTCGGCGTAACAGAACTTAGAAGAATTACAATTTCAACTAACAGGAGTATTATTTACAATATTAAGGTCCGATACAATTTTATTGTAATTAAAAATAGTATTCCTAATAGGTATTTTGTACTTATAGCAGGTAATTGGAGATTCTAAGTTTTTGAAATAGGCTGGGATGGTATTAATTACGTTTTTATCGCGAAATATTGATTGTAGATTGATAAAATCTATACCTTTATTAACAAAAGGAATTAACAAAAAATATCTTTTATGGGCAGACACTGAATCAACGTGTGGTCGAAGAACATGCCGAGTGTAGTTCTGAATGAAGGAAGCTGTATTATATAAAGGATCTGTTCGTAAGATCACTTTGTCTGCTTCTATGTCAATGTCTCTTATGGAAGAAATAGACAAAGAACATAGACGAGAGAGCATAGCATGTTTGCCAGATTGTAGACGTATATTGTGTAAATCTGAAACAGACGTTTTAAGTCGAGCTTTGCGTTTGATATTGCCGTTTATACGTAAACCATGTGATCTGGTTTTTCGTTTTCAACACTCTACAGACCGGGATTCGAGGGGCTGACAGATTGTCAGTCGAAACCCAGGACAATAACCACTCGACCACGGAGGATTTGACATTCTGTTTCACAGACTTTATCTCATGAATACCAATGTAAGAAATGATGTCGCAATTAATATTACGTAGCTGATTATTATAATGGCATATAAATACAGAAATGTTCAGCCATGACAGAAATGGTACACTCAGATCTATATTATTTCACAATGTCTTCTTTACATAGGCAATAAACTGCGTGTCTGTTGAGTAAAGCTATAGATACAGTATAACCTCTCTATAACGGCCACTAAATTGTGTTAATTAGTTGGTATTTAGTGCAGGTGGCTGCTTAAAGCAAGGTGAAAGTAAAACAGAACGCTCCTGTAGGAGCGTTCTGTTTTTCTTTCACCTTGTTTTAAGCAGCCACCTGCCTTTAACACAAACTAATTGATGTAAATTAGTGGTCGTTATAGAGAGGTTTGCTGTATATTAAATTATTGAATATAAACATACAGCAGTGTCTCGCTAGCGACCACATAATGTATTAACATGGAAGGTTTCTTTTGAGGGGCCGTACAAGCAAGACTTTACTGTACCTAGAGTCAAAGTAAATAAATGATATCAATCACAACGCCAGATAACTAGCCCCATTACAAGCTTTGATCAAAGCAAGATAAACATTCCTAATCATTATGTTTCTAACGGATGGACTTTACTGGAAGTTTCTCTTATTTTGAAAGCTCCTGAAAGCTCCTTAAATCTGCAAATTACACGTTTAGGTTTAATGAGGCCGTCACAAACTCAAAATCAACGTTTGAATCTGCGTGCACATATGTAATGTGCAGCTACGTATGGAAATCGTCCTTGAATATTGAGCCTGCTGTCGACAGATCCGTTGATAATCGATCTTGGATATTGAGCCTGCTGTCGGCAGATCATTGAATATTGAGCCTGCTGTCGGTAGATCCTTGAGTATTGAGCCTGCTGTCGGTGGATCCTTGAATATTGAGCCTGCTGTCGGCAGATCCGTAGATCTTTAATATTGAGCCTGCTGTCGACATATCCGTTGATAATCGTCCTTGAATATTGAGCCTGCTGTCGGCAGATCATTGAATATTGAGCCTGCTGTCGGCAGATCCTTGAATATTGAGCCTGCTGTCGGCAGATCCTTGAGTATTGAGCCTGCTGTCGGTAGATCCTTGAATATTGAGCCTGCTGTCGGCAGATCCGTAGATCTTTAATATTGAGCCTGCTGTCGACATATCTGTTGATAACCGTCCTTGAATATTGATCCTGCTCTCGGCAGATCCTTGAATACTGGGCCTGCTGTCGACATATCCGTAGATCTTGAATATTGAGCCTGCTGTCGGCAGATCTGTAGATCTTGAATATTGAGCCTAATCTAATCTAATCTAATCTATTTGACACTCTATTGGTGTTTTTTTGAAAATAACTACCGACAGTTTCTACTAACCATAATTTACTCAGTGGGCAAGAGTTTGATTAAATCATTTAAAAATAATTTTATCTACGAATCCTCCTGGAGCTTTCTGCATTACTTTTGTATTGCATTAAGCTACCACCTGCATCTAGCACCCAGAAATATACCTCTTTTAGGTGGTCGCATTAGCGGGATTTTACTGTAGTTAAATAGTCATTGTATCCCTTATTCTGCTTTGATAAAACGTAGTCCGTCAAAATGCTCATTAGATATTTATCAAGATATGCCTATCATCGCTCTATTGACATATTAACATTCATCCTGTTTAACAAATTATTTTTACCCATTTTATTTTCATTACATTGTCAAAATTCATGCTATTATCAGTACCGGTCCATCTTTAACCTTTAGCCTGCTGCTGTCAGACGATATGTAACCTGTTCAAACAGTTTGGATCCAGATGGGACGGTAAGACGGCGTATTATCGGGACCTAAGAGTTTACAACTGACCGTATTATCGGGATCTAAGAGTTTATCACTGTGATTGTGTAAGGGGAACCCAGAATTGCGGACATAAAATTTCTAAATACGTATTGTGCTAATGCGGCCGACAGGATGAGAGTCACACATAAATCTGTAGCGGGAGCTTTCTGCATCACTGTTATCCTGCATTTATCAAACACCTGGGTCCATGCTTATAAAGATTTTAGTTGAGTGTTAGTTCTCAAGTTTTTGATTGGTCAGATTTGAGCCTTTGGCTCAAATCTGACCAATCAAGAGCTTGAGAACTGAAATCTTACCAATCAAAAGCTTGAGAACGAACTCAGGCTCAACTAAAAAGCTTTATAAGCATGGACCCAGATTTTTCAGTAACGAGGTTTTACTAAAGGTATCAGTATCAAATACAATAAAAGATACGGCCATTCTAATGTTTTACCCTTTCCCTCAAATAAACACCTTTTCACACATTTGCAAATAGAGTAGACCCAGATTAGACGGCTCCCATAGAAGCCGTCTGATCAGAGTCAGATCTGTTTGCTTCAGGTAATAAATGTTTATGTTGTCTTTATGTCTTACATAAATATTTAACAGGAAAAGGGTTAAGTAACTTTGTTACAAGCCTTTCCTTAGATAACTATTTTTTTTTTGGTGTAACGCTATGCCTTGGACCAACTTTTTATGACCTTTTCAAATTGTGTGTATGCAACTGAGTCGGTGCCTTATCTGGAACCAAACTGCTCGACAGTAAAAGTAAATATAGCCTTACATGATAAACAGAGGTTCTGTAGACGAAGGCTACTTATTGTCTAACCCTTTCGCTGTCAATGCCGGATCTGTGATTACCTATGTAAACAGTTTGGACCCAGATGAGACGCCGAGTAACTCGGCGTCTCATCAGGATCCAAACTGTTTGTTACTATTACTATGTTTTTGAAACAAAAATGAAGAAAATCGAAAAAATGAAATTTTGTAGCAGACGAAAAAGTTAGCAGACGACAGAATTTGGCAGCGAAAGGGTTAAAGGTTTACTTTGAGCACAGACGGCTGATAAGATATTCTAAACACGCTAGTGTTTGATAGTAATGATAGTCCAAAGTCCGTTGGCTACCCTAGGCCAATGCGGCCATGTCCAGGACTGATAGCATCTGTCTATACACACTAACACCCTAGTCAGTAATCCGAGACCTAAGCTTATTGGCTATTTTATCTTAGTATCACAGACGGTTTCCCATTTGTTCCTGCTGAAAATCTACTAATAGCATTGCATTGTACCTACCAGTCAATACGGAGAACCGAAATATTCCCGTAGTACCAATTTTCATCAATGTTCAGCAAAATAGAACAATATATAAAGTTTGATCAGTGAGGGACTACCATTAGGTTACTATGACATTTAAAAACAACCAAACGTAGAATTCATATTTGCACATAAAAAGCAATGTTTATGTGATGTCTCATTAGCATCAGACTATTACTCAACTACATGTAGCGCCGGTGATTCCTTATTTTGGCTTACCGGGGGACTGGGTCATTTAATATATGGACAGTGGGCAAGTGAAAACTGAACCGGTTCAAGGCAACATTGTGTCACATTTAGTGTCCATTAGTCTGGCATTATTCCTTTGTCATTTTTGCATATTGGGTGTATATAATGATTGTTTATTTGTAATTTCATTTATTGCATTGTGTAGTTTATATGCCTTAGCTACAGAATTGAAATATACGGTTGTCCTATACATGTAAGGCAATATCTATAATATTATGTAGTTTTGTATGCCATACATATCCCCAATCCATGTGGTTCTGGGTCGTAACTGTGTGACGTACTGCCTATATACATAGAATGTAATATTTTGTTTTAAATATTCTATATGAATTAAAATATACTTAGTTTCGCAATGTAACATTCATGTGAAGCGCTTTTGAACGCACATATCCTGTGTGAAACGAGCGCTATATAAATTCGGTATACTAAGAAGAAGAAGAAGAAGAAGAAGATGATGATGATGATGATGATGATGATGATGATGATGATGATAATGATGATGATGATGATGATGGTGATGATGATGATGATGATGATGTTGATGATGAAAAAGGAGAAGAAGAAGAAGAAGATGATGATGATGATGATGATGATGATGATGATGATGATGATTATGGAAAAGGAGAAGAAGGAAGAAGATAAAGAAGTCATAATAATATTGATAATAATAATAAGAATATAACAATTAGAATTACAATACTTGTCCGGTAACATCAATAGTAAATGAACGTTAATGTAATATCCTCTATATATGAGACAACCAAAACTCGTCTAATAAAAATCAATATTAAATGAACACTCATGTAATATCCGCTATATATGAGAAAACCAGAACTCGTCTAGTAAAACTCAACATTAAATGAACACTCATGCAATACAATATCATCTGTATATGAGACAACCAGGTTAACATTTAGCACGCTAGAAACGACTTTGAGAATATCTATACATGCGATTAAAGCCTTAAGAGACATTAAGTATCATGAGGTCACCCAAGGGATCCAATCTGGATTTGATATTGATAAGAAACGTAAATATATGCATGTACTTCGACATTTTAGACATATTAGAAGCATTGTGAAAGTAGATCCCTCAAAAGCAATGCGAAAAGAGAAAATTGACGCGGTTTTGTTGAGTCTGTTCATGAGCAGCACGTCCCCTAGCAACGGCTTAAGCGGTATTCAATTTTCATAACTAAAAGCACTGATCCCGAAGGACCAGAAACTATAATAACACCGAGAATAAAGCATTGGGATGAGTTCATTCGGCCGCAACATGAGCACTTAACACCTGAAGTTTGGTTGATAATGTTCAGTGTGCTGGCTATGGTGAAGACCATTACGTATGTACCACTGTCTGGGTCCAGGCTTATAAAGCTTTTAGTTGAGTCTGATTTTTGTTCTCAAGCTCTTGATTGGTCAGATTTGAGTTCTCAAGCTTTTGATTGGTCAGATTTGAGCCTTTGGCTCAAATCTGACCTATCAAAAACTTGAGAACGAACTCAGACTCAGCTAAAAGTTTTATAAGCATGGACCCAGCATTAGTCCGATCATGGCGAATGACTATTCGATAAAATTCCTTATTATTTCGGTGACTGAAAGTATTGTTTTTCTACTAAAGATCCCCATACTTGTATAACATTGTACACGATACTGTAACATTTCAAAGTATGAAGTGTATGATGAGAGGAAGGATTTAAGTTCTATATTCACCATTGTTAACATTTGAACTCTTTGCTAATATAAATAGAAAACGTTCAGTTCTTTAAAGGGTATCGCCATTGTTCATCGCCAGGTCCATTAGCAAGTGCCTATTATTCCGATCTATCACAATGTAGCATCAATTTCCATCATGCCCAATCATCTTAAGAGCCAGATAACATCACACGCTACTGCCCTTTATCCCTAGTACCATCAACATACTTGATTCTCCTTCATTTTTTTGCTGCCATGTAGTGTCGTATACAAAATGTGTAGCCTAAAATTGCCATTTTTAATGTTCGTGTATTTTATTTCAAACATACAATCACAATATAAATAGTTTGGATCCTGCTGAGACGTCAAGTTACACAGGGTGTCGTATCTGGATTAAACATGTTTGCAAACATGATCACATAAACACCACAAGCAGCGAAAGAGTTTACCCTTTCGCCGCCAAATAAAGTTCATATACTAACATCTGCCTCAAATTTCAATGTGGATACTTTCTCGTTTTTCTTTCTTGTTTTCTTCTTTTTGTTAAAAAAGAACAGTTTTGTCTGATTACCCGGCATCTCGTCTGGTTCCAAACTGTTAACAAAATTTATCACCCAGTTACCTATGGCAGCGAAAGAGTAAAAGTAAAACAGTGGCGTCTGTGGTGGGAGTCAATGAAAACACGTGCCTCTATAATCTATGTAACCTATTTGTTTTATTAGATTTGTCCAAATGAGCATTTTGAGCGAAACCAATGTTCATTAATAGGGTATAGTCTACGATAAATTAGCGAAGAATCTGAAATAAACTATGCATATCCTGATCGAGATATAGATGTATACACTGTTTGCCCATGTCCCTATTTGGGGACACGAGTAGGTTTGGTCTTTTGCTGCTAAAGTTTGTCCTCCACAAACTTTGTCGTCTGCTACAGTTTTCTGTTTTTTTTCTTCAGTTTTGTTTATAACACATTACAGTCACACACAGTTTGGTTTATAACACATTACAGTCACACACAGTTTGGTTACAGTCACACACAGTTTTGTTTATAACACATTACAGTCACACACAGTTTTGTTTATAACACATTACAGTCACACACAGTTTGGATCCGGATCAGACATCGAGTAACCCGGCGTCTCATCTGGATTCAACTTGTTTGCATAGATAGGTAATGTCAGGTGTCAGCGGAAGAGTTAATGCAGGACCAAAATTAGGCATTCTTTAATTTTCTGTATTACATATCGCCAGCTATCATTTTCTTAACCCATTTGCTCCCAGTGGATTCTTCCATGTTTATATATTGGATTAGTCCATTTTTTATCGAAGGGGTGCCTGGCCAAAATTTTCAACTTTGTTTTGTTTTATATTTAAATTCCTATCAGCAAACAGTGTAGACTCTGACCAGACGCCGCATCATGCGGCGTCTGATCAGAGTCTACACTGTTTGCCTACGTCCCATTTATGGGATCGTGGGCGCAATGGGTTAATGTTTGTTTCAAACATCATACTCGCAGAAACAAACAGTTGAATCCTCTTGAGACGCCGAGTTTCTGGACGTGTCATCTGGATCCAAACTACTTGCAGCCTCGGCATTTGACCTGGTTTTGATCAGCCTCGGCATTTGACCTGGTTTTGATCAACTGACTGGTATGAGTCACAGGTTAATGTGTGGAAAATTAAACTGAATCCTGCAGATTTTAGAGCAATATCGATAAACAAAAACATGTCCGATTTATTTTATAATAATAATAATAGGAAATCGGACGGACTTCTGAAAATCGATCTTATCTGAAGTTTTCAATCCGGTTTCGATACTGCAGTTGATGAAAAGTCTTCTTTTTTATGTATAACTGAAAACAAATACTCGCATTGTCATAGCAAACATTCTAAAACGGACTAACCATGGTCATAACATGCATGGGTTAATTACATTCCGTGTATTGTATTGTATTGTATTGTATTGTATTGTATTGTATTGTATTGTATTGTATTGTATTGTATTGTATTGTATTGTATTGTATTGTATTGTATTGTATTGTATTGTATTGTATTGTATTGTATTGTATTGTATTGTATTGTAGTATTGTATTGTATTGTATTGTATTGTAGTATTGTATTGTATTGTATTGTATTGTATTGTATTGTATTGTATTGTATTGTAGTATTGTATTGTATTGTATTGTATTGTATTGTATTGTATTGTATTGTATTGTATTGTATTGTATTGTATTGTATTGTATTGTATTGTATTGTAGTATTGTATTGTATTGTAGTATTGTATTGCATTGTATTGTATTGTATTGTATTGTATTGTATTGTATTGTATTTTTTGTGTTGTATGGTGTTGTATTGTATTGTATTGTATTGTATTGTATTGTATTGTATTGTATTGTATTGTATTGTATTGTATTGTATTGTATTGTAATATATTCTATTGTATTCCATTCTATTATATTCTTTTCTATTCAATCCAATTATATTCAGTTCTATTCCATTCTATTATTCTATTCTATTGTAAAATATGTTATGTTGCCCTGCCAAGGGACACAAACGGTACTCAGTTATCATTTTATCATCTGGCAGACAAGCTTCATTCACAAAGCGCTAAATTTTCCCGAGCGCGTGCATAATATGGGCTGGACCATCTCCAACGATCATCCTTTAATCGCATTGAGAGGTTCATCTGGACAAAAATCTCGTCTGCTTAACTTCTCAAAATGCACCTTTACTTTCTGTGTCTTTTCAAAATCAGAATTAGAGAGTCAAACAGTTTGGACTTGATGAGATGCCGAGTCACTCCGTGTTTCATCTGAATCCAAACTGTGTGAAAATGTTATCACACACTCACCACTATGAGGAAATAGTAAATTATTAACAAGAACTGATTCACCTGTCATTATTGGCAAATAAGAGATGGAATAATATTTCAGTCTAACAGATCTAATATAACAGACCCACTTATTGTCCATAATCTAATTAACGTTTGCAACATCTAGCAAAGTGTCGTCTGCTACATTGTGGTCTGCTACGTTGTCGTCTGTTTCACTTTGATTCTTTAACCAATATTTCCACAAATACCCGTATGTACTCGTATGCCTTTGCAAACAGAGTAGATCCAAATCATACGGCTCCTGTGGGAGCCGTCTGATCAGTATCTGCTGTGTTTGCTCGTGAAATTATATGGTTCTATAATTTTTGCCATGGTCAAAATATTCTATGTTCATGTGTCATTATAAAATTCTAAATAATTTATAGTCATGGTGTTTTTATCTCTTTCATGAATGCTCATGGAGTAAATGGTAAATCAAAATAATGTAGGGTCTCGCTCTGTACATATTTACAAATCTGAGTGGTCTCGCTCTATAAATAATTACAAATCTGAGTGATCTCGCTTTGTACATAATTACAAATCTGAGTGGTCTCCCTCTGTACATAATTACAAATCCGGGTG
Source organism: Azorinus chamasolen (assembly GCA_963576725.1). NCBI lineage: Eukaryota > Metazoa > Mollusca > Bivalvia > Cardiida > Solecurtidae > Azorinus > Azorinus chamasolen. The sequence goes on from OY755236.1 coordinate 111,125,842, forward strand.
GTCTCGCTCTTTGCATAATTACAAATATGGGTGGTCTCCCACTGTGCATAATTACAAATCTGAATGGTCTCGCTCTGTGCATAATAACAAATCTGAATGGTCTCGCTATGTGCATAATTACAAATCTGAATGGTCTCGCTCTGTGCATAATTAAAAATCTGAATGGTCTCGCTCCGTGCATAATTACAAATCTGAATGGTCTCGCTCTGTGTATAATTACAAATCTGAATGGTCTCGCTCTGTGTATAATTACAAATCTGACTGGTCTCGCTCTGTGCATAATTACAAATCTGAATGGTCTCGCTCTGTGCATAATTAAAAATCTGAATGGTCTCGCTCTGTGCATAAATACAAATCTGAATGGTCTCGCTCTGTGCATAATTAAAAATCTGAATGGTCTCGCTCTGTGCATAATTACAAATCTGAATGGTCTCGCTCTGTGCATAATTAAAAATCTGAATGGTCTCGCTCTGTGCATAAATACAAATCTGAATGGTCTCGCTCTGTGCATAATTAAAAATCTGAATGGTCTCGCTCTGTGCATAATTACAAATCTGAGTGATCTCGCTCTGTACATAATTAAAATTCTGAATGGTCTCCCCCTGTATATAATTACAAATCTGACTGGTCTCGCTCTGTGCATAATTACAAATCTGACTGGTCTCGCTCTGTGCATAATTACAAATCTGAATGGTCTAGCTCTGTGCATAATTACAAATCTGACTGGTCTCGCTCTGTGCATAATAACAAATCTGAATGGTCTCGCTCTGTGTATAATTACAAATCTGACTGGTCTCGCTCTGTGCATAATTACAAATCTGACTGGTCTCGCTCTGTGCATAATTACAAATCTGAATGGTCTCGCTCTGTGCATAATTACAAATCTGAGTGGTCTCCCTCTGTACATAATTACAAATCTGGGTGGTCTTGCTCTGTACATATTTACAAATCTGAATGGTCTCGCTCTGTGCATAATTACAAATCTGAGTGTCAAACAGCATGGAATCGGCAAATTCACCGAAATCACCAACGATATGTCAAGAGTAAGTTAACAATATAAATGTCTGTGATTATCTGTGCAAACCATTCATATCCTAATGAGATGCCAAGTAACTCAGTGTATCACAAACATCTAAACTATTGTTACTGTGTTTATGTTTGTTTTATTTTTATAAGAAAAGGCGAGAATATTAAACAATAAAAAATACCAGTACATTTTAAAGACGATACTACATGGCAGCCAAATAACTAAGGTACATTTGTTGACCACATAGTACAGGTTGACCACACATATATGATGCCTATAACATACTTAAACATTTGCTATTTATTTAATGTATAAAGTCTCTGTTAATCAGTTTATCTCAAATCTGATTCGAGGTTATAATCGTTGTTTATGGACGTTTTGTAACATGGCTTGTTTGGCCGTATTTCTGAACTCAATTTTTTTGTGCTTTCTGGTTTAAGTAGGTTTTAAACAGACAAGCATATATACTTATAATTATGAAGATATCTTGTTTGTTAGATTAACAGAGGCTATATACTGTTTAATTATTGTATAGATATAGTGCAATAAGTATATTATTATAATGAGATATATGTATAGTCTCTTATAATTCATGTATAAATGGCATGGTTTATTTATATAGTATGGTTGTATGGACATTGTATGAGTGTTACCATGAAGAGTCTTAAATAAAGAATAAATATATATACTAAAGGTTTGTACATTTGTTGAACACATACTAAAGGTTTGGCGTTGTCAGTTTGTAATGTAATTCGCTGTTATATATTGCCGTCTGCAAAACTGGTCGTCTGCTTCAATTATCATTGCTGAATTGCTTTCCTTGTTTGCCTTCAAAACATAATAGCGACGTCAAATACTTTGGATCCTGGTGATCCACATCAAATACTTTGGATCCTGGTGATCCATATCAAATACTTTGGATCCTGGTGATCCACAGAGTGTTTCCGCGTCTTATCTGGATCTAAACTGTTCGCAAAGATGACCACAGATTAGTCATTGGCAGCGATCTGGATCTAAACTGTTCGCAAAGATGACCACAGATTAGTCATTGGCAGCGAAAGCGTTAAATCATGATTCTCTTTTTAACGTATGCATTAACTATTATTCAGATCCCATGAATATCAGATAGCAAAGACAATAGTTTAACTCTACTAAAATCAATGACAGTACAGTAAAACAGACTTTCACCCTGTATTAAGCTGACACCTGTCTCCAGGACCGATATGTATACTAGAATTAACGTCCGGTTTAGAGGGGTTTTACTGTATAAAGTAAACTTAGCCTAATACAAACACAATGCCGTGTTCGAAGCCTTATATACACTGATAAATAACATAAAGTATATTTTTTATTTAAAAATCAGACTTTAACAAGATGTGTCTGTGAAACACTATGCCCCCGATATGATTTTCGGTCTTGGTGTATGACGTTGACCTTAATAAGTAATCCCTAAACAGTTCGCCTCCATAAAATGTGCATGCATGCCATCATTGAAGTATGTGCAATAGCGACAAAAGTATCGCCAATGTTAAAGTTGGAGACAAATCAACCAACTAACAGACATACAGAACAAAAACAATATGCCCCCGGAGGGCATAGAAAGTCAAACATATACAGTAAAACCCCTCTAAACCGGACGTTAATTCTAGTATACATATCGGTCCTGGAGACAGGAGGCAGCTTAATACAGGGTGAAAGTCATGCAGAAAGCTCCTCTAGGAGCTTTCTGTATGACTTTCACCCTGTATTAAGCAGCCACCTGCCTGAAAGTATCTAAATTCTTCTCTACTAGAATTCCGGTTTAGAGGATTTTTACTGTATTTCGAAAATAAGCATTGGCTTCTGTTCGTATTATCATTGCTAATGACGCCACACGTTAAAGAACTAACTTTCATGTAGTTCATGTTAACTCATGTATACATCTAAAAACGATTCAAATACACAATCTTTAAGATGGGTGAACTCACAATATTTAGATTTCAGTATTGAGCCCCAGTCTCAAATTTAGACTTAAAATATTAATGAATATCGACTCAAATAGAATCGATATTTAAATCATGACTGAACAAGGTGACTGCAGTTACACGTGAGTATAACAATAAGATACGTCGAGTATACGTTTGAAGTTTACAGTTGAATCATGAACAGAGCTGTAGATAAGAAGGGTATCTTTAGAACAACTGTATACAATATTCAGAGGTTCAGATAAGATGCACAAATTAAAACATTCATTTCTTTACCAAACCCTATACTGTGACCACACTCGTCTCTGTAGCTATGGATATGTTTCATATTTTCCGCCATACCCAATCTTGCTGCGCCTGATTAGAGCTGCCTCTCCGAGTGGCCGTAAGATAAGGTTTGGCTAAAATAATAGGTCCATGCTTATAAAACTTTTAGTTGAGTTTGAGTTCGTTCTCAAGTTTTTGATTGGTCAGATTTGAGCCTTTGGCCCAGATATTTTAGATCGCTACGCATATTATCTATACAGTCCAGGGAGTCGTTTTACTAAAGATCGTTCGACCATTGTGATTGTATGTCCTAATGAACGACAATCGCTACTACCCGAACAACAGAAATTATTGACAGTCTAGTGTGGGACAATCAAAGCTGACGATCTAGTTGTGGTCATCGTATGTTAAAACTTAGGATAGTTTCAGTCGTACGATCTTTAGTACTACCAACTGTATGAACAAGAATGTCCACATGTGACACCGAGTCACTCGGTGTCATTGATTTGAGACTGGTAGACACTGACCAAGGCTGTTGATACCAAATACATGTATTCGGCGTCTCGCCGAGTCTGGTTGACACGCTGATATTCACATCGACCAAGGCTGTTGATACCAAATACATGTAGGTTTAGTGGTCATTTGTTTCATCGTAACTGTCCTTTTATATTGAGAATATAACACAATGTCTATACCGTTATATTTACATTCGCCCTGCAACGTCCTTATATAACCTTATTCTAAAAAGAAAGTTGCATAACCTCATGAACACCGGAAGCACGTCATTCATTTCTTAAAAATAAGAAATACAATGGAATATAAATATAAGAAATAAATGACGTGCTCCCGGTGTTCATGGGTTATGCAACGCATAGCTTTACGAGCAAAGATTCACGTGAAGCCCTTTGGGCTTCACTAACTTTGCTCGTAAAGCTATGCGTTGCATAACCTCATGAACACCGGAAGCACGTCATTCATTTCTTAATTATTATTTTCTTGACTGACATTTGCAAACAGTTTGGATCCAGATGAAACCCGAATTACTCGGCGTCTTATCTGGATGCTTGTCAAGTGTTACCTAGGCTGCGTTTAACAGTTAGGGGTTATAAAATGACGCCATTCAATCCATTCGAACGCTGCATCACATAACTTTATGTCCTTGAATAGTGATATAGACATTCATTTTTAAACCAATTAAGACAAACTAAGCAGAAATAGCTGATATAATACATAATATCAAACAGTCAATGGAATGTCCCTAATTCAAGACAACTGCAGTTATGTTCGTGTGTGTGTTTCAGTTATGTGAATATAGCTTCTGTATAGTATATACTCTTTAGAATAAATGTATCGAGCTGATATGTGTATGCACAAAAATGGATACTGACGGGCGAGTGGGATAAGGGTATATTGCGTCAATGATAGCTAGAAACCTCTTGGTAGTATAAGACAATGTTTTGTATGAGTCGCTCTCTGAGAAAATAAGCCTCATTGCTTTACAAACTGTGTAAACCTAGACCAACAGTCTCATTAGGACCTGTACTCATGTAATAATTTGTATTACCGTACAATGTAAATATTTTTGGTCAGAAAGATGTGATATACGTGACTTCTGATATGTGTCTACACAGGTTGCAGTGGAATATAACTCCTTTTCTCGGAGAATTATTAATTTCTATCAAACTATGCTCACCTTTGTTTTTGACTTGATGAGTTCATCTCGTCTAGGATTTCTCCATAAGGATATTCCAATAGAGGTGTAAGTGCAGATTAGTACTATAAGGGGCACCGCGTAAATAAGGGAGAATATGCACAGCGTGTACGCTCGGGCTGCCATGTGACTTGGCCAGTTTTCACGACAATGGGTCGTGCCATTAGTAGTCACGGTGTGACCAACTTTAAATTGTACGGATGCAATACCTGCAGATGCCACCCAGATTATCACAAGGGTCCATGAATAAGTTTGAAGGGTATACATGGAACGTAGTGGACACAATATTGCTCGTAGTCTGTTTAGCCCAATAGCCACGTTAGTAAACACACTGGCGGACACTGACAGAACTTGAAGAAATAGCACAATGGAACAGAGAGGCGGTGGAAATATCCAGGCACAGAGCGCATCCACGGAAGTGAAGGGCATGCAGAAGAAAGCCATAATCAAGTCGGCCACTGCCATATTGATGAGGTATGGCCGTAAGGAAGTGTCGCACTTTTTACGCGGAAGGTGCACTTTGAACACCAAAATCACAATAACATTCCCCAAAATAGACATAATAGCAGTTGCTGCGAATAGTATAATCCAGTATATATCCGAACCGGAAATGCATGCACTCAAACTTGTTTTAACAACAGATGGAATGGCACTTGAGTTCACAGACGTTTGGTCCGATGTGTTGAACATATTTAAAAATTATGTAAATCCACCTTAAACGGTTTATGCACAACCGTTAATTATTACCAACCTACAACTAAGGTGAGTGTTTATTTGATCGCCGAGTGATTTCAACACTCCGTTTAACTGATACAAATTATTTCTATCCATGTTTTAAATGCGATAGTAAGCTATCTCACAGAGTTCCTAGCAACTGTACTGACTATACATCAATACCGCTGCAGAACGCTGACGCACCCTTAGTCTGTCGTACCTAAACCTTAGCGGACCAGCGATTATATTGGATATGTACATACTGTTTTAATGTCAAACACCGTCGTGTCAAATCAGTACGCCAACTACATGCTACATATATTATTGAGATCTAGTAGTGTGGTTAATTAACCGACAATGCTCTAGAACGTTTTATACAGGTGTTAGATGAATGCGGAAAATGTTATCACGTAGGAAGAAAGTTTCCGAATCAGACAGCTGACAAACTATGAGGCGGAACAAGGTCATGGTATATGCCATTAGCATGCTGATCAGACCTTTGTTAATCCTTTCAATGGACTATTAAAAAATTAAAAAGGTCAAGCTTACTGTGAGTACTCAGGGATAATAAAGGGCCTCCGTAGTTGAGTGGTCGTGGTCTTCGACTGTAAATCACTTAGCCTTTAGTCGCTGTGGTTCGAATTCTGGGCATTGGACCTTTAAGCTGACTTGTGATGGATCAGTTGTTCTGAAGAGTGTTCCTTTGAGCACAGAACAGTGTAATGTTGCAATTGTCTTGTCCCACCTGTAAGTATCTGGACATTCAACCCCCGATACAAACAAACACTTTTGAGAAAAGTGCAACATGACAAACAGTGCAGCCTCTGGCGAGAGGGCTTCTAGATGATTCCTCTCGTCTGGGTGTACATTGTTTGCGAAGCATATTAGTGATTCGTTTCACGTATTGTAAGGTTTAAATACAATTTTCGTCCGTTTCATTCACAATATACATAGTGATTACAATTCCTACAAACATGTCATCATAGAGTCAAACACGTGAAGCCAGTGAGATGCCAAGTCAAAAGACATCTTAACAGGATCCACACTGTTTGTGAATTAATCCCATATTTGCATGTACCAGGTAAGCTACTAGCTAAACTACATGTATGTAATGTTGTGTAAAACTGTTATAAACACTTGAGAAAGTAGACTTGTTGCGTTTTCTGAGACAAGTGGACATATTGCATAGTATACAGAATATACACATAACATACACTACGTCTGTAATGAGATATCTCATCAAATTTAACATTGTACAAAAAGAAAGATTCAATTGTGTTGTAAACAGTGTGGACGATGTCCTGTCGTCCTATTTGAGAGACTGTCTGTAATGCATTAAGATCACTTCTTCCACAGATTGGTTAAATTACAATTGATCAAGATCAAACATTAAGTAACATATGTCATGATGATATTTCATTTTATTTTTCGGTTCATTATTTTATTTGAATGGAACCCAAATCAGATGGTTTCTGAACATTTGGAAGACATGAAAAGACGAAATGTTGACAGCAATATAATGGACAAATACAGCGCTTTTGTCAGTAATGACAAAAGTCAAGTGCACTTATCATATTAATCAGTCAGATTGAGTGCATGATTTCCGATTGGATTTTGCTGTTGTGTATAAACAGAAACCGCCTACGTAACATCAGGATCCGTGGGTAGTAGGTCAACTATAGTAGACACTCCTTGCACGGAACTCTTCATAATTAAATCTGGGGATTAGTAAAACACATGACTGCTTAATACAGAACGAAAGCAAATTGGACAGATTTCTGGGATTTGTTTTGTCTTGCAAAAGGCTGCAACGTGTGCAATGGAAACAAGATAAAAGAGTGATGGTACCACTTTGATAGGTTATATTGTAATTGTTTACAGGTTTCTATTTATTCTATATCGAATGTTGTACATTTGAAGTAGAAACCCTCTAACCCGATCGCTTTCAACCCTTTCCTCCTTAAAAACTCATTTTCACCCTAAAGGCAAACAGTGAAGGAGCCACCTGACCAGGGTCTGATCTGTTTGCTGAATCCATCAACGTCAATGGCTTTGTCAAGGAAATACTTATGTGCTGTATCCCCCTCCATGTGTAAAATGGATGGGTTCAATGGTAAGATATGAACAATAGACGAGTTCTTCAAAAGTAAGATATGAACAATGGATTGGTTCAAAAGTAAGACATCAACAATGGATGGGTTCAAAAGTAAGTCATGAACAATGGATGGGTTCAAAAGAAGGATATGAACAATGAATGCGCTCAAAAGTAAGATATGAACAATGGATGGGTTCAAAAGTAAAATATGAACAATGGATGGGTTCAAAAGAAGGATATGACCAATGGATGTGTTCAAAAGAAAGATGTGAACAATGGATGGGTTCAAAAGAAAGATATGAACAATGGATTGGTTCAAAGGAAGGATATGACCAATGGATGGGTTCAAAAGAAAGATGTGAACAATGGATGCGCTCAAAAGTAAGATATGAACAATGGATGGGTTCAAAAGTAAGTTATGAACAATGGATGGGTTCAAAAGTAAGATGAACGGGGTCTCCTTATCAGGTTAAAATCTCAGTTAGGTCTGAAAATGCTTTACTAACATGGCATTTATATTTGAACGAAAGGAATTTGAATTTAATTCTGGTTTTCACAGTTAGCCAGTGTAAATCATGTGTGGAGCTGGTGAGAGGGAGTTTAGCACATATGTTTTGAGTACGCCGAATCTTACTTATATCACTTAATCGTACTTATAGCAGCAATATCATATAGGGTTACGTTATAATAATCTGAATGTGAAATATTTAGAGACAAAACAAGGATCTCAATAGTTTGTTTGGAGTTGTGCTTTTGAATAGTTTCTAATCTTAAGTAGTTTGACAAGCAGAATAACATTTATCTTGGCACAATGTTTCATCGAGAAATGCCCCAATGTATATTATGAACGTCATGAAAAAAAGGTGACAGTTTAATGCAGAACAAAACTAATGCTCTTATGAATGCTTTCTGATAGATTTAATGCAGAACAAAACTAATGCTCTTATGAATGCTTTCTGATAGATAGATAGATAGATAGATAGATAGATAGATAGATAGATAGATAGATAGATAGATAGATGGATAGATGGATAGATAGATAAATAGATAGATTGGCTTTGATAGATAGAGTGATTGGCTTTAGTCTTCAATGATTTCAATGAAATATGAGACCCCTTTCTCCTAGATAACATTTAGTTTTTATAAAATACACAGCTAGTTCGTATGACGTTACTGCAGTTATGTCCTGTTAGCTGTCTCTCTATATAAGATAGAAACCCTCCAGAGCAATCACATACATTGTGTATGTTCTTACTGACAGTAGATACTCTCTATGAATATCCATGCCAGAATAAATGTATGCGTGAATAACAATCAGCTTTAATATCTATAATGGCATATGAATTTTTAAAATTTGATTAAAACTGAAGAAGCAGATTTATACAACTCTGTATGCAAACGAAGCAGACCCTGATAAGACCTTCTCTGCAAATACCTTAACACATTCCCTCCTAGTGACGCATTTTGTCGCCTCTGTAAAAGTCACTGTCTGAAACCATTGTCGAGCTAATGCTCTATTTATAACAATGGTTTCAAAACTACGCAATTCTAAAAACTCTACTTTTCTATAGTAAATGCCCCTTTTCGGTTGATTAATTCAGAGAGGTTGGGTCTTAAAATAGTCTAGGGGAGAATGAGTTAAGTGTGTATTTCTGGAGTAAATGGTTAATGCAGAATAAAGGTATTATAGAAAGCCCCCCCCCCCCCCCACCCTCCGGCCCCAGACGCATATCTTGAATAGTTTCTATTGATTTAAGCATTAAGCAGACACCTGTTTTGACATACGTAAATAGATTAACTACTAGAGTGGACTTACTATATATATCTAAAATGTGATTTTCAGAATGTGAAATAAATGCCTATATGTAATAACGCTTTAATGAATATCCTAGCAAAGTAGTTTCGTTGAGAAATTTGCCTACTCCTACCTCGAAACATTGACGAAACGTTGTCTCACTTTCACGCATACCAAAATGAAGTAGATACTTAGCTTATTGTGCTATTTCAAATCGTTACTGGTATCATATTTGCTAAAGACGTGTAATGCGTTTCACATTTAAAACCCGTCTATACCTAGTTAAGTACAAAACATTGTGGGCAGAAATATTGCAAAACAGTTAATATAAATCAGTAATAATGAAATCTGACGTCAGTCAATATTTCTCTGATAAAAGTGTCAGTTATGGAAAATCCACGTAATGGTTCCATTCAACCAATGAACGACCTTCTAACTAGCAATATAAGTTTGCACGTGACTCGTTACTTCAGTTTGGCCAGACCCCTATTCATTTTCCCTATCTGTTTCTTTGATTTAGATAGCGTGATTTAAAAATAATACGCGTTGCTTCTGATCAGAGATATAAAGCCAGTTCCAACGCTTATAATAAACCGCCTCTCATGCGGCCAATAGACAAAAGTCCAATAATTTAAGGTAGATGGTACTTCAGCTCTTATCTAGTTATTCGAGAACTAACTCCAATTGCGAACAGCTTGGATACTGGTGAAGCGCCAGGCAACTTGACGTCTCGCCAGCCGAGCAACTTGACGTCTCACCAGCCGAGCAACTTGACGTCTCACCAGCCGATCAACTTGACTTCTCACCAGCCGAGAGACTTGACGTTTCACCAGGATCCACGTGTAATAGTTTCTCATATGTTTGTTCGAAAGTAGAAAATGCGCACCATGTCTAAAAATGAGCAAACATTATTTTTTTCACAGCGGGATAAGGGTCAAGGCAGTACTGAAGTAATATGTACAGATTTTCTACATTACTTTCGTTCTGTGGTAAGCAACCACATCACTCATCGTAAAAAGGTAAAAAGGTAAGGTAAAGGTGAGGTTTATAGTCTGGAATTATATACAGTGTACATATTCTCCCGACTTCACAATTTACCCCCCGATCACTGGCCATTAACATTCGGCGCCCAAGGCAGCCATGGCACATTGGCTTATTTCCCTCACAGGTACCCATTTATACACCTGGGTGGAGTGGAGCAAACGTGGGATGCATTTTTTGCTCAGAAAAATTCTGATAGTCCGATGGCAGGATTCGAACCGGGGACCCTTCGATCCCAAGTCCAACGTCCTACCACTGGACCACCACTCCCACTTCGTACCCATGTGTTAGTACAGTGAAACCCCTCTAAAACGGACATACCAAAAACAGATATACTATGTGTATGTACAGTGACCCCCACTAAACCGCACATACCAAAAACGGATATACCATGTGTATGTACAGTGACACCCACTAAACCGGACATACCATGTATATGTACAGTGAAGCCCCTCTTTACCGGACATACCCTCTAAACCGGACATACCATATGTATGTACAGAGAAACCCCTCTAAACCGGACATACCATATGTATGTACAGAGAAACCCCCTAAACGGGACATACCATATGTATGTACAGTGAAAACCCTCTAGACCGGACATACCATGTGTATGTACAGTTAAACCCCTCTAAATCGGAATACCATATGTATGTACAGTGAAACCCCTTTAAACCGGACATTCCATGTGCATATACATAGAAACTCCTTTAAACCGGACATGCGATGTGTATATACAGTGAAACCCTTTACACCGCACATATCATGTATATGTACAGTGAAACCCCTTTAAACGGGTCATACCATGTGCATATACATAGATACTCCTTTAAACTGGACATGCGATGTGTATATGCAGTGAAACCCTTTACACCGGACATATCATGTATATGTACAGTGAAACCCCTTTAAACCGGACATACCATGTGCATATTTATAGAAACCCCTTTAAACCGGACATACCATGTGCATATACATAGAAACTCCTTTAAACCGGACATACCATGTGTATATACAGCGAAACCCCTTTAAACCGGACATACCATGAACATATATAGAAACCCCTTTAAACCGGACAAACCATGTGTATATACAGTGAAATCCCTTTAAACCGGCATGTACAGTGAAACCCCCTTAAACCGGAAATTGTAGATATTTTAACAGGCCGCTGCTTAATGCAGGGTGAAAGTCGTTCAGAAAACACCCTAAGGAACATTCTGCATGACTTACATTCTGCATTAAGCTTCCATCTGTCTTAAATACCGAACATTTATAGTAAATCTTTCTTCCGGGTTAGAGGCGTTTTGTTGTATATTTCTTAACACTATCAGCGCCAATGTCAAATCTGCGATGTCTTTACAAACGGGTTAGATCCAGATGAGACATCGAGTTGTCCGGTGTGTCAACAGGATCCAAGCTGTGTGTTACTGTTAAGCAATAAAAACTGAATTGCAACTGACGATAATTTTGCAGAGACGAAAGACGCTAACTATTGGTTTTAATGTAGCTGTATCAATGTCACGTGCTATTCACGGAATCGGATTTAGAGCTTTGCTAAATTCGACCAAGAAGTACGTTATAAAACCAAGATAAACAGCGTGTATTCTAGAGAGTACAAAAACAGTATAGCTTTGAAAGCGATTAAGGATACTAGTGAAGAATGTGTGAAATGTATTGAGACTAATTCATTGATTAGAACTGGATGTAGTAGGGATATAAACTAACAGACTTGGCTCATGCTTGATGAAGTATGGAAACGATAACCTGAACGATCCAGGTGTTTTAATTAAATAGGACATGAAGTTAAAATCAGAGAAACGAAATAAAAAATAAAAGAAGGGAATTTACTTGGAATTGGTCTCGGATCGCCGAAGTGGAACCCCACCCCACCGGCACACCTCTAAAACAGAGAACACAATCCCCATCATGCTCTTGTTTAAACATAGAGAGCCAATAAAAACAATATATAACGTTCCCAGCTTGTCAAATTTAACAGACCGGCACACGTGTCTGTATTTGATTCATGCAAACTCGCGCCGAAAAAACGATTCACCCTTCAGACTCTTGGAACAATTCTAGTCAGATCTGTGAGATAAACCTGCTGATATTCAGACAATTTCTTAAATGAATCATATTAATTGTTTCCAGGATCGACTCATTATAGTTTTACACTGTAGGGTTGGGTTCATGATACCATTCGCTAAATGTTTCAGAGCAGAGCAGATGCCGAGTAACGTGACGTCTCATCAGGATCAAAACTGAAAATCGGATTAGTATTTTTTAAATGAAATTGAAGAAAAAACCACTTAAGTTAGATATAAACCACACTGGTACACACACGACTGGGTGTCAAATATTTTACAATTTCTTTCACGCAACAGCGAGAAGTAAATTTTCCGTAACTATACCAGACCCCAGTGTTCTGGTTCTGCGAGCACATATGAAAACCACACGAACTCAACGAATCGCTCTTCTTCTTCCTAACTATTTACATACAGACAATTATTAACCCTTATCCAAATATCTGCGACCTGACTCATACATCTTGGATCTAGATAAGACCTGGTTCACATATCTAGATGAGACCTGACTCACCTTACAAACAGTTTGGATCTAGATTCACATTACAAGCAGTTTGGATCTAGATGAAACCTGACCCACATTACAAACAGTTTGGATCTAGATGAGACCTGACTCACAGATCTAGATGATACCTGATTCACAGATTTAGATGAGACCTGACTCACATTACAAACAGCTTGGATCTATATGAGACCTGACTCACAGATCTAGATGAGACCTGACTCACAATACAAACAGTTTGGATCTAGATGAGACATGGAGTAACACGTCCTCTTATCAGGATCTAAGCTGTATGGCATATGGAAGAAGTTCAGATAAAACATTTTCAAGAATAGCTCCGTTATTTCTCCACTAAACCCTATACGGTCACCACTCACTCTTTAGAATTGTCTCGAAGAGACGATTCTAAATAGTGGTCACATTATAGGGTTTGATGGAGAAATGCCGATTTTAGTATTTGGATACGCCCCGTTATCTGTAGTTCTGAATAATGCTCACTAGTTTCTCAAAATGTTATGCCGTGACACTCGGTCAATACTCTCTAAAAAGCTTCATCGAATAGTAAGGAGCCAAACTGGCAGGGGATCCAACATTGAGAAGACAAATTATGTCTCCACAGCGGGATAAGGGTTAACTCGAACTAACAGACCCATTAGAACGTTGTTCCAGATAACACGTGTTCTAGAAACTTAGTATTCACCCTTAATCTGTTGAATGATTAAAACTGGCTCCTACCCTTCTGAATATTTATTAACTAAAACGTTGTAGTAAAATTTATCACTGACGAAACTTTTCTGAACACAGTTAAGACCCTGGTCAAAGGGATTCCCTTGAGTCCTTTGGTCTGGTTCGTCACTATTTGTAACGTTCATATATACTCTGTTCCCGCACATTCAGGGTTAAATGATGTATGTTTGTCTCACTAGTGAGATTTTATCACTAATCAGTATAAAATGTGTTTTATATACAAATAATTACTATCTGACTAGATGTTGTAAAAATGTCCTCAGTGTTATCAGCCAGTGGGCGATTCGGTTTGTCGCATTTATTTATTGTAATACATTCCCCATACCTTTCCCTGTTCTATATTTATTCCAAATGTAATACCTACTGAATAGTCATGGACTTAATAGTAATGAAAATATGTAAGGTGGAACATTGTAGCCGCTAAAGAACGTAAAGAAACGGGTGTTTATACTTTCATTAACAAATAGAGCAGACCCTGATCAGACGGCTTTTACAGGAGCCTCTGATCTGGGTATACTCTGTTTGCAAATGTTTGAAAACACGTATATATTAAGGAAAGGATTAAACCTTTACCTGATGAATATTCATGTAAGAAATGATAATACCATGAATAGTTATTAACTATATTTTTATAATGGTATATGAAAACGCAACTTTTTGACAATAACAGAAACTTATAATTATATAAGCAAACAGAGTCAACACTGATCAGACAGCCCCTACAGAGTTATCTGATCTGGATCTACCCTGTTTACAAAGGCGTCCCAACTCGCCGCTATCAGGTATGTGTTTAACTTTACAGGTGATTAATCAATTTAATTAATCCACTTGGTTTATTGTACACACTGAACAAATTATTGTTTAGACAAGTTTTCATACATTTCGTTTTCAAGCTACTGTTCCGTTTCTTTTAATTCTATATACAGTCTCCCTTAAACATTCTTTATAAACATATGCATTGGTGAATTTAAGAACAATTCTGTATTACAAATTTTGGAAGGGACCGGATTTATTAACTCAAGTTGTATGGCAGTTCGAGTTAACTCAAGTTGTATGGCAGTTCGAGTTAACTCAAGTTGTATGGCAGTTCGAGTTAACTCAATTTGTATGGCAGTTCGAGTTAACTCAAGTTGTATGGCAGTTCGAGTTAACTCAAGTTGTATGACAGTTCGAGTTAACTCAAGTTGTATGGCAGTTCGAGTTAACTCAAGTTGTATGGCAGTTCGAGTTACAGTTCGAGTTAACTCAAGTTGTATGACAGTTCGAGTTATCGCAAGTTGTATGGCAGTTCGAGTTAACTCAAGTTGTATGGCAGTTCGAGTTAACTCAAGTTATATGGCAGTTCGAATTAACTCAAGTTGTATGGCAGTTCGAGTTAACTTAAGTTGTATGGCAGTTCGATTTAAATCAAGTTGTATGACAGTTCGAGTTATCTCAAGTTGTATGGCAGTTCGAGTTAACTCAAGTTGTATGGCAGTTCGAGTTAACTCAAGTTATTTGGCAGTTCGAATTAACTCAAGTTGTATGGCAGTTCGAGTTAACTCAAGTTGTATGGCAATTCGAGTTAACTCAAGTTGTATGGCAGTTCGAGTTATCCGAGTTCGAGATATCGAGGTTCCATAGTACTTCAAAATGTATAAATTTGAAATCCATGTTGTATTAACTCTTTTCTCTCTGTGAATAAAAAATATGGACCTAGTGCAATTTTGACTACTTCGAATAAATGATCAAACTTTGAAGAAAATACGAATCGAGTGTCAAATAGATTTGATCCTTATTAGACACAGAGTTACTCTCATTTAGATACAAACTGTTTGTATATACGAGTCAGCTCAGAGTAACCCTGTGTCTCATTGAGATACAAACTGTTTGTATAAACGAGTCAGGTCGCGGTTTCGCGTGAAGGGTTAAAATGTAAGAAACAACATAATGCAACATAAACATGAAATAGAATACTCAGATGTTCCATGGGATATGTGTAACCGAAAGCTACACCGGTGCAGATAGGATGTGCAATTACGTAATTGTTTACACACGTGTGTTCATTAACTCTTATCCTGTCGTAAAGACTAATGTGTAATTAATCTCTGATAAAGAACACTTTGTGTTTACTTATTTCCTGGTCCGGAGCAATAAGTATTTACTTATTTCCTACCCTTTCACTATTTTGAACTGACCGTGTGTCACACGATGTGGATTCTGATGAGACGACGGGTTGTTCGGGGTTTCATCTCGATCCGAGCTACAAAAAATGTATTTGCAATTGACATGCTCGACATAATAATGGTTCATATCCTTTAAGCGATTATACGGTAATTAGGATACAACAAAAACGTAGATGCAGAGATTATAATAACGCTGCTAGTGATGTAATCAGTCCAATTCAAGGTTCGTTTACAAGGTCTTCATGATAGATAAACAACGACAGACAGTTGCCTCTAAAATACATTAACCAGCATCCCGGTGAAAAGCCTAACGCCCTGCTGTACGGCCTAAACCATTGATCTACTGTACAGGCCAAACCACTGATCTGCTATACAGCCTAAACCATTGATATGCTGTACAACCTAAACCATTGATCTGCTGTAAAGCCTAATTGATCTGCTTGATCCCCTAAGCTAGCAGTACTGTCTTGTAATTATGTTAACGTCAGACAGATCATAGATGTTAATATATGGAGTGATGTGTTAGGATGTTTTTATTTTAAGCTTTGAAATGTGTAGGTGGTTTCAAGCGCAGTGTGGTTAGGCCTGCAACAACGCTTATGGTGCTTTAACATCCATGATCTGACCGAAACAGAATTATGAAAACAAGTTATTGTCAGCATTTGGAATATCTCACGAGCTCTGTGTGAATACGTTTAATAGTTATGAAGAAACTTTTACATACATATTTATGGAGTAAAGGGTTAAATATTTTATTTTTATTTTCAAGTACAAATGTTCGGAATGTTTTAAGAGAACTAAGTATACTATCAAGAAAGGCATCCTTGATTTGGGAATAGTGTGTATTATATACAGTATAATCAATAGACACATACTAAACAATGCATATCACAGAAATACATTAATCACACAATTAATACCGCCCCGATAGTGTCGAGATGGAGAGCACACTATAATGAAGAATATCGATGCACAGATGGGAGAATAAACAAGAATGCGTCAATGCTAATTTATCTCACCAAACCCTATACATGTATTACAGGACAGATTAGGCTCGGATAGATTCTGTTTTTATCCTGACTGTGACTGAGCTTAACCCTTCACTTGCTGTTCACGTCAATATACCTACCTGTAAATAGTGAAGACCCAGATGAGACAGCTCCTACAGGAGCTGTCTCATCAGGGACTGCACTATTTACAAGTTGATTGTGCAACCAGTGCACTCCACAGCAGTGCTTTCACAGCAAAATACTTGTACACAGTGAAGATATATGTAATATGCAACAGGGCATGGGTAAAGAAGGAGAAATGTATTTTAAAATTCAGCAAGAGAAGGGTTAAATACAGATTTAACATGTACATATGATGCGGCTGTCGATATAAATACAGTAAACACTCCTCTAAACCGGACACTCACTTTAGCATAGAGATGGCTGCTTAATGCAGGGTGAACGAAAGTCACGCAGAAAGCCCCTCTATGAGCTTTCTGTATGATTTTCACCCTGCATTAATCAGCATCTGACTAAAAATATCCAAATTCTTCTCTACTAGAATTCTAGTTTAGAACGCTTTTATTGTAATATTTTCTCATTTTCTGCCTGTTATTCTGTCTGCAGTCGAATCTGCAAGACAATTGTCATTTAAACTAATTTGGAACCTGTGTCTGCATACTACAGCGTGCATTTTGAAATATTTTTATCTTTTTATTTACGGAAAAATAGTCTGGTACTAGGCTAAGAACTGATATATATTATCATAAGATTTTTTATTTGATTTTCTAGTATACACAACAGGGTCAACATAATTCCCACATCCAGAGAAGCGTAGAAGACAGCAAGCCTATAGACTATAGGTAAAATGTACCTTATTGACTAACGTATAAGTAAAGCTTTTCAAAACTTTACTAATTCATTAAAGCAGTAAGCACTGTAAATAGTGAAGACCCAGATGAGACAGCTCCTGCAGGAGCTGTCTCATCAGGGTCTGCACTATTTACAAGTTGATTGTGCAAACAGTGCACTCCACAGCAGTGATTGCACAGCGAAATACGTATACACAGTGAAGATATATGTAATTATACAAAAGGGCATGGGTAAAGAAGAAGAAATGTTTTTTAAAATTCAGCAACAGAAGGGTTAATACAGTAGAGTCTCTCTAATGCGACCACAGTGTATTAACGTTAGGGTCTGTAAAAGCAGGTCGTTGCTTAATGCAGGGCAAACTTATACAGAAACCTCCTATACCACCGGTTTTAAAAAATATCCAGAATTGAACTTCTTTTGAGTAGTGGTATTAGCGAGATTTTATTGTAGTATCTATGTTGGGAGCATTCATTGTTCTGCTATTTTTACGTTTGGTACTTCTTATAGAGCAAAAAGCTCATTTATGAATTACTTCGATAGTCTTACAAAAAGGCTCTATTTCACCTTAAATTTCACTGAAAGTACATTTTTGTTCGAAACATATTATTTTCATCAGGGACAGTGTACAATTTCATTAATTAATTTTCGATGTATAATTTACTTCTAATACAACCGCTCAAAAGAAGTATACTTATGGATTTTTAAGACATTGTGGCATTTTTCAGGACAACGATTGTGCAGAAAACTCCTGTAGGAGTTCTGCATTTCTTTTTTCCCTGCATTAAGTAACCACCTTCTTTTACAGACTTCTTTGTTAAAACATTATGTGGTCGCATTAGCGAGGCTTTGCTGTACGTATAATTGTTTTCAGATAATTCACCTATAAAATGTGCCCTTCAAACCGTTAACATGAACCTTAACACTGTACAAACGAGCGTGTCTTAATCGAGCTTTAACCCATTACCTCATATGCTATTTTCAGATCCAACCACTTTGAATAAATCTACCAAAAAGGAGCATGAACTAGAGAAAAGGAAAACTTTAGAATTTTGAAGTTCGAAACCATTGTGATAAAATATAGCATTTGCTCCTATAGGAGCAAATGCTTTATTTATCTCAATGGTTTCGCATTGTGACTTTTACTGAGTCGTCAAAAGTCGTCAATATGGGGGAATGGTTAAAGAAGGTCTAAATCTTGAACTTTAAGACAGGTGGTAGCTTAATGCAGATCGAAAGTAATACGGAAAACCCGTATTGAAGCTTTCTCTATTATGTTTACCCTGCATTAAGCAACCACCTACTTTTAAGATTCCTATGTTCGATATATGATTGGCTGTCTAAGATAGGTTCTACTCTTCACTAAAGCCCAAGTCACTGCATCACAGACTAGATGTATGATCGGGGTCAACTATTGACCTTCAGAACAATCAGTGATGTTCGCCCTTCTCAAAACATGGACTGTGTCGTATGTAAAAAACATAAGCCCAATCATATTTTTACCGAATACACTGAAAGTCATGTCGAGAAAGGAAATGCAAATTACTCGGTGTCTTATCAGAATTAAACTGCGTTCGAAAGGTAATCATCATTTTACCCACAGTATGTTAAATGTTAATAACGATTAAGACATTGATAACGAATCTCTAATTTAACTGGGTTGTTTACATTTAATGCTGAAAGCTACGGGAGGGAGATATTCACGTAGTGTAATTCATCGAGAATGTAATCAATGTTCTACATAAACGGAAGCAACATTGTGACAGAGACATATATTTACAACTGAATTTTAGTATACAGCAGAACTTGAATCAAACGGCAATCAAAAAGGGGTCTCATTATGCGTATGTAGGCAGGTGGTAGCTTAATGCAGGCAAAAAGTAACTCAGAGAGCTTTCTGAATTACATTTTCCCTGCATTATATAATCACCTGCTTTTAATACTCCTTTGATCAATAAATGAATGGCCGCTTAAGATAGGTTCTGTTGTGTAAGAAATTATATCGGCAAGTGACTGCTTGACACGGGGTGAATGCCATACAAAGGGCTCATGAATGCGCATTCTGTATGACCTTCACCTAGCATTAACTCTTCGCTTGCTATTCACGTCAATATACCTACCTACAAATAGTGAAGACCCAGATGAAACAGCTCCTGCAGGAGGTGTCTCATCAGAGTCTGCACTATTTATAATTTGATTGTGCAATCAGTGCACCCCACAGCAGTGATTGCACAGCGAAATACTTGTAGACAGTGAAGATATATGTAATTATACAACAGGGCATGGGTAAAGAAGGGGAAATGTATTTTAAAATTCAGCAAGCGAAGGGTTAAGCTGCTTCAGAGATCCACATTACTACTAATTTAGCTCATTAGTGCCTTGTGTCCCTAAACAGGACATAGGCAAATAGTGAGGATCCTGATCAGAGAACTCCTGATGGTCTGCACTGTTTGTTTGTTGAGCCCATCAATGACTTATTCCAGCAAATATCTGTTTGCTGTGCCCCTGCAACATGAAAAATGGATGGTCTAGAGAGTAAGACCTGGACTTGTTTCCTTTATAATACGGGGAAAAATATGCTAAAGTTCAATAATATGGGGATACATATGCTAAAGCTCAATAATATGGGAGGAAAATACACGTATACTAAAGTTCAGAGAGGTTTGGCTGTATAACGTTTTACATTGGAAAGTAACCGATTTTCATTCTGGCCAAACTGTTGAACTCATCAAAAAGAGTACTAGAAATAAAATGTGTTAGAGTAAACTAATATGTATTGAAGCCTGGTATTTTTTAATGCACTATACTATCAGAACACTGCTAGAAAGACATATTTAATGAAATAGACTATGAAGGAAAAGAGAACAGAAATCCGGCGGGAGATGCCACACGAAGTTCAAGATAAAGTGGAGAACATGAAAATAAACACACCTCTGTCTCATGTTTTGCTTATGATTTCTGGTAGCAGTTTGTCTAGAATAAATAAACTGTCATGTGTTCAAGATTTTTGTGAGCTTAATGGCCGCGAAGCGAGGAACTTAAACACCCACCATTATATCAATAATTATATCAAGCATAGCTTTTAATTCCTTAGTCCATAAATACGCCTTTCATCGCCTTTGCAAACAGAGTAGAACCAGATTAGGCGACTCCAGTAGGAACAGTCTAATTAGGGTCTGCTCTGTTTGCTTATTATATAATATAGATATAATTTTACAACATCTGCCATGTATTCAAACTGTTTACATACGTAATCACACAGGTAACCAAATAGATGTCATCGTAAAAACAAATTATCACACTAGTCAACCAGCACAATATACAAAGTTTCACCATTCATCACAGTAATTATACATTATAAATCTTGAAACTTTTGACTGGTGTATCATATCTGGTGTATGTACAAACCTTGGTATGGGGTCTTCTGTATTCATATTGCTTTTTAAACACCCTTTGAGTAATAGATGTCGAGAGGTAACAAACGCCAGCCACCTAATCCGATTGGCGCGATGGCAATGTTCAACACGTATTACCTTACTGTAGCGTATAGTTACACTGCCTGCAAGTATCGCAATGGGTATACAATGAAACCCCTCTAAACCGGACGCTAAATTCAGCATAAATATCGGTTTTGGAGACAGGTGTCAGCTTAATGCAGGGTGATAGTCATGCAGAAAGCTCCTCTAGGAGCTTTCTGCATGACTGTCACCCTGCATTAAGCAGCCACCTGCCTAAAGGTATCCAAAATCTTCTCTACTAGAATTCCGGTTTAGAGGGGTTTTACTGTACTACCATGCACATTAATCGGTGTAAGAAACAGAGAAAAGCAATTTCTATTGAATTATTGACTTGCTATTTGGTCAAGATAAGTATTTTGGAGCATAATTATATGGTACTGTTTGGTCAGTAAACACTTTGAAATACCTCTAGGAATTGGTTGAAAGTATTACATCTAAATTGGGTTTAGACTTAGGTTTATTAATATTGCGTTTATTGAGTTTAACGTGTTCTACAGAGCTTACATTTGAATGAAGCAGTGATTGAGAATTAGAAAAATAATTAGCATCTTTCTTTGATAATCTTGTTTTTCTAAAGTGTACATAAATATGGCGAACCGTCTAGTGTCTTGGTGTTTGTTTCTAACCCAAGTTTGAACTTAGTACGCAGATGGCC
This sequence comes from Azorinus chamasolen, assembly GCA_963576725.1. NCBI lineage: Eukaryota > Metazoa > Mollusca > Bivalvia > Cardiida > Solecurtidae > Azorinus > Azorinus chamasolen. Next base: position 111,147,983 of record OY755236.1, read on the forward strand.
TCTAGTCTAAACATATACATACTTCTCATACAGCACTCAGACTTCTCGTATAGTGATCTATTAGCTGTTAATACAAACAGCCTGATATTTTAGCCCCTAATCTTCTGAGTATTTAAATTATCGAAATGTATGACTAAAGAAAATGCTTTTAATGAAAAACGGAGCAGAACCTGATCAAAGGGCTCCCTGCTAAAATGACTCCCTTAGATATCATTATGTGCTTGCACTGTTTGCATTAGTCTTATACACTCTACTCCTGTACATAAAGGGTTAATCAGAAATGTTGAAGAGCATCATCATCAGCATCATCATCATCATCATCTTGCTAGAGTATACTCGTGATACTAGTTTACAGCATTCGCTACTGAAAGTGTGTGTGAGGAATAAGATCGTCAACCACTTACTGACAGGAAGCAATTTTAACGCACTAATGGGCATAAAGCTAGGTCCCCACTGACGATCAGATCCACACGATCAAGCCCGATCAAATGATCGGGATTTGGTTTGGCTCGCTCGGCAGGAGTGATTGAGGAGGTCTCCCATTTTTTGGATATGACAAAAAATCGGGTGGGTATGCCAATGCCGATCAGATCAACTCGATCATCCTGATCACCCATATACCCCGACCAAGCTTGACCGAAGGCATGTACACGAGTTCTTCACGAACTCTACCCGATCATACACGACCCCTCGCGATCATTCACGACTCCTACACGACGTCAACTCAACAACCATTCCGATCTCTGCTCGATCATCTCTACCCAGAAACGATCCCTACACGATCTCTATCCGACCAACTGGACCTCTGCTCGATCTCATGGTCGTACTTGGGTATATCGGGTTTTACTCGAGTAGAGGTCGAGGCGATCAGGTACAGATCGGGTAAATGACTTCATCCTGACCGCACTAGATCTCTACACGATTGTCTCTCGATCAACTCGACCCTCTACTCGATCAATACCCGACCGCTTCCCGATCGCTTCTTGAGCGCGTGGCTACTCGATCTCTACCCGAATGTTTTGGACATGTCCAAAAAATCGGATAGGGGGTCCGAGCGATGCCGACAGAGATATACCTCCCCGATCACTACCGATCACTCCTGCCGAGGGAGCCAGATCAGTCCCCGATCATTTGATCGGGCTTGATCGAATTGATCTGATCGGCAGTGGGAACCTAGCTTAGAATTGATAACATATGTTTCCTGATGAAGGTCATTGGTTGTAGACAATCAGTGTAAACCAAAATAAGAGTTCTCCTGGAGTAACTCTCTGATCAGGGTCTGAACTGTGGGCTGAACCCAGTTATGTCAATGAATTATGTATGAGACTAGAGACTAGTAGGATTGTTGTTCTCCCTTAACATGAAACAATGGATGGGTTAGTTGCAAAATAAGATCTGGACGGGGTTTCCTAACATAATGGAGGTGTTAAAGCTGACTAGAAATAACAAATGTCAGCAATTACACAATACAGCATATTAACAACAATTGTAGAGAAACTTGATCTAACAGTTCTAGATATTATATCGGTCACTATTCCTGGTATGGACGAGTTACTGGGTCATTGACGTCAATAGTTGATTAGCTTCACTCACTGTTACATAATGTTGATTAGCTTCACTCACTGTAACATAATGTAACACACACTGTCCAACATTTAATTTCATACTCTCATACTCAGAAGCTACAATAGTCCAGTTTGTCTTGATTAACATATTCTTCAAATCCTGAGTCTGAGCTCATATCCAAGCATCTGACTGCTCTGAATTTGAGCTTGATTTGAGCTTGATACATATCGTACCAAACTGATGCTTGAGAATGAACTCACATTCAAACTCAGAAGTTCTAATACCCTAAGTGCGTTTTCATTTTTCGAAAAAGCTTACTATTAAACTATAGATATATCCAGGATGACATAAAAAGGGAATACGATCTCATATTTCCATTGCGGTACTTGATAGCGAGACGTAGAACCAGTTTCTATCATAATGACTATTGTAATGTATTAAAATGAAAGACTGAACTGGGCTACATTTTAACATGGAGATGATGAACACATTAAACAATTTGGCACAACTATTGAACACATTAAAATAATGACCATGTATGTATAACAGTTAAGCGATTTGGCAAATTATATAGTTTAAAATACAAAGTGTCATTTCACCTTCGAAAAACTAATATATAAGAGCCCTTTTAAATTTAGCAACGCTGGTCAGTTTCCTAGTATGAGAAGGCAGTGCGTTCCACAGCTTAACCACCCCTTTTTTCCCCTTGAATTAGAGTAATAAACCTTTGACTCTATACATACACTCTTTGAGAGTTTATGTATAAAACATTACATTTGAGAAAAAGATAACCAATTCTTACTTAACTTAAAGTTCATTTCAAGTACATACGAGTATACATTAGATTGGTCTTACGCTGCAGACTTGACTGTCAGCCTTGATAACGAACACTACGGACTATGACGGGTTGGTCGGGTGTCAGTTTATGATATGTGTGGCATCTTGCCATGTGTTCATACGACAGGCTGTCACAGTGTGACGGCACCATATCTATCTTAAGTAGATGCTAGATGCATATGATAACCGTATGACTGCATTTGTGTTTAATTGTAGGTATTATTGCATGCTAACGCATATGAATCCGCTTATATTTCCTTAATAAACAGTAACGTAATTAATACAAAAAGTACAAAAATGAGTCATGCAGGAAACACCACATACAGAACAAACACTCGCCCAAAAAGTTTGCCTCCTTTAAAATGGAGGCCAATGAAGGGCAAAAGTAATTATAAGAAAATGTTAAATGCACGAGCTAATTAGCCGATGACGAATACACAGGTTACTTGTTTCATGTAATAGATAACGACACCAATTGAATCACATATATGTTATTACCTTGTCGTAAAGGGGCTTATAGCATCAAATTCCCTGTACATATCGTCAAATATCTATTACAAAATATATTGTCAAATTAATATTAGTTACTTAAAGGTATTCATTCTCAAGGTAGATCGAATATAACCACTTATAAAATCATCGTTGTAAATAGTGCAGACCCATATTAGGCAGTTCCTGTGGTCACATATAGGGCTACACTATTCGCGGATACAGATATGTACGCTACTAAATGGTGTTCAACGGTTGGAGTATGACTATAGACAAATGAGATTCGTTAATTAAAGGGTGTCATTGTATATCACTCACTTTAGGACCCTTGCTTCACATTACCTATTTATGTTCTGTTGCACTTAGGCAATCTATAGATAAACACTATTATAATGTAAGAACCACATGCATATTAATATAATAATGTTATTTCCACATATATACGTATTTTTCTGTAATATAATGTGAAAATGAAAACCAGTTACATGTACTTGGAAACACTATTTTGTTATTCATTTCTATTTACATTGATTATCAAGCGAATCAACCGAACGGATTTACTATGTAACAACGTAGATATCTAAATATGATCTTTGCGTGTATCTTTTCCTGGAAACTAAACCGTTTTCAATGTTTTTTAAATTATCTTCTAGAATGCATTTAGATTTCAACAACTAGTTTAGCGGGAAAACAAAACCTAGTTCGAGCGGTAATAACCATACATATATTCATTTGAATTTCCAACATAAATATGCCTTTAACCCTTTATACACTTTTCTATGCCTTTGCAAACTGAGTAGACACGAATCAGACTGCTCCTGTAGGAGCTGTCTGACCCTGGTTTGCCGTGTTTGCTTATCATATAATGCAAATATGATTCTTCAGTTTATGCCGTTGCCAAACATTCCTGTGTCCATGTACTATTTTAACAATTAATCTAATTAATATCAGACACTGTAGGATTACATTATATTTGTGCATATTGATAAAACAGAGCATACCATGATCAGACAGCTGTCAGGAGTCTACTTGGTGTAAATATGTATCTCTGTATTTATATCAGATAAACAGTTGATGCATGTAATCAATATTATTACAACTACTAATATGAAACTTTATTTGATGGTGTCTATAATATCTGATATTTTGCTGACCCAACCTTGAACTTTATTGTGGATATGGTTACATGTTCTCAATAGTCTTCAACGGATAAGAACTCTTAACAGACAAACTCCTGATATACGATAGTTCTGTATCCATATCTCTTATCCTTTGAACAGTATCTGCTGAAGAACATCACTCAATCTCTGTCTGTCATGTAAGGAATATATTTAGCCTTTAAGACGCAAAGGGCGAATACATGCTAACCTTTGAAAATAGTTAAGGTCAAGATGAAAAGCCTAGTAACTCCACTTCTCATAAAGAAACTACATAGGCCCCCTATATATGCTTTTGACACTTTGCTCTTGTTTTGAAAGGAAGTGTGAATCTACCGTTACAACTAAGGTAGGTGAAACGTTTTCCTGGCGACATGCGCCCGAGTGGCTAAAGTTGTATGTGATCTGATAAAGTAGGAAAAGGTTACTGGACTCTAACTAGAGTGTCATCAGCTATATAAATAAAAACGCTGAAATCGTTGATAAGCGGAAAAGTAGCTCGCCGCTGACACAAACTCCTCACAGTGATTTCCCTTATCACTTCGTGCGGTCATCACTGCCAACACAAGTTTTTTAGCTATTTTTTTTTTTTTGGGGGGGGGGGGGGGGAGGGGGGTTGTTTTTTTTAATGTTGATTGAAACAGTTTTCGATTTTGTTTCATATTTCAGCACCGGCAACTGCAACGCATTTAATGCTCCAATTTGCCACACAATTGCGCTGAAAAAGAAGTATGCTATGTAAACGCAAAAGTTACCAACCCTTACAGTAGAACCTGTCTTAAATTAATTTATTGAACATGAGTTTTAAAAAACATGTGGTTGCTTAATTCAGGGCAAATGTAATGCAGAAAGCTCCTATATGAGATTTCTGCATTACTGTTGACCTGCATTAAGCTACCACCTGCCTTATAGGTTCATAGTTACACCTCCTTTTGAGAGTTGCTTAAGACTAGTTCTACTGTACTTATATTTATCTGGAAATATCTGTAACCGAGAGAAAGATTTTAAAAACAGTATCGCTTTACATGAAAACTGTTTCAGAGTTACACAAACAATACACGTCTGTAAATACAACAGAGAAATACTGAAAACTTGGTCAGCCTTGTGCCGTATTTCACATCACAGTTGTAAATAATCACCCTCTAGAAACACGACAACTCTACTGATGACAGTATTTGCAACCAAGAAATAATAAGATGACACTTAAAGGCGACATTTAAAGGACTAAAACTTGTATCAATATGACAAAATACACACTTCTTTTTGGATGAAACATCTGTAAATTCAAGCGCGTGTGAAACGTTCTAAAAACGTTTTGATCAAGTCATTCACGTGACCACTTAAATGCTATACTTTTTTTCATTTTCTCTTCCCGTTTTGAAATATGGTTTTCAAATATTTTAGTTTTCATTTTCCTTCCCAAAATATACAGGAATGCTTCGGACCACTGTCATTATGATACGAGTGAGATTTCAAGGGGCTCTATTTTGTTTTACCGCTTAACTCCTCATCAGCATTTGACCTAGAACCTAGGCACATCGCAGTGCAGGGACAGATCGGCAGTTCTGGTTCAAATAATAATTAAGTGGTATTTGTCGTATTGAAAATATGCGATTAGACATATTGATCCGCCTAAGGTGCATTAATACACAAAGATGCCACATCGGACGTGGCATTGGTACGATTGCTGAATACGAGTTGTGGTACTTAAGACTGGATTCCGCCAGTTTTAATTTCTTTTTGCAAATTTGTCCGTCTTTGGAAATATCACTTTTCTTTAATCAGTACCTATATATAACCTTAATCACTTGAATAACTAAAGCTATCACCTCGCTGTCTGAATTGTACGTAAACAAAACCTTGTATAAAACATTATCACTAGGGACAATTATATGTATACCCTGGTTAAAGGGATATATCATCAATCCTTTCATCTGGGTCTACACTGTTTGCACATGTCGTATTTTCTCCTGCACATCAACCCTTTACTCCATGAATATTCATGTGAGGAAATAGTTACATAATGGACATTTATTAGATTATTTTTATAATGATGCATCATCACATGAATCTTTCGCCATGGCAGAAACAATAGAACTATGTTTTCAATTATTTCACAGACAAACAGAGCAGATATTGGTCAGATTGTTCATACAGGAGCCATCCTATCTGGATATATTCAGTTTGCAAAGTCATAGAGATGCGTATTTATGAAGTAAAGGGTTGGTAGTTATGGTTATATTATGTATTGTTATGATTATGAATGGTCGTTGCAGTACAAATGCACTTACGAAACGAACCCCACAACAATGTGTCTATCCAGGGTCTGGTTTGTTTGCAACGCGCCAGCATGTTTTGGTATTATCAAATAAAATATGATACAACGTGTTTAAATTCTTGTATAGTATTCATACAGATGAAGATATAATAATTATGTTTAGATATGGACATATCCAGTAGACTTAAAGTGTCTGTATAATAAACGCATGTTGTTTTTAAAAAAAATAAAATAAAACATGGTCTTAGCTTTGTTCAGTTATTCGTTTGAAGATTGTCAAGTTCAACACATATCGAAACATGACAATGTGATACAAAATAAATTGTTTTGGTCGATAAGTACATTTTTGTACAAGAAAATAGCATCGGTCTATTTCTAACTTTTATGAAACTAAAACACAACCCGAATAAATACTGTTGCATCAGCAAATAACATCGTGATATTCGACATCAAATAATATTATTCTCATTCTGTTTGGCTATATTCTTTGAGTTTTCTTGCGATATGCTTCTCTGAAGTATATAAATTAGTTAGCATTATGTAGCATTAAGATATTTTTAAAACGCGTTGCAAGGAGTGTGTTTCATGTGTGTGTTTGTATTGGTGGCTTTACGTCGCTTTGATAGTTTTAGTCATATCGCGACGTCCAGCTAATTATCAGATGGAGGAAGATACCACATGTTTTGTTTCAGTGCACGGAACATACTACACTATTTCATGCACACCTGGCTAGAGCCATCTACCTACCGCAAGCCAGCCGGAAGGCTTCTTCCAATGAAACATCCACAGATAATGTCAGGAAATACGCAATATCATATAATACAGATATCAATAACAGAACTGGCACTTGACCCCATGTTATTAGATTTTGCTTCAATCACTGTCTCTGTAGACGGAAATTTCTGATTTCCTGGCGGTTGTGTTGATAAGCTTGGGTTTCAATAAATTTAACGCAATGTATAGGAATCACAGATAAGTGGTGGTTTTATAGATATGAGCTCGCCGCCGTAAAGGGTCAGTATGCAACCAATATAAACTAGAGTCAACAACATGTTATATTGTGTCCGACGGCGTTGACCCAAGTCAGCACCGCGTCTGTGACTCATCACTGTCCCTGGCCTTTGCACGTGTCGTATTCTAAACCATTACCAGAATTACGTTTTTGTTACACATTAACACTCCGAGAGTTGAACAGATTGGAAGCTGGTGCGACGCCGATTTACTCGACTATTAAGCTGGGTCCATGCTTATAAAACTTTTTAGTTGAGTCCTTGTTTGTTAAGCAATGTTTAAAATAATAGTGCATTATTTGTATCTGCAATATTATATTTGAAATATTGAACATAACCAACATTTTAAAATATCCCTTTAATATTTATTTGTTTTTGAGACAAACTATTTTAAAACATTGACCATCTAGCAATAACTCCATTCTATTTGTTTGCCTGTTATTGCTGTTTTTTCTGATAACATATATTATGCATTTTCCCTCAAGTCTGTACAACAGAGGAATAGAATATGTTTAACCTAACTGGTCTCTACAGCATATTAAAGTATTGATAGTTCTGGAGAAAACACATTAAAACAGTAAATGCGTATTTTCTTTTAAAAGGTTTACTAGTGCGTTTATTCGTGTTCAATATTCCCATCTCCTGTATGTGTGTATGTGTGCGTGCGTGCGTGTGTGCGTGCGTGTGTGTGTGTATAAATTGCTTTCTATCGCTGCTTTGGTGATGGTGGCGTTTTGTGTGTGACTTTTCCTGCTTGACTTTACTACTTTTTAATTTATATTGTCATATTGTAAATCTTAGTATTACCTTGGCTGGTAAACAAACATTGTGATTTTATCAAGTTACTGATTTTAAGTACAGCGGAACCCATGTAAAGCGAGCGGACAGTAATGCATAAGTCCCCTATATGAGCTTTCTGATTATCTATCCCCATGCATTAAACAACCATCTAATTGTAAGACCCAGAATTATGCCTCTTTGAAGCGGTCGCATAGGGTTTACTGTAAAAAGCTCTATTCTACACTATCCATTATTCAGATCAAACTGTGATGTCAGAATGCCACTTATCATTTCCTAGAAGCAATCCGAATAATTGCAGCCTTAAACATCTTGAAGATTACAAGGACATTTTACAGTTTGGTTTGCTATGATTAGAAATTGCCATTTAAGGAAATAGTTCCCAAGATGCTTTCATTGGATCAAGATAAGTACATGATTTGCATATTATAGTGAGACGAAAGACGATTACTGTATCAATATAGACGAGAAATACTGGAAGAAATAAAAAGACGAATGTTACAATAAGATACGTTTCGTTAAATAAACAGGGGAAAACTCAATACGCTTTTAGCGTTCGTTCTAATCCTATGTGTGATACCCTGTGGTTATCATGTATAATGTATACTTTTTTTTAAATAAAATATGTTGCAACTAAATAAGCAAACATCCACTTCTACAGATGACTTGTCCGATCTCTAGGTGGACCATACACCTTTACCATTGCAGCAGCATCGTTTACCGTTCGGTATATGATAGCAGTGTACGGATCAGCTGATCTAATGTCAGCCATTTATGACCGTATGTGCGGTATATACATATAACAGTGCTGTGCGCGTGATGTATTGTAGAACCATTGGACCTAAACATGGTTCGTTCATCCGAATCCCCAAATGGGCGTTTAACAGGAGATGAATCATGATCGCGTTATTTCTTTTACTCTCTCCCCGATTCCATTTATGAGGCGTTTGCGAAGAGTGTAGTCCACTATTAGAGCTACAGTGAAATGTTTAAGCAACAGTGTAATTTCGATATCAATAGTTAATAACAGAAACTTTTTTCTGTTTTCGATGTTTCTTGAACATGAGAAATGGATTGGTTCCAAACTTAATTGTTTGGCCAATGTATGTCATGAAGTCAGCTAAGATGCCCCTACAACCGACTAGGTTAGGCTACAAGTGACTAGGTTAGGCTACAAGTGACTAGGATACGCTACAAGTGACTAGGTTAGGCTACAAGTGACTAGGTTAGGCTACAACCGACTAGGTTAGGCTACAAGTGACTAGGTTAGGCTACAAGTGACTAGGTTAGGCTACAATTGACTAGGTTGTCTAAGAGGAGTGTAAAGCAGTGTAGACAATGGCCAGACGAGATGTCAAGTACGTACTAAGATGAGTGTAAAGCAGTGTAGACAATGGACAGACGAGATGTTAACTCTTTCACTGCCACATTGTGTCGTCTGCTTTAACCTTTAAAGGGCCAGCATTGGCGTATGCCTCAAATTTTAGAGATGGTGCTTGTTTCATTTTTTTAAAAAAGAGTGTCAACAATTTGGATCCTGATGAGACACCGAATGACCTAGCGTCTAATCGGGATCCAGATTGTTTGCATAGCCATGGCACTGAATGGATTAATATTACTCTTTAAATTGTACTATTCATGTTTACATTACACATACAAAATGTGTATATTCCTATTTTGTTTTAACAAAATATAATTACAGATTGAAATAGTTTGGATTCTAATGAGAAATTACGAGAGATTCGTATTCCAAATAATGACGAATCAAATATAAAACCTCGCAAATTCGAACTTTCACTAAAGAAGGATTGGTAACGTTTTAGACAGGTTGCTGTTTTTGCAGGGTGAACGTTATGCATTAGGCTCACACCGGAGCTTTGCGCATGCCTTTCACCCTGCTTAAACTTCCATCGCCTTCTAAAACACCGATAATACACCCAAAATACACCAATACTACTACGTGTTTGAGTGTTCCGATTACCATGTGGTACTGTTATTTCACTGATTTGCAATTCCGTGACAGCCCTTGCAAACAGTGGGGGTCAAGAGAAGACACCGAGTGACTCGACGTCTCATCAGGATCCAAACTGTTTGACACTGATTGAAATAAAGAAACTGAAACAAATACCACTTTGAAAACCTTAACCCTTTCCTCCATAAATACGCCTTTCTACGCCTCTGTAAAAGTCACTTGTTGTAACCATTGTGATAAATGGAGCATTTGCTCCTATAAGAGCAAATGCTCTATTTATCATAATGGTTTCGAATTGCAAAATTCTAAAAAAAATCCGTGTCTCTAGTTAGTGCTCATTTTCGGCAGATTTATTGAAAGAGGTTTGGTCTAAAAAGCCTGTGAGGGAATGGATTAAGCAAACGCTAATTTTAGCAGACGAACAATTTATTTGGCGGCGAAAGTGTAGACTTCCATATCTGTCCATCTAGGGTAATGTATTGAACAGCTCGGATGTGGACACCAATACAGAAAACTCCTCTGAAATCACTAATATATAAAGGTATATTCTGGTTATATTATCACAAGTTTTGTGACTTGACGAAGGATCAACCATTTTCAGAATATATGTACTTTTGTGGCGGCCGTAAAAAGTCACCCCGTACTTCATTCTCAGTGTTGTTATATTTTCTGGTCCTTCGGGATCATTAGTTTTCATGTTATTAGTTTTGAAAATTGAATACTGCTTAAGCCGGTGCTAGGGGGGCGTGAGTAGTGTTGCACTTTTAATTACTACTCATGAACAGACTCAATAAAACCGAGTCTGCAATTTTCTCTTTTTGCATTTCTACTTTTGCTTTCGAAGGATCAACCATTTTCAGAATATATGGCAATGGCGTATGGTTTGGATTTATTTTGCAAACCTATAATACTGATTCATGTTCACAACGCCTTATAATTATGCTAGTTTTATTTTTTATCAATCTATTCTATAATTGGTAATATAATTTAACACTTCAAAGAACGTCATGTCCTTGGGAAATTTAAATTTAGTATTACATGTTTAGATGACGAAACGATATTCATTTTACAACAAATAAATTGTGATGTATACATATTTTGAATTATGCAACTATTTGTTAAATAATTCTTATATCTGCATACTTGATGCTAGTTTTCTTGCTATCTATTTCTTGTTTATTCCTTTTTCACGACGAGAATCCATTTTCTTTCTTCAGGTTCGTTTTAATTCCTTTCATTGTACTTTGTAATTTCATTGTATGTTAACTTGTGTGTATTGTATGCGATGTTTCCTGCATGACTCACACATTTACGAAATAACATTTGAGAAATAACATATCGAGCAATTTAAACTAAACTAAAATGAACAAAATATAGCAGACCCTGTGTAGAGCACAGTTCTGAATTGTTATCCATGCCAGGTTAAAATAGTTTGAAGTTAATGTATTTGAGTTTCATGAATGTAATTATATTTATTAAAGTAAACTAATCAACTCCACATCTGGTTATTATTAAATATCACTTCGTCTAATCCTCTTATAATCTCCAGCCGAATTAGCATGCCGACTGTGCATTTACTGCACTTAGGAATGCCAGGTATTGGCAAGGTTTAGTCTAGTGAAGTATATCATTAATTATATATTGTCTTGTTTTGAACTCCTCTTTAAACCATACACTGCGAGACACGAGTCACTAATGTCCTTTGCAATCAGTGGAGATCCAGATGAGAGGGCTCCAAGAGGTTACACTTTTAAAAAATATTCCTAAATATTCACCATAAGCTTGACCTGTATGCATTTTGGAATAGTCCATTTGAAAATCCAGCATTGTAAGGGTTATTTCTAACGTTGTAAGATAAAGACGCCTTGCATAGAATGATTTTATCTGAAAATAATATATTTCAAGATTCGCAAACAATGAAGACGAAAAAAGGTTTGTAAAACTAACGGTAGGTAGATTCTAAATCCTTCGATATTAAACCTGATATAAGCCGTTAGATCTGACATTTCGTTTTTATTTATAGATGACCCGTAGATTGGGATAATACGACTATTGTATTAGGTGATCTCAGCATTTTACCTAATATTTCAGCTTATACTATTTAATTCAATCACTACAATGTGTAGGCAATCGGACTTCGAGTCTAACTAACTGCACGAGCTTCAAGAGAAATTCACTCGTCACTTTAAGCAAAACCCTTTTGTATAGAATGGAATAGTTTGGGAAACAACCAAATCTATAAATAAAACGACAGGTCACTCCTACTTGCTAATAAGTGCCAGTATGATGTGATCAAAATAAGAAAATACGGGAATCATTAAAACACACGAAATGATACATAACTTGTATACACCACATGGTTTGTTCAGAAGTGAATCCAGTAAAATCTATATTAACGGGATAATTGTTAGACAAAATCAAGAGGAATCCCGAAACAAAATGCCATTTAAACAGACGGGAGAAAGGAATCCAGGACGAGAACAATCGTTACATGTAATGACCATCAAAACAAGATTATATTTGATTTACAAAATGATTGAATAAGGGTAATTAAAGAGGCGAAATACCTGTAGGTAATTACACACGAATTTTGTGTGATTCTTGGATGCATGTGCAAACATATTTTAATTCGTAAAAGAAAAACACTTACATTGAATCGGTAAGTAAAATAAAACATTTACTATGGTGGTTTAGGCATTCAGGTAATAATGTATTTAACATTTACAAAATGTATATTGAAGATGTGCCCAAAGTCATTCTGGACTTTTTTACATACATGTTTTGAAAGAAGAGGCAAATTGGAATATGTATTGTATACATACAGTGCTCCCTCTCTACAACGACACCCTTTGGGATACGAAGATTGTATGTGCTGTTCAGAGGGAGTTGTTATAGGGAGGGAAAACAACATAATTAGCGTGTTTGCAGATCCCCAGATAAGGTGTATGTATAGAACTAAAACTGTTATGCCTCAATCAACCCTATGTTGTGACCATTCTTTAGAATCGTCACAAAGTGACGATTCTAAAGAGTGGTCACAACATAGGGTTTGATGGAGGCATAAAGAAAATACGATGGTAAAAAGTTGTTTCTGGGGCCTTCTTGTTTCGGAAACATTGACATGCGTTGTTGTAAGGACGGAATCGTTATTGAGAGGGCCGTTGTAGGGAGGGAGCACTGTAGTAGCCAGTTTCAGATGGTGTATTGTTTTGCTAACGCGGAAACGACTAACCTCGTTGAATATAGTGAAATTCCAAATACACATCGGCTATGAATGAGCACGGTATCTTTTAAAATGATGACTATTTCTATCCATACACCATCGACTAACAAAACAGATAATGAAAACGTTGCATGGTTTTGTATTCTACCTTCGAGAACAATTTCATTCGCTTAGCTGAAAAGTACCAGCGCACATTGCAAATTTAAAACGTATATGCGAAGTTTTCCAAAGACAGTGGTTTGTATGTCAATCAGAATAGCAGAAAGGAAACATAAACTGCGGGAAGATTTGTATAGTTCTAAATCTGCACTTGCTAACTTCGGGAGACCATATTAAGGTATATGCCATACTATTATTAACGATGATTTGACGATCCATTCTTTATCGTGTATGTAAAGAACACACAAATATACACCTTACAATATATGAGAACTATTTTGCATATGTTGATAAATTGTCGATTGTGGAACTCAAAATGTCGATGACAGTCTTCTAACTGTAAAGGTGCCCAGAATGTTTGCGATGAATGATAATATACTTGGGTTGAAAGGTTTACGGCATATCCTCTGCCAAATATTGAATTTGCAAAGGAGAATTACAGGTTTATGCAGTAGGAAAACAAAATACCGAACATCCTAGGCCCACCCCATCCACTACCAGCCCCACCCACCACCACCGTCAACACCATAACCTGAGGACACCAGCAGTGATTTTACTTATGATTGATCTCAAACTTTTAATTGCGTATTGAGAGAATTACGAAAGACACGCTTCTGCTCAGGAGTTGGCTTCCAAATTTAATGCATTTCCTCATCATGTTCTACTACCAGTGCCTGTTTATAGCAAATGTGCACGGTTATCATTAAAAAGTTGGAAAACAGTCCTTTAGTGAGTGTTTGCATTTAAACATTCCAGGATTGCTATTACAGTGTTAAAATAGCTGAGGATTTAGTCAATCATTTAATACAACTGACCAACTGATATAATTGATAACTATTCCTTTCCAGAAAAACAGTCAAATCGTGTTGACTTTTGCAAATGATTTTGTGACAAAAGATATAATGTGCTGACTTACTCGGCTTCTCATTAATACCTTACTTTCAGATACCCTTAATCTGCAAACAAAATTAACTTTGAGCAGAACTTGTGTATGTAAAAGACAAACAGTGTAAATAAACGTATCCCCGACTAATTTACAACAACCGCGATGCCAAATACAGTGGTAAATTGCATGTAAAACGAATACGTATTGGTGAAACAGGATTCACCTATCGCTAAGGGACTCAATGATTGAGCTGTAAATAGAGTAAATGGCAAGACAAAGATCCGACGCCCTCCTTCCGTTTCCGGGTTTTAGAGGGCGCAGTTGCTTATTTGTAATGTTCCATAAAAGTGAATGGTAATACATACGAAAACCTTACAAGGTATATTCTGTATTGTCCTTAAGTTGGAACACGGTATTTCACACAAACTGATATTAAGGTTCATACTAATAAATCATCAAGTGTATTTAGATAGCAATTAAATCCTTAAGTGTCAATCGGGAGAGTCACACAAAGCATAAGTATTATCACATTTAGTGAGCGTTACGATGGCACTCTGGTAATAATCTAACAACCTGGAGTGTCTGAATGCGGACTTATCTGGTCAGCAACAATATGAAACACGTCAAGCAAAGGCATCCGAATCATCTGAAAACTAAGGTTCGGAGTTGAAAATCCGACATGCAATTACAGTAGACCCCTCTTGGCGGAATTTTAATGAAGGATTCTACCGGTATATTTTTAAGCAGGTACCTGCTTAATGCAGACTAATAGTTATTCAGAGAGCTCCTTTCATCCTGTATTAAGCTGCAATCTATCTTACAGACGGGCATTGATTCTAACTTGAACTTCCGGTTTAGAGGGTTATTTACTGTTCATTCAATATTTCGAATGTGTCATTTATCATAAATAGGGCTAAAGATAAGGTACAATTATGACTGTGTCGTTTGCCTTACAACTCGGAACGTTTGTCCCTGGTTCTTGTGTGTCTTTTGATGTTTTCTGTGTTCATTTCGTGTGTGTGAGTGTGTGTGTGTGTGTGTGTGTGTGTGCGTTTGGGTGTGTGGTTGTGTGTGTGTGTGTGTGTGTGTGTGTGTGTGTGTGTGTGTGTGTGTCATGCTGTCTATCGGTGTTTTGGTGGTGGTTGCGTCTTGTATGTGGTTTTGCCTGCTTGACTTTACTACTTTTCCATTCATTTGCCTTACACTATCTGATAGGACTATGCTAAGCTGCATTCTCTGTTTTGCTTTGTAATAGCATTCTGTTTTATGATTTAAGTCGGGAAAATAAACACCAGCCGCACCACCTTTCATGGATGAGTGCAAAAGTTCGTATGTTAATTGTAAGTTAACGAGGGATCGTTTGATTAACGGTACGCTGTGTTAATGTAGATGTACATCATTTTAATCACTTTAACAACAAACGCACTTACCTACAATTTCCTACTTATCGTTTACCTTTTGCAAGCCGTTCCACACTAAGCGAACGGATAGTTAGCACATGATATAATTTAACTGGCTGACTGACGAACGACATTCGATCACGTATTTAATGATATAAGCATATGATGAACCGTCTTGGTGTGGGTGACCAGAAAAATATATCTAAACATGATAAATATTTAATTAGTACTAATTGTGCCTGATCAATGTAGTTGATGATAGTGTAACAGGCTTGCTGTTACACGGGTTCTTTTTAAGAAGTAAAAGAAAACTAAATATAGTCTAGCGTATAGTCCTGAAAAAGTCGGTCCTTATATAGCTACAAAGTACACAAGGCACGAGGAATCCCATGCTACACAAGGATTTGTCCAGTAGGTTGTCAACACAATGTGTATAGCTATACAAGGACTGAAATACTTAGAGCCAGTGAAAGGTAACTCATTGATTCCTGAAACTTCAAATAGATTATTCCAGTTCATAATTAAATCTAGTCAATTCTGACAACTTCGGACTGATTTTTATAACTTATATTGCAAATTGACAAACAGGGCAGAACCTGATCAGAGGGCTCCTTGCACATCCTGATATGGGTTTACACTGTTTGCATTGAACTAACGTATTCTTCACAAGTATACCATAAGGATATAATTCCAATCCAATGACATTTACACAAAATCGCCGAATCTGATTGGTTGAAATTTGACATTCATTTCTCAATGAATGTAAAGAGCTGGTTCTCTGTCGTTGCTCCATGATTTACATGAAGTCGGTAACCAGTAGCCGATACACTATGGAACTACTTCTTTTTACTATGCATGTTCTATTAATAGACAAATTCCTTGAAACCATGTTGACGTAGAATTATTGGGAGAAAAATGTTGTTTTGAAGTTTTGTGGAGCGCGTATTTTGAAATTTAAGTGTAAAGAGTGAAATTTATGGTAAAAGGCAAGTGATTGTATATCAAGAACCAGCAGAGCCAGGCGGCTTGCATGGTGTAGAGAGAGAAATGGACGAGGTGAACTTCTGGGAGGTGGGATAAAGTGATTGTTTCGGATGGAAGTAAAGTGGTGATCGGCAGTGATAACCGTGTGTTGATTTGGAGAAAACAAAGCGAGGGCTACAGACCAGACTTAGTGTCAAAGTGGCATGGCCACTCTGTCAGTAATAACAAGACACCTGTCCGTCAAATCCAGGACGACAATAGACCCCAGTAAAACGTACTGGTAGGATAGCTGTTTACCAGGCCAGAAATACCATTCTAGATCCAATTCTTAGCCTGCACAATCATCGGGGTTTGAATATAATTGAGAATACTTGCCTTTACTTGGCTGTATATCAAACGTAAACTTTCGTGTAGAGTGCATTTTATAGAAAATATAAGGGATTTGTTCAAGAGATTTTGAGGATTCGGACACGTATTCCACTGGTCTATGTTCAGAGCTTATACAGATCGATTCCAATGAGGATTATGCAAGTTATTCGATTAAGAGGAAATATGACAAAGTAGTAAGGTAGGACATGTGTTGGGAACAATTCCGTTTATTGCTTTTTAGTTATTGTTAACCTCGATTTGTTGCAACTAGGTCAAATAGTTGAGAACAGTGTGGCATAGTTGTTAGAATGTGTATTGATTGAATTCCTACGCACGGCACTTGAAATAGCCAATGTCAAATTTGTTTTATGTCTACAGGTAACAATTTTTAAAAGGACAGATGGATGGAATTATAAAGCTTGAATTACATTTTTGTTGTGTTCATCGATGTATAAATCCAGACCTGATCACACACAACTTTTTACATGAATTCCTTCGGAATGTAATTCAATCTTTAAGTGTATATGTGGCACTAGGGGTTAGCGGGTTAAAGGTAAAATATACTGTCATTTTAAGGGTTATTGTATTGCTCAAATGAAACTATTCCTGCTGCAATATACACCTTATTATAACTCTAATAAGCAAGGGAGTTAAAATCGATAGAAGTACAATGTAAAACAAAAGCACGTATATGATCTGAAAAATCCGGTTGGTCAGCACATTTAACAGAGATCAGCTGTGCATTATGAGGTATTTGTTTTCGTGTCCGCATTAGTTTCATCTGTTAATAGGGATGTGGAATGTCTAGCTCATGGTGATCCAATCCGCTCGACGAATCAGGGCATACGAATAACGAATCAACCAACAAGTTATTTGAATATATATTATTATTATTATTATTTGTTTCATCAGTCAGCAGTTTACTTGAATAAGTTTATTTCAACCATATGAGTAAATTAAACCCAGAAACGGAATGAGCTTACCAGACTCATGTATTGCCTTTTCTCTGTCGTGCCCTTAACATTTTCCCTGCATGCTAACGGCTTCCCTGCATGTGCTCTGACTTCAGCAAAGTCATTGAGTACATATTTGACGGACTTTCACAGTTGTTGTCATGCTATGTTTTAAACTGTTTTAAAAGTAATGAAAATAGGATTAATATGTGTGAATGTAAAACAGCAAAGAAAGAAAAAGAGGGCATATGAACGTAAAAAGATATTGGAATTAGAGCGGTTAAAAATAAAAAACCTAAAGAATCTTGGAAATGATTTTCTAGGAAGAAAAATAAGCATATCAATACTATCTCCATTGAACAGTTTTATGAATATTTTTCAAATATGCAAATACATGACTGTAATCTTTATAATGAAGAATCAGAAGAGTTTAGCAGGGACCACGGTTTTGATAATATGAATCTTTGATTCGCTGGACAAAAGTATTACTTTAGCAAAAGTAGAGGCAGCAGTA
The DNA here is from genome assembly GCA_963576725.1 of Azorinus chamasolen. NCBI lineage: Eukaryota > Metazoa > Mollusca > Bivalvia > Cardiida > Solecurtidae > Azorinus > Azorinus chamasolen. The sequence goes on from OY755236.1 coordinate 111,166,578, forward strand.
TGTAAACTAAAACGAGACAAATCTTATGCGGATGATCAATTATTAAATGAATATTTTATTGAATCTATAGATATTATAGGTCCATATATTGTTGACATTTTAACGCCATTTTAGGCTCAGGGCATTTTCCAACAAAGTGGTCAGAGGGCAGTATTGTGCCTTTACATAAGAAAAATGATATTAATGATGTTAATAATGATCGAGGTATAACGTTGGTCAGTTGTTTATCTAAACGGTTCACCTCAGTTCTGAACAAAAGATTAGCTTCTTGGATTGAAGAAAATAACGCACTTAGCGATGCCCAGTTTGGATTCCGAAAGGGTAGGTCAACTATAGATGCAATTTTTGTTTTAAATACGGTTATTCAAAATATTGTTAAGAATAAAAGAAGACTTTACTATGCATTTGTAGATCTTAAAAAATCATTTGATAGTGTTTATTTAAATGGTCTGTGGTTTACATTACATAAATTGGGTATTAATGGTAAAATGCTGAGGATTATTAGGGACATGTATAGTAATGTCAAAACTTGTATTAGAGGATGTAACTCTTATTCTGACTTTTTCGAATGAGCGGTTGGCTTGAAACAAGGGGAGATAATTCCACCGATAAGTTGTTCTCTTTTCATTGAAGACCTAGAATTATTTTTAAATGAAAATCAATTAAGTGGATTAACATTCGATAATATAACATTCATTCATACTTTTGTTTTAAATCAGCAAACTTTGATAGACAAGAATTTAAAAGCACTTTATGCTCTTTTATCTAGTAGTAATCGTTATGAGTTATCTACTAAATTCTGAAAGGGGGTGATCCCCGAGAGCAAAAATTACAACACAAAAAGAGAAAATTGCAGACTCGGTTTTATTGAGTCTGTTCATGAACAGTAATTGAAAGTGCAACACTGCTCACGCCCCCTAGCACCGGCTTAAGTGGTATTCAATTTTCAGAACAAGAAGTACTGAAATTCATGATCTCGAAGGATCAGAAGGTATAACAACACTGAGAATGAAGTCTTATGTCAACTTTTCGATGCATTTGTTGGTTCTATTCTCAGTTATTCGTGTGAAATATGGGGTTTTGGAAAATCAAAGGCAATTAAACAATAGCATCTAAAATTTTGTAACATTGTATTACAAGTTCGCAAGTCTACTTCCACTAATGGGGTGTATGGAAAACTTGGAAGATTCCCCCTATATGTATCAAGATTTGTAAGAATTGTTAAATACTGGTGTAAAATTGTCAGCTCAGAAAATATATTGATCAACACATTGTATACTTTGCTTTTAAATGATTATGAAAATGGTATTGTAAACTGGGCTAGTAATATCAAATATCTGCTTGAAGTTTATGGATTGCATATGAGTGGTATAACCCATTTGATGTTGACTTAAAAGTACAAAAATGAGTCATGCAGGAAACACCACATACAGAACAAACACTCGCCCGAACAGCAACACAAGGAAACAGCAAATGTACAGAAGTAGAAAAAACAACAAGAGACTCACAAAGACAAAACAAACATTCAATAGGAGGAAGATGGAAGTACCGCCTTGGAACGGTCAGTGACAAAAGTCACCGGGGGGTTAAACCGGTTTATGGGCGCCCAACCTCACACTTATTCCATCCCCATCCTAAAAGACAAACAGTGTAAATAAACGTATCCCCTCTCCGACTAATCTACAACAACCGCGACAGCAAATACAGTGGTAAAGTGCATGTATAACAAAAAAACATTTAATTGAACATACTGTATCCACCTATCGCTAGTGTACTCAATGATTGAGCTGCAAACAGAGTAACTGTAGAAAAGTAATAAAGGGTACGACAAAAATGAAATAGTACAGATATCCGACGTTCTCCTTCCATTTCTGGATTTAAGAGGTCGCCTTCATAGAGTACTAAACCTTTCTTGTCGGCGTACATGCAAAGAGGCCAGCGTGATTGCCAACTGTAAAAGGGTTCACAACCAAACATGCAGTATGTTGTAGTACTACAGGATCATATCCCTTTTTAATGAATTGTTTTATATATTTGATGAACAAAGTGAGAAAATGGGTATGTCCAATAATTTTACGAAGTTTGTAAATCACATCACCATAAAATTCAGGATGTGAAATACCGTGTCGCAGAAGCACCTTGAGATTACATTTGTACTTGCCAATAAGCGAGAGATTTCGATAGTAAAATTTAGAGAAAGTTTTTCTTAGTTTATGGTATCTAAACCACTTTCATAAAGTTTTTAAATCAAGAGTTATGGACGTGTTTATCAAACAATGGAAAAATGATATAGAAAACAGTAGCTCTCTTCGTTTATATAAGCATTCTAAACTGTCATTTGGCTTGGAAAAATATCTGAATATTTTGCCTAAAAAGCTAAGAGGTACTTTTGCTAGGTTCAGACTTTCAGTAAATAGTTTGAGAATAGATACTGGTAGATATACTCGAAATAGAGAAACACGGAATATGCGGCTTTGCACCTTTTGTCAATGTTCAGATATTGAAGATGAATACCATTTCTTACTCGTCTGTCCAGTTTATAGAGAAATACGTAAAACGTAAATAATCTGAAAATGGGTGATCCTTCGAAAGCAAGCATAATTATAAGGCGTTGTGAACATGAATCAGTATTATATGTTTGCAAAATAAATCCAAACCATACGCCATTGCCATATATTCTGAAAATGGTTGATCCTTCGAAAGCAAAAGTAGAAATGCAAAAAGAGAAAATTGCAGACTCGGTTCTATTGAGTCTGTTCATGAGTAGTAATTAAAAGTGCAACACTACCCACGCCCCCTAGCACCGGCTTAAGCAGTATTCAATTTTCAAAACTAGTAACATCAAAACTTATGATCCCGAAGGACCAGAAAATATAACAACACTGAGAAGTTTGTATTACTATAGACGTCCGAGTGTATTTAAATTTACTGAACTGGTGAACTGCACGCAACTCTCAGTTATGAAAAGCTTATCTAAATTAGCATTTATGTTACGTAAATCTATCAGTAATATCAATGGATTGTGATTTACTTATGTTAACAAGTCCGACTCCTAATAATTAGTATCCATATTCATTAATTTGTTACAGGTATACATGTTTAACATCAAAATATGGTCGCGTGATACTTGTTTATTTACTACGTATATTTGTATGACTAGAAACTGTATCAGTTTATGTCAAAGTAAATTATTCCATTCTATTCTATTCTATTCTATGTTATATATGTTGTTCTGTGTTTACCTTCTCCTATGTTGTAGGGAAGTCTGGTGGGTATACCTTTGTTTACACTATTTGTTAAGCTAGAATGACTTTGAGATAAGTGTTGGGTTAGGATGTGTTGCTTGCTTTGTGTTGGTGTTGGTTGCGTTTTGTATGTGTCTTTTTTAACTACTTTTTCATTTTTTTCATAGTTTTGAATCGCTTTGAAAATAAGTGTTTTATTGAATCTGTTCAAAGTAATATTAGATATCCAAAAGTACAAAAATGAGTCATGCAGGAAACACCACATACAGAACAAACAGTCGCCCGAACAGCAACAACAAATGTACATAACTATAAAAACATCAAGAGACGCACAAAGACAAAACAAACATACATTAGGGGGAAGATGGAAGGGTTTATGGACTAAGCGTACCATTACCGTAGCGTACCATTACCAAAGCGTACCATTTCGGTCTAAGCGTACTATTTACCAAATATATGAAACTGGTATAAATATTTTTACTATTGTTATATGAAAACATGAAAAATGTTATTAATGTATATTTTATCTTAATGTGTTTTAATTGAGCATAGTATTGTCATGACATACGGTTACCCTTATCCAGGTTATGACCCATACACCGACTTTCCTAGACAAGAGGAAGATCCTAAATACGGTGTCCAAAGTTTCTTTCAAAATGCGTACTTTGCATTTGAGAATATCATTCCGCCTTGGAAACCGGATGATGAATTTTACGGACGATGTCTACTGAGAACGCTACAGATTAATTAATTAAATACGTAGTTACACCTTTGAAGCTATTTATCGATTTCCAAAACGATTCAATACTTGAGACAGAACTGTGCAATGGCAATAAATAGCTCAATAAAGCTGATCACACACATCCAATAGTGTATCTTACAGCTTTCTTGAGCGCTGCACAATAGCATGAAGCCAGGAGATGCCTGTTTGCGCTTTGCTTGGAATTTTAATTGGCATATAATACTTCTCCTACGTCCAATTTAGCATTAGCACTGACTAGCTTGTAACGAATATCTCAAAGACTCAAGAGATGTATAATATAGTTAGCGTTTACGATCACATTTTGAAACTACAATTGCATGTCACGGATTGTGTTATACGCGGGAACACCAGCAGAAAGTATATAGCCCTATATCTCGAATGGATCTGTTGCCAATTTAAAGGATATCTCTCACAACATCCTGTTGTCGATCAACTTGTTTGTATTCATCCTCTTGATGCATGTAAATAAGGGTATTAATTACAGATTTGTTAAGGTCGGTATGTAAATCTAACCAAATGTAATGAGCATGTATAATAATGACGTTTACATGTAATCATATATGTTGCTATACTACATTTCAATACTAAATGAAAAAGGAAGTTATGCACATCTAACCCTTATCCATTGTATTTGCCATCGCGGTTGTTGTAGCTTAGTCGGGGAGGAGATATGTTTTATTCACACTGTTTGTCTTTTGGGGTGGGTATGGAATAAGTGTGAGGTTGTGTGCCCCTAAGCCGGTTTAAAATCCCAGGAACAATTGTCCCTGACCGTTCCAAGGCGGTACTTACATAGTTTCCCTATTGATGTTTGTTATATCTTTATGCGTCTCTTTGTTTCTTTTGATATGCATGTCCATTTATTGTTTTTGTCGCGGTACTGTTCGGGTGGCTGGTTGTTACAGGCCATTTAGTTATATGTGCTCATTTTGTTTTAACATTGTTTTTCCATATTAACCATTTCCCTTTTGAGCATTTTTATGCATGGATTGATCACTTCATGAATAGAATTAACTTATTTATTTGCAAGTTAAAAATTACAATTGAAATGTTGACTTAGCTTATACTAAATCTGGTTGATCAGACATCCTACAGTAACCAAAAACATGATCGCTTGGGTCGGACAATGGTTTCCTGTATAGAGATAAAAAAAAACTGTAAACCAAATACTGATCCGTAACCGTGAGCTAGATGTCAAACTAATGTTGCCGTAATATACCTGATGTGACCCTTTACTAAACTTGTTCAAGCCGTTGTGATGTTTGAAGATCATTTTTGCCAGCGGTCGTACTAGTTTTTAGTGAGCGTTCGTCGAACGCTCACTATATTTACCAAACCGCATTTCAGAGGGATTTCGATCGGATGTTGTTACCTAAGAATTCCTAGTAATCATCCACTGCAGAGATGTAGTGCATTGTCAGCGGACCTGAAACCCGGTTCAGATTTTTGCAAATGAAAAACGGAATACGTTTTTGATAAACGTACTACAATTTCAGCGTTATATAATTTTCAATTTGAGGTTCGAATCCGTATAAAACGCATGCAAAAAACAAGGTTTGGTCGGCGAAAAAAAACCAGTTCACCGATGATAAACGCATACGCAGTCTTATGACGTCACGGGTCCATTCATAAATCTGGACTATCGGGCTTTGCGACAGTGATAATTCCGGTATACATGCGGTCATTGTCGACGAAGAATAAATCAATTGCAATACGAATCGACAAATTACTGGCTTCATTTTTACCAGAGACACTTTTAAAATTTCACTGAATTTACAGTTTCACTAACATTTTTTCCGGTTACGAAATGGCAAGGTGACGAGTTGACCACAGATACCCTCTCTTATATGAAGTACGAAACTAGGCCACCCTACATGTTGAATTTGTTATGATTGGAAACGCTATTTGAGTAAATGGTGGCTATCAAGAGAGCGTTGAAAATAAACTGGATTAAGGTAAGTTGATAAGTTATGATTTCAGAGCGTTTTATAACAGTGTGGTCCTGGAGACCGAAACTCCACCAATGGAACTTGGGTGGGGTAATTTTTTAAGGTTTTAATATACCTTAAGCTATGCGCAACGTTGTACATAAACTACATTTAATTTCGTACGTGACATTTATGCAATTTATGCATAGTGATACTAAGCAGGATTCAATAAGGATATTGAGCTATATCCAGTCCATGCATGCATTCTTAAATATTATTCTTAAAAGCTACTTTCGGTTTTGATATCTAATCATCTCATTGATGATACAAGATCCTGATCAAGCGCAAATTAATTAGTGTGATCAATAGCATATAAATGAAATTTGCAAATGAAACATAAAGAGAAGGGACAGTAATTATCTTCAGAATTGTTGATAGATAGAAAAAAATATTTTTTCTTTTCTCCTGTTAATTGATTCCGTAGAGAAAACATGTACATTTTTATTGTTTTTGAAAATGGTTTTGTAGGACAGAAATTATCTTCAGAATTGTTGATAGATAGAAAAATATTTTTTTCTTTTCTCCTGTGAATTGATTCCTTAGAGAAAACATGTACAATTTTATTGTTTTTGAAAATGCCTTTGTACACCAGGCCAAAAGAATACAAAGCATGATCAGTCATATTCTAAAAGGTTTGGACAACACATCTGCCACTCTGCTATTAGTAATTTAAAAGATGACTGTAGAACTGAACAAGGGGTAACAATATGAAACTCTGTAAGAACTGAACAGAGAAAGGGTACTTTTAGCCATAGATACGATAACGTAGCTCTATTCCTAAATAGAGCTAGTCATTATCAGTCTTACAGCTACGATATCGCATCTATTTTAGCCATAGAGTAATAGACCTCTGGAACTCTCTCCCTAACAGTGTAGTTCAGGTACCCACACTAAATGCATTTAAAACAAAGCTGAATGGGCACTGGGGGTCACTAATAAAGCTAACAAGTTTGATGCCAAGTGCTGTTACCCATATAAGTGAAGTACGTGTCGACATTGACAAAAGACAGTAAAGCAGTATAGAACTGTATAGAACTGTGACTAGTATGTGTATATTAGATGCGATATCGTAGTTGTAAGACTGATAATGACTAGCGTCCAGTTTAGGAATAGAGCTACGTTATCGTATCTATGTGTATATATGAAATGAAAGTGAAAATCAACATTCACTCCTAGTGAACTGACAGTGTAGTTGTTTTTTTTAACACAAAATGAACTATATAACGGTATTCATGTAAGTAAAGAACAATACTGGAACCGATGTATAAAAATTCAACTGAAGAGAACAAATACAAATGGGCAGAAGCTGCTGCAAAGCTTATGCAATACTGATGCATCTGCTCTCGAATCTACATGAACGACATGAACTACATGAATCTGATCTGGATCTACTCTGTTTACAAAGGGATAAGAATCTATGGAGTAAAGTGTTAAAGTTAACAATTTCGGTACTGATTTGGTATCATTATGTCTATACCCCCATATTTATCAGTTCTCCTATGATTCCAAGCTATGTGTATGAGAACAATTGGGAATCAAACTCGGAGCTCATACAGCCCACGTTGGGTGCCAAATGTAACAGGGTGTTCCTATAAAGAAACATACCCCCTCAGACCCCGGATCGAACCCAGGTCGCCAGGTTCGCAGTCATACACTCCAGCATGTGGCCATAAAAGCGCACTTGTACGCGGAAGGCCGTACAAGTGATGATAAACCGACACACTGTGACACATCTAAATTGGTTCCTAATTTACTGAGATACATGTGCATACGTTTTGTCTAGTTTACCATCTGAGTACTTAATTCTGTAAATTTCAGGATCTAGATCAAGCAGTCCTCAGTGAAGCCTGTGTACCAAATATCTTCCCAGGGAACAGCACCAAGAAAATCTCAAATGGCAAGTATTTATATGTTAGGAGGAGAAATACAAAAAAGTTTGTGTTACCCTTTACCTCATGAATATTTATGTAAAAAATTATGATATCATGAATATTAATTTTATTTGATTATGTGTAATTTTTAAAATGGCATATCAACAAATGATTTCTTTGCTACAGAAATGGTTTTATCATGCTCTATCAAATTTCTTAAAAGAATCTGTATCCATGATGATGTAGAATGGGTTACTATCATCACGAAGTAAATCTGTATTTACTTCGTGCTATCATATATAGCTACCGAAAGAAAAATATTTAAACATTTTTTCTCTCCAAAACCGGTGAACCAATTTGAATGACATTTGGTAGGAATAGTCGCCCAATAACCCTATAAATATCAAACTTGTAAAAAATCAAATCGATATTTTAGAAACCAGTTAATCTCTTTCCCTGTTCTATATTTAGTCCAAATTTCATTTCCTGCTGAATATTCATGGACAAAATACTTGTAGTTATAATTAAATATGGAAGGTGCAACACTGTAGCTACATGTATTTCAGAAAGTAAAGAAATAGAGATCTATCAATTTCCATTTGCAAACAGACCAGACCCTGATCAGACAGCTCCTATAGGAGCCATCTGATCTGGGTCTACTCTGTTTGCAAATGTGTGAAAACATGTTTATAAACTGATTGAGAGAAAGGGTTAATGTTGATTCTCAGACCACTACCTCCCGTAGTATAATATTAGCAGGTTCCTAGGTAAACTGGAATCTTGTCCTTAAAAACTCAAAATGTTAAACCAATGTGACTGATCCTAATAGGTATAACATTGCAGAGATCTTCCAGGAAAATTCTTATGTTTGTTATTTTGTAAACAGCCAGTGTAGACAACAGACATGACAGAGCTCTCCGAAATGAGGAATTGCTACATTGGTGCCAGAACTTACAAACTAGAAGTGAAATACACTTATACTTCATTTTCAAGTGTTTTATGCACATTGTTTAAAAGGCTTTTATATTTTTAGCTCACCAAACCACAAAGTGCTCGGAGTGAGCTTTTGTGTTCGCTTGATGTCTGTCTGTGTGCATCGTGTGTGGTCAGTTGTCAATAATTTAAACATTAAATCTTCTCCTGAATCTACAAGGTTCTCAGCTTTTATCTTTGGCATATAGCATTATGTTAAAGCCACTGTTGTTTTTTTCCAGTTGTAATGCCTGAGACTATCACAACCCAACAAAAGAAAGGAGTCCGATTCAAGTGATCAACCTGGTTTACCCAAAGTGCAGCGGACACTACAAATTATAGATGTAGTTTGCCAAACAACTGATCATGATTATGTAAAATCCAGCAGTCCAGTACTTTCTGTGATTGACCGCACAGAACTTGAATGGTTCCATGAGCATCTAAGTTGGACCCATGGAAAAAATCCAATTATAAATACTATGACACTGGCCGTTAGTTATGTATCCAAATCGTGGGGAGGCAGGTCTTTTGTCAAGCACAAAACTTTACAGGATGAATTTTTCATGTAAGGACAGGTCAGACTGTAATAGCTGTTTGTGGATTCAATATAACAAGTGACCTTAAAAAGAAAGATGTGAACATTTCCAAAGCCAGTGTACACATTGATAGAATAAGTCAATGAATAGACTTCCACCTGGAGCAAATCATGAATTTAAATATGCAGGATTTGATGAAGCAAATTTCACAGTGTGTTCATATCTCACATACTTTAACCCTTTCCTTCATATGCATGTTTTCTCACATTTGCAAACAGAATAGATCGAGATCAGACGTATAGGAGCCGTCTGATCAGGGTCTACTCTGTTTGCTAATGAAATTTGTCAGATCTGTTTCTTCAGTTTCTAAATGGCTGTAATGTTCAACCTTCCATATTTCATTACAACTGTATCGGCCATGAATATTCAATAGGTATTGAAATTTGGAATAAATATAGAACAGGGAAAGGGTTAAGCTGTCAATTAGTTGTTGTTGACTTGACTGTTTTATGTTGTACAGTGTACCAGAGGAGCAGATAAAAACTATAGTTTGAGTAATTCTCACTTTCAAAAGTAATTTAGCATCAAACAAAACAAATTGGGTACATGCACCTGGTCTAAGGTAATTGGACGTTTTAGATCAAATGAACTATTCCTAATTGTCATTTAATACATTTACCTCAAATGAATATAGTATCTACATAAATAATTTGCTATTGGTTTTTGTGTCATCTGCTGAGAAGCAGTTTGCCAGATAGGGATGATTTTTCCATCGTCTGTCTGTCAGTCTGTCTACCCGTCACAAATTGCAAGGTTCAGAGTTTAGGTCAGCCTCATTGGCAGATGACACATGTGTTCTGTGAACACCTCTTGTTACCCAAAACACTACTTATATTTTTTTCCTCTGGTATACTAGAATTGATTTGACTGAAAGTGTTCGGATACTGTATATTATACAATGTATGAATAAATATTATTTATGAATGATAGATAAGTTTAACCCTTTTCTCCATGAATATTCATGTAAGAAATAATGACATCACTATTATTTATTATGCCGCCACAATGTTGTGGCAGATAGGGTTTGCTCTTGTCTATCCGTTGTTCCGTATGCACATCTTGAAGAATTTGTCGGGGCTCTTTCTTGGAAAGTAAATCCACACTAAACTTTACACACATGTTTGTGACCATTATGTCTTGGTCAAGTTCTATAGCCATGTAAATTGCTTCAGTGGTTTATGAGTTGCAAGAATGACTTTAAAAATATCTTGTCCAGACTCTTTCTTGAAAGTATTTGTCCAATTCTCATCAAACTTTACACACATGTCTGTTGCCATTATGTCTTGGTCATGGTTGATAAATCGCTTCAGTCATTTAGGAGTTGCGACCCTTTATTTGCAAAAATAATTTTTAAAATATTTTGTCCGGACTCTTTCTTGGAAAGTATTTGTCCAGTCTACACCAAACTTTACATGTTTATGGCCATTATATCTTGGTCAGATTTTATAGCAGTGTAAATCGCTGTAGTCGTTTAGGAATTACGGCCCTTTTTTTCTTCAAAAGATGACTTTGAAAATATCTTGTCCGGACTTTTTCTTGGAAAGTATTTGTCCAATCCTCACCAAAATTCACACATGTTTGTGGCCATTATATCTTGGTCAAGTTCGATAGCCATGTAAATCGCTTCAGTCATTGCATACTTTACATGTTTATGAGCATATATAACCAATTTTATTATAATTATGGCACTTACTCTCTGTGACAAAAAAATCTGAAGTTGGGGCATGAGTGTCAAATGGACACATTTCTTCTTCGATATGAAATTTACATTAACACAAGAACTTTACGATTGTAGAATGACTAGAATCAGGTCTATAATTATCATTTTACAAGTAAAGCGAGCATACCCAGACCAGACGGTTCCTATAAAAGCTGTCTTATCTGGGTCTATGGTTTGAAAATGTGTTAAAAAAAGTATTATTGAATACCTTTACTATAAATAGTAACAAAATTGCCGTAGAAAACTGTCATTACGGAGTCATGTGACCGATCCATAATGGCCCGGCGGGCCGATTATCCATAATCGGCCCACGATCTTTTTCATATGCAATGCGTTGATGTTAGCAACATAGCTCTAGATCTAGACCTATTCAAACATGGCCGGAGAAAGGGGTTTGACGTCGTTGTAAAATCGTATTCTAGATCCGGAAATCTGTAAAGTTTATAGTATAGAACTACAATCGTAAAATTCTATTAAAATCAATTGCTTTGTTTGTATCGATCGGTACTACCTAACTGTGTTTATGTTATTCAAAAATGACAGTTGTAACGTCATAATTTCACGTCATCCATCGGAAGTTCTCAAACAATTTTTTATAAGTTAAAACAATATAAAGGTCAATTGTTAGTGTTAGTGGTTATTATGTCAGACTACATATTTTTCGGCGGGGATTCAAATCCCCATGAAGGCATATAACTATTCCTTCCTCACTATTTTAAAGTACAGATTTATATCTATTTCTGTGGTTTGTTGGGATCTAGATCTAGATTGTATTGAAATGATAGGTGGCATATAGATATAGATCTAGTAAAAATTGTAAGATATTCAATAAAAAGGTCAAATTATGGCCTGTGTGTGCCTTCTGGTCATAATGGCACACCTGGTGTCACAATAGCACCAGGTGTGCCATTATGACCAGAAGGCACACATAGGCCATATTTTAACCTCTTATTAATGGAGTAAAGGGTTATCACAGATGACAGGAGCATGCAGTCTTTTTACATGTACATTTGTAACAGGTAAAATTTACACTTTCAATACTGAATTTCCATTTGGAATCTTTTATTATTTACTAAAAATGATGAGTTTGTATTGGCAATTTTTTGGGTGTTTTTTTTATCAAAACACATCAGACCTTATGAGAGGGATTCTAGAGCCATCTCATCTTGGTTTACACTGCTTGCAAATGACATTGAATCTCAGTTGTGGCATTGTTAGGGTTAGGTTTGGTGTCATCGTATTACAGTTGTAATTGCATATTACAATTATAACATTGTATTGCCAATCTATGAAGACAAATCAAATATAAAATATGAACTTGTTTACTCTTGGCACCTTAACTCTTTCTCTATTCTATACTTCTGTAAGAAGTAATGCCTTCATGAATATTTATTAACTGAATTTTATGATGGTGTATGTAGACAGGATGTTTTTGCTCAGGCAGAAACTATAGAATAATATCATCTTTACATGTACTCTACCACAAGCAAACAGAACAGACATTGATCAGACGACTATAGGTGTCATCTGATCAGGTCTACTCTGTTTGCAAATAGTTAATACAGAAAAGGCATGTTAAATTTCTTGAGTCTGATCAATAAAAATGTGATACACATGTACTAGGTCTACACTGTTTCAATGTCATGTATCCCTTTTGTTCCTTACAAGGAACATATTATCAGGGCTCTTAACTTCAGGGATTATCTCTTCTCCAATTGCTTATTTCTCAATCAATTCCTACTGTGTGCCTTCTCATCAGACTATGTAATGAATAGTCACAAAGTAGATCTAGTATTTGATAGAGAAATAGTAAAAAGGATTGTTAGAAAATATTGATATTCTTTCTCCCATCAAGAGATATTAATTATGTTGTTAATAAACTTCGTGTACATGTACATCTACTACTTTCTGACCCATTCAAAAAACGCTCACTTTCAGTACTTTCAGTACTTTGATTTCAATGTGGTGTGGCTTGACGGTTGAGCCAAGGGCTTGTCTGGAGGTATATCTCCGACCAGATAAGAACTTTTTCAGTTTTGTACAAAAGGAAAAAGTTGCAAGGGTCATGATCTGGTGAGTACGGTGGGTGTGGCAAGATGGTAACCTTCTCTGACTCTAGAAATTGGTTTAAAAAAAGTAAAGTACCTAGTTATAGTCTACTTTCGTCCGAATGACCGCTCAGCCGACTGTACGTTTACATTTACACTTTCAGATGTACACATGTATATGCTTGGGCATTATCATGCAATAGACAAACATATTGAAATCCTGTCACTGGACATCGTTTCTAGTAATAACTTTTTAGCCTTTTTCAGCACCACATCACGGTAATATCGTCCAGTGACACTTTTGGCACCGCAAATTGTATGGCTATACCGTCACATGAGAAGAATATAGCATAGAGGACCTTCTTTATGCTCATTGACCTTTTGGCAACTACATGTCCTCTGTCCTGTTTGGTAAGCCATATCTTGTTTCCTATTTTTACTAACTGGTCCGAAATAGTATACCCATGTTTCGTCTCCAGTAACAAAGTTTGCAAATTGCCTTTGGTTGAAATTTGGAAACCTTTTTTAGCAACTGATTGGCCGTTGTAGGCATACCCTTTATGGAATAGAGCTATCCAGGTGTATAGATATTGTTGAAATCGTGCACACAGTTCTCGTGCTGTCGTAAAATACACAATACATATCGAACAACTCCTCGTATGTACACAATAACTCACATGGCTATGGCCTATTGACTACATATTATTACAATGGTCTTTTGTTCAGATATGAGACTTAGTCGTCATGAGCGAAAGGGTTTTTAAAGTCTAGTGACAGCGTTGTGATTGGTCAAAATGCTTTCTCAGCCTTAGGTGCATCCTCTATAAACTTTGCAAACTGTTTGTGTCCGGATTAGACGCTGAGTTCTCTTCAAGATCCAAACTGTTTGACACTAATTATTATATTTATAAATTGAAGAAACGCCACTATGAAACCTGCAGCAGACAATAATAATAGCAGATGAAATATATTTTGCATTGAAAGTGTAATTACATTTGAAATTCTTCCTGTACATAAATAATAGCAGCTGTGTATTTGTACTTGTGCTTCTCAATTACAAAACCGGGATGAAAACGTAAACCCCGAATCACGGGGGAACACTTTTATTAATAGAAAATCAAGTACACTCGTTACCAGGGATATAACAGTATTTTTGTTTGCTGTTCTGGTAATTTCAGTTTGCTGCTCTGGTAATTTCAGAATATAATGAGTTTGGAGTGTCAATAACTGATTTGGAAATCCCTCGTCGGATTTTGTAATCTGTCTATGGTTTATATGTCAAGTCTCAATCAATTTAGCACAACCATAGAGCCATTCAGTGTGTCTATTCTGATGACGTAAAGCTTTTTGGCTGAATAGTGGTATTCCTGTGAGGTGTTAAGCTCACCAGAATATTCAGATACGTTAGAGAAACAGTGCACACAGCAGCACACAGCAGTCATTATTGCATCAACATGTTAGCTGATATCAAATGAATAAATAGCCTTATGTACCCTGTTCTTGCGAACGCAGTGGGTAAGCAACATATTCCTTGAGTCTACCAAATACCATCAGAAACGCTTATCTGCGTGCGTTTCAGATTGCAGATAAAGTCATGCATCGCCTTTGATGAGATACATTAGAAACACTGAGTAGATGTAGCTGGGTTTCACTGTATTTGTGCTGTCATTTGTCAAATTAAATTTAGTATAACGTTCGCTTATATCAGTCAACCAAAGGACACATTTATATTATCCCTATCCTTTATACAAACGTTTTTCAATGCGTTGGCAAACAGAAGAGTCCCACCTCACAGGTTAACATAACATTTGATCAGGGTATTAATTCACCGCCGTTTTTTGTTTTTATAGATATTCTGAAAACGGATGATCCTTCGAAAGCAAAAGTAGAAATGCGACAACAACAAAAAAGAAAATTGCAGACTCGGTTTTTATTGAGTCTTTTCATGAGAAGAAATTAAAAGTGCAACACTACTCACGTCCCATAGCACCGGCTTAAGCAGTATTCAGTTTTCAAAACTAATGATCCCGAAGGACCAGAAAATATGACAACACTGAGAATGAAGTACGAAGCGACATTTTACGGCCGCCACACAAGCACTTAACACCTGCTGTTGTGAAGTACAAAGCCATCTATTCTGAGACCATCTCTCCAATTTCAGTGTCAACCAACATTACATATTACTCTTAGTTGCAATTGCCACGCAACTTTGTCTAACACATGGGTAATGTCATCTGCGACATTGATATTTTATCATACTTTATATAAACTTTCACAATTTTAGATTATTTCCACGGCCTACAACTAAAAGTTTATTAAATATTGCACATTTCTTAAATACGCTATTTATAGGCATATTTCTTTTCTTTTGTTTTGCATTAAATACTACGGACCCATGCTTATTCGTGAATTGATTTGTTAATTGAGGCTATGCCGTTCTTTGATGAATTTCTACTCTTGAAAGGTTTGAATGAATAAATCATGGCGTTATGTCAAGTATTTCTTGGGCTTCAATTGGTTTCAACTTAACTACCGGTATATAAATAAATACGAATAACTGACACCAAGAATTGCCTTTATCGCTTTGTCCAATTATTTTGAGTGAGCTGAAACGAGTGATGAATATATTTGTAGAAAATCTTACTTGACCCTGTTGATTCTGAAAAGTTGGTTCTACTTACTTTATAAAGTATACGACCAATACGACCACTTAAATTAATTGTAAAAACAGATTGTAGTTAAATCCAGGACAAAGGTGATGCAAAAAGATAACGTTTGCCCTGAATTAAGCAACATAAAGACAGCGCCAGCCTTTTCACATCCCTCACATGATTGTTCCTTGCGTGTTCCACACCGACATCATATTATTAGTTATGCAGTGCTTAGTGTCCCTAATATGGACTATACACTGCCATCAAATATTAATATGGGACGAGGCAAATGGCAGTGTATAGTCCATATTAGGGACACTAAGCACTACATAACGAATTTATCTTACCGACTACCTTTAATTTCAAGTATTTACACGCATGTTTGCATCATAGGCCTACATGTATGACTTTCCGTGGGGAAACAAGGGAATTAACTCTTGCAAACCTGATATTACAATAAGAGCAGAATAAATTACCTCCCTTTAATAGAATTAAAGTAAATATTCTTTATTTGCCTCAAATATCCTTTATATATTTTCTTTTTTATCATTGTAAAACTAATTAATGTTTATATTTCAACTCAAATTAAAGCATAAATTATATGTATGCATTTTTTTAAAACTGTAAGGATATAAACATAAAAGATTATTATAAGTAAGAGAAAAGCATATGACTGTCAAGTAAGGGAAGTAACTTTTGTAAAGCCATGATAAGGGTTTTAGTACCCCCATAAGGAATCTATGGGGTGTCTCTTGACCTCTATTGACCAATGGAATGACAAGACTTTAGTAGGAGGTAAGATAATAGCAATTCCTCGTCTTTCAAACTGAAAACAAACAACAATGTGTGCTTTAAGTCACTATCTCCACATAACGTACTGTTCTGTTTCTGATAAAGGGCTTCAGTCAATATTTGAAATTTAAACTCAAAAGTATGTGTTGCTGATACGATGATAATTTTTAAAGCTATTGTCTTTATAAAATGGTTATTCATTTTACCTTACAACACAGACTAGTTACCATTTCATCTTTCTCGATAACCGTAAAGTACGTCGAATGGACTGTACACTTTGCCCTTTATAAACCAATTCGACAGACAATATTCGTAGAAATCAAGTGTATAAATCATGTAAAATGGCCCCGAGGTTACAAAACTATTTCCTTTAGTCACAGATCATTCACAAGCATCTGATTGGTCAGATTTGGAGCTTTCTCAAAACCTGACCAACCAGATACTCGAGTTCATTCAAACCTGACCAACCAGCTACTTGAGAATGAACTCCGACTAAGACTGGGCGGTTTTATAAACTCGGACAATGGTAAAATGTACTTCTTCTCAGTTAAAGTGGTGAGGGGATTACAAAAACATGTGCAGTTTATTTATTCGCCTACATATACAGTGCTCCCTCCCTAAAACGACCCTCTCAATAACGATTCCCTCCTTACAACAACGCATGTCACTGTTTCCGAAACAACAAGGCTCCAGACACAAATTTTTGCATCGTATTTTCTTTATGCCTCCATCAAACCCAATGTTGTGACCACTCTTTAGAATCGACACTTTGTGACGATTCTAAAGAGTGGTCACAACATAGGGTTTGATTGAGGCATAACGGTTTTAGTTCTCGAAATACACCTTATCTGGGGATCTGCAAACAAGCTAATTATGTTTGATTTTCCCTCCCTATAACATCTCCCTCTGAACAACACATCAATCTTCGTATCCCAAAGGGTGTCGTTGTAGAGAGGGAGCACTGTATCACGACAAAACAGTTTACACAAACCCCTGAAACAGTATAGATATTGTACACATTCTTACCAAATACTGTCCCTGCTCTAGATCTATTATTCAAGAATTACAAAAAAAGTCAATAGAGCATATCTAATGGAAATAACTCTGAAGAAATAGTTGTTTAAATAAAGTGCAAAATGTTACAACATACATTTTAGTACAACCGATTCATAGCAACTTTCGACGCGAACAAACGAACACTATTTAAAGTAACATTAATTATACAGTTATACAATTCAGATACGCGATATGGAAGTTGCTTTGATAAATTGCTTTTATTATGCTGAAACTGGTGAATAATGGACCATCATAACATGTCGTAGGCGTATTTATATGCACTATAAGAGTTATTTTGTTGGTGCTGACTACCATCAAAATAACGTTTGTGCAAAATTCGTCTTCATTTTGCATTTTTACTTTTGCTTTCGAAGGATCACCCATTTTCAGAAGATATGTACTTCACAACAGCAGGTGTTAAGTGCTTGTGTGGCGGCTGTAAAAAGTCGCTCCGTACATCATTCTCAGTGTTGTTATATTTTCTGGTCCTTCGGGATCATTAGTTTTGACGTTATTTGTATAGAAAATTGAATACTGCTAAAGCCGGTGCTAGGGGGCGTGAGTAGTGTTGCAGTTTTAATTACTACTCATGAACAGACTCAATAAAACCGAGTCTGCAATTTTCTCATTTTGCATTTTTACTTTTGCTTTCGAAGGATCACCCATTTTCAGAATAAATTTACATAATACTTGGTTATTGGTAAATAATAGAAATAATGAAAAAAATTATAGAAGCTAAATATCACTATCTTTCGAACAAAATGATGTTAAAGTATTGTCTCGCTAATGCGACCACTCTGAAACAGTATAATTTAGATTTTTAAAGCAGGTGGTAGCATAATACAGGACTAACATTATACCGAAAAGGAGCCAATAAGAGCTTTCTGCATTACGTTTGCCCTGCATTTAGCAACCACGCACATACGCATGTATTAATACATTATGCTATTTCATTTGCCAACTACATGTATACTGTAATTCGATTTGCACAGACATGCTAACGACTGAATGTGAATGTCTATGGGATGCATATATTGAACAAGCTAATTCTATCAAAGTAGGTTTTAGTTGAACTGCACTGAACTTCAATTGCCAGTTATAAAATTGAATTTTCAACCCCTTTACTGCCCACTCGAATGAAAATATAACATGTTTTAATAACAATTTCATCGAGTTTTAATTCGATGTATACATTCTTAGATTGATAACGTCAATCAATGCTTATCGCAGGGCGTTCTCAGCGAAATTTCATAATATTTAAACAGGGCCGTATTGTTGGGGAATCACTTTGCAAAAAAGATTCCTGGGTACAAAACGTGCTCAATAAAATTATGTTATGACAAAATCGTGATCGGCATATTCACATCTACTTTAACTGAATATTACAGTGTCCGCTTACAATCTTAATGTAATACACATGTAGTTGACTTTAATAATTGTGTTTTGCATTCGTTGGTCTTCACCTTTAATTGCTCGTTAAGAAATATGTAAATACTCCGAGAAGTGTCACACATTTATACAACGTGTAAATCTCTAAACTTAATAGGTTGCATTTAGTTCATGCGTAATATATGAAATCCAATGCAAACGCTTGGGTTATACCGAACAGGTAATTTCGCCCATGGTTGTATTTCTGTTAGAATATGTATTTGTCATGTTCTGCTATGTCTGTAAACAATAGTTATCTGCTCATCTGCGAGCAATGTCAAGTTTCCAAAAGTTTATCTAAACAATGCCAATTATTTATTTCCATATCGAAACATTACACCCACGATAAGCTGTACAGCATGCAGCCGCATCATAAAATATAACATTCATTAAAATAACTGCATTTTCTCTGGAATCAATAGCTCATATAGCATGAAATGCCATGCATGCACATTCTACTTCAATTATATTGTTATACAATTCTAAAACTACATAAATGGTATCTAGATTGTTATTATGCCAGCACGTTTTTATTTGGCCTGTATGTACATTACAAACACTCTAAACCGGCCACTCGTATTCTGTATATTTGAGAGAGATGTAAGATTAATGCAGTGCAAATGTTATGCAGCAAACTATCTATAGTTTGACATGCATGTACCTCCCGGCTGCTGCCGGCGGACCAATGCTTATCTTGCAATCAGTTTGGATCCAGATGAGACACCGAGTAGCTCGGCGTCTCATCATGATCCAAGCTTTTTGACACCCTGGTAGCATTTTAGCATACAAACTGAGTATAGCTTGAGTTTTGAAAATGTAGTGGGCGTTAAGGTTGTACAAATAACTTGCTCAGCAGACCAAAGGTTAAGCAAACACCTGCTGTAATAAATCAAGTGGTCACCGTATAGAGGTTCTACTGTATAACGCACATTTCTATCAACAACAGCTGCATGTTTACATCGGTCTAACACACCACCTGCATTGATAAACTGTTTTCTTATCTCAATGATATCAGGTAATGACAAAAACTATCTGAGAAGATCTAACGGAACACCAGAATTTATCAAAGAGGGCACCCTCTCCAAATGACTGAAATATTTGAATGTCTTATAGTGGGTGCGTATGTGTGATAAAAAATTTCTAATCAACACAAGATTTAACACCAAAATAATATTACTACAATTCATAAATATAGTCTATTCTATCCAAACTTCATACACTAACAGTAATGGATTGCGTTCTGGCATTTTAATCATTACATTTTTAACAAGCTACACCAATTTGAATAAGAAATACACTTTTAATAATAATCAAATTCACACTGCATAAAACGATATTCTTAACGATTTACCCCATGCATATTTATGTCAGAACAATGTCATCATGAATACGAATAAGTTATCTTTTTTACAATTGTATAAAAAAAAAACATGCATTTTGCCACGGCATGAACTGTAGAATCAGATACATGTATATGTCAATTCGTTAAAATACGACCAGACCCTGATCAGACGACCGGGAACCTATGATCTGGATCTACTCTCTGTTTGCCAAATGCGTTTAAAAGCGTATTTATTGAGTAAAGGGTAATACACAAGATGTTGGCATTAGGGATGAATGTAACTACCACAGTGACTAGTGTTGGTATTAGGGATGAATGTAACTAACACAGTGACTAGTGTTGGTATTAGGGATGAATGTAACTACCACAGTGACTAGTGTTGGTATTAGGGATGAATGTAACTAACACAGTGACTAGTGGTGTTTTCCTACCGCTAATGCACTCTGAAAATTGCTACATAAATTGTTGCCTATAAACTGCACATCACTTTGAGTCTAGTACTGGTATTAATAGTATTGCATGCTATGCTATGCCATAATGCCAGACATCTTCTTCATTCATCATAATAATCAAATGTCATCTTTGACAGATCATAAATGAGACTGACACTTTAATTGTACATTTCGCCTTCTAATAGTGTCGAAATAACTAAGATAGATATCATACCATTAATAACTGGAATTTTAATCTCAACCTGAAACTTACATTGATGTGTATATAGATACAACTATATTTTCAGATACAATACACTGTGTTGTCTTAAAGTGTCTTCAAACTCTTTAAATAACGATTGCGATAAACTGAAGTATTCAACTTGAAACTCTTGATAGTTCAGATCTACCAATCATATACAGTAAAACCCCTCTAATGCGACCACTTAATAAATACACATGGTTGTCTTTATAAGCAGGTGGTTGCTTAATGCAGGGCAAAAGTAATGCAGAAAGCTCCTCTAGCTTTCTGCATTACTTTTGTCCTGCATTAAGCTACCACCTGTATATAACACCCAGAATTATACCTCTTTTAGGTGGTCGCATTAGCGGGGTTTTACTGTACAATTGAGTAGCTGTCATGTGATTGTTTGGTATAGAATAACACAGTACAGTAATACAGTGCAAACCCTCTAATACGACCACCAAAAAGGGGCATAATTCTGGGTACCAGAGGCAGGTGATAGCTTAATACAGGATGAAAGTTATAGGAGCTTTCTGCATTACCTTCGTCCTGAATAACGCAGCCACCTGCTTATAAAGACAGCTATGTTTATCCATTAAGTGGTCGCATTAGAGGGGTTCTATTGTATTTCTTAAACAGAAATCGTGTATTCCTAGTGTCTGATCAGGTAACCAATCACATCTATAACGGCCAGTAAATTGTGTTTATTAGTTGGTATTTAAGGCAGGTGGCTGATTAAAGCAAGGTGAAAGTAAAACAGTACGCTCCTGCGTTCTGTTTTACTTTCACCCTGCTTTAATCAGCAACCTGCTTTTAACACAAAATACTTGAAATAACTTAGTGGTCGTTATAGAGAGGTTTTACTGTACAATTAAACCTGTCTAATGTAACCACATAGAACAGACACAATGCTGGGTCTTACAGCCAGGTGGTAGCTTAATGCAGACGCTGCTTGCATTTGCATGCATCCTGCGTTAAGCAACCAGCTGCTTTTAAGACACTAATATCTCTTCGTTACATGGTCTCTATAGAGAGGCTCTGCTGTACTTATAACATGCATCTCATTAGTTATTTCACTGAAACATATTTTGTCTGCAAAACTTTAATTATTTCATATCATCTGTTTTCTTTCCAAATAACAGTCACAGCAGCTACTCGTCATCACATGTAGATCCAAATAGTTTGTATTCTTCATCAAAGTATATCTATAGGTATAAAGGTTACGTTAAAAATTAACGATAACCTTTAGATTGCTGATCACATCAATTTTACACCATTCTTCACCTACTACATTTTCAAAATTCTAACTACAATTAATTTGTCTACCAAAATGCAATCAGGGTGTCAAACAGTTTAGATACTGATGAGACTCCGAGTTTCTCTGTGTCTCATCTGGATCAAAACTGTATGCAACGATAATTATGGATCCGCCGTTAGCAGGCTAAGGGTTAACGAAAACTTCAAAAGTATCATTTTTCTATGACTTCATCAAGGTAAGCATAGAAAAACTATACTTTTTCGGGATAGTCAGGCATTACTTAATGTGGCGTCAGACTTTCTACAAGAACCTATAAGAGAGATAAAAGTAAATAGTACTGTGTGTGATACAGTAAGTTTTGTCTGGTAAAATCACCATGATAGTTTTGATAAGATAAAAGGAAACTTTGACCAAAAAAACTAGAATTTGAACATTTGCAGACAGCAGATGTTAATCAGCGTGTACGCTATTAGCCAGTTGCTAAAATCAACAGTATTTGGTTACTTTGTTACAAGCGATGCTGAAGCGTATCAACGTTTGAACGTAACTGGTCGAGACGCTGTGTCGTTGACCTTTAGTCCTCGGTTTCACTCTGCATTAACCTATTACCTCACAGGCTATTTTAGATACAACATCTCTGAATAAATCTACCGAAAAGGAGCATTAACTAGAGAAAAGGAAACTTTTAGAATTATGTAGTTTGAAACCATTGTGATAAAGAGAGCATTTGCTCCTATAGGAGCATATGCTCTATTTATCACAATGGTTTCACAAAGAGCGTCTACATAGTTGTCAAAAGTCGTCACTATGAGGGAATGCGTTAAGCAGTAATCTTCCTAAAAATACCTATATTCTTCTTTATTGAAATTCCTGTTGAGAGAAGTTTTACTGTATTTATGCTTCATTTTCAAATGACAAGGTATATACTGTAAAGTCTCGCTAATGCGGGCAAATAATGTATTACCATATGAGTCTGTAAAAACAGGTGGTTTTTAATACAAAGTTAACGCTATGCATTGTAATGCTTGTGCAAACATAGTAGACTTAGATCAGGCGGCTATGATCACAGTTACTCTGTATATAAAGCTGTTTCTATAGTTTCTGTCATGGCCAACATGACATGTCTTTGTGTCATTATAAAACACCTGGTATTCATGTGTAAATGTTTCTTTCATGACTATTTATGGAGACACACAGATGCAAAATTACTGTCAATCGCACATATGCTATACATGTTTTGTACTTTAAAGTTCATTGACACCCAGTTTTCCTAACAATCGCAGTAGTAATCAATGCCTGTATATGCATCACAGAATTCACATGCAAAACGATGTTTCATCTTGCACAAGTAAAATCGATCATTTACTCGTCTACAGAATTGACATTTGCTTTATGTTTCTCGACAATATGTCATTGACTAGCGTAATGGGAATGGGCGCGCGGGCAATAGCAAGCAGCGTAGACCAATGTAAAGATGGATAGACAATGTATCTGATCAGAGTCTATGTGGTCAGTACAACCAAAGTGATTACCTCTGCAAACAGAAATACTTTTACAACACCGGCTGTTTATTTAAGACGATTTATCTGCTTAAAGACAATGTGTCTATAAATGACGTGTTTAAGAAAGTTGTTAAAGTGGCATAAAATGCAGTTTATTTAACGAAAAGTTGTATGATGTGGAAATAATTTACAGTATCGTTATTCGTCTATCTTTTAGAGATATTCGTGTACGTTTTAGTTCTGTATATATCGTCGGTGTCTTGTCGTTAGTTTTCTGTGTTGTTCCGACTGTCTCCGTATGTGTTTGTCGTTTACGGAATACGTCATAAAATTATTCAAACAGTATTATTTTCATAGTAATATTTTACGACAATACTCAATGCTGCCTCTGAATATTTCAGAATTGTAATACACATATTCGTTGTGTCTGCGATGCACTATTCTCCATTATTTCCAGACAAACCAGAACTGTAATACTTTTATATGGTTTTCCAAAATAGAGACGAAGACATGGTATTAACAATGATACAGCACAAAACAAATTATGTACTCCATAAGTTTTTTTTCAAGTCAAAACACTATTATTTTACGAAATGTTTTGCCAAACTACAGTACAAATATGACGTAAAACTATTAACAAAAACCAAAACACACAGGGGATTACTTGTATCAATTAACATACAAAATGGACACGTGTTACCTGTGCGTACATGTATATTGGTGTTTATGTGGAAGATAAATAACAATGTGCAGTCATTTCTTGATGAATTATGTACACAGTTTGAATCCAGATGAGACAACGTGTAATTCGGTGTCCCGCCAGGTCCAAATGTTTGACAGACTGACACTGTACGAAAGAATCGTTTTGTAGACAATATTTACCTAGTATTGATTTATTTTCATTTGTTTTGAAAGTCTTGTACATAGTGAACAAAATAGCAGTAAAGTGTTCAGAAGACAAAGAAATCGTTATTACTTTCGTACGTTTTCATAAAGAACATTAAATAGATTGTTACGGTTTTCGATTTTGACAAACAGCCATAAGCTGCCGAATACAACAAATATCTCGTTGAGAAGGCTTACTACGTGGACTTTACTACATTCATTTGTGATTACCTATGCAAACAGTTCGAATCAGAAGAGACGCCAAGTGACTCGGCGTCTCATCAGGATCCAATCTGTTCGTTACTTTGTAATGTGTTTGAAAGAAATGGGAGGTTTAAACAAACAAAAAGTGATTGTAGCAAACGACAAATTTGCAGACGACAACAGTTGGCAGAGAAACAGTGATAGTCCCTGCAATAAACGCGTGTTTTCAATAACGTCATAATTGGCATTTGTTATGTTAAATCATTATTATGAAGATGGTTAATTTGAACATATATCAAAACATGCCATTGTGAAACAAAATGAACCGTTTTCTTCGATACGTATGTTTTTGTTGATGCGACCACCTAAAAGAGGTATAATTATCGGTGCTAGATGCGGGCGGTAGCTTAATGCAAGAGGAGCTTTCTGCATTACTTTTGGCCTGCATTAAGCAACCACCTGCTTATAAAAGACACCATGTATATTCATTAAGCGGTCGCATTAGAGGGGTTCTACTAGTACATTGGCGACTAACATCGGGTCCTAGATATCAAATGCATGAAAGGTTTGTCTTCATCAGTGTTTATTCTATTGACCTTTTTGCAATAAACTTCTATTCAGCATATAAACAAATGAGTTAAGGTTTTTGTTTTTAAAAATGCGTCGCAAGTAGATTATCTATATAAGCTCACGTCTGAGTAAATGTTGGGTTGACTGTTTGAGCTAAATTCAATAGAGTCGGTGTAACATCAGGTTTGGACGTGGGTATACTAATTATAGACAACCGGGCCAATACAGTACCCGCATGGGTTGGACGTGGGTATACTAATTATAGACAATCGGGCCAATACAGTACCCGCATGGGTTGGACGTGAGTATACTAATTATAGACACTCGGGCCAATACAGGACCCGCATGGGTTGGACGTGGGTATACTAATTATAGACAATCGAGCCAATACAGTACCCGCATGGGTTGGACGTGGGTATACTAATTATAGACAACCGGGCCAATACAGTACCCGCATGGGTTGGACGTTGGTATACTAATTATAGACAACCGGGCCAATACAGTACCCGCATGGGTTGGACGTGAGTATACTAATTATAGACAACCGGGCCAATACAGTACCCGCATGGGTTGGATGTGGGTATACTAATTATAGACAATCGGGTCAATACAGTACCTGCATGGTTTGACAAACATGCGAAAGAAATATGCATCAGATTTGTGAAATTTGAAATTAAAATTAGCGACCATGCATCTTTCTCTTATTCACAAACTTTGATAAATATCTTGTATCCTAAGATTTACAATGCAAATTAAACATTATAATTGTCATGTACAGTACACCTTAACATTTCTTAAAATTTTGTAACCATTGAATTTGTCCTGAATGTTTCAAATGGAAATTACACTTTTAATTAATTTAGAGATGTTAGCGAAACAGAGAAATATGTTCAGCAGCAATAACTTTGGCATTTCATATCTCTGAAAACTACAGAAACTGTTCTAATAAAGCTGAAACATAAATGAGCCGTTTTAACTGTTATTTTAAGTCAAATGTTTTAAAATACGTTCGAATATTTTAGTTAATACTGAATTCTGTCAAACGTAGTTACTTGACATGCCTCAGATTATTAAAGCTTTAGTAGTTATTTATTGAATGCAGTTTGCACGAAATGTACATAAAACATTTAGCCTTGCAATGAGGTTATTATTGTAAGTAATAGAAATTTGCAATGCTATATGTGATTATGCTTACTATCTTTTATTGTTTTATATGCAAATAAGGTCTGACTATAGACTTTCAGTGTAAATTTAAAATCAGTGGCGTTCTACGCCAATGCTGCACTTATTATAAATATGTTGTAATGAGAAAGACAGGAGTGAGCTACTTGTGAAAGAGACGTGCTAGATTTTGAAAATGCTTCAAGTATGATGCGCTTATTTACTCCTTCAAGAAATTAGAGATAGGACATGTTTTGTGAGAAAAAATGATTACTTTTTAATTTGATGTTTATGTTGAGCGACTGATAATGTTTATCAGGGCGTGCAGTAGAACAGTTTCAGTATAATAAAATATTATCGTGTTTGCACAATAATATGCTGTTCTTTAGTATATCTGTAGTTTCATTTGGAACACGAACACGATAAATAACGTTATACATGATTATTATAGTATTATGGTTACAATTACAGTAAACCCCTAAAAACCGGACGTTGAATTAGAGTACAGATATCAGTCTAAGAGACAGGTGACAGCTTAATGCATGGTGAAAGTCTAACATTATAGACTCCTAGAGGAGCTCTCAGTATGACTTTTACGCATTAAGCAGCCACCTGCCTAAAAGTATCTAATGTATTCTCTACTTGGATTCCGGTTTACTGTCTATATACATGTTCACATCTAGGCATGGAACAAATATTGTATTTGGTTCTGAGACACATTTAGAGATATGGTATCTAAGGTATATTTCACATAATATACAATATGAATAAGTCTACCAATGGAAATATTATATTTAAGGTATATTTCACATATATACAATATGAATAAGTCTACCAATGGAAATATTATATCTAAGGTATATTTCACATATATACAATATGAATAAGTCTACCAATGGAAATATTATATCTAAGGTATATTTCACATATATACAATATGAATAAGTCTACCAATGGAAATATTATATCTAAGGTATATTTCACACAATATGAATAAGTCTACCAATGGAAATATTATATCTAAGGTATATTTCACATATATACAATATGAATAAGTCTACCAATGGAAATATTATATCTAAGGTATATTTCACATATATACAATATGAATAAGTCTACCAATGGAAATATTATATCTAAGGTATATTTCACATAATATACAATATGAATAAGTCTACCAATGGAAATATTATATCTAAGGTATATTTCACATATATACAATATGAATAAGTCTACCAATGGAAATATTATATCTAAGGTATATTTCACATATATACAATATGAATAAGTCTACCAATCGAAATATTATATCTAAGGTATATAATGCGACCACCAAAAATGGGCATAATTCTGGGCGGCAGATGCAGGTGGTAGCTTAATACAGGACGAAAGTTATGCAGAAAGCTCCTCTAGGAGCTTTCTGCATTACTTTTGTCCTGTATTAAGCAACCACCTGCTTTAAACGACGCCATTGGTTGTTTATTAAGTGGTCGCATTAGCGGGGTTTTACTGTATATACAATATGAATAAGTCTACCAATGGAATGCTAACACATCGAAAATCGATTTGGAAATGTTTCAAGAAATATACTTATAGGCGTGGTCATGTATTTGTTGTTTTCGTCTTTATATGACATGTGAAGATGCATTGATGAACACGTATCTGCCTTGTATACCCATGCCGTATCTTACATCATGAAGACTTACTGCCATGCCTACCATCGATGTGTGTGTATTTGCCTAACGAACACGCCCAAACCTTTAGTGTGTGGTAACCGATCATATTAGGCCTTTGAACACAGTGTAGACCCAGTTCAAATGACCCCTGAGGGAGTCATAAAAATCATTTTCGTCAGTGATAGCATTTGATAATTGTTTTGTTAAATTAATATTCAGACAGAGAGGAGTTAGTTAAAACAAATTCATATATATATATATATGAAGTATCACGCATTTGCTGCTATCTTAAACCATGCATTTAAATGCTGTAGTTACGTTTTCCTGGTATTTCTTTGATCTATAACTATTTCATCTCTGTGGATTGATCTCCGTTTACAGTTTACTCTATATTGTGAGAATATTTTCCCCGGACAATTCAAGTCAGGGAGATTGCAAATAGTGTATTTCTATCAGAATCGACCAGGTGTCCTCATGTGAAATGAAACATTCTATTCAAACATTAAGCATTAAACAGCATCCAGGGCTCTAGCTACAGTTACAAAGGATGGCCTCAACTTCCAGTGACAAGTTGCCCTCACGTCTCCAACAAACCCATAGTTGTGAAGGACTCTAACGCGTAGCAAACAGAGCAGACCCTGATCATCATCTAATTATGTTACAGATGACCACGTTATATCATTGAGCCACTGCCTGCATTATACCTCTAAGTGGCTGTCGTGTTGGGGGATTTTACTGGCTTTAACAATAAAGACAGATATAGATCAACAGTACTGCAAAAACACGGCCCTTTTAGAACATGAACAAGAAAAATATGTTTCTGTCAACGTAGCATATGCAATAACCTATGCAAACAGTTTGTATTGCGACGCCGATTAATTGCAGCAGACGACAACGACACATCCCATTTCTTTCGCTTATTGAAGTTAACGATACCAGCTACAGAGGAAGTACAGGTGATAAAGTTTTATTACTTATATCTGTAAAATCCATTTCTTTGAATACAATAAACCTTTGTTCCACCGCTTATTAAGTAAACATATGCGTCTTAACCCTTTCCCTCATATATACACCCTTTCTCGTCTGTGCACGTCTCGGCAACCAGTGTAGACTAAGGTCAGACACCTCCTGCAGAACTGTCTGATCAGAGTCTGCTCTGTCTGTTTATGAAATATTATAGGTATATGATTATACAGTTTTTACCAATACCAAAACATTCTGTGTGCATACTTATTCCATTATAAATAAAATGTTAATTAATATTATATTGACTTGATTATGCAACAGGAAAAGGAGCAGAGCAAAACGGGTCAGGGTATTTATATATGAATTCTATCCTGCATTAAATTAGCATTTGCATTAAAGACCTATGTACATTTCGGGCGGCTGTCTGTATGTGGTGCTTCCTGCATGACTCATTTTTGTACTTTTGAGTTAGCCTCCTTTTAATAGTCGTCGTTTTAGTGTAATTGTAGGTATATAACATTCGTGCATTGGTAACAATAATAAATAAACTATCAATTGGTAGTTTTTCCATGAACATGTCAATAAATCTAACATCACTATGCATGCAAGTATGTAATTATATGATTAACTGAGTTTTTATTTCTACACTGGTCACTCAAATAAGGCTGCATTAAAGACTTATGTACATTTCGGGCGGCTGTTTGTGCATTGGTAACAATAATAAATCAACTATCAATTGGTAGTTTTTTCCATGAACAATGTCAATGACTATAACATTACTAATTTACTATGCATGCAAGTGGCTTTTTGCTGTGGCTACGTACGATATATATATATATATATATGCTTAACTGAGTTTTTATTTCTACACTGGTCACTCAAATAAGGCTAATTATTGGGTTTCAAGCAAACGGTACCTTAGTTTAATTGCCCTTAGTTTCATACATTTTAGAATATGTCTCTGGTGTTCACTTTTAATAGATTATGATTTCGTAAAAAAGCTAAAAGAAATTTAATTATGTCGTTAAATGAATACTTTACTATTTTTGTGCAGAAAGAAGTGTCACACGTATTTATTATATTAGCACATATTAACATTTCACCTAATAATGCCGTCTAAAATATAAACACTAAGCAAAGTACCTAGACCAAGGTCTGCTCTATTAGCTTATCAATTAATATGTCTTTAATGGCTACTGATTCCGGTGTCGTTGTACCGTTCTAAAATCTCAGATTATTAATATTCATAAAGTTATTGTTTCTTACATGCATATTCATCAGGTAATGATTTAAGACAAACTATAAATAATAAGTTATCAGTTATGTCGACAATTGAATGCAGTGTATTTGAACGAAACACACATTTAAGCGAGTACAAGCAAAACATTGAAATATACTTCATATATTTATATTTTAATGTGACTTTTAGCATCGAATCTAATGGTTTTTGTACATATGGTATATTGCTGCAGCTATCTAGAGCCCACCACGCGCCATGAAAGCCACACGCAAATCACTGTTTTATCATTTGAAACTGTAATTAATCATTCAAACAATCTCCTACAAATGTTGCAGGAGAATATTAGAAATGTATTATAGAGACTGAAAACCTCGCAATGAATAAATGGTGTATTTAAGATGTAATGTAGCATCTTTCAAAAGGCCTACAAGAGTACAACGGGTGGGGATCAGATATTGCACGTTAGTGTCCCAGATGAACATAGTCTGCCTAATTAGGACTCGTACAACAGACATCTCCATCATATTAAAACGTTTTCAATCTACAGTAGAACCTCTCTTAAGCGATTATTCAGTTATTGACCATATGAGTTTCAAGAGTACCGCGTACGGTACGTGATAACCTTACAGGGAGTGGGGGTCAAATTACCTTATTTAAAAAGAAGCATCCAGTTTCTCTGATTCAATGTGCCTTATAAGTGTTGATATTTTCTAATTTGTGCGTCAGGTCTTGATCTCCATATTAAGATGATTTTATAAAAAAGTATTGAAGTGAAAATCTTATTAAATAAAGAAGTTACGGCCATCCACATATTTGCAGAATTTCGTAAAGTGCAAGGGCCATAACTTTGTAACGACAAATTGAATGAACCTCAAAATCAACTCATCTTAGATTTTGTTGCTTAGAATATGTGTGAAGATTCATTAATATCCTTTCAATAGTTTTCCCAGAGAACAATAGACAAACCAACAGACCGACGAACAAAGCAACGAATGCACACAGTTCAAACGCAATATATGTGAAAATCCATATTAAGGTATGATCATATAAAACAAATTGATGTAAATATCATTAAAAACAATTACGACCATCCTCATATTAACATATATATTTTCAATATGTCTTTAAGTGCAAGGGTCATAACTCCATAACAAATCAAATGAACCTCAGAATCGACTCAGCTTCAGATCTTAATACATTTAATATTTGTGTGACGTTTCATTAATATCCCTCAAATAGTTTTCCGAGAAAACGGCGGAAAAACAAAATGTTTACGGACGAACTGACCGACGGACGATTGAACGATCGGACGGACGGACGGACAGGGTAAAGCTTATGTACGACCCCCTTTATTAGGTGGGCATATAATAAAAAATAGTCGGTTGCTTGATATAGGTAATGCAGATAGTCTCCAACTGGAGCTAAACGCAGGGCAAACGAAGTACAGAAAGCTCCAATATGATCTTTTTTTAATTACTTCAAATATCATATAAATAACACATATCATATAAATATATTTATATTAAGAAAATGGCAATATGAGATTTTCTTGATATAGGATTTTTTCAGATACAAAGTTTTGAGGGGGGTTCGGGAGGCTGAAGGTTTACAATTTTGTTTGGTTGGTGTTATACTAATTTGCAGGAGCTCATATCTTAAAATTAGATCGGTAGGTTCATGCCCTGGTCTCCCACGAAACTAATTTCCACACAATTCAAACATTTCATCTTCCAGGGTATGACTAGAAAACATTGAGTGACAGGTAATAACGTATAGATAATCACCACATCACGTAAACGTTTCAACGCAAATGTTATTCACGAAATACTGATTTTTTGAATCAATGGCCTTGTGAAAGAGGAAATGTACCGTCAACACCAGCATCATTCTCATTGCCAATATACACGCTGTAGTTTGATATGATTAGTTTCGATCACAGTAATTGCAGTCTTAACACTTTTCTCTTCCCCTTTGTACCCCTTTGTACCCCTTTGTACGTCTTTGTAAACAGAGTAGACACAGATCAGTCGGTCATGTAGGGCCTGCCCTGTTTGTTTATGAAATAATAGTAGATATGATTTCTGGCACGGCCAGTAATTTTTATGCCCATGTGTTTAAATATAATCTAATAAATAATCTTGGTGTCATTTTGTCTTGAAAATATATCCTCGGAGTAAATACTTAAACATTCCTCTATTTCTTCACAACAACGCAGTCTGGGTGTCGCACAGTTTGTTACAGACGAGACAGAAATTGATTCGATTGACTGTATGTAATTACTCCTTTCCCTGTTCAATATCCATATAAGCGATATAAGCATATATGCATGACATCAATAGTGTTAGCTGATTTTTACAATGTAAACCCTTTAAGGGATTGTTTTCGTTATATCATGTCATAAGCAAACACAACATATCCTGAACAGACGGTACCTACCATCGGATCTGGGTCTTCGTTGTTTGCAAAGGCTTGAAAAGGCATTTATTTGAGGGAAAGGGTACATGGTAATTTATACATGGTCAGAATCGAGGTTCTGTTGCACGTTCAATTAATATGTAGATATAAAGATAAACCTCAATACAGATTTATCTCATGTGAAAAAGTGATACTTTTATACCCCTGATGATGATCGTAATAAACTATAATTTATTTATTACTTTTTTCCCCGAGTTGTCATTACATACCTCGTTACATCAACATGAAGACAGATCTTCAGAATAGATATTCAAAAACACTCCTAATGTACACATTTTGATCGCCCATGACTTAAAGAGGAAGTCCCTACAATGAACGCATATTTTCAATAATATCATAAAACTTGGTATTTTTTATGTTCAATGTATAATTATGAAGATTGTCAATTGGAACCTATATCGAAAAATGCACCTGTGATACTACGTAAATAAACCGTTTGTCATCGATACTTACAATTAACCCTTCGCTTGCTGAATTTTAAAAAACATTTCTTCTTCTTTACCCATGCCCTGTTGTATAATTACATATATCTTCACTGTATACAAGTATTTCGCTGTGAAATCACTGCTGTGGAGTGCACTGGTTGCACAATCAACTTGTAAATAGTGCAGACCCTAATGAGACAGCTCCTGCAGGAGCTGTCTCATCTGGGTCTTCACTATTTACAGGTAGGTATATTAGCAAACGAATGGTTAACCAATTAGTATCGGCCTTGATTGAACAGTTAACGAAGCTAAAATTCGAACCGAATAAATACTAAAACATTGCCGAATAACATAAACACATGAAAGTTGTGTCTTCGTCGGTGTTTATTCGACTGGCTTTCTCGTGATATACTTCTATTCTTTTCAGAATATAAACAATTGATTTATATAAATGTTACGCGTTTTTTAAACACGATCCAGGTAGAGAGTATCACTTTAATTATTATCCGCCAATATTTACTTGGCCCTAGTTAATCGTTTCTGTTAAGTAATATTGGGCACCTTAGCATGTTGACTAAACGGTGCATGTCTTGGACTTATTATGATTGCCACATACTATACAATGGGTAAACTGTATGAGTGCCCGGTCAACACTGACAATACCTGAATTCTTATATCTTCTCTGAAACTTATAAATCAGGAACAGTTCTCGCTCATGCAACCTCACAATGTGTTAACATAGGATGCTGTAAAGACAGGTGGTTGCTGAATGCAGGACGAAAACAATGCAGAGACCTCTTGCTTATTGCATGATATTTGAAATTGTTGTGGGTGAAATATTGTGTAAAAATGATTTACTCGACAGGCTGAATGTTAGTTTTTCTCTTTCTATACGTTTTGGCGATTTCTGTCACTTTCATGACAATATCTATCAAATCATGTTTAACATAAGAAGTCAATAATATTCTAATGCATGTATCTATTTCAGTTTTGTTTCTATACAGATGTACGTTTTCAAACGTTAACATTTAGTTGCTACTTATTGGAACATTTGTTTTACTTTTTTACATGAAACGTGTGTTAGTTGCAAACACTGCAGATGAGTGAGTTCAGCGACCTGAACAATCAGCAGAATCGAATAAACGGAGTTCTTATCTTACCAACGTCAGGTATGGGCTGAAACAGTCAGAGAAGCTGTAGGA
The DNA here is from genome assembly GCA_963576725.1 of Azorinus chamasolen. Classification (NCBI taxonomy): domain Eukaryota; kingdom Metazoa; phylum Mollusca; class Bivalvia; order Cardiida; family Solecurtidae; genus Azorinus; species Azorinus chamasolen. The sequence continues at coordinate 111,201,289 of OY755236.1, forward strand.
AAATATTAGAATTATCAAAGAGATATATATCACCAACGATGCAAATCTGTCTTAAGAAGTAAACATTTGATAGAAATATTTTAATATATTTTTGTGCAAACTATTATGATTTTCTACAAAATTTAGTACGTATTTATTTATGAATTGACGTTTCACCGGTGATGCATTATAATCACTGAAGTCAAAGAGTTTTTATCTCACACGTGTCAGATTTTGGCAAAGTTAAATTTTATCAGGGAGATTTGATTTAATCATTGGTATTATTGTTTTGATCGAGCGGCATTGCTCACAAATATGCCTCTTTCATATTGGACAATAAACACATTTTCGAAAGTTGAGATGCTGATGATATTTTCACCTTTAGTCCAAAAAGGTTGAATGCGTGATTGTTTTTTTCCATTGAATCCAAATGAGAAGTCGAATAAATCTGTGTTTCATCAGGATCCAAACTCTCTGACACCCTGCGTATAGAAAAAGAAATACGGCGAAACCTATATATCGCTTACAAATTACTCCAATATAACACAAGTTCGAGTAGTCCGGTTTCTAACCCGGAAACTGCATAATGCAGGTCGGTGGTGAATGTTTGAAAAAAAATGTATTGCAATTTTGGAATGGATCGAACTATTACTTCGAGTTAAGCTATAGTTTGAGTAATCCGGATTCGGGATATCGAGACTCCACTGTATATGAAGATCACTGCTATTGTCCTTTCTATCCATGAAAATAAATATCAGCAAGTTAAATGTTAAAGGAGATTCGCATAAAGGTGGTCACACATGCGTAATTTAAAATGTTCTTGTTGCCCATGTGACGAAATGTATTTTCATTTACAGTACAACTCATCTAAATCTGGCTTTCAAATTAACATTAATACCGGTCTGTAGAACAAATGGCAGCTTAATGCAGGGTGAAAGTCGTGTAGAAATTACTCTGGGGCTTCTGCATGACTTCCATCACGTAATAAGCAGTCACCTTCCTGAAAAAGCCATAAATTCTTCTTTATTAAAGAGTGGTTTTATTGTTTTCAATTATGTATTGGAACGATGTCCCATTTTAATCATTCACTCCATAGATACGCCTATTATATCTTTGCAAACAGAGTAAACCCAGTAACTAAGGAAGCCGTTTAATCTGGACCTGCTCTCTTAGTTTATGATATAATATAGATCTGAATCTACTACTTCTGTCATGACAAAACTTATTTCATAGTGCCATTTTACAATTCGGTCAATTACCAATCTGGGTCCATGCTTATAAAGCTTTTAGTTGAGTCTGAGTTTCGTTCTCAGGCTTTTGATTGGTCAGATTTGAGTTCTCAAGCTGACCAATCAAAAGCTTGAGAACGATCTAAGACTCAACTAAAAGCTTTATAAGCATGGACCCAGTGTTATTTCTTGCCTGTCTATTCATGGAGTAAAGTGTTAAACAGGTTTGGACGAGATTTACTCCAATGTTGGTGTTGCTGAAGCTTTCTACAAGCAGACGTTAATAGAGTCACTAATTGCACGATATATTCAGACAGTAAACTGCTTGAAAGGTGTGTTGCCTGTTTCCGCTTAGACATTGTCTGAAAGAGGAAAGAGAATGAGTCCAGTTACTAATAGACACGGACTTCCTGACAATGGCGTCATTTAATATTGACATACATGTACTTGAAGTCATAGTAACTATCATATTTAACCATTCGGTTGCAAGCGGGAAATTGATTGGTGTTTAATTATGCAAACAGTTTAAACCTAGATGAGACACATTCCAGCAAGATTAAAAGTGGTTCATTATCGTAGAGGTGTATGCCCTTGAATTTTGTCGACTTTTGCCGTCCATGTCCTTGGGACACGCAATCCATGTTTCTTCGGAACATGCACAGTGTGCGCCATGTATGTCTTCGGGACATGTACTGCACTGTAACAAGTAGGTTATGCGCCGTCCATATCTTCGGGACACGTACTACACTGCAACTAGTACGTTATGCGCCATGCATGTCTTTGGGACATATACTACACGGTAACTAGCAAGTTATACACCATCCATGTCTTCGGGACATATAATACACTATAACTAGCCAGTAACTAGCAAGTTGTGCGCCATCCATGTCTTCGGGACACACCATCCATGTCTTTGTTGTAACTAGTTATGCGCCATTCATGTTTTCGGGACAAGTATTAAACTGTTATTAGTAAGCTATGCGCCATCCATGTCTTCGAGATACGCCATCCATGTTTTCGGGACAAGTGCTACACTGTAACTGGTAGGTTTTTGCGTTAAAACCTGACGGACGGCTAGTCAGAGTCTGCACTGTTTGCCAATCGTTAAATTAATTCAGTATTATTTTGTACACTATTGATTGCTGAAAAAATGCATGTCTCTGATCAGGTGCCAGTGTTTCAACACATGGTTTAATCTAGATGAAATATATAATGATAAATCTAAATGCACGGCTTACACACGAAGGGGCGTAAACTATAATTTCAGATTTGTTTTCGCAAAGATTTATATTAGTTTGATGGTTAAAACATACACTTTCGGCTTGATATAAAATGATATACGTCATGTTGTAGCCGTTAAATCATTATTCTGTTAATTCTTAACCTGTGTGTCGTGACCTGGTAAACATTGCAAATAACCTTGATATAGATCGTTGAGTAGTTGTCTGATCTGTATCCAACTTGTGGCATATGGCCAATTGTCTCTCAAAAACTTAAACGAATTGGAAGAAATGTTTACAACAGAGCAGAGTTCTAGCAGGCATCATTTTACGACAGTTTAAAGGGGGTATAAAATGAACGTGCTCTAAGGCTACAAAAACGAGCTGAAATTGCATAAACAAACAACAGTTTATTAAATATCAGTTTATTTATGTGATGTACGTGTCAAGCAGTTTACAGGTAAACAACAAAAACACTGTATAAGTAATCAGAGTAAGTCAGAGATGTAAGTAACAGAATAGCTTATCTATCTATATCTACAGTAAAACCTCTCTTAAACAGAATTCTAGTAGAGAATAATTTAGATACTTTTAGGCAGGTGACTGCTCAATGCAGGGTGAAAGTCATGCAGAAAACTCCTCTAGGAGCTTTCTGCATGACTTCCACCCTGCATTAAGCTGTCACCTGTCTCCAAGACCGATGTTTGTACTAAATTTAACGTCCGGTTAAGAGAGGTTTTACTGTATTAACCGTTTCTCTGTTCCATATTCGTGTAAGAAATAACATCATGAATATTTTTATTAGCTGATTTTTATGATGGTATATGATCACCGGATATGTATTGGTAGAAACTATAGACTCGGAAAAATGTTATAAGGTCATAAGCGAACAGAGCAGACCCTGATCAGTCTGCTCCTGCAGTGTTCTTGATCTACTCTATTTTAAAAGGCGTTTAAAAGCGTTTATATGGTGGGAAGGGTTGATTCTCATTCAAACTCTATCAGTCTTGTTGGTACTCGCTGATATTGCTTTGATTGATGACTCCATTGAGTACCAACATGACTGGGTTGAGAAATATAGACCATATTGTTCCTCATTTCTATATAGACCATATTGTTCCACATTTTCTGTATAGACCATATTGTTCCACATTTTTTGTATAGACCATATTGTTCCACATTTCTATATAGACCATATTCTTCCACGTTTCTAATTCTCTTATATACAAGTCTTGCACGAATGAGAGCAAAGTGTAGCAAAGTCAGAGCGGTCATTTAAAAAAGCAATTGACTTTAATTTGCATGAACTAGATGTACTAAGTTAACTCTTTGTTCCATACAAACGTCTTTTTATGCCTTTGCAAACATAGTAGTCCCATATTAGACCGCTCCTGTAGTCTACTCAATGTGCTTATCAAGTAATATCAAGTGTGCTTATCTGGTTCTACAGTTTCCGACATTATCAAAATTCGTTTGTCAATTTGCCATTTTATTTTTCATTTAATAGATATAGTAGAACCTTCATTAAAATGTCTTAGTATGGATATGTACAGCAGGCGGTAGCTTATTGTCGGTATGTACAGCAGGTGGTAGCTTATTGTGGGTATGTACAGCAGGTGGTAGCTTATTGTGGGTATGCACAGCAGGTGGTAGCTTATTGTGGGTATGTACAGCAGGTGGTAGCTTATTGTGGGTATGTACAGCAGGTGGTAGCTTATTGTGGGTATGTACAGCAGGTGGTAGCTTATTGTGGGTATGTACAGCAGGTGGTAGCGTATTGCGGGTATGCACAGCAGGTGGTAGCTTATTGTGGGTATGTACAGCAGGTGGTGGCTTATTGTGGGTATGTACAGCAGGTGGTGGCTTATTGTGGGTATGTAGAGCAGGCAGTAGCTTATTGTGGGTATGCACATCAGGTGGTAGCTTATTGTGGGTATGTACAGCAGGTGGCAGCTTATTATGGGTATGTACAGCAGGTGGTAGCTTATTGTGGGTATGTACAGCAGGTGGTAGCTTATTATGGATATGTACAGCAGGTGGTATGTTATTGTGGGTATGTACAGCAGGTGGTAGCTTATTGTGGGTATGTACAGCAGGTGGTAGCTTATTGTGGGTATGTACAGCAGGTGGTAGCTTATTGTGGGTATGTACAGCAGGCGGTAGCTTATTGTGGGTATGTACAGCATATGGTAGCTTATTGTGCAGCAGGTGGTAGCTTATTGTGGGTATGTACAGCAGGTGGTAGCTTATTGTGGGTATGTACAGCAGGTGGTAGCTTATTGTGGGTATGTACAGCAGGTGGTAGCGTATCATGGGTCTGTACAGCAGGTGGTAGCTTATTGTGGGTATGTACAGCAGGTGGTAGCTTATTGTGGGTATGTACAGCAGGTGGTAGCTTATTGTGGGTATGTACAGCAGGTGGTAGCTTATTGTGGGTATGTACAGCAGGTGGTAGCTTATTGTGGGTATGTACAGCAGGTGGTAGCTTATTGTGGGTATGTACAGCAGGTAGTCGCTTATTGTGGGTATGTACAGCAGGTGGTAGCTTATTGTGGGTATGTACAGCAGGTAGTAGCTTATTATGGGTATGTACAGCAGGTAGTAGCTTATTGTGGGTATGTAGAGCAGGTGGTAGCTTATTGTGGGTATGTACAGCAGGTGGTAGCTTATTGTGGGTATATACAGCAGGTGGTAGCTTATTGTGGGTATGTACAGCAGGTGGTAGCTTATTGTTGGTTTGTAGAGCAGGCGGTAGCGTATCATGGGTCTGTACAGCAGGTGGTAGGTTATTGTTGGTATGTACAGTAGGTGGTAGCTTATTGTGGGTATGTACAGCAGGTGGTAGCTTATTGTGGGTATGTACAGCAGGTGGTAGCTTATTGTGGGTATGTACAGCAGGTGGTAGCGTATTGTGGGTATGTACAGCAGGTGGTAGGTTATTGTGGGTATGTACAGCAGGTGGTAGCTTATTGTGGGTATATACAGCAGGTGGTAGCTTATTGTGGGTATGTACAGCAGGTGGTAGCTTATTGTGGGTATGTACAGCAGGTGGTAGGTTATTGTGGGTATGTACAGTAGGTGGTAGCTTATTATGGGTATGTACAGCAGGTGGTAGCTTATTGTGGGTATATACAGCAGGTGGTAGCTTATTGTGGGTATGTACAGCAGGTGGTAGCTTATTGTGGGTATGTACAGTAGGTGGTAGCTTATTGTGGGTATGTACAGCAGGTGGTATGTTATTGTGGGTATGTACAGCAGGTGGTAGCTTATTGTGGGTATGTACAGCAGGTGGTAGCGTATCATGGGTCTGTACAGCAGGTGGTAGCTTATTGTGGGTATGTACAGCAGGTGGTAGCTTATTGTGGGTATGTACAGCAGGTGGTAGCTTATTGTGGGTATGTACAGCAGGTGGTAGCTTATTGTGGGTATGTACAGCAGGTGGTAGCTTATTGTGGGTATGTACAGCAGGTGGTAGCTTATTGTGGGTATGTACAGCAGGTAGTCGCTTATTGTGGGTATGTACAGCAGGTGGTAGCTTATTGTGGGTATGTACAGCAGGTAGTAGCTTATTATGGGTATGTACAGCAGGTAGTAGCTTATTGTGGGTATGTAGAGCAGGTGGTAGCTTATTGTGGGTATGTACAGCAGGTGGTAGCTTATTGTGGGTATATACAGCAGGTGGTAGCTTATTGTGGGTATGTACAGCAGGTGGTAGCTTATTGTTGGTTTGTAGAGCAGGCGGTAGCGTATCATGGGTCTGTACAGCAGGTGGTAGGTTATTGTGGGTATGTACAGTAGGTGGTAGCTTATTGTGGGTATGTACAGCAGGTGGTAGCTTATTGTGGGTATGTACAGCAGGTGGTAGCTTATTGTGGGTATGTACAGCAGGTGGTAGCGTATTGTGGGTATGTACAGCAGGTGGTAGGTTATTGTGGGTATGTACAGCAGGTGGTAGCTTATTGTGGGTATATACAGCAGGTGGTAGCTTATTGTGGGTATGTACAGCAGGTTGTAGCTTATTGTGGGTATGTACAGCAGGTGGTAGGTTATTGTGGGTATGTACAGTAGGTGGTAGCTTATTATGGGTATGTACAGCAGGTGGTAGCTTATTGTGGGTATATACAGCAGGTGGTAGCTTATTGTGGGTATGTACAGCAGGTGGTAGCTTATTGTGGGTATGTACAGTAGGTGGTAGCTTATTGTGGGTATGTACAGCAGGTGGTATGTTATTGTGGGTATGTACAGCAGGTGGTAGCTTATTGTGGGTATGTACAGCAGGTGGTAGAGTATTATGGGTATGTACAGCAGGTGGTAGAGTATTATGGGTATGTACAGCAGGTGGTAGCTTATTATGGGTATGTACAGCAGGTGGTAGAGTATTATGGGTATGTACAGCAGGTGGTAGCTTATTGTGGGTATGTACAGCAGGTGGTAGCGTATGTTGGTCAAACGTTATGCGGGAAGCTCCCATAGGAACTTTCTGCATTACCTGTGCCCTGTATTAAGCAATGGCCTGATTTTAAGACTCCTGTGTTCAAGAAATAAATGGCCGCTTAACTATTTTAATCTACAAGAACTTTCGAAATCGACATTTACGAAACATGCACGAGTGGCAAACCGAAATAGTGTTAACACGTCGACTTACTTGGAACTTCACAGTGGCACAGACTTGTTTTTACATATTGCATCAAAAGTCAGTAACCTCCAGTCGACTTTCCGGATGAATTTGTGCAATTAACATATATAGACGAAGTATTCTGGAGTTTAACCCTTTTCCTGATAGATACGCCTTTTGGCGCTTTAAGCAATCAGAGAAGACCCAGATTAGACGGTACTTGTAGAACCGTCTGAACAGGGTATGTTCTGTTTGTACATGTACAAAAAAACAGGTCTTATTCTAGAGTCTCAGTCTTAACTGAAGCGCCAAGTTTTCTAATGCCATTACCAACATTCATTTGATATTCATGGTGTTATTTTTACATGAGTATTCTTTATTAAAGTGCTAAGACTTGGTATAAAACGCCTTATTGAATGCAAATGAAGCCATTTGAAACGCATCACACCAAAGAGGAAGCATGGTAGGTAATGTTTGTACCAGACATTGTGTAAGGCCAATGTCTGTTTATATCTATAGGTAAAACATATGTTCAGATGTAACATTGCTCAATCAAAGGCAGCTTTTGACGTTTTCTGTAGTTTCATGTTTAAACATCAAAGTAACACAAGATGTCTGCCCAAACTCTGGTCTATGGTAATGCTTAGTTACCTGGATACGTTTAAGAAGATTTTACCATTAACCCTTTTCATGTTCAATATTCTTGTAAGAAATAATGACATTATGAATATTTATTAGCTGAAATGTTATAACGTAAACCTTCCATGGACATTTATTGCTCTGACAAGAGCTGTAGACTTAGATCTATAGTATGTCAAAAGCTTACATAGTAAACCCAGATAAGAAACGTCTTATCTGGGTCTGCTATGTTTGCAAGTGCATGAACATGTCATTTATATGAAGGAATGGGTAAATCTGCTTTGACATTCGGGAAATATTTTCTCGAATTACGGGTAGCTAAAATTGCAGACATAAGCCTTTCACCCGACAGTTTTGTTTTCGTAGATGAGTAAGGGTTAATATTTTATAGACACATAACATTCCAAACATTAGCAAACAATTACAGTAATAGGGTTCTACTGTAATTGGTAGAAAATAACGTCTTGGGCGATTTCAGTTTTTATTGGATTTGGGGGATTTAATGTTTGTTGATATTGGCCTGGATTACGCAGTCACCTACTCTTATTTACCTCCGTATTTGTTCATTATATGGTTACTAAGGGCAGGATCTATTTTATGAGTGCATTGCAGACGGCGAAGACCAACACTATATAGCCGTTAAGTATTTTGCACGGCCTCTTATCTGTATTCCTTTCAGATACAAGAATTGAGGACTTTGTCAATATTTATCAACTTACATCTATAAGGCCAATAATCACAGAAGTTTTGACTATGGAAGAAACTGCAGAATCAGATCTATAGTATATCTCCAGCGAATATAACAGACCCTGACCAGACGGCTCCTATAGAAACCGTCTTATCCGGGTCTACTCTGTTTTCGTAGATGCCCTATAGGGAAAGGATTAGATATAAGTAAGTCGTTGATGGTTATCTTAACCCTTCTCTTGCTTAATTTTAAAATACATTTCTCCTTCTTTACCCATGCCCTGTCTAGTTGTATAATTACATATATCTTCACTGTGTACAAGTATTTCGCTGTGCAATCACTGCTGTGTAGTGCACTGGTTGTACAATCAATTTGTAAATAGTGCAGACCCTGATGAGACAGCTCCTGCAGGAGCTGTCTCATCTGGGTCTTCACTATTTACAGGTAGGTATATTGCCGTGAACAGCAAGCGAGGGGTTAATGAACTGGGAAATGGACTGTTGTAACTACGACTTTCATTTATTGTAGGGATTGATTTGATCATTAAAACTGTGCATTGAAATAATTAAATGGCATTAAAACTATGCTGAAGGCTGGGATTTTAAAGCATTTTATGACTGTAATATTTAGATTACTTTGCAGTGAGCAATGATCTATAAAATATTCTATAAATTTCTGTTTCATAAAATTATAGCCAACAATAAAATTTCAAACATTTTAATAATCTTACACCTCACCGTTTAGTTTTGGAATGCGGGAAGCTTGTATACTGTATTTGCAAACAGTGTAGACCCAGATCAGGGTCTACACTGTTTGCCATTCAAGATCATTTGTAAATTATTCAATTTGATACTAAATGACTCTTTCATTTCAGAATGTTGAGCCATTCCATTTTGCAAATTTAGCATTCAAATGGTTAATTACGTAAACCAGTCACTCTGAAACTGTTTGCTGCTGCCATATTTTCGGCTCTATTTTCCCCTTTAACTACACTGTAACTTTAACCCACAAATATTGGCATCTGATTTAATTCTCATATTTCCCTGTGTTTTAAGTTATGATCAGGGTTTCAATCGGGTTAAATCCTGATGAGACGCCGGTTACTCGACCTCATTTATTATCAACATTCAACTTGATTCCGAGGAATAACCCAATGTTGTCCTTCATCGGAAGGGAATTATTCTGTGCAGTTATCGCAAACTCCATATGCGCCACGGAAGCCACACGCAAATTGCTGTTTTATCTTGCAGGGGTATAATCAGTCATTCAAACTAACGCTTGAACCATTTGCAGGTGGAAATTACTCAGACAGAAAAATATTAAAACTTGTTAGGAAGATATTGCGAGAAACTACAAACTATGGTAGAGACATGGTTTCGAAGTTTGATAAAATATCAGAAATTAGTTTTAAAGGCCTTTCCACACAGTCGACTCGTGGTCTGTTCTGCTGTTTTGTTTTCTTATGTAATTATATAAATATGACCAAGGCCAAGGCTCGTCTTGGCCATATGCTATTATAAGATTAAACTAATTAACGTACATATATAATTTCTTACGTGTATATTCATGAAGTAAATTACTTAGCAAGACTAAGTCGTTAGAAACTGTTTAGCATAGGCCATTCTGAACGTGTTCCTCGATATTGATTATTTTATTCTCTTACTCTACTTTATTCCATAAATACGCTTTTTAACGGTCATGGCGTGTGTGACTATTACCCAGGTTTTCGAGTGCATTATAGGCCGGAAGCAAGTGTGTGTGTTTGGGGGGGGGGGGGGTGTTAATATCGCCCATGCATTTTTTCTTTGAACAGATCTTGAGATGTTTCTTTTAAAAGACCATAATTCGGGTCTAACTACCTAACCAATGGCATAACTTTTATTTGGGTGTCAAGAACTCGAAATTGTAAATGCTTTTAATTATATAGGGGCAGTGTTTAATTATACTTGTAACTTTGCATTACACCAAGATACATTGATGCATTTGATACATTTGTAGGGTCTATTGTAAATTATTCCTATGAAATATTGGGGCTTTGGTAAAAATAAAGCGATTGAAATGTTGCATTTGACCTTATTGTAAAATACTGCTCAAAGTTAAACACAAACTTGTAATATGGCTGTATACGGGGACTTTGGTAGATATCATCTATATATAAAATATTGGTGTAAAATTGTTAACCAATACATGTAATTGTTAAATTTTATTTCTTCTATAATCATGTAACTGCATGCATGCAATGCTACTGTTTATATGACCAAACAAACGTTTGTCAGTAAAGCATCTATAATTATTTATTAATAAATGCAGATAATGATTAAATCAGCCTACAAACAACTACCATGTTTGTATTGTTGCATGTAATACCATCTACGGTAGTAACTGACAATATGTCCTGGAAATTAGTTCGTATAAGGCTAATTTACATTATCAGGGTCCATGCTTATAAAACTTTTAGTTGAGTCTGAGTACGTTCTCAAGCTTTTGATTGGTCAGATTTGAGCCTCTGGCTCAAATCTGACCAATCAAAAGCTTGAGAACTCAAATCTGACCAATCAAAAGCTTGAGAACGAAACTCAGACTCACTAAAAGCTTTATAAGCATGGACCCAGTTCTCAGAATGGTGTTGTAATCGTGAAAGTGCCATTAGCAGTGTTAACTGTTAAGTGATTCTCGGTAATTGTGACTATATAAAAGGCTGCTGATGTCATGTGTCACATGAGTCACGTTTTATCGCTGAAATCATCACGGTCGTTGTGTCATTCACTAATAGGGTCGAAGGTGTGGTCAGGTCGGAGATGTACCATAAATAACTTTTATATATAAGCTGGAACTAAGGCGCAATTCATGTGTTTACTGACTGGTCGAACATACTAATGACATACATACGCACCGTGGCTGTTATAAGAGCGTACAGCAGAACATCGCTACAGAGGCCAATTAATACATTACCCCCTTGCTCCATACATACATCTTTCTAAGCCTTTGCCAACATAAGGGTAAACACTTATTAGACGGCCCATGTGAGAGCCGTCTGGTAAATGTCTGCTCATTTGCTTATATTATAATATAAATTTGATTCTATAATTTCAGCCATTGCCAAAATGGTTTGTTCATGTGCCATTATAAAAAGATATCCAATAAATATGCATGTTGTCATTATTCATTTCATGTAAATTCAAAGAGTGCTCGGTTAACTCTGGTCGCAGCTAGATGGCTACGTAATGCCAAATGAAACTAACACACAGACCTGAATTAACCTTTACCTCGCTGCCTAATATATGCCCAGATACATAATGTATATTCAAATATATAATGTCTGCCCAGATATATAATGTCTGTTTCAAATACACAATGTCTGTGCAAAATCACAAAATCGGCTCAAATACATAATTTCTGTTCAAATACATAATGCCTGCTAAAATACATAATGTCTGTTTCAAATACATAATGTTTGCTCAAATACATTCTATCTGCTCAAATACATAATGGCTATCCAAATACATAATGTCTGTCCAAATACTTAAGGTCTGTCCAAATACATAATGCCTGTCCAAATAATTAATGACTGTCCAAATACTTAATGGCTGTCCAAATACATAATGCCTGTCTAAATACGTATTGCCTGTCCAAATACTTAATGGCTGTCCAAATACATAATGCCTGTCTAAATACTTAATGGCTGTCCAAATACATAATGCCTGTCTAAATACGTATTGCCTGTCCAAATACTTAATGGATGTCCAAATACATAATGCCTGTCTAAATACGTATTGCCTGTTCAAATACTTAATGGCTGTCCAAATACATAATGCCTGTCTAAATACGTATTGCCTGTCCAAATACTTAATGCCTGTCTAAATACGTATTGCCTATCCAAATACTTAATGGCTGTCCAAATACATAATGACTGTCTAAATACGTATTGCCTGTCAAAATACTTAATGGATGTCCAAATACATAATGCCTGTCTAAATACGTATTGCCTGTCAAAATACTTAATGGCTGTCCAAATACATAATGCCTGTCTAAATACGTATTGCCTGTCCAAATACATAATGCCTGTCTAAATACGTATTGCCTGTCTAAATACGTATTGCCTGTTCAAATACATAATGCCTGTCTAAATACGTATTGCCTGTCTAAATACGTATTGCCTGTCCAAATACATAATGCCTGTCTAAATACGTATTTTCTGTCCAAATACTTAATGGCTGTCCAAATACATAATGCCTGTCTAAATACGTATTGCCTGTCCAAATACTTAATTTCCTGCTCTAATACACGATGTCTGCTCAAATTGGATCTGAGGCAATTATAACCATTTCTATTTTGATGAACTTTTGAGAAACTATTGAGCTAGTGTCACCACACAAACTTTGATAAGGTATTGACAAAACGTAAGTCAGTCTGGACCGAGTTACTCGGCGTCTCAGCTGGACCAAAGCTGTTTGCAAATGTAACACCGCTTGATGTTTTAGCTACCACTATTTTTACATTTATTAGAATAGATTTATTAGATAATCAGTCTATATATTTCCATAGCAATTAGACAAGACCCCGATCAGACGTCAACTGTAGCAGCTGTCTGACCTGGGTCTACTCTGTTTGGAAAGCTACGAAAAGGCGTCTGTATTAGGTTTAAGCTTAAACGATAAGAATAGAAAGTTTGCAAAAACTACGTGTAACAAATGTTGATATTGCACGAAACTAGCTTTAATTAATGTATGTTGATTTACACATTGACATCTAAATCTCTACTTTACTTTTTTATCTGCTAAATGAGCTCCGAATTGAAAGAGATTATGCACAAGGTCTGACACGAGTTATCGCTGGAGATAAACCGTTATCAAAGGATTCTAGAAATAAATTATCAAGCACGATTTTGGTGAAGGGTAAAACATTATATTTCAAGATGAGTTAGATAAAACTTAGTTTTCAAGTGGCAAAGATTCATATCGCTAAGTCTTAGTGAATCATAGATATGATCGGGGAATCGTGTCATGTTTAAACACATTATAACACATGATGTTATATATGTATTTATTGCACCCGTCAATGGACACTCTTGTATTGTAATTCTTTTTCTGCAGTAAGCTACTTGACTCGTAGTTTTAAACAGCTTTGACCCGGATGAGCTACCCAATAATTGGACGCCTTATCAGGATCCAAACTGTCTGATACTCGATCAATAGTTTCTCCAAAAAGCTTCATCGAATCGGAAGTAGTCAACATTGCACCAGATCTAATTTTCAGCAAACATCATTTTTTCTCGGCGAGTTTTTGAAAGATGATACAACAAAACATTGCTTATGGAATAACATATATTCTTAAACAGTTTGGATGCAGATATTGCAATGAGTAACCATGTCTCAATAAGATCGAAACTGATTAACAATCTGTGTTTGGAGGGGAAAAAATGAAACAAACGATTTTGGAATTGGTACCCACGATAATTTGATCAGCATGCTAATGATTAAGGATTCATAGAACTATAAACAATTACATTGTATATCTTTTAATTGTTTAACCCTATCACCGCCAATGTCGCCTTTATGCACCACGACAAATAGTGCAGTCCCAGATCAGACGCCGCCTTTTAAAGGCGGTGTCTGATCAGGGACTTCGCTTTTTGTCTCAATCTCTATTTCTAGACCTGTGCTTTATTCCTTTAAGTTTGCATTTATTTATCTCATCTCCTTATTGTACCAAATGATTTAACAAAGTTGGATTGCAGACGACAATTAGAAATTTGGCGCCAAAAGAGTTAACAGATGTCCTCAAAATCTTCCACATAGTCTTGATCACTGTATGTGATTGTTTGTTTATTAATAGAACACTCAATAACTCAAACGTCATGTCTAGCATGGACTCTAGCAAAGGTTGCAGGATAATACATACTTTATTCAGAAAGTTTAAAATGATACTGCTTGAATGCCAGTTCATCTTAGTGTATAACTAGATGCACCACGTGAATTATGCATGACTCTGTCAGAATAAATTGTGAATGACAGTAGAATTTCACAGAACGAAGCACCACGTGAATTATGTATGACTCTGTAATAATAAATTGCGATTGACTTAGTATTTCACAGAACGAGGCATTAAAACAAGCAACAATTAACATGCATTTCATTCTTCGCATTGGCAGTGATTGACTTCCTCTAAAATAATTGATATTATTTACGGTATAGTGAAAATGGTATCGGCTATTGAAGTTTTCACTTCCAAAATTTCAAACAAACTATATTTATCGCTAAGCTTGAAGCACGTGCTGTTTGCTTTAAGGCTTTCAGACTAACTTTATCAAACAATGTAATTCCGTAGCATTACTTCTAAACGGTAAGTAGTTTACCTTAAGTTAGTACGCTCCTTCTTTACTTATATAAAAGGTAGCGGGTACTATTTTTCGATAGTGTCCGCCTATAGTGCCCGCTGCGCTCGGTAGTTTCCGATAATTTCCGCAAGTACGGAAACGCGAATTAATGAAGTACGCCATTCCAAATAGTATATTATTTAATAAATTTAGATATTCTGTTTTTGCGTGTTTACACTTTCTACTGGCCAACCCTTATCTTGCTGCAATTCAAGGCAAGTCACAATACAGTAAAATCTCTCTATAACGACCACTAAAATGTGTTAATTAGTTGGTATTTAGAGCAGGTGGCTACTTAAAGCAAGGTGAAAGTAAAACAGAACGCTCCTATAGGAACGTTCTGTTTTACTTTCACCTTGCTTTATTCAGGCACCTGCCTTTAACACAAAATAATTGATGTAATTTAGTGGTCGTTATAGAGAGGTTTTACTGTGGTTGTAGCTTGATTGGGTTTAGCTGAGAAAAATCAAACACGTTTTAATCAGAATGTCTAAATACGCGTCTAATATATCGCACTGGTAATTATTAGAATATAATATAATATCCCCAGATGCTGCACATGCATTATGAAATATAGGATATGATGCGAGTATAAACGGATATTAAACGAATCTTGAAAAATGTATTAAGCGAACCTCTTTCAAGACGGGTTTAGTATCAATTTCTATCACATAATCTGCCTTGTGGGAGTGCCGTAACAGAGTGCCGTGTTTCGTATGAAACTCGTTTACTATATAGAATATGACACGAGCTTTATAGTAAACTGGTTTCATAAAAACAATTTGTAATGAACACTCATGTAAGATCCTCTATGTACAAAATAACCACGAGTATCATATTTTTTATCACATCGATCGACAGGTCCTACATGTATATTTATCAATGAACCAAACAACCATCGCGTGTGTTTCTAATTGACGTCACAGCTTGTATTAAATATGTATAATATTATATAATTAACACATGGCTGTCGGGGTGATAGAGGATATTGTCAACCGAGAATTGGTATATTTATCCTCTAGCACCCCGACGGCCATGTGTTAATTATTGTATTATACCGAAAAATATTAATTAATTTGACAACTAAGGGAAATAAATAATGATACACATAAATGTAAGGTGATATATCCTGATATATTCACCTGGAAATTCATTATGAGGAAGCTCATTCTGAGAGTGATAGATCATAAGATCACATTTTAGGTCTATGGGAGTTTTGCACTGAAGGATATGTTCAGGTATAATAAAACGAAATATGCAATGGCTATATTATATAAGTGGGGCTATGCGATAAATGAATAATTATCCTGGTACATAAAACCATCTTATATGACAATAACAACTACTGCGCTTGTCACTCACTTTTGTCACTCGACATTTATCGACATGTTTATATTTCTTAACTTTATTCTTTCATTAAAGTTTTATTGAAAGCAATTTAAAACCATTTGTTTTATCGTTTTAGGAGCTCTGTGTCAGAGCTTCCCTTAAATCCAGCTTTAAATAAAGAATCCATTCCTAGAAACAATGTTTACCCGTTTTATACAATTTCATTTCAAATTGCAAATGACTGACCAATGACATCGAGTGGGACGCTCGATTTTTCCGAGGGTAAGTATAAATTACGTCATTTATTTTTATATCACTATGCAATTAACCCCTATTGAAAAATGATACGTTCCACCCTTCATTTACGCACATTGATATTACATCATGGGCACCATTTGCAAAGAACAACTGGTCAAAACAGCACGAAGGAAATCTATTTTCTGTTTTCTTTCTTGTTACAGCATGGAATCGATGGGTATTTAGCGCGAGAGTTTCGATGTAATCGAAAGAGGTAGATGTAAGTTAAGTCTCTCCTAAAACAGATAAAATAGCTCGATTCAAATCGAGACACAAAAGTGATAAGCAAAGTAGGTCTAATTGTGGGTCGTTGATGCAGGTGGTAGCTTAACGCAGGCCGAAAACACACATAGGAGCGTTTTGTATTAATTTCATCCTGCATTTAGCAACCACGTGGTTTTAAAAATACTCGTGTCTATTAATTGAATGGTCAGTTAAGAGAGTTTTACTATGTTCAGTAATTTGATCCAAACCACACTTGGTTGTGGAAATTCATTCAGGAAGTGACAAAAACTTGTGGATCTGAGTCTGAGTTCAGTCTTAAACATCTGATTGGTCAGATGTTTGGGAATGATCTCAGACTCAAGTGAAAAAGTTTATAACATCAGGTTCGGGGACATTAACAACAATGTTTCTTGAAAATTAATTTCAATGTTCTTGGCATGGATGGTTCCATGTAATGGTATCAGCTTTACGTTGCAATTTCTGCATAGTATAAAAAGTACACTCATTTTGCGTTTAATGAAACTGTCTGAAAGAATAAAACAAATTAGCGGTAACCTGGCAACACACTGTCAGGTGCATACAGTATAATTATATCAACTACAACGACCACACAAAGAGGTTTATATTTTGGATTTTGTCAATCAGATTGTAACCCACTCCCTCATACTGAAGCTTTTTGACGCCTCTGTAAAAGAACTTTTTAATAAATAGAACATTTGCTCCATAGGAACAAGTGTTGTTTTTATCACATTAGTTCCAAAACTGTACAATTCTATATTTCCTTCTTTCTAGTAAATGCTCCTTTCAGTAGATATTTTCAGACGTTGGGTATAAAAATAGTATATGAGGTAATTGGTTGATGCCATACGAAAGTAATACAGGATTTTTTTTATAGCTTTTGTGCATTATTTTCATTTTGCAATAAGGCAACACTTGCACGCGCATACCATAAAACCCTCTAAAGTGGCCATCTAATAAATAAGAATGTGTGTCTTTAAAGTGGGTGGGTGCTTAATGCAAGACTAAAAACTCTATCGATAATAAGAGTAGGGCATCGCGCCCGGGTTTCTCTTTACCCCTCTCTCTCTCTCTCTCTCTCTCTCTCTCTCTCTCTCTCTCTCTCTCTCTCTCTCTCTCTCTCTCTTTGGGGCGTCCAATATGCCCATAGTGAGCAGAAACGGGCGTTAATCAACACAATCCTATTTGAGCTTTCTGCATAACGTTTTGTCTTGTATTAAGCTGCCATCTGTTTTGAAACTCCAGAATAAGATGTACTAGCAAAACATTACTATAGTGCATTATTATAGAAAGGGCCATGATTAGACTACAGTCATGGCATGCGAATATACTATATTGACATAATATTAAAAAAAAACATAAATAGGAAACCAGAGTGTAGGGTGGAATGGACGTGAGATTAAATTCCGTATCATTAATTTTCATACAGTTGAGTGGGTGTGGATCGTTTCTTCAAATTAAAACACACAATCTAAATACATGTACTGTTGTCCATAGGTTTACAATAACAGAGGTATGCACCTCAAAGAAACACGAATGTGATATTTTCTATCACATTAAACAAGATACAAAACATACTAAGTCAAGTATTTATATATGGGTGCCATTCTTAAGTACATGTAGTATTAATTTGTTCATCTTAACCTTTAGCCTGCTAAGCAAAATCTTTTGACACACTTCTTCAACAACTACATTTATTAAATATAAGTTGTGATCAGTTTGTGTACCAAAGTGCGTTTAGGGAATGAAACAGATTGGATCTTGATAAGACGCCGAGTAATGCTGCATCTCATCTGGATCTACACTGTTTTGAATGGTAAGCATGGCTCCGCCAGCAGCAGGCTAAATTGGTCACACTCTACTGGTGTGTTAAATCCTTTCTCTCATATAAACGTGTGTACGCGCATTTGCAAACAGAGTAGACACAGATCATGGAGCTGTCTGACAGGGTCTGTTCCTTTTGCTCATGAAATTATAATAGGTCCGACTCTACAGTTTTTACCAATACCAAAACAATCCTGTCTATAAATGTCATTATAAAAAGATGGTTAATAAATATTCATTATGTCATTATTTCTTACATGAATACTGAACAGGTAAAGGGTTTAATAAACTGGGAAATACTGTATTTTTAGACTTGCACACTGACGATAATATTTGCAAACGGCAATCGCTCAGAGTGAACAAGATTAATTAAACTTTATATACTGACGTACAAAATACGTCAGTTGATATCCTATTACAGTACGCGCTTTTATCAACGAAAACCAGTCCTCGAAATCAATAATACATGATATATACGTCATAAAAAAGTGGCGGAGTTATATGATAGGTAAGAATAGTAAGTATTGAATGAAGTTCTAACACTTCATTAGCTAGGAGATTGGACAGGCGACACATTTATGGCGACTGTTGCGACATGATAAGCTTGAAATAAAAGAAGTGTTTTGTTATTTTAGGTAACAATAGAAATGGGTTAATTGTAAACGGACGCACTGACTGTCACCAGACACGTAATAGAGGTGGAATCACACTAACTCGTTCATTACTGAATGACGCATCAATGTAAAACTGTACAGTCCACTCATTATGAAAGGCGTATCTTTGTTTGATGATTTTGAATGATAAACAGTACAGACCCGGATTAGAGGGCTCCTCTAGGAGCCCCCCCCCCCTGATCTGAGTATACACTGTTTGCAAATGTTACAACAATCGTGCCCCGCAATCAAAGGACTGATTTGTCTCAAAGTATTAGTCAAACTCAACCATTAACCCTTCCGCTGCCAGTGCCGGATCTGTGATTACCTATGCAAACATTTGGATCCAGATGAGACGCCGAGTAACTCGGCGTCTCATCAGGATCCAAACTGTTTGTTACTGTTACTATGTTTTTGAAACAAAAATGAAGAAAATCAAAAGAATGAAAATTTATAGCAGACGTCAAAGTTAGCAGACGACAGAGTTCGGCTGCTAAATGCATTCCCTCTGCTAACTAGGTTTCTTCATCTGATATCTAGGTTAGGACGTAGATAAAGGAGTAGAGGTTCCTGAACGTTATCAAACATAGAATAGGGTAAAATGGAAACAAAACTAACAACGGATGCGTGTTACATGGTTGAACTATGGTTCTAAACTATAATTTCTTCTTTTTCTTTCAGATCCTCGATTACAGTATCACACAGTTTGTATCCTGATGAAGTGCTGAGTTAGCGAAGTGTCTGAATAAAATATGCAAAACTACCGTGAATTTGGCCATAAGGTGGACACATCTACTCCCTTCGCAAGGGCATGAACATCGTTTATATGAAGAAAAATGTTAAGTATATCGACACATACTGTTTCTATCAATACAGGAATAACATCAGATCTGGAAAGAAACAGGTGCAATGAAACGAGCGAATAGAGTTACAACCGCAAGCCAATAAAGTAGACATCGAAAAATAGTGAAGACCCAGATCAGAGAGTCCGAATACTGATTGTTGAAGCTATTGATGTTGATGGTTTATAATACATTTATTTTATTTTCCAAGTACCTCTCCAATGAGGCATTAGATGTGTCCAAATTACAATTCCAATAAAGGAAACATCGACAAACAGTGAAGACCCAGATCAGAGAGTCCGTACATTGTTTGTTGGAGCTAATGATGCCAATGGTTTGTACCACATTTATTTTGTTTTCCAAGAACCTCTCCCATGAAATATTGTGTCCAAATTTCTATTTCGACGAGTTTACTGTAGATAATGTGGAAGTATATTGGTACCTACGTGTTTGTATTGGGTTCCGGTTTTGCGATTACTCTTTTCAGCCGTTATAGCTGGAGCCCATTGATCAGTTTAGAGAATATATTCTCGAGATTACCAAATGTTTGACGGTTTAGACACGTGTAGGTCAAGAACACAACCGCCTTCAAAATCGCCAAAGTCTGAACTAGAGGTTATAATCAATCAAGGATTGCCAAGTTTTAACCATTTCGATGCTGAATTTTCAAATTGACTATTCCAAAATATAATTACCATGGTTATGAATAATCTGGATTCACTTTTCTTGTATACGCATGGGCGTTATAGCGCTATGATTGTAAAATAGTGCCGCAATGTCAGGCTGGATAACTTTCTAAACCTATCGAAAGTAATAACAAAACTGTTATTCAGAAATAACAAACAATAAAAACCTAATAAAGAATAAACAAGAGACACCAACGCGAGTGTTATAATCGAAATAATGTTCTGAGATGGCCTTTGGTTGACCCCCGGCATATCAACTATAGTGTATGAATAGTGCCTAAGTGCTTGCACAAGTTTGAGGCAAATCTTGACATGACTGAATACAGAATCACAAAGCAAATAGTACAGATCATCCAAGATATAAACCCTAGTTAACTCCAGGTACCAAAACTCTTAACGCATTCAACACTGAACGTTTAAATGGACTATTCCAAAAATTAAAAGGCCAAGCTTACCATAAATATTCAGATATTTCTAAAGAAAAGTATAGTTTGACAGTACAATTCCTGGTGAGAGGGCTCCTCTAGGGTATACACGGTTTGCAAAGGGCATTAGTGGCTCGTTTCCCGCATTGAAATGGTAAACATTTAGCGTAGAACAGTTGCCATGCAACAATCCCTGTCATTCGTCTAATCTAAACACGTCAGGATTCTTTATCACTGTACGAATGTACTACAGAAAGTTTCCTTATGTCAGGCCTGGATTCTTTATCACTGCACGAATGTACTACAAAAAGCTCCCTTATGTGTCTAATATTAAAACTTCACTCCGTATATACGCCTTTTAGAGCATTTGCAAGTAGAATCACAAAATCACATGAAACAACTCCAGAGGAGCTGTCCGATCAGAGTCTGGCTCGTTTGCATATGGGATAATATACCTGATTCTACAATTTCAATGTCAAATTTCCTGTGTTTACCTGGACATAATAAGAAATTCAGACAATGAAGTTGATAGTAAGTTCATGAATATTTATGAGATAACGGGTTAAGCTATTCCAGTCATAATAATCCAGACTTATACTACACTGCTCCCTCCCTACAACGGCCCTCTCAATAACGATTCCCTCCTTACAACAACGATTGTCACTGTTTCCGAAACAACAAGGCTCCAGAAACAACTTTTTTCCATCGTATTTTCTTAATGCCTCCATCAAACCCTATGTTGTGACCACTCTTTAGAATCGTCACTTTGTGACGATTCTAAAGAGTGGTCACAACATAGGGTTTGATAGAGGCATAACGGTTTTAGTTCTCGAAATACACCTTATCTGGGGATCTGCAAACAAGCTAATTGTGTTTTGATTTTCCCTCCCTATAACAACTCCCTCTGAACAACACATACAATATTCGTATCCCAAAGGGTGTCGTTGTAGAGAGGGAGCACTGTACTTTTGTGTGACCGCGGTGAAGAGGTTTATTTTCTACAGTTGTGAAGAGTTAGTTTACTACTTCCTAATATGGGCACCTTTGAGATTAACTTTGTGGTCGGTTTGGATCCAGATAAATCGCGGAAGTACTCAGGGTGTTTTGCTTGTTTAAAAAAAATAGTACTTAAATTTGAATTAGTCTAAATTATGAGCGTGCAAAACTTTCCTCTGCAATATTAACGTTCAAGAAGAAATAACCAAATGGTAACTTTCTATTTGCATGATGAATTTTCATGTTAGTAATAATGGCATAATAAATAATAATTAGCTGAGCATTTATACTGCAACATGAATACATAATGTGTAGAGTCCTTGACAGACACCGTAAAATCATATTTATACTATTTCATAAGCAGCCCTGATCAGACAGCTCTTACAGGGGCTCTGTTTGCTGATCCGTACGAGTGTCTCGATCCAGTAAACGATAAAGAACTGAACGCTCTCTCTGTAAATGAAAATTACATTTGTTGACATGGTTAGTGAATCCGTCTAAGTTATATTCCAAGGTTTCCGATCACATCATGTACATTGCACGCTAAATAAGTATCACAGAGTATCAGATAAAGGTGCCTACTCAAATATTAACCCTTCGCTTGCTGAATTTCAAAATACATTTCTCCTTCTTTACCCATGCCCTGTTGTATAATTACATATAATTTCACTGTGTACATGTATTTTGCTGTGCAATCACTGCTGTGGAGTGCACTGGTTGCACAATCAACTTGTAAATAGTGCAGACCCTGATGAGACAGCTCCTACAGGAGCTGTCTCATCTGGGTCTGCGCTATTTACAGGTAGGTATATTGACGTGATTAGCAAGCGAAGGGTTAAATCGTCTTTTCTCCACCAAACCCTACAGTACGGTCTCGTTAAAGTAGCCACATGCTTTATTGACAAAAGAGACTGCTAAAGCATGTGGTTGGTTAATACAGGACATATGTGATATAGAATGCTCATATAGGAGCTCTTTATGTATCACTTTTGCCCTGCATTAAGCTACCACCTGCTTTAAAAATCCACAATAAGACATCTTTTGAGTGGTCGTATTATAAATGAGACTGTAGTGTTTATATCTTGTAAATCGAATGGGGTTTTGTAAATCTTGTAAATCGAATGGGGTTTTGTAAATCTTGTAAATCGAATGGGGTTTTCAAACCTCCCTAATTGATATTTTACAGCTCTGCAGGTTCCACGTGTATTACACATCACAAACTTTGTTCGATGCCGTTATCTGTAGTTAACCTTGTTGGACGGGTCAATAAAAACAGTTTATTTTATGTTTCCAGAGCTTTGACTTTAGCCCTGTCAAGAATTGCTTACATCAACTATGAGCGTACATCCGTTTACAGAGAAATGTGTTCTACCTCAGCACTCAAGCTTAGTTTTACTTTTTTTCTTGGTTTAACGTGTGAATGATGAGATGTTAACACCTTACTCCATACAGACGCCTTTTTACGCCTTTGAAAACAGGGTAGACCCAGATCCGACGGCTCCTATATGATTGTCTCAGTTTATATGAGCCGTCAGATCAGTGTCTGCTCTGTTTGCTTAGTGTATAACATAGATTTGCTTATAGTATAATATAAATCAGATTCAAGGGTTTCTGCCATGTTAAAAAAGTTGGATTAATGATTATTTATGGTGTAATGTTGCCTATCCTGAATATGCATGGAGTAAAGGGTTAAACAGTTTTGATCCTGATTGAACTCCAAGGAACTCTGAGACACTCGACGCTCTATCTACAGATGCATGTTTTTTCAAATGTCATCACAAATTCACCTTCAGTATAAGACACTAGACGTTCGCTACAGTACGTCAATCATTGCTGCCATACAGTCCAAGGGAAATAACTCCAGACAAACTCTTTTGATTAGTAACCTGTTGCAAATTTTAGTGCGAACATTATCGTATAGCTCCTGTAAAGCAGACAGAAGTTTTATTATGTGTCAATCACCAAGTAGGAAGTATGGTTGATATATTATTTTCATCCAAATGCATTTTGGTTTTATTACGGGGGATAGTTTTGTGAATCTATTTGAACTGAGAAGCTCGATTCTATATTTAGTCATTATATTTAACCGTCCAACCCTGGACACACATGTACTGGTATTTGCAAACGGTGTAGACCCAGGCCAGGGGGGCTCCCACCTGAGTCCTCTGATCAGGGTCTGCACTGTTTGTTATTCAAAATACTCTGACACGTTTAAGCCTTCCATACTGCGTGTACTCTGTAGTTAAACGCCGATGGACTATACCACTTTCAAAGTTCAGGTATAAAAATAAACCCACATAAACCGACACAGAGTGTAATCCCGCTAAAGAGACCACACTATATGTTAACATAGGACGCTACAAAAGCAGGCGGTTGCTTAATACAGGACAAAATTCATATACCAAACTCTACTGGAGCATTCTGGACCGCTTTGTCCTGCATAAAGCTATCACCTGTTTTGAAAAATCCGGAATTATATTTTATTGGAGTGGTCGTATTAGCGATATTTATCTGTAGTTGATAAACCTTTCGGTAGAGATTCAAATAGTCTTTTCATGCAATACACTTCGTTTCATATGGAATTTAACGTGTGCATGTAAATTATATTCTATCAGCACTTATGGGTTTCATTAGCTTTGTGGTAATGTACCTGGCTCCCTATCAAATGGTCTTATGTTCGAGTCGCAGCGGATGCTCACATAAAAGTATTACCACATTGTACTAGATATAATATCTGGGTTAACCCATTACTCAATTAATATTTAAGTAAAATGATTAGAATTGTTGAGTCATATCTATATTATTAATTAGCAAACAGACCTGACCCTGATCAAACGTTTGCTGTGGGACTACTACGTTTGCAATAGCATTGAAGGGCATATATATATATTAATATGGAAGAAAAGCTTAAACAATAAAGACATGTTTGCCGGATATATTTGCCCGATACGTTAACATTACTCGAACCGTGACCAGATCCATTATACGATATGACATGTAAATCCTTTCAACTGGGGTGCATTTTACGCTGACAACTGCAATTTAAGCTTTAAACCTCGTGTTCATATTGTTATTGTCGAAGTTTGTTTATATAACTGTGAACATGTCGGACGGTCGAATGGATTTTTATACATTTAGGAAGAACCTTGTGGAGACTAAAACACTTTTTGTGGACAGAGACTTTCCGCCGGAATTGAATTCGATATCCCCTACCGGACAGCTAAGTTCTTCGCTTCGAACGATCGAACGAATCGAATGGAAAAGACCCATAGTAAGTCGCAGTGATATCCCCTGTTGTATATACATGTACTCCAGTACGTAAGTATACAGTGTATATACCCCCTGTTGTATATACATGTACTCCAGTACGTCTTTTTTATTTGCAAACAGTGTATATCCACATCATTTCGCCGCGTTTTAGATATGGCGTCTGACCAAGGTCTACTACAGAACTTTAGATAAGAGGTATAAGGATCTATCAAAAGTTCATATGTCCCCGCTAAACCCTCTCGTCTGGAAGAAATTTGGAAATGACACGTGAAAGTTCACAGCAACACCAGAGTCACTGATGAAATGCGAGGTCACACATACACACACGACCTCCATAGAACGGCTTCTTGCCTGTTCAACACGAGATTGAATGACGAAATGCAAGGTCACACATAGGCAAACGACCTCCATAGAAATGCGTCTTACCTGTTCAACACGAGACGCACTGATGAAATGCGAGCTCACACATACGCATGCGACCTCCATAGAACAGCTTCTTGCTTGTTCAACACAAGAGTCGCTGACGAAATGCTACGTCACACATACGCACACGATCTCCATAGAACGGCTTCTTGCCTGTTCAACACGAGAAGCACTGGTGAAATGCGAGGTCACACATACAGAGACACTGATGACATGCGAGGTCAGGCATAGCACGCACGACCTCCATAAAACGGCTTCTTGCCTGTTCAACACAAGATTGAATGAATGCGAGGTCACACATATAGAGTCACTGGTGAAATGCGAGGTCACACATACGCACACGATCTCCATAGAACGGCTTATTGTCTGTTCAACACGAGAGGCACTGATGAAATGCGAGGTCACGACCTCCATAGAACGGCTTATTGCCGTTCAACACGAGAGGCACTGATGAAATGCGAGGTCACCCATACACATACGACCTCCATGGAAATGCTTCGTGCCTGTTATACACGAGAGGCACTGATGAAGTGCGAGGACACATACGCACACGACCTCCGTAGAACGGCCTGTTCAACACGAGAGGCACTGATGAAATGCGAGATCACGCATACACACACGACATCTGTTAAACGGCTTGTCCAACACGAGAGGCACTGATGAAATGTAAGGTCACGCATACACACACGACCTCCAAAGAACGGCGTCTTGCCTGCTCAACACCAGGGGCACTGATGAAATGCGAGGTCATACATACGCACACGATCGCCATAGAACGGATTCTTGCCTGTTCAACACGAGAAGTACTGGTGAAATGCGAGGTCACACATACAGAGACACTGATGAAATGCGGGGTCACGCAGACACACACGACCTCCATATAACGGCTTCTTGCCTGTTCAACATCAGAATCACTGGTGAAATGCGAGAGCACACATACATACACGACCTCCATAGAACGGCTTCTTGCCTGTTCAATACGAGAAGCACTGGTGAAATCCGAGGTCACGCATACACACACGACCTCTATAGAACGGCTTCTTGCCTGTTCAACAGGAGAGGCGCTGATGAAATGCGAGGACACACATACGCACACGGCCTCCGTATAACGGCTTGTTCAACACGAGAGGCACTGATGAAATGCGAGGTCGAGCATACACACACGACCTCCATAGAACGGCTTCTTGCTCGTTCCACAGGAGAGGCACTGGTGAAATGCGAGGTCATGCATACATACACGACCTCCATAGAACAGATTCTTGCTCGTTCCACAGGAGAGGCACTGATGAAATGCGAGGTCACGAATACACACACGACCTCCATAGAACGGCTTGTTGCCTGTTCAACGCCAGAATCACTGGTGAAATGCAAGGTCACACATTCGCACACGACCTCCATAGAACGGCTTCTAGCCTGTTCAACACGAGAAGCACTGGTGAAACTTCAGGTCACACATACAGAGACACTGATGAAATGCGAGATCATGCATACACATGAAGTCCAATGAACGGCTTCTTGTCTGTTCAACACAAGAGTCACTGGTGAAATGCGAGGTCACACATACACACACGACCTCCATAGAACGGCTTCTTGCCTGTTCAACACGAGAAACGCTGGTGAAATTGCGAGGTCGCACATACTGAGACACTGATGAAATGCGAGGTCACGCATAAACACACGACCTCCATAAAACGGCTTCTTGCCTGCTCAACACCAGAGGCACTGATGGAATGCGTGGTCACACATACGTACACTACCTCCATAGAACGGCTTTTTGTCCGTTCAACACGAGAAGCACTGGTGAATTGCAGGTCACGCATACACACACGACCTCCGCAGAACGGCTTGTTGTCTGTTCAACACGAGAAGCACTGGTGAAATGCAATGTCATGCATGCACACACGAACTCCATAGAACGGCCTGTTCAACACGAGAAACACTGGTGAAATTGCGAGGTCGCACATACTAAGACACTGATGAAATGCGAGGTCACGCATAAACACACGACCTCCATAGAACGGCTTGTTGCCTGCTCAATACCAGAGGCATTGATGAAATGCGAGGTCACACATATGTACACGAACTCCATAGAACGGCTTCTTGCCCGTTCAACACGAGAAGCACTGGTGAAATGCAGGTCACGCATACACACACGACCTCCGTAGAATAGCGTCTTGCCTGTTCAACACGAGAAACCCTGGTGAAATGTAAGGTCACGCATACACACACGACCTCCATAGAACTGCTCGTTCACCATGAGAGACACTGATGAATTGCGATGTCACGCATACACACACGACCTCCATAGAATGGCCTCTTGCAGGCTCAACACTAGAGGCACTGATGAAATGCGAGGTCACACATACGCACACGACCTCCATAGAACGGCTTCTTGCCCGTTCAACACGAGAAGTACTGGTGAAATGCAAGGTCACGCATACACACACGACCTCCATAGAACGATGTAAGTTGTGCGATACATAGAGCTAAGACAAGAGTACCGCCTTGGAACGGTCAGCGGCAAAATTATTCGGGGACGCTTGCAACCTTATACTTATCCCATCTCAACCCAATCAGACGAATAGTGTAAATACATATAACCAAATTGCGGGCGAATATGTGATCAACTTTTTAAACAGTTCGAATGAGCGTCTCATTAGGATACAAACTAGTTGACACTCTGATCGAGAAAATATTCGCAAAATTAAAGCAGACGACTATTTCACAGAATATATTTAGTGGTGATTTGGAAAATCTAACCACAACAGCTTGTTTATTTATAACTCTTTTCAGTTTGACTGATACCTCCTATAATGTGAAAGAATTTATTCATTAAAATACACAGGCAGTGCATGTTTTAATGCAACCAGACACCATAGCAGATACATGCTACACTGTAAGAATAAACAACTTGACACACGCTCTCTTATTATCATATTGTACCGAAAGGTGGGCTCTAAGTCGAACACATATTACAAACACAGTACTGCCCCTCTAAAGTGACTCGAACACTGGGGTTTAATACTGGGTCATAAAGGCAGGGGATAGCTCGAACACTGGGGTATAATCCTTGGTCATAAAGGCAGGGGGTAGATCGAACACTAGGGTATAATCCTGTGTCCTAAAGGCAGGGGGTAGCACGAACACTGAGGTATAATCCTGGGTCATAAAGCAGGGGGTAGCTCGAACACTGGTGTATAATCCTGGGTCATAAAGGCAGGGGGTAGCTCGAACACTGGGGTATAATCCTGGGCCATAAAGGCAGGGAGAAGCTCGAACACTAGGGTATAATCATGTGTCCTAAAGGCAGGGGGTAGCTCGAACACTGGGGTATAATCGTGGGTCATAAAGATAGGGGATAACTTGAACATTGGGGTATAATCCTGGGTCATACAGACAAGGGGTACCTCGAACACTGGGGTATAATTCTGGGTCATAAAGGCAGGGGGTAGTTCGAATACAGGGGTAGAATCGTGGCTCATAAAGGCAAGGGGTAGCACAATGGATGACGATTTTATGCAGAAGGTTCATGCAGAAACTTCCTGCATTTACTTTCGTTTGTGCATAAAGCAAACGCTTGCTTTAAATTCAATAAGTGGTCGCATATTTATTAATTAACCCTTCGCTTGCTATTCGCGTCAATATACCTACCAGTAAATAGTGAAGACCCAGATGAGACAGCTCCTGCAGGAGCTGTCTCATCAGGGTCTGCACTATTTACAAGTTGATTGTGCAACCAGTGCATCCCACAGCAGTGATTGCACAGCGAAATACTTGTACACAGCGAAGGTATATGTAATTATACAACAGGGCATGGGTAAAGAAGGAGAAATGTATTTTAAAATTCAGCAAGCGAAGGGTTAAATGGTCGTATTAGAGAGGCTCTATTGTATATTCAACTTGTCCTTCAACTACTGCTTAGTATAAATATTGACAAGGAGGCAGGAGATAGTGCATACATTAAATGTGTCGTCTGCTTCAAATATATGTCCTATCATTTAACCAACAGGGCAAATCTAACTTATATCCCTCTGTTTCATGTTTACGCTGGTTGTTTCATTGTTTAGTTTTCAAACTACACAACTACATCAGGTTGTCTTGCAGAAACACCCCTGCTCGGAACATCTCCCCCTCGAAAAGGGAACATGGTTTGTGCAAAGTACATATACAGTCGAAACCATTTCAAACTATAGACAGAAGAGAGTGACGCAATAATGTACTACTTTATCCAGCCTTTGACTCCGGTATAATGAGTCATGTTGATCTGTAGCACACAATGAGTTCCTTGATCAAGATCACGTTCCGAGTTAGTTTGACAATGCTCATTCAATCAATAACTTTAACTCTTTACACGCTAAGTAATGTGTGTCGTCTGTTTTAATTCTTAAGATAAAATGTCTCTCGTTGCTGTGTAAAAATATGGTCAAGGTAACAAACAGTTTGACTCCAAACTGCTTCCATGGGTAATTACTGCTAGTGTACAACGAGTTAACCCTTCGCTTGCTAATCGCGTCAATATACCTACCAGTAAATAGTGAAGACCCAGATGAGCTGTCTCATCAGGGTCTGCACTATTTCTAAGTTGATTGTGCAACCTGTGCTCTCCACAGCGGTGATTGCACAGCGAAATATTCGTAGACAGTGAAGATATATGTAATTATACAACAGGGCATGGGTAAAGAAGGAGAAATGTATTTTAAATTTCAGCAAGAGAAGGGTTAAGTTAGTTGGAGTAGTTAGACTGTGTTCATTGCGCATGTCTAGTAAGTTAGTTGGATTAGTTAGACTGTGTTCATTGCGCATGTCTAGTAAGTTAGTTGGATTAGTTAGACTGTGTTCATTGCGCATGTCTAGTACACCGTATTTGCAAGCAGTTTTCAACAAGCGGAGTCTTGAAATAATGAGTCATCTGACAAGGACTTGTCTAGGTTTATTTTGTTTTGTAGTGACGCAAATTCAAAATTGAATTTACACTAATATTCATCATTGACCTACTTATTTTTAAGAGGTTAAGGTCACCACAGGGATTTGAATGTTGAAATTGAATATTATTGGTATAAGCATTTCAAAGTACTATACAATTATAATCAGCTGACGAATCATTAAATTGTACCCCAGTAAATTGCTCCTTGAACATAAAACATAAAATGTTCATATATATAGTACAACCTGTCTTAAGCGGCCATCAAAAAGAGGTCTAATTATAGGTATGTAAGACAGGTAGTAGCTTAGTGCATGTCCTTTAGGAGATTTCTGTATTGCTTTTGCCATGCATTAACCCTTTCGCTGCCAGTGCCGGATCTGTGATTACCTATGCAAACAGTTTGGATCCAGATGAGACGCCGAGTAACTCGGCGTCTCATCAGGATCCAAACTGTTTGTTACTGTTACTATGTTTTTGAAACAAAAATGAAGAAAATCAAAACAATGAAAATGTGTAGCAGACGACAAAGTTAGCAGACGACAAAGTTAGCAGACGACAGAGTTTGTCAGCGAAAGGGTTAAGCACCCACCTCCTCTATGTTCAATAAATGAATGGCCGCTTCGGACAGGTTCTACTGTACAGTACATTCTGACTCACAGCATTACATGCACGAAACATGTTAAAGCATCGAGTACTCAAACTGTGGTTAACCGCGAAGCTAAATAATTATGTAACATGTTCATGTCTTAAGCGAGCATTAAAATTGGTCGTAAATGCTTAAATAAAGCATTTTCAAGAATAACTTTATTATATCTCCACCAAACTCTATTTGGTGACCACTCTTTATAGTCATCTCTTCAAGACGATTCTAAAGAGTGGTCACATCGTAGATTTGTGTTAAAATGACGATGCTCATATTTGGGAACGCACCTTTATCCGTGGCACTGTACAATGTATAGTGTTTTAACCCCATGTCTCTGTACACTCCAGTTCTGCTTTACAGTAAATTATCGCTAATGCAACCGATTAATTGCTTAACACAGGAGTGTATAACAACAGACGAGTGTTTAATACAGGGCAAATGTAATGCATAAAGCTCGTATATATGTTTTCTGTATAACTTTTGTTATGTATTACGCCCCCTCCTATTGTAAACATCCGGAATTCGACTTCTTTTCAGTTGTCGTACTTGCGGGATTTTACTTTAATAGCATTTACTATTTACACAATGTTTCTAGCCGTATACGTGCACATACTCAATGGATTGAGTGAGTGACTGTTTACATAGGGCACCCATGTAAATATACTGAACACTAGATAACAGTGTGTATTTAAATGATAAAGTGTCATTTACCACCCAACCCTATCTTGTGACCACAGACGATTCTAAAGAGAGGTCTAAAGAGTGGTCGCAATATAGAGTTTAGTGAATAAAAAACTACAGTTAAACCTCTCTAAAGCGGCCACTAAATTACACTAAAGTATTTTGTATTAAAGGCAGGTGGCTGCTTAAAGCAAGTTGGAAGTAAAACAGAACGCGCCTATAGGAGCGTTCTGTTTTACTTTAACATTGCTTTAAGCAGCCACCTGTCCTAAATACTAACTAATTAACACGATTGAGTGGTCGTTAAAGAAAGGTTTTACTGTATTCTTAAAATTGTTTTGATCTTGGCATTTTATCTGGACCTCTGCAGTTATCATGTATTTTACACTTAGATCACACTGCAGTTATCATGTATTTTACACTTAGATCACACTGCAGTTATCATGTATTTTACACTTAGATCACACTGCAGTTATCTTTTATTTTACACTTAGATCACACTGCAGTTATCATGTATTTTACACTTAGATCACTCTGCAGTTATCATGTATTTTACACTTACATACAGTTATCATGTATTTTACACTTCGATCACTCTGCAGTTATCATGTATTTTACACTTAGATCACACTGCAGTTATCATGTATTTTACACTTAGATCACACTGCAGTTATAATGTATTTTACACTTAGATCACTCTGCAGTTATCATGTATTTTACACTTAAATCAAACTGCAGTTATCATGTATTTTACACTTAGATCACACTGTAGTTATCATGTATTTTACACTTAGATCACTCTGCAGTTATCATGTATTTTACACTTAGATCACACTGCAGTTATCATGTATTTTACACTTAGATCATACGAAATTTGAACGGCATATTTACCAGTATACTGAAATATATGTGTCTTCCAGAACCTGTCACACAACCCTAGATTTGTTACAGCGACAACTACAAGATCCGATTTGGACCAGGGGCAATTAGGTGAGAGACTACAGCAGTTTATCTATTGCTGTCATGAGTTCTTACGAAGAACTTGAAATTTATTTAACAGTCCCCTCCACGAATAATCATGTAAGAAATAATGACTGTTTCCTTATGTCATATGAAGGTGGTATCTAACCTATATACTGTGTTCCAGTTGTTAGCCTTTACCTGATAGAGACACTTTTTCTCACATTTGCAAGCAGAGATGACCAAGATCAGATGAATACCATAGGAGCCGCCTGATCTAGACTACTCTGTTTGCTTGTGAATAAGTATTACTTTCTGCGATAGGCATAACGTCCCCCTGTTTATATGGCCGACATTATACAAATTCAACAATTAATATTAATGATGTTATTATTTCATACGTGAATATTCATGAGGAAAATGGTTAACTTGAACGCGAACAACATTTACTTGAACGCGACCAACATTCGTAATAAATTAACCCTTTCCCTCATATTGACGACTTTTGACGACTCTGTAAAAGTCAATTTGTGAAACCATTGTGATAAATAGAGCATTTGCTCCTATAGGAGCAAATGCTCTATTTATCACAATGGTTTCAAACTACAAAATTCTAAAGTGTTCATTTTCTCTAGTTCGTGCTCCTTTTTGGTAGACTTATTCAAAGAGGTTGGCTCTAAAAATAGCCTATGAGGGAATGGGTTAAATCATCATCAACGTATATCCGACTATATAACTGACACGCATTTCGAAGGTAACAATGGATCTATTAGCAGTCAGTTAGCGTCAGTTAGCGTCAGTTAGCGTCAGTTAGCGTCAGTTAGCGTCAGTTAGCATCAGTTAGCGTCAGTTAGCGTCAGTTAGCGTCAGTTAGCCTGCTGAGCACAATGATGTCTGCTCAAAGGTTTACTTACTTCCGATTTGTCAGAGCTTTTGAGAAACTATTGACAGAATATTAACATATCAAACTGCTTGAATCCTGATGGAACGCCCAGTTACGCTTAGCAGGCAAAAGGTTGATTGAAAAGAATCCGGGTCAAGTCGGCCTCGGGTCAACTCGGCCTGGGTCAGGTCGGCCTGGGTCAAGTCGGCCGGGTCAACTCGGCCTGTTTGGGGGTGGGTCAACTCGACCCGTCTCAGTCGGGTCAACTCGGCCCTTTTCCGACTGTCAAAAATAAAGTTTATAAACTGCGGCAAAAATTGAAGATCCTGATCGGTGGGCTCCCTGAAGAATTCAGACAAAGTTTGCACATCTTTTTGCCAGTAATAACCCATTAAATTTAGCGGACGAGAACAAAGGTGATAAGTATGTTGCATGAGATTAACGAATAAAACAGTTGACATTTAGTAATCAGGTTCATTAGATCAAACTGAGAAGTCAAAACAAATAGGTGTGAAAATGAGCGACATAAATATTTTTGAAGTGAAATTAAGTATAACTAATGGTTTATCTGTTTCATTGATTGTCTGTAATTAAGAACAATTTATGGGAGTGGATGAATGTAATAAAATGTTATTTTGGATCCACTTGTGGGACCGAGTTACTAGGAATTTCACCGGGATCCAAATTGTTTGCAAAGATATCACCATATTTGCCATGGGTATCGTTTTTGGCATTGTATTTGTATTATAGATCCTATAAAGTGCTTCGGGTATCTCTAGGAAACAAAATATTAAAGTAAGTAAAATGGTAAAATAAAAAATATACCATAAAAATGTAATTCTGAAATAATATTTGCGGGCCGACTTGACCCAGGCCGTCTTCTGGACGGAGGCTTACACGACCTTGGAAGTTAAATCAAATGCTTCGATACACTATTTGCAAACGATGACAACTCTTAAATACTGTTATTTAACCAAAGCTTATTTGAAATCGTGTGCTGTAACAGAGATTAAATAAACTTGTAAAGTCAGCATCATTGTCAGGTTGTATCGGTCACTATATGTTAAAAAGGACAATGTGCAAACCACGGCGTATTTTATAATTTACAAGCATGGAATTTTCAGGGAGGTGGATAGCAGTTACTGTTTTTACTGTAAGTGGCATGGCCGTTAACAGTCTCGGGTTTAATACCAATAGCTGTAACTTTATACGTTGGTGAAGTATTTGAAGAAGTAGTCTTAAAAACAAGATATAAAACATGTCATCAATGTTTATTATGTGTCACTTGATATTAAATGGTTTGACGAATTGCAATCAGGTGTCATGCTAAACTATACTACAAGGGTTTCACGTATATTGGGACACTTGTAATACATTTTGTTTAATAATGTGCGGTGTGTCCAAAGTTGTTTGATGGAGGCAGGCATATGATTGATTAAAACACTTAAATTTTACAGATTTCAGACAATACTTGCAGTGCTTATCAGGTTGAAAGGAGAGAAAAATGTAGTTACTGTCATTAGAACAAATCTACTATATTCAGCAGCAATGATTGTGTTCCTTATCCCTTTACTCCATAAATCCGCATGGTAATGCCTTTGGAAACAGAGCAGACCCATGTCAGACAGATCATGCAGTTCTCTGTCGTATCTGCCCGCATTTACTATCAGTCAGCAGAGTTATATGGCAACAACATCTAAGAATTGAGGGATTTTATTAACTAAATGCATCTAATAACAATCACCTCGAACTTTCAGCCAGGTGGGTTGTACAGTTAGAATTTTTCTCCATTATTGGTCTTGGTTCGGCAGTTTGAAATGTACGTTTTAACCGGTTTCAATAGTCGTTCGAATGATACATGTGTGGTTGTTTTATTAAGCTTATCTTAACCTCAAACCTCGGATCTCGTCCACCCACGTTCTTTCGTTAAACGGATATGTCTAAACCAACGTGTCGCCTGCTTAAAATCCATGACCAATTCCTTATTTTGAAAAAGGTCTCACTGTTCCGATTGTAAGTTGTATTTACTATTAAACCCTTCGATGTCAAACTTGAAAACTCTAATGTTTGCAAACAGTTTGGATCCTGATAAGACGCAGCGTGTGATCCAAACTGTTTGACACCCATATCAATGTAAACAATACCATAAAATTCAAAGTTTATATACAGAAAAGTAGATGAAACATTTAAGCATCTCTCTCTCTCTCTCTCTCTCTCTCTCACACTCTCTCTTTCCTCTCTCTCTGTCTGTGTGTGTGTGTGTGTCTCTCTCTCTCTCTCTCTCTCTCTCTCTCTCCCTCTCTCTTTCTCTCTAAGTCCCTCACTGTATACTGCACATATAAGCTTGTGACGCATCGTCTGTCAGTATGCTTCTTTCTCTCTCTCTCTCTCTCTCTCTCTCTCTCTCTCTCTCTCTCTCTCTCTCTCTCTCTCTCTCTCTCTCTCTCTCTCACACACACTCTCTCTTCCTCTCCTCTCATCCCTCTCACTCTCTGTCTGCCTCTCTCTCTAAAGTCCCTCACTGTATACTGTACATATAAGCTTGTGACGCAGTATGCTTCTCTCTCTCTCTCTCTCTCTCTCTCTCTCTCTCTCTCCCTTTCCCTCTCTCTCTCTCATTGTCACTCTCACGCGCGTGTTCGTGGATATGAATTAACTACGTGAATTGTACTTTTGTGCTAGATAGAAATTCCTTTAACCTTTCTTCCGCTGAGTTCTGCCCTCTATAACTATCTATGATCTCAATGTTTATATTGGTAATGAATACAGGAATAATTTCCCCAGGACGAATGCCAATTCATGTTTGATAGATCCTATAAGAAACCAGTACGCACCCTGATCATACAGCCTCTAAGAGCTGCCTGATCTGGTTATGCACTGTTTTTTAAATTGAGTCAATATATGCTACTAGCATGAAAAGGCTTAATATGAATTAAATGAATAACAGTACGGTCGTAGCTTTGAACTCATTTGAAAGACAACGAAATACCAATATTTGGATATCTGTTATTTCAGGTGGCTGTTTTATACAGATGTTTGATTTATGCAGGCGACTGCTTTGTGACGTTTCAAAATAATACAATAAGCTACAATAGTTTTCATCTAAATTCGGATATCAACTTAAATCTTGTAGCTGCACTGAATCTTACGTGCACTGGTCGATCAAACAAGAATAGCTGTAACAGTATAGATTATTAGTGTTTCGAATTTAAATCATTATTTAATCAACTGTTAGCATCTCTTCTTCGAATGAAACCCAAGTTCAACCCTTTACTCCATAGGCACTCATTTTAACGCTTATACTCTATTCCTTCACTCAAAAAATAGTTCCACCTGATACATTTTCTATTTCATAGCAAACGGTAGCTTAAATCGGACTGAGAGTAAAGCAAACTGGTCACATTCAGCATGTTTTAGCAAACATCTGTCTTCAATACTGAACACAAACTTTGGAGTAAAGGGTTAAGGTTTTCCCCCAAGACTCAAACCTCCGCCCACTTCAATACGCGTGTGGGGTCGAAACAAATATGACCGACTGCTCCAAACATCTATAATCTCTGAGCTACGGTTTTTTTCTGAAAATCAGATTGTGAAAACAATTACTGCAGATATTTTGTATCTATTTCTTTTTCTCGAGCATTTATAGTCTGGAAATCGTTAAAATCTGACTATAAATTGTAGTTTTAGCAGAAAGAACCCGTTTCAGTCTCGGGTTTTGGGCGAAGGCTATCTATTCACGTATGTTATCCAATTTCATTTTGAATTCAAAATCTGACTGTATTCAATATGTGTTTATTCAATTGAAAAATGCACATGTGTATGTACATGTACATGCAAGCTTTTATATATCTTATCTAAATTATTTACATCTAAAGCGATTAAACGACTGTCAGTCATAAAGGTAGTGTCCGCGAAGATGCCTCGCAATCCACGATGGCATCAGCACGGACTGCAATGGCTCCGCGGCGGTATTATCCCGTAGGGCAAATTTCGGTCCGCGGTGGACACAGATTTTGTCCGCGATGATCAATAAAAATTGTCCGCGCTGGAAAACGGAAAAACGGAAAACAAAAAGTCCGCGGGTCCTGTACTGTATGTGTAAGCAGTGTACAGTTTATGTCAGCAGTGTTTAGTATATGTCAGTATAGTTCAGTACGTGTCAGCAGTGTTTAGTATGTGCCAGCATTGTTCAGTATGTGTCAGCAGTGTTACGTATGTAAGCATAGTTCAGTATGTGCCAGCAGTATTTATTATGTGACAGCAGTATTTATTATGTGTCAGCAGTTTTCAGTATGTGTCGGCAGTGTTTAGTATATGTCAGCAGTGTTTAGTATGTGTCAGCAGTGATTATAATGTGTCAGCAGTGTCTATTATGTGTCATTAGTGTTTAGCATGTGTCAGCAGTGTTTAGTATGTGTCAACAGTGTTAAGAATGTGTCAGCAGTGGTTAATGTAGGTCATCAATGTTTAGAATGTGTCAGTAGTGTTTAGTATGTGTCAGCAGTGTTTAGTGTATGTCAGCGGTGTTTATTATGTTTATTATGTCAGCAGTGTTTATTATGTGTCAGCAGTGTTTAGAATGTGTCAGCAATGTTTAGATACATGTCAGCAGTGTTTACTTTATGTCAGCAGTGTTTGGTTTGTGTCAGCAGTGTTTAGTATATGTCAACATAGTTCAGTATGTGTCAGCAGTGTTTAGAATGTGTCAGCAATGTTTAGATACATGTCAGCAGTGTTTACTTTATGTCAGCAGTGTTTGGTTTGTGTCAGCAGTGTTTAGTATATGTCAACATAGTTCAGTATGTGTCAGCAGTGTTTTGTATGTGTCAGTATAGTTCAGTATGTGTCAGCATTGTTTAGTATGTGTCGGCAGTGTTTAGCAGTGTTTAGTATGTGCCAGCAGTGTTTAGTATGTGTCAGCAGAGTTTAGTATGTGTCAGCAGTGTTTAGTATGTGTCAGAATAGTTCAGTAAGTGTCAGCAGTGTTTAATATGTGTCAGCAGTGTTAGCAGTATTTAGTATTATTATTTATATGTACATACATGACGAATGCATTAAGGCAGAGCTATGTGTGATCTACCTTACCTTTCATAATGATTTTCAGTGAACATATAATTTAGTTTACAAACCTAAAACTAAATTAAATTCTGAAGAGAATTCGATCTACTGAAAACTGAAAGTTTCAAACTGTGGAATGCTGGTCACAGATATTATTGAACAACTGCTTTTATCACGTCTTCTTTATCTCTTAGCAAGCAGAGTAAACATTTGCGTCTGTTCAAATAGTCCTCTATTACATTTATGGATTACAAGCAGTATTCGATCTCTTTACAAAATGATAAATGTATCTTGGTCAAACAGTTTGGACCCTAATCAAGCATCCAGATACTATACGTCTTATCAGGATTCAAACCCTGTGCAAGTGACGTCATCTATTTGGAAGTACCAAATTAAACATTGAATATTGTTATGTGTTGTTTCTATTTCCAGGCGATTGTTGGTTTATAGCCGCGGCGTCCTTGTTAGTAAACGGACCAGACAAGCAGTTTAGGAGAGTTGTCCCCCTTGATCAGGGATTCGATCGGAATACTTATGCTGGTAAAACAAAAAGAAAACGTTTGTTGTAGATCTAATGAGTAACATATTTATTCTTTTTTATTTATTTATTCTTTTTTATTTATTTATTTATTTATTTATTTATTTATTTATTTATTTATTTATTTATTTATTTATTTATTTATTTATTTATTTTACAAACTACTACAATGAGACAAACTATTATGCACGGTCAAAGGAATATTTGCTACAAAGTCTCGAGTTACAGTCCAAATTAGATATTATGGCACACCAACATATTAACCTACTTAGAACAAAAGGTGTGCCATAAGGTCTAATTTTACATGTACAAACATCATTGAATGTGCATACATGTTATTTAAAATGCACTTGACTGATGAATGTTTATATATTTATCGTATTAGACCCATGTGTACCATAGAGTCATTCACATACTAAACTTGACATATCTACACCAAACCCTGTCTTGTGACAAAAAGGGTTTGGCGGGGGAAATGATCTATTCTTAAAAAATGGTTTAATTGACGGTGCCATTTTATGTGTACGACGAATTCTTCTTAATCACGTCCCTATTTAATATTCTTTTAAGATATAATGGAACCATGACTATTTTAGCTGATTTTTTTATGATATTTACACATGACATTTTCGCACTAGTAGAGGCTGTAGATTCAAATCTATTATAATTCCATGAGCAAACAGAGCAGACCCTGATCAGGTGGCTCCTACAGCAGTCAACTGATCTGGTCTGAGCCTACTCTGATTGCAAATGCGTGGAAAGTGTATTTGTATGAGGGAATAATTACGACAACAATACTGTAACGAATTGCATGTTTATATTTGCAAGTAGAACAGTTGCAGATCAATACAGACTTCTGTGGAGGTATTTTTTTTTGTTGTTGTTGTTGGTTTTGTTTGTTTGGTTGTTGTTGTTGGGGTTTTTTGGGGGTTTTTTGTTGTTTTTTGTTTTGTTTTTTATTGGGGGGGGGGGTCCTGTCTGTGGCGTATTAATGCTCGAGTTTCGCCCGTCGCCCACAATTTGTGTCAGACATTGCAAGTTCCTCAGTCCCAAACCCCGTACGCATTTTGAGAACTATTATCTTAATGTGAACTCTATTGCTCTTTAGGGATATTCCACTTCAACTTTTGGTGGTATGGACAATGGAAGGAGATCATTATCGACGATTATCTGCCGACTGATGGCTACAACCTACTCTTCTGTTACAACAGGGAGGAAAAAGATGAATACTGGGGCGCCCTTTTGGAGAAGGCCTATGCCAAGTAAGACAAAGTCTGTGTTCACACTTGCATACAGATTAATATAACTGTATATGCACTGAGCCCTTTGCGCGCACAATGGTGTACATATACCTCTCAATAAATTTACAATGGGTGATTCTACCTGGATGTTCTTCTGTGCAGGAAACAATGCAATCTGTTCCGTACACGGAAGAACTTCTTGGGTCTTCATCCACCTGTAATTAACTGGACATCGTGAAATGACTAAAATACTGTTAAAACGACGTAAAACTCGATAAAAACCAAAAACAAACTATTACCATCTCTACTACCGCTGATATCACAATAACACTACTACTATCTCCACTACTACTGATATCACTACAACACTATTACTACTATATCTACTACTACTGATATCACTACGCACTACAATCTCCACTACTACTGATATCACTACAGCAATAATACTAATATCTCTACTACTACTGATATCACTACAGCACTACTACTACTATCTCCACTACTACTGATATCACTACAGCACTATTACTACTATCTCTACTACTACTGATATCACTACTATCTCCACTACTACTGATATCACTACAGCACTATTACTACTATCTATACTACCTCTGATATGGTCACATCTAACTGAAAGGTCTGTATCCCGAATACTGCTTAATAGTTAAAACTGGTTCTCGATTTTGAATATTAATTTAACGAATTTGACGATTTTGGTCTACA
The DNA here is from genome assembly GCA_963576725.1 of Azorinus chamasolen. Classification (NCBI taxonomy): domain Eukaryota; kingdom Metazoa; phylum Mollusca; class Bivalvia; order Cardiida; family Solecurtidae; genus Azorinus; species Azorinus chamasolen. The sequence continues at coordinate 111,242,680 of OY755236.1, forward strand.
TTATTTGTAGTTCCAGCACATTAAGGGATGAACGGATGGTGGGTTAATAAAGATCGAAAGTAATGCAGAAAAACTGTGTCTGTATCCCACCTGACTCCATTTGGACGTCTTTGGATGGATATTGTAAACAGGTTTCACTTTATTTGTAGATTAAGGGGAAGCTACATGGCCCTGCAGGGTGGATATCTGTCGGACGCTTTGGTCGACTTTACCGGTGGTTTGGGTGAGGTCATAAATATACAGAGCGACAGTCCAGACAATATCTACGACATCCTGTGGAAATGTTCTAAATTGAACTCCATGTTAGGAGCCAGTATTCGTGTAAGTATTAACGTGCCTAAATAAAGTATGGTTTTACCTGTATACCTCATTCATGAGAGGTCATTACGACCGCCAGACCTTCTGTCAATTCGCTCGTTCTCCAGTCATTCCATCCCCTTTGGGTGTCGTTCATAATTCCGAAGGATTTTGGCCTGAGTCATGAAAATATATACGATGGTTGATGATTCTCCTAGGGTGTAGGTTTATACATTCAGGAATACTAGAGTTAAATACCCTTTCAAAGGACCGTGCCATAGCTATACTGTCATATGTTCCAAGAAAATCATACAATGTGTTTTCAACGAATTCGACTCGTATTCGATTGGACGTCATTACAATGGAAAGAAAGAGCTTGCCTCGTCATCCTTGGTTGTCGAAGTTCACCATGATTCTCTTATGCATTATTGATATTGATTATTTTAATCATAGTAAACGCCTACAGACCAGACGTTAAATTCAGTATAAATATCGGTATTGGAGACAGTTTGGAGCTTAATGCAGGATGGAAGTCTTGCAGAAAGCTCTGTTACAACCCGTTTTGTAGTAACGTTGCAAATTGTAGTAATTACTACAAAACGGGTTACTACACTTTGCGTGAAACCCTCCCAACCCGTTTTGTAGTAACGTTGCAAATTGTAGTAATTACTACAAAGTGGGTTGGTATGCAAAGTTCAATATGTAGTAAACTCCTATTACACCGAGCATGGTTGTGTGACTGCAACCAAATTTGGGGTGGTCCTTCATATTGACAATATCCGAGTGCACAGTAAAAATCTTTTCGATACCTTGCCTACTTAAGGAAATAGAGTCAAAAACAGTTTACTACATTTCGTATGGGACCTTGCGACCCGTTTTGTAGTAACGTTGCAAATTGTAGTAATTTCTACAAAGTGGGTTACTGCAGTTTGTTTAAAAACTTGACAACTCATTTTGTAGTAATTGTGCATAAATATGAAATGATATAATATAAAATGATTAAATATTATATAATATATAATATAATATATAATTTAAAAAAAAATTTTTTTTTATCAATTTAAAACAATACCATGAAATAAAATGACTTTTTGGCATATGTTCATAATATATAATATTATATAATATAATATATATTATTTTACTACAGTTTGTGTTAAAACTTCACAACACATTTTGTAGTAATATTGCATGTATATGAAATGATATCATATAAAATGATTAAATATTATATAATATTATATAATATTATATAATATATATATTTTTTAAATTTTCATAATTTTTCTTATAATCGATTGGAAACAATACCATGAAATAAAATGACTTTTTGGCATATTTTTATAATATATAATATTATATAATATAATATATAAAATTTTGTATTATGTATAATAATACTAATAACATATAACAAAATGTTATAAACAATAATTACATTGCTGAAAGTAGTAATTACTACAAAACGGGTTACTACACTTTGCGTGAAACCCTCCCAACCCGTTTTGTAGTAACGTTGCAAATTGTAGTAATTACTACAAAGTGGGTTGGTATGCAAAGTTCAATATGTAGTAAATTCCTATTACACCGAGCATGGTTGTGTGACTACAACCAAATTTGGGGTGGTCCTTCATATTGACAATATCCCAGTGCACAGTAAAAATCTTTTCGATACCTTGCCTACTTAAGGAAATAGAGTCAAAAACAGTTTACTACATTTCGTATGGGACCTTGCGACCCGTTTTGTAGTAACGTTGCAAATTGTAGTAATTTCTAAAAAGTGGGTTACTGCAGTTTGTTTAAAAACTTGACAACTCATTTTGTAGTAATTGTGCATAAATATGAAATGATATAATATAAAAGGATTAAATATTATATAATATATAATATAATATATATAATATATAATTTTTAAAAAAAAAATATTTTATCAATTTAAAACAATACCATGAAATAAAATGACTTTTTGGCATATGTTCATAATATATAATATTATATAATATAATATATATTCTTTTACTACAGTTTGTGTTAAAACTTCACAACTCATTTGTAGTAATATTGCATGTATATGAAATGATATCATATAAAATGATTAAATATTATATAATATTATATAATATTATATAATATATATATTCTTTAAATTTTCATAATTTTTCTTATAATCGATTGGAAACAATACCATGAAATAAAATGACTTTTTGGCATATTTTTATAATATATAATATTATATAATATAATATATAAAATTTTGTATTATGTATAATAATACTAATAACATATAACAAAATGTTATAAACAATAATTACATTGCTGAAAGTAGTAATTACTACAAAACGGGTTACTACACTTTGCGTGAAACCCTCCCAACCCGTTTTGTAGTAACGTTGCAAATTGTAGTAATTACTACAAAGTGGGTTGGTATGCAAAGTTCAATATGTAGTAAACTCCTATTACACCGAGCATGGTTGTGTGACTGCAACCAAATTTGGGGCGGTCCTTCATATTGACAATATCCGAGTGCACAGTAAAAATCTTTTCGATACCTTGCCTACTTAAGGAAATAGAGTCAAAAACAGTTTACTACATTTCGTATGGGACCTTGCGACCCGTTTTGTAGTAACGTTGCAAATTGTAGTAATTTCTACAAAGTGGGTTACTGCAGTTTGTTTAAAAATTTGACAACTCATTTTGTAGTAATTGTGCATAAATATGAAATGATATAATATAAAATGATTAAATATTATATAATATATAATATAATATATATAATATATAATTTTAAAAAAAAAATTTTTTATCAATTTAAAACAATACCATGAAATAAAATGACTTTTTGGCATATGTTCATAATATATAATATTATATAATATAATATATATTATTTTACTACAGTTTGTGTTAAAACTTCACAACTCATTTTGTAGTAATATTGCATGTATATGAAATGATATCATAAAAAATGATTAAATATTATATAATATTATATAATATTATATAATATATATATTTTTTAAATTTTCATAATTTTTCTTATAATCGATTGGAAACAATACCATGAAATAAAATGACTTTTTTGGCATATTTTTATAATATATTATATTATCTAATGTAATATATATTATTTTGTATTATGTATAATAATACTAATAACATATAACAAAATGTTATAAACTATAATTACATCGCTGAAAGTAGTAATTACTACAAAACGGGTTACTACACTTTGCGTGAAACCCTCCCAACCCGTTTTGTAGTAACGTTGCAAATTGTAGTAATTACTACAAAGTGGGTTGGTATGCAAAGTTCAATATGTAGTAAACTCCTATTACACCGAGCATGGTTGTGTGACTACAACCAAATATGGGGTGGTCCTTCATATTGACAATATCCGAGTGCACAGTAAAAATCTTTTCGATACCTTGCCTACTTAAGGAAATAGAGTCAAAAACAGTTTACTACATTTCGTATGGGACCTTGCGACCCGTTTTGTAGTAACGTTGCAAATTGTAGTAATTTCTACAAAGTGGGTTACTGCAGTTTGTTTAAAAACTTGACAACTCATTTTGTAGTAATTGTGCATAAATATGAAATGATATAATATAAAATGATTAAATATTATATAATATATAATATAATATATATAATATATAATTTTAAAAAAAATTTTTTTTATCAATTTAAAACAATACCATGAAATAAAATGACTTTTTGGCATATGTTCATAATATATAATATTATATAATATAATATATATTATTTTACTACAGTTTGTGTTAAAACTTCACAACTCATTTTGTAGTAATATTGCATGTATATGAAATGATATCATAAAAAATGATTAAATATTATATAATACTATATAATATTATATAATATATATATTTTTTAAATTTTCATAATTTTTCTTATAATCGATTGGAAACAATACCATGAAATAAAATGACTTTTTTGGCATATTTTTATAATATATTATATTATCTAATATAATATATATTATTTTGTATTATGTATAATAATACTAATAACATATAACAAAATGTTATAAACTATAATTACATCGCTGAAAGTAGTAATTACTACAAAACGGGTTACTACACTTTGCGTGAAACCCTCCCAACCCGTTTTGTAGTAACGTTGCAAATTGTAGTAATTACTACAAAGTGGGTTGGTATGCAAAGTTCAATATGTAGTAAACTCCTATTACACCGAGCATGGTTGTGTGACTGCAACCAAATTTGGGGTGGTCCTTCATATTGACAATATCCGAGTGCACAGTAAAATTCTTTTCGATACCTTGCCTACTTAAGGAAATAGAGTCAAAAACAGTTTACTACATTTCGTATGGGACCTTGCGACCCGTTTTGTAGTAACGTTGCAAATTGTAGTAATTTCTACAAAGTGGGTTACTGCAGTTTGTTTAAAAACTTGACAACTCATTTTGTAGTAATTGTGCATAAATATGAAATGATATAATATAAAATGATTAAATATTATATAATATATTATATAATATATATAATATATAATTTTTAAAAAAAAATTTTTTTATCAATTTAAAACAATACCATGAAATAAAATGACTTTTTGGCATATGTTCATAATATATAATATTATATAATATAATATATACTATTTTACTACAGTTTGTATTAAAACTTCACAACTCATTTTGTAGTAATATTGCATGTATATGAAATGATATCATATAAAATGATTAAATATTATATAATACTATATAATATTATATAATATATATATTTTTTAAATTTTCATAATTTTTCTTATAATCGATTGGAAACAATACCATGAAATAAAATGACTTTTTTGGCATATTTTTATAATATATTATATTATATAATATAATATATAAAATTTTGTATTATGTATAATAATACTAATAACATATAACAAAATGTTATAAACAATAATTACATCGCTGAAAGTAGTAATTACTACAAAACGGGTTACTACACTTTGCGTGAAACCCTCCCAACCCGTTTTGTAGTAACGTTGCAAATTGTAGTAATTACTACAAAGTGGGTTGGTATGCAAAGTTCAATATGTAGTAAATTCCTATTACACCGAGCATGGTTGTGTGACTACAACCAAATTTGGGGTGGTCCTTCATATTGACAATATCCCAGTGCACAGTAAAAATCTTTTCGATACCTTGCCTACTTAAGGAAATAGAGTCAAAAACAGTTTACTACATTTCGTATGGGACCTTGCGACCCGTTTTGTAGTAACGTTGCAAATTGTAGTAATTTCTACAAAGTGGGTTACTGCAGTTTGTTTAAAAACTTGACAACTCATTTTGTAGTAATTGTGCATAAATATGAAATGATATAATATAAAATGATTAAATATTATATAATATATTATATAATATATATAATATATAATTTAAAAAAAAAAATTGTTTTATCAATTTAAAACAATACCATGAAATAAAATGACTTTTTGGCATATGTTCATAATATATAATATTATATAATATAATATATACTATTATACTACAGTTTGTGTTAAAACTTCACAACTCATTTTGTAGTAATATTGCATGTATATGAAATGATATCATATAAAATGATTAAATATTATATAATACTATATAATATTATATAATATATATATTTTTTAAATTTTCATAATTTTTCTTATAATCGATTGGAAACAATACCATGAAATAAAATGACTTTTTTGGCATATTTTTATAATATATTATATTATATAATATAATATATAAAATTTTGTATTATGTATAATAATACTAATAACATATAACAAAATGTTATAAACAATAATTACATCGCTGAAAGTAGTAATTACTACAAAACGGGTTACTACACTTTGCGTGAAACCCTCCCAACCCGTTTTGTAGTAACGTTGCAAATTGTAGTAATTACTACAAAGTGGGTTGGTATGCAAAGTTCAATATGTAGTAAACTCCTATTACACCGAGCATGGTTGTGTGACTGCAACCAAATTTGGGGTGGTCCTTCATATTGACAATATCCGAGTGCACAGTAAAAATCTTTTCGATACCTTGCCTACTTAAGGAAATAGAGTCAAAAACAGTTTACTACATTTCGTATGGGACCTTGCGACCCGTTTTGTAGTAACGTTGCAAATTGTAGTAATTTCTACAAAGTGGGTTACTGCAGTTTGTTTAAAAACTTGACAACTCATTTTGTAGTAATTGTGCATAAATATGAAATGATATAATATAAAATGATTAAATATTATATAATATATAATATAATATATATAATATATAATTTAAAAAAAAAAATTTTTTATCAATTTAAAACAATACCATGAAATAAAATGACTTTTTGGCATATGTTCATAATATATAATATTATATAATATAATATATATTATTTTACTACAGTTTGTGTTAAAACTTCACAACTCATTTTGTAGTAATATTGCATGTATATGAAATGATATCATATAAAATGATTAAATATTATATAATATAATATAATATTATATAATATATATATTTTTTAAATTTTCATAATTTTTCTTATAATCGATTGGAAACAATACCATGAAATAAAATGACTTTTTTGGCATATTTTTATAATATATTATATTATCTAATATAATATATATTATTTTGTATTATGTATAATAATACTAATAACATATAACAAAATGTTATAAACTATAATTACATCGCTGAAAGTAGTAATTACTACAAAACGGGTTACTACACTTTGCGTGAAACTCTCCCAACCCGTTTTGTAGTAACGTTGCAAATTGTAGTAAATACTACAAAATGGGTTGGTATGCCAAATTAAATATGTAGTAAACTCCTATTACACCGAACATGGTTGTATGACTGCAACAAAATTTTGGGAAGTTCTTCATATTGGCAATATCCGAGTGCATAATACCTTTTTTCAGATACCAAGCCTACTTAAGAAAATAGATTCGAAAACAGTATGCGAGAAAGAGAGAGAGAGAGAGGGGGGGGAGGGGTGAAAGAGTTGTGGTAAAGATACAGACGAAGAGACAGAGACAAAGAGACAGAGAGACAAAGACATAGGGAGACAGAGAGATTGACAGAGACAGATATACGCACATTAATGGCGTGACATAGACAGGGAGAGTTTATTGCAAATTCAAATACCTCCTGAATAGTCATGGACAAATTATTTATAATGAATTATGGAAGGTGGATCAGTGTAGAAGACATAGAAACAGATCTATCCAATTCCATTAGCAAACAGCAGACCCTGATCCTATAGGAGCCGTCTTATCTGGGTCTACTCTGTTTGCAGATGCGTGAAAACAATTTTATATGAGGGAAACTAATAAGGGTTAAGCAGACTCCATCACATCAGAAATTACAGTAAAAAGGTTACAGCACTGGCTTGAGTAGTGCCCTTAGAGCAACTGTTACATCATGGTACAATCTCTTCAGGTCAATGCTACTCTAAACTCTTTGCACGCTAGCGGCGAAACTATGATTACCTATGTTAACAGTTTGGATCCAGATGAGAGGCCGCATAATGCGGCGTCTCATCAGGATCTAAACTGTTTGTCATCTTGACTATATTTTTGCAAATAAATGAATGAAAGTTTATTTTAAGAATTGAAGCAGATGACAATTGTTGCAGACGAAAAATTACTCAGCAAAAGGCATTTAGAAAGGAATGTTGACCTATTAACCCCATGATGTGTATTGTATGGGTGATTTGTTGTGCCACACTGGGAATTATACAACTGGATGCTATCATAGGTCTTTGCATAATGTTATGTTTGTTTCTGCAGTTAATTTATGCGATTGGAAAAAAGTATTTAGTATCATTAGGATCATTTATTTTAATAGTTTTTTATTATGCGAGTCATGTAATATAGTCTTTATCAATTGTATTTAGTTGAAATTCAGGTGTTTAATAAAGATTTTCTCCTTGCTATTAATTGTATTTATTTTAATTTGATTTTGAAAACAAATAATGTTTTAAGTTAATCAAAGTTATTGTAAATTAATAATTAATGTTACTCAAAAAATGAGTAATCTTCTCACTTTAGATTGTTAAAAAAACTAATGACCCGTTTAATTGGCTGATTTTAAAATATTCACACCTAGAGCTAGAATTATTTCTAAACGCCTATTAACCCTTTCCCGCTTGCTTTGACAAGAACTGATCTGGGTCTACTCTGCTTTGTTTGATGATGCGTAAAACACGTCATTTCCATAAAGAGAAGTTTAAGCTTTGATAAAAACTGTAAAATCAAATCTATATCTTGTCAAAAGCAAACAGAGCAGACCTTGATCAGACAGCTTCTATAGGAGCCGTCTGATCTGGTTCTACTCTTATTTTTAATCCGTAAGAACACATTATTTCTGTAACAGAGCAGACCCTGATCAAACGGCTTCTATAGGAGCTGTTTAATCTTGGTCTACTTGGTTGCGTAAAAACAGGTTTATATGAGAGAAGGGGTTAAAATATTTTTATGGATATTTTAATTGGTCATTTCACACAAAAACTGGCATTAAATATTGCCTAGCATTTTATTTGCCTATCTACCTGGATCAAGGTATAATTGCATAACTTTATCTCATATGGTCACTGATCCTGACTGGACACTGCAGGAGCACTCAAGGAAATCAATCAGCACAGGTGGATACTGTGTATATAGGGGTCACTTATATAGGGAGCTTAGAAATGCCTTTAAGCAAGCTCTTCCAACGAGATCTGTAATGTCGTCTGCTTCAGATTTGTTGTCATTTGAATTTCTAAAATATCAGTTTTAGGCAGTTTGACCTAAATTGTAAACAGTTTAGATCGTGGTCAGACAGTCACTTGGTATTAGATCTGAATCCAGACTGTGTGTCAATTTTAGTTCAAGTTGATTCAGCGGTGACAGGAAGAAAACAATGCACTAAGTTTCTATGATCTGCTAGAAATGTTGTCCACTAAAAAAATATATTACTGTAACTCAAGTGAGCGATATAGGGCCAATCACTCTCTTGTTTTAAAAAGTTTTTCCGAAAAAGACCAAAACAAGCCCCTTCCATCTGAATTACTTTCATAATGTCATTGATTTTTCATCTTCACACCTTCGGACGAGTAAGAGTATATTGTCTTATTTAGAGACAGATATGGTCTTATCGTCTGCACTTCTTTCTCTGTTTGTCTCTGTCTGTCTCTCTGTCTGTATGTCTCTCTTGCTCTCTAGCTCTCTCTGTCTGACTACTGCCTGTCTGTCTGTCTTCCTCTCTCTGTCTTCCTCTCTCTCTCCCGCTCATTTTCTCTTTTTTTTCTCTGCATGTTTGTCTGTTTCTGTCTACCTGTCTCGCTCTCTTCCTCAATATCTCTGTTTTTAACTCACCAGAGCATAAAGTGCTTAGGGTGAGCTATTGTGATCGCCTGATGTCCGATGACGTTCGTCGTGCGTCGTTCGTCGTCGTTCGTCAACAATTTGAACCTTTAAAAAAATATTCTCCTCTGAATCTACAGGGTTCTCAGCTTTCATCTTTGGCATATAGCATCATATTTAAGTCCTCTACAAAAGATATATAAATTATGCCCCTGGGGTCAAAATTTGCCCCGCCCCAGGGTTGTCAAATTTTCAATAGAAACATATAGTGAAAACTTTAAAAATATTCTCCTCTGAATCTACAAGATTCTCAGCTTTAATATTTGGCATATAGCATCATGTTTAGGTCCTCTACAAAAGTTATATAAATTATGCCCCTGGGACCAAAATTGGCCCCGCCCCAGGGGTGGCTAGTTTTTTTAAGCAGACTGTTGTACCAGCTGTCTGTTACAGAGTGCTTGGTTCATTAGTTAGGCATAGGGAAAACTTTAAAAATCTTCTTGCCAAAAACTGCATGTTCCAGAGCTTAGATATTTGGTGTATAGATTTACATAGTATACCTGTATGAATTGTGTTAATATCAATGTTCTGAGGTCCTGCCATGTGGGTTATATTTTAAAATAGACTTCTACAGTATAAAGGTTACCGTTTGAACCACTAGCTAGCCAGCTAGTTATCTTGAGAGGTCAGGTTGAAGTTCACCTGCACTATACTCTAGTTGATGTCTGCTTCAGAATTATTGTCTGTTTGTTCACACTGTTTTTTATACAAACCAATCTTTCAATTAACCCTCTTGTACAAACCACATGATTATGAAGTTAAAAATGTATCAGATCAGAATTCAAACTGTGCTAATTTCAGTCAAGTCATGCTAAGCACTGATAGGGTTATGACACTGATTTTTGCAGTTATCTGTTAGAAATGTCTGCTGTCAATGGCACTCTGGTGAGCGATATCAGGGCCATCTTCTCCCTCTTGTTCTCTCTTTATGTCTGTCTGTCTGTCTCTCTGTCTGTCTTTCTGTCTTTCTGCCACTGTCTGTCTGTCTGTCTGTCTGTCTATCTCTCTCTGTCTATCTCTCTCTGGCTCTCTCTCTCTCTCTCTCTATCTGTCTGTCTGTCTCTGTCTGTCTGTCTCTGTCTCTGTCTCTGTCTCTCTCTTTCTCTCTCTCTCTCACACACACACACACACGCGCGCGCGCACGCAGGCACGCAATCTCCCTCTCTTTCTTAATGTCTATCTTCTTTAGGTGTCCCGTTTAGTGTGTGTCTCCTATAAATTATATGACATACAGACAGAATATTTTGTTTAAGTGTCATCCATCAATATAGTTAAGTATATAAGCAATTATTTTAACTTTTTAGTACATGACAGAAGATACCATGTATTAGTATTTTACATTATGGCTATTTTATAAGAAATAATTATAATTAATATGGGTTATTGTTTTGCCAAATACAAAACTAATCAGAGCTATATAGTCCAAATAGCTAAAAAAAAAAGTGTGGACCCTGATCAGACGACTCCGAGGATCAAACAGGTATTATAGGGGCCACCGGATCTGGGTCTACTCTGAACAGCCGCTTTTGATCAGTTACTACATAAATACGAATTTGAGAACAGTAGACCCATAGCATATGGCTCTACTGTAGCAGTCGTCTCAAAGCTGGGCCTGTTGTGTTTACTTATGAAGTTACAATAGACTCTACAGTTTCTACCAATACCAAAACATCCAGCTAGTGTACAGTTGCCATTGTAAATAGCCATTGTTTACACGGATATTCATGGATTATTTAACACGTTCCATCATATAAACGCATTTTCACGTATTTGCAAACAGATAAGACCCAGATCAAATGGCTCCTGCTTGTTAATGAAAAGTTATAGATCAATTTCTAAAATGCTACAATATTCCACGCGTCCACTATTTGGTCAATGAATATTTATTAGGTATTTAGAATTGTTATAGATATAAACAAAATTGGAAAGGGTTAAGGTTTAAAAGGCGATTAGGACCGGCGATAAGGGATAATAATTGGACACAGTGCTACACACGTTCATGCAAGTGAGCTTGGCATTACTTGCATTTTAAGTTTGTGTGATTACCCTTATTATTATATATTATATTATATATTATTATATATTATAAAAATATGCCAAAAAGTCATTTTATTTCATGGTATTGTTTCCTATCGATTATAAAAAAAAATTATGAAAATTTGAAAAATATATATATTATATAATATTATATAATATTGTATAATATTTAATCGTTTTATGTGATATCATTTCATATACATGCAAGTTTACTACAAAATGAGTTGTGAAGTTTTAACACAAACTGTAGTAAAATAGTATATATTATATTATATATATTATATATTATGAACATATGCCAAAAAGTCATTTTATTTCACGGTATTGTTATAAATGGATAAAAAAAAAATTCAAAGATTATATATTATATATATTATATTATATATTATATAATATTTAATCATTTTATATTATATCATTTCATATTTATGCACAATTACTACAAAATGAGTTGTCTTGTTTTTAAACAAACTGTTGTAACCCACTTTGTAGTAATTACTACAATTCGCAACGTTACTACAAAACGGGTCGCAAGGTCCCATACGAAATGTAATAAACTGTTTTTGACTCTATTTCATTAAGTAGGCAAGGTATCGAAAAGATTTTTACTGTGCACTCGGATATTGTCAATGTGAAGGACCACCCCAAATTTGGTTGCAGTCACACAACCAAGCTCGGTGTAATAGGAGTTTACTACATATTGAACTTTGCATACCAACCCACTTTGTAGTAATTACTACAATTTGCAACGTTACTACAAAACGGGTTGGGAGGGTTTCACGCAAAGTGTAGTAACCCGTTTTGTAGTAATTACTACATTCAGCGATGTAATTATTATTTATAACATTTTGTTATATGTTATTAGTATTATTATACATAATACAAAATAATGTATATTATATTATATAATATTATATATTATAAAAATATACCAAAAAGTCATTTTATTTCATGGTATTGTTTCCAATCGATTATAAAAAAAATTATGAAAATTTAAAAAATATATATATTATATAATATTATATAATATTTAATCATTTTATATGATATCATTTCATATGCATGCCCTATAAATGAGTTGTGAAGTTTTAACACAAACTGTAGTAAAATAATATATATTATATTATATAATATTATATATTATGAACATATGCCAAAAAGTCATTTTATTTCATGGTATTGTTTTAAATTGATAAAAAAAAATTAAATTATATATTATATATATTATATTATATATTATATAATATTTAATCATTTTATACTATATCATTTCATATTTATGCACAATTACTACAAAATGAGTTGTCAAGTTTTTAAACAAACTGTAGTAACCCTTTTTGTAGTAATTACTACAATTTGCAACGTTACTACAAAACGGGTCGCAAGGTCCCATACGAAATGTAGTAAACTGTTTTTGACTCTATTTCATTAAGTAGGCAAGGTATCGAAAAGATTTTTACTGTGCACTCGGATATTGTCAATGTGAAGGACCACCCCAAATTTGGTTGCAGTCACACAACCATGCTCGGTGTAATAGGAGTTTACTACATATTGAACTTTGCATACCAACCCACTTTGTAGTAATTACTATAATTTGCAACGTTACTACAAAACGGGTTGGGAGGGTTTCACGCAAAGTGTAGTAACCCGTTTTGTAGTAATTACTACATTCAGCGATGTAATTATTATTTATAACATTTTGTTATATGTTATTAGTATTATTATACATAATACAAAATAATGTATATTATATTATATAATATTATATATTATAAAAATATGCCAAAAAGTCATTTTATTTCATGGTATTGTTTCCAATCGATTATAAAAAAAATTATGAAAATTTAAAAAATATATATATTACATAATATTATATAATATTTAATCATTTTATATGATATCATTTCATATGCATGCACTATAAATGAGTTGTGAAGTTTTAACACAAACTGTAGTAAAATAGTATATATTATATTATATAATATTATATATTATGAACATATGCCAAAAAGTCATTTTATTTCATGGTATTGTTTTAAATTGATAAAAAAAAATTAAATTATATATATTATATTATATATTATATAATATTTAATCATTTTATACTATATCATTTCATATTTATGCACAATTACTACAAAATGAGTTGTCAAGTTTTTAAACAAACTGTAGTAACCCTTTTTGTAGTAATTACTACAATTTGCAACGTTACTACAAAACGGGTCGCAAGGTCCCATACGAAATGTAGTAAACTGTTTTTGACTCTATTTCATTAAGTAGGCAAGGTATCGAAAAGATTTTTACTGTGCACTCGGATATTGTCAATATGAAGGACCACCCCAAATTTGGTTGCAGTCACACAACCATGCTCGGTGTAATAGGAGTTTACTACATATTGAACTTTGCATACCAACCCACTTTGTAGTAATTACTACAATTTGCAACGTTACTACAAAACGGGTTGGGAGGGTTTCACGCAAAGTGTAGTAACCCGTTTTGTAGTAATTACTACATTCAGCAATGTAATTATTGTTTATAACATTTTATTATATGTTATTAGTATTATTATACATAATACAAAATAATATATATTATATTATATAATATTATAAATTATAAAGATATGCCAAAAACTCATTTTATTTCTTGGTATTGTTTCCTATCGATTATAAAAAAAATTATGAAAAATTAAAAAATATATATATTATATAATATTATATAATATTATATAATATTTAATCATTTATCTGATATCATTTCATATACATGCAATATTACTACAAAATGAGTTGTGAAGTTTTAACACAAACTGTAGTAAAATAGTATATATTATATTATATAATATTATATATTATGAACATATGCCAAAAAGTCATTTTATTTCATGGTATTGTTTTAAATTTATATAAAAAATTATTTTTTTTAAATTATATATTATATATTTTATATTATATATTATATAATATTTAATCATTTTATATTATATCATTTCATATTTATGCACATTTACTACAAAATGAGTTGTCAAGTTTTTAAACAAACTGCAGTAACCCACTTTGTAGAAATTACTATAATTTGCAACGTTCCTACAAAACGGGTCGCAAGGTCCCATACGAAATGTAGTAAACTGTTTTTGACTCTATTTCATTAAGTAGGCAAGGTATCGAAAAGATTTTTACTGTGCACTCGGATATTGTCAATATGAAGGGCCACCCCAAATTTGGTTGCAGTCACACAACCATGCTCGGTGTAATAGGAGTTTACTACATATTGAACTTTGCATACCAACCCGCTTTGTAGTAATTACTACAATTTGCAACGTTACTACAAAACGGGTTGAGAGGGTTTCACGCAAAGTGTAGTAACCCGTTTTGTAGTAATTACTACATTCAGCGATGTAATTATTGTTTATAACATTTTGTTATATGTTATTAGTATTATTATACATAATACAAAATAATATATATTATATTATATAATATTATAAATTATAAAGAAATGCCAAAAAGTCATTTTTTTTCATGGTATTGTTTCCTATCGATTATGAAAAAAATTATGAAAATTTAAAAAATATATATATTATATAATATTATATAATATTATATAATATTTAATCATTTATCTGATATCATTTCATATACATGCAATATTACTACAAAATGAGTTGTGAAGTTTTAACACAAACTGTAGTAAATAGTATATATTATATTATATAATATTATATATTATGAACATATGCCAAAAAGTCATTTTATTTCATGGTATTGTTTTAAATTTATAAAAAAAAAAAAAAATTAAATTATATATTATATATATTATATTATATATTTTATAATATTTAATCATTTTATATTATATTATTTCATATTTATGCACATTTACTACAAAATGAGTTGTCAAGTTTTTAAACAAACTGCAGTAACCCACTTTGTAGAAATTACTACAATTTGCAACGTTACTACAAAACGGGTCGCAAGGTCCCATACGAAATGTAGTAAACTGTTTTTGACTCTATTTCATTAAGTAGGCAAGGTATCGAAAAGATTTTTACTGTGCACTCGGATATTGTCAATATGAAGGACCACCCCAAATTTGGTTGCAGTCACACAACCATGCTCGGTGTAATAGGAGTTTACTACATATTGAACTTTGCATACCAACCCACTTTGTAGTAATTACTACAATTTGCAACGTTACTACAAAACGGGTTGGGAGGGTTTCACGCAAAGTGTAGTAACCCGTTTTGTAGTAATTACTACATTCAGCGATGTAATTATTGTTTATAACATTTTGTTATATGTTATTAGTATTATTATACATAATACAAAATAATATATATTATATTATATAATATTATAAATTATAAAGAAATGCCAAAAAGTCATTTTATTTCATGGTATTGTTTCCTATCGATTATGAAAAAAATTATGAAAATTTAAAAAATATATATATTATATAATATTATATAATATTATATAATATTTAATCATTTATCTGATATCATTTCATATACATGCAATATTACTACAAAATGAGTTGTGAAGTTTTAACACAAACTGCAGTAAATAGTATATATTATATTATATAATATTATATATTATGAACATATGCCAAAAAGTCATTTTATTTCATGGTATTGTTTTAAATTTATAAAAAAAAAAAAAAATTAAATTATATATTATATATATTATATTATATATTTTATAATATTTAATCATTTTATATTATATTATTTCATATTTATGCACATTTACTACAAAATGAGTTGTCAAGTTTTTAAACAAACTGCAGTAACCCACTTTGTAGAAATTACTACAATTTGCAACGTTACTACAAAACGGGTCGCAAGGTCCCATACGAAATGTAGTAAACTGTTTTTGACTCTATTTCATTAAGTAGGCAAGGTATCGAAAAGATTTTTACTGTGCACTCGGATATTGTCAATATGAAGGACCACCCCAAATTTGGTTGCAGTCACACAACCATGCTCGGTGTAATAGGAGTTTACTACATATTGCACTTTGCATACCAACCCACTTTGTAGTAATTACTACAATTTGCAACGTTACTACAAAACGGGTTGGGAGGGTTTCACGCAAAGTGTAGTAACCCGTTTTGTAGTAATTACTACATTCAGCGATGTAATTATTGTTTATAACATTTTATTATATGTTATTAGTATTATTATACATAATACAAAGTAATATATATTATATTATATAATATTATAAATTATAAATATATTCCAAAAAGTCATTTTATTTCATGGTATTGTTTCCTATCGATTATGAAAAAAATTATGAAAAATTAAAATATATATATATTATATAATATTATAAAATATTATATAATATTTAATCATTTATCTTATATCATTTCATATACATGCAATATTACTACAAAATGAGTTGTGAAGTTTTAACACAAACTGTAGTAAAATAGTATATATTATATTATATAATATTATATATTATGAACATATGCCAAAAAGTCATTTTATTTCATGGTATTGATTTAAATTGATAAAAAAAATTTTTTTAAAAATTATATATTATATATTATATGATATATTATATCATATTTAATCATTTTATATTATATCATTTCATATTTATGCACAATTACTACAAAATGAGTTGTCAAGTTTTTAAACAAACTGCAGTAACCCACTTTGTAGAAATTACTACAATTTGCAACGTTACTACAAAACGGGTCGCAAGGTCCCATACGAAATGTAGTAAACTGTTTTTGACTCTATTTCCTTAAGTAGGCAAGGTATCGAAAAGATTTTTACTGTGCACTCGGATATTGTCAATATGAAGGACCACCCCAAATTTGGTTGCAGTCACACAACCATGCTCGGTGTAATAGGAGTTTACTACATATTGAACTTTGCATACCAACCCACTTTGTAGTAATTACTACAATTTGCAACGTTACTACAAAACGGGTTGGGAGGGTTTCACGCAAAGTGTAGTAACCCGTTTTGTAGTAATTACTACTTTCAGCGATTTAATTATTGTTTATAACATTTTGTTATATGTTATTAGTATTATTATACATAATACAAAATTTTATATATTATATTATATAATATAATATATTATAAAAATATGCCAATAAAGTCATTTTATTTCATGGTATTGTTTCCAATCGATTATAAGAAAAATTATGAAAATTTAAAAAATATATATATTATATAATATTATATAATATTATATAACATTTAATCATTTTATATGATATCATTTCATATACATGCAATATTACTACAAAATGAGTTGTGAAGTTTTAACACAAACTGTAGTAAAATTATATATATTATATTATATAATATTATACATTTGTATATTATGAACATATGCCAAAAAGTCATTTTATTTCATGGTATTGTTTTAAATTGATAAAAAAAAATTTTTTTAAAATTATATATTATATATATTATATTATATATTATATAATATTTAATCATTTTATATTATATCATTTCATATTTATGCACAATTACTACAAAATGAGTTGTCAAATTTTTAAACAAACTGCAGTAACCCACTTTGTAGAAATTACATGTACTACAATTTGCAACGTTACTACAAAACGGGTCGCAAGGTCCCATATGAAATGTAGTAAACTGTTTTTGACTCTATTTCATTAAGTAGGCAAGGTATCGAAAAGATTTTTACTGTGCACTCGGATATTGTCAATATGAAGGACCGCCCCAAATTTGGTTGCAGTCACACAACCATGCTCGGTGTAATAGGAGTTTACTACATATTGAACTTTGCATACCAACCCACTTTGTAGTAATTACTACAATTTGCAACGTTACTACAAAACGGGTTGGGAGGGTTTCACGCAAAGTGTAGTAACCCGTTTTGTAGTAATTACTACTTTCAGCGATGTAATTATTGTTTATAACATTTTGTTATATGTTATTAGTATTATTATACATAATACAAAACTTTATATATTATATTATATAATATTATATATTATAAAAATATGCCAAAAAGTCATTTTATTTCATGGTATTGTTTCCAATCGATTATAAGGAAAATTATGAAAATTTAAAAAATATATATATTATATAATATTATATAATATTTAATCATTTTATGTGATATCATTTCATATACATGCAATATTACAACAAAATGAGTTGTGAAGTTTTAACACAAACTGTAGTAAAATAATATATATTATATTATATAATATTATATATTATGAACATATGCCAAAAAGTCATTTTATTTCATGGTATTGTTTTAAATTGATAAAAAAAAAAAAAAAAAAAATTATATATTATATATATTATATTATATATTATATAATATTTAATCATTTTATATTATATCATTTCATATTTATGCACAATTACTACAAAATGAGTTGTCAAATTTTTAAACAAACTGCAGTAACCCACTTTGTAGAAATTACTACAATTTGCAACGTTACTACAAAACGGGTCGCATGGTCCCATACGAAATGTAGTAAACTGTTTTTGACTCTATTTCATTAAGTAGGCAAGGTATCGAAAAGATTTTTACTGTGCACTCGGATATTGTCAATATGAAGGACCGCCCCAAATTTGGTTGCAGTCACACAATCATGCTCGGTGTAATAGGAGTTTACTACATATTGAACTTTGCATACCAACCCACTTTGTAGTAATTACTACAATTTGCAACGTTACTACAAAACGGGTTGGGAGGGTTTCACGCAAAGTGTAGTAACCCGTTTTGTAGTAATTACTACTTTCAGCGATGTAATTATTGTTTATAACATTTTGTTATGTTATTAGTATTATTATACATAATACAAAATTTTATATATTATATTATATAATATTATATATTATAAAAATATGCCAAAAAGTCATTTTATTTCATGGTATTGTTTCCAATCGATTATAAGGAAAATTATGAAAATTTAAAAAATATATATATTATATAATATTATATAATATTTAATCATTTTATATGATATCATTTCATATACATGCAATATTACTACAAAATGAGTTGTGAAGTTTTAACACAAACTGTAGTAAAATAATATATATTATATTATATAATATTATATATTATGAACATATGCCAAAAAGTCATTTTATTTCATGGTATTGTTTTAAATTGATAAAAAAAAATTAAAATTATATATTATATATATTATATTATATATTATATAATATTTAATCATTTTATATTATATCATTTCATATTTATGCACAATTACTACAAAATGAGTTGTCAAGTTTTTAAACAAACTGCAGTAACCCACTTTGTAGAAATTACTACAATTTGCAACGTTACTACAAAACGGGTCGCAAGGTCCCATATGAAATGTAGTAAACTGTTTTTGACTCTATTTCCTTAAGTAGGCAAGGTATCGAAAAGATCTTTACTGTGCACTCGGATATTGTCAATATGAAGGACCACCCCAAATTTGGTTGCAGTCACACAACCATGCTCGGTGTAATAGGAATTTACTACATATTGAACTTTGCATACCAACCCACTTTGTAGTAATTACTACAATTTGCAACGTTACTACAAAACGGGTTGGGAGGGTTTCACGCAAAGTGTAGTAACCCGTTTTGTAGTAATTACTACAATTTGCAACGTTACTACAAAACGGGTTGAGCATTGAGCATCCACCTGCCTAAAATTATCTTAATTCTTCTCTACTAGACTTCCGGTTTAGAGTTTTACTGTATTGATTTACTCTCAAACTTTTTAACTCTGTACTAACTCTGTACTAACTCTGTACTAATTTGATATATTAATGTATCTTTATGAGCCAATTCGTGTCTTACATTACCAAAATAAATACATCTACCTATCCCAAACTGCGACTCTGATTCTTTCATACGTTCTCAGTGAATGCATACAGTAGAACCTTTCCTAAGTAGCAATTTATTGAAGGTAAGAGTCTTTAAAAGCAGGTGGCTACTTTATACAGGGCAAAGTAAGGCAGAAATTTCCTATACGTGCTTTCTGCATTACTTATGACCTGCATTATGGCACCATATGTCTTACAGACCCATAAATAGACCTATTTTTGATGATCGCTTAGACAGGTTCTACTGTACATAAACGTTGAACCTTGCCTGGAGCTGTTTTTACAATAATGGAAGATAACTTTTAACTCTCTTTTAGCTGCCAAATAACGTCACTCGCCCAGAGGTTCGCCGACAGAATGGATTGTACATGGGCCATGCATACAGCATAACCGCCATGTCTGTGGTAGGTCTTTGGAAACTTCAAACTCAAATACACAATACAATATATGTGTTCTTTTCCTTGGTTTTATCAACTATTACATCCCTGTAATTATTTGCTTTTCTCTAAACTAAAATACTCTTATCAGGTAATAGGAACATGTTCCGAAGCGCCAAAGAGTCATTTGCCGATTGCAGCATTCACTTGAAACATTTAAAACTTATTTAGTGCCTTACATTGGTTACTGTAGAAACATGAAGACAAAAGAGAGCTTTCTGCCTTAACAACCGCACCATCGTAAAGTAGAGACATTAAAGAAGCAAACTAACAGGAAACTTCTGAGTTTAGTTTTCATAAACTTGTTTGCCCCTCGTAATCAATACTGTTTTATGATTTTGCTTCTATTACGATACTCTGTGGTGCCTTTACGATACTCTGTGGTGCCGTTACGATACTCTGTGGTGCCGTTACGATACTCCGTGGTGCCGTTACGATACTCCGTGGTGCCGTTATGATACCCTGTGGTGCCGTTACGATACTCCGTGGTGCCTTTATGCCAAAATCGTTATGTTGCAACTGTAAAAGTAAACTTCTTTATTCCGTCAGAATAAAACAATGGTTGCTCGTTGCACGACAGATAAATACAAAAACTAGTTTATTGTACCAATTCCTTCTACTCGACGCATCTGCGTCATTTGTAGAAAACATTCGTCGTTCGTATGTGTGTGATCGTTTTGCCCTGACAAGTTGTTGCATAGAAAGACGGCGTGATCAGAATCTACACTGTTTTGAAAGTTTAATGAAACCCTAATTATTATACTAAATATGCAAATGGTGTATGTATTGACCAGATCCCATCATAAATACAGTAGCTGATCTGGTCCATTTGAGATGCAGTATTTGATTCGGGTCGAAAGGTAATATTACAATCTTCCTTTTACATAGTCGAGCATCTGTCATCTGACATCTCCTGTTATAGTAAATGATATCTGTCATCTGACATCTCCTGTTATAGTAAATGATATCTGTCATCTGACATCTCCTGTTATAGTAAATGATATCTGTCATCTGACATCTCCTGTTATAGTAAATGATATGGTTTTATGAATAGTTATCAGGTTTTGGAGGTTGTCAGTCTACGGTTTGACCTCCATTGAGCTACCCCTTTAAATACCAACACTTAAGTTCTTGATGGATGTGGTCGGTTTATGAGAACATAAACGATGTTTACTCACAACTCGCGAATTTTGTGTATAAATTGAATGAATGAATGAATGAACGAATGAATGAATGAATGAAATACTTTATTTAAAGGGGGTTACCCGGTTAGTCAACAGACTCATCTACCCCAGGACCCTCTAACAGAAGCATTTCATACAAAATATTTAACAAACAGAAATATAAACAGTATCACCTCTAGGGATATAGCATATGACCTTAAATTATGACACAGACCTGGGCGTAGGAAGGAGTATGAGGTATGAAAAACTGTATATCGTCTTGTTAGAATGCATATTTAACTAACTTTCTTTGGAAATCTTCATTTCGTTTAGGTCCCATATAACGGACGAAACGCAAAGCTGTTGAGACTGAGGAATCCATGGGGTCGGAAGGAATGGCTGGGTCCATGGTCAGACAAGTGAGTTAATACCATCTTAAATACAAATGTGAAGGCTTCGACTATAACTGTTACACCACTTTATTATGTCTGACTCCTAATATGTGAGACATATTATTTATTGTCCGAGTTTTTCTGCTTGTTATTGTGTCCGTCCTTCCGTCTATCTGATTCATATCTTCAAAACGAATTGAAGATTTCCAATGATAATTAGTTAAATATGCATTCTAACAAGACTATATGCAGACTTCTTACTTCACAATCCTACGCTCATATGCTATATCCCGAAATGTGATATCGGCGTCATATCTCGAAACCGTTTGAAAGGTTTTCTTCAAACTTATGTTAAAGATTCAGAAACTATGTTTCAGCATCCTTCGCCCATTGTCAAAGTTACAATTGAGTGCTGTAGTCCCTAATTTCCATGTCATATCTCATATTCGGACTGAAGGATTTTCTTAAAACTAACGTCAAATAGTCATATCCCACAAATAAAGCGGCCACAGTGTCCTTTTCAAAGGTCAAAGGCACAGTTCAATGTCAAATATTTGAGCAAAATGTTAAACCTTTCATGATAATACTTAGATCTTACGTTCTAACTATCGAGGATGTCAAGCTTTCATATTGGTATCCACTCCGTACATCTATTTTAATGGTTTTCTAACACTTATATCATCTAGCCATAACTTCAAGATAGTGCACAGAACATTTTCTCTATCCATCTTGGTTCAAGGCCAATGACAATATTATAAGGTTTTAAAAGACATTTCCATTCCATAAGCCTGCATTGTGTAAAGGCGTTTTGTCAAAATACTATCAAATGTCTTTATCTACAAGACAATCTCTATTATAGGTTTGCAACCAGGTGTAATATAGCGGAATGCAATAACAGCAACTCGATTCTCCGGAAAATAACTTTATTGCTCAGACCAAGAGATATGAGAACTTGCAGTATGTTCCTTACTTCCTTAGCCAGTCTGATTTAGCTAGAATTTAACTTTATATTTATACACTTATTTAACCAGGGAAACCCAACCATTTGCATAACTGACATCTAACCACTGTTAGTGTTTAAGGCTATATTCTATGTAATCGCCATTTCTAATATATGGTTTAAGCGTCTCTCGTCAAAATGTTATTAACCAAGACGATGTTCAGCACTTATAGTCCAATAAAAGTCACAATTCGAGGTCAGTTCCTATATTTTGTATCTGTGCCATATGTTCGAAATGGTTTGAATGATTGTCACCAGAAATATTCTGGTGGTCAAATATTTACGGTTGAATTACCATTTGAGAACATTGTCCTTTTTCACTTTTAAACTGCCTTTTAGTTTCAATGCAAAACTGTAATCTGTTTCAATTTTCCATAAACGTTTTATCCCACATCTTCTTTTTTTCTAATCACGACTAGTGACAAGTAATTTAGTATTTTGCTTCGACTTTTCCGAGTTGCCTTTCGTTATATCAAGGTGTTATGATAGTTGCACCGATTACCACTTCCTCATTCATGAAGTGTGATCTGATACAATTGCATTAAGTGATACCATAATTATTTTCAAACCTGGGTATAGATGGAAATTATAAAGAATGAGTAACACTTAAATGGATGCTTTTGTCAGTCGACACAGATTAAGGAAACCATCAAGACAACAACATTCACACCTATAATTGTTTTAATCCATAATGTGAGGAAACCGAGTATATACGACTGCAAACAGTGACAATTCAGATCAAAGGGAGTTCTCAAAGGGAGCCATTTCATCAAGGTTTGCACTTTTGTGTCATAATAATCATTTTCGTCAGTAGTAAAGTTTGAATTTTGTTCAAATACTGTTCAGAAAGGGAGGAGTCAGTTTTACTCATTTATTGTTTAGAAACGGTTGATTTAGTGTCTAGTAGCTGATATTCTGTTGATTCAGTGTCTAGTAACTGCGATCCTATTTATATAGTGTCTAGTAGCTGATATCCTGTTGATTTAGTATCTAGTAGCTGAGATCCTGTTGATTTAGTGTCAAGTAGCTGAGATACTGTTGATTCAGTGTCTAGCAGCTGAGATCCTGTTGATTTAGTGTCTAGTAACTGCGATCCTATTTATTTAGTGTCTAGTAGCTGATATCCTGTTGATTTAGTATCTAGTAGCTGAGATCCTGTTGATTTAGTGTCTAGTAGCTGAGATCCTGTTGATTTAGTAGCTGAGATCCTGTTGATTTAGTGTCTAGTAACTGCGATCCTGTTGATTTAGTGTCTAGTAACTGCGATCCTATTTATTTAGTGTCTAGTAACTGAGATCCTGTTGATGTAGTATATAGTAGCTGAGGTCCTGTTGATTTAGTGTCTAGTAGCTGAGATCCTATTTATTTAGTGTCTAGTAGCTGAGATCCTGTTGACTTAGTATCTAGTAGCTGAGATCGTGTTGATGTAGTGTCTAGTAGCTGAGATCCTATTTCTCAGCGGTAACTAACCGTTATCCTGAGAAGCGCAGCTGTTTTACATTTACACTCAGTTTGGTTCCTGAGGAATGTCGAGTATTCCAGCGTCACACCAGGATTCAAGATGATTGACCATAACCCAATGTTTCTCAAGCTGTTGAACCAATCGAAGTGAGTCTAATTACAGAAGATTAGAGGCCGTTTAACTAATGATCATTCGGCGAAAAGCAATGCTAGTCTTTATGTACGATAATCGCTACTACTCGGACAGCCAACGTCATCGTACAGCAACAGTGTGCTGCAATCAAGTGACTTCTTTAAATTAAATATATGATTATTCATTTTCCTTTACAGCTCTCCGGAGATACGAAACCTATCCATGGACGCCAAGCGGAAACTCAATATCGTCATAGACGACGACGGCGAGTTCTGGTAAGTAAAGTAGACATTGTTGTAGGACCCATTAATTTGGTAAATATTGTTTTGTTTCGTTTCCCTACTTTTGTCTACAGACAAGCCATTTCACGCCGTTATATTCAAAGTTGGCTAATGTTGAAGGCGTTACACATGCACACAAACACACACACACACACACACACAAACATACATACACACACGCGCACACACTGTGACACACACACACACACACGCGCACATACGCACGCACGCACGCACGCACGCACACACACACACACACACACACACACACACTTGTGTATGACTTATTTTACAATCAAACTGGGCGCTGGAAGTGTGGAAATGCTGCAAGAGGCTCTTTTAACTCTCTTCTCTTAGCCGTCTGAACAACTGATTTTCAGACTGGATCAAATTAACTAGCTATTGCATCCTGGCAAACTATTATTTTCATAGTGTCAAATATATGTTGTATGGAAATTGAAAGTACAGTAAAGTCTCGCTAATACGACTCATCCAAATAAGTCTAATTCTGGATGTTTAAATCAGGCTGTAGCTTTATACATGACAATAATTATGCAGAAAGCTCCTGCATTACTTTTGCGCTGCATTAAGCAACACCTGTTGCTACAGACTGCTATCTTAATCAATTGTGGTCGCAATGATTGAACCGTGTCTGCAATTTTCTCTTTTGGCATTGCTACTTTTGCTCTCGAAGGATCGCCCACTTTCAGAATATATTTACTATATACAAAAATCAGTGCATATATTTTGAATATTGTAAGCTCTATCCAATCAAATCAGAAGTGTGCTAGATTCTATGGAAAACAAGGATGACATTAATGCATATGTCGAAAGAACTATTAGGAAATAAACATTACAATAAAATCCCTCTAAACTGGGGTCCTAATGGAGAAGAATATAATTTTAGGAAGATGGCTGCTTAATGCAGAGTGAAAGAAATGCAGAAAGCTCCACATGTCTCCAGGTCGATATTAATACTAAATTGAACGACTGGTTTAGAGAAGTTGTATGTGGGTTACTTTACTGTAATCGAAAATGATATGTAAAATTAAGTCAAATACCACGTCTCCACTGGTGGCTCGAAATACCGCTAGTGCATATGCAGTTAAATACTTTATATCTCACCTGCCCATAACGAGTTAATATGCAGTGATCAACGGCAATATGTACAACGTCACACGAACATAAGAAACTAATTGATTACCTGGCTATTAAAACAGTATAACGGTGTTTATATATGCATGTTTTCAGGATATCCTTGGATGACTTTCTGGCTAACTTTGACGAGTGTCACGTGTGCCATCTACAACCAGATGCCATATCCCAGGAACTGGCCAACAATAATGTAAATACAGTAAACATACCTACAACAACCCCCTGATGTATAAACATGAAGGTGGCTGCTTAATGCAGAACGAAATGAAGGCTTCGCTTGCTAATCGCGTCAATATACCTACCTGTAAATAGTGAAGACCCAGATGAGACAGCTCCTGCAGGAGCTGTCTCATCAGGGTCTGCACTATTTACAGTTGATTGTGCAACCAGTGCACTCAACAGCAGTGATTGCACAGCGAAATATTTGTACACAGTGAAGATATATGTAATTATACAACAGGGCATGGGTACAGAAGGAGAAATGCGTTTTAAAATTCAGCAAGCGAAGGGTTAAGGCAGGATGAGCGTTCTTTATAAATGCTGCGTTAAGCTACCATCTGTCTGAAATACCAACAATAATGTTTCATTGTAAATAAACGTTTAGTGCAAGAAAGGGGCTAAGTCACATGTTTGGAAAATCATATATCTATAACAGATATTACATAGAATTCCCACCTTATACCATTTTCATGATTTGTTTATTAAACGCATTAAAACATTTAAAAAGAAAGGTTATGATCCTATTATATTGCAACGCACTGCATGTTTGGTTATCGACCCTTTTACAGCCGGTAACTACGCTTACCTCTTTTCTTGCGCGATGACAGGCCGAGGGTAGTACTCTATGATGGTATACTCTTAAACTTGGATACAGGATGAGCTTACCAGACTCATGTATTACTTTTTCCCTGTCGTGCCCTTAACGGCTTACCTGCAGGTGCTCTGACTTCAGCAAAGTCATTGAGTACATATTTGACGGATTGTCACAGTTATTATGCTATGTTTTACATGTTGTCCTGTGTTCACCGTCGTCTATGTTGTGGGTAAGTCCAGCGGGGATACCTTTATTTACACTATTTGTAAAGCTAGGGTGACTTTGAGAGAAGTGTGAGGTTAGGACGTCCGTAAACCGGTTTAAACCCCCAGTGGTGTTTTTGCTACTGACCGTGCCAAGGCGGTACTCTCTTTGTCATACTGGTATAATTAACCACGTTCTTCCACGAAAACCGTTTCTAGATGCAAGTGTTGGCATCTAGTCGGGCTTGTTGCGATATTTTGAATGGTTCGTGTATTCGAAGCTATGCTATCTTTTTGTCGGCTTTAGACACGTATAAGTGAACAAAACATGTCTTATTTGTGAAGGTTCTAGGGTGCGGGTTATCTCCAAATCAATGAAATGTGACTTCTACGTTGTGGGAAGTCTGTTGGAGATACCTTTGTTTACCCTGTTCGTTTTACTAGGGCGACTTAAACCGGGTTAAACCCCCAGTGGCGGTTTAACCTCTCTCTCTCTCTCTCTCTCTCTCTCTCTCTCTCTCTCTCTCTCTCTCTCTCTCTCTCTCTCTCTCTCTCTCTCTCTCTTATAAACTATTTCTATTTACATAAACTCTTTTATGATCTCTTCTTTTCGTTTCGTCGCACGGTCAGTTACTATAAGGGTATTTGTATAGAATGATTTTTCTTTAAATGGACTGATGCTGCTTAGTGCGGGAATAGAG
This sequence comes from Azorinus chamasolen, assembly GCA_963576725.1. NCBI lineage: Eukaryota > Metazoa > Mollusca > Bivalvia > Cardiida > Solecurtidae > Azorinus > Azorinus chamasolen. The sequence continues at coordinate 111,271,000 of OY755236.1, forward strand.
GTATTGCAGAGAGCTCCTCAGGCAGCGTTATGTAGTGTTTCTTTCCTGCAATGAGCTGTAGTCTGTCTTAGGACGGGCAATGAGATCATTTTAGTGTCGCTAAAGAGAGAGAGGGTACTGTATAACTCGCCTTTTCATTGACATGTCATGTAATAGTATGTTCATTTCAGTGTAATTGACATTATACCCAACCTGAGTGCATGTTTTTCATTAAAAAGTTTATCAAAATTACATATATGTATGCATTAACTCAATTTGCTCTGCATTATTTTCATGTTCTCCTGTATATTGCATCATGTTTATTTTGTCGTAATTCTTGTATATAAATGCGTATGTTTTGTAATCTTCAATTTTGGAGGAAATAAAGATCTCTCTCTCTCTCTCTCTCTCTCTCTCTCTCTCTCTCTCTCTCTCTCTTTCTCTCTCTCTCTCGACTATTTTTTTCCACACTTTAAGTGAATATTTATCATCGTTTTGATGCTATTAATATCTAATATGTGTTTATTAATTTTAGACAAAATAGATCTAATTATTTTCATGTTTATTACCTTCATTATCCGATTTTTTCGACAATTGATATACGAGTATATTTTATCAATTCTGTTCACTATTTGACTAATTTTTATCACAATTTGTATTGCTTGCATGACATGAATCCAATCATCTAATTTTAAATTATCCGACCTACAGTTTTTTTGATTAACATTTATTATAGATGAAATAAAAGATTTTTGCATCTTCAAAGTACGATTTTCAAATAACAACGAATTGATAATAATGCAATATTTATGTCTAGTAATTCGGGTTTTGTTTTACCTGTGTTTCTCAGAGGATGCAGCAATGGAATGTCACTGTTTTCCACGATGCCTGGATAAAAGGAGTCACCGCTGGTGGATGCGGGAATCCTCCATACAGGGGTACGGTAAATTGATTTTCACCGGGATTTCCATTCACAAAGAAAACTCAGATACTTTTAACAGTATATGTTGACTTATTTATTTTTCCTCTCTTTGACAGGTAAATGATTTTAAATGGCATGATAAATTTCACAGAAACCGGAGAAATACCAATTGGTAAATATCACTACATGGCGATTTAGAAAACACAGTTTTTGTCTTCCAGTCCAGAAACGATTTGTAGTTTCTTATGGAATGTAGGGGAATTTATTTATTTATATATGTGTCTATTTATACGACCGCAGAGAGGACATTTTTATTCAAGAAACAAGGTTAACCATTTACCTGATAGAGACGCACTCGCTTTTGAAACAATATCGATCTGAGTCTACAGTTTATGTTGCTACTATAAGCATTAAGCTAATTACTATCCATTAGGTCACCGTTGTTGATAGTACAGTAGAAACTGTATTAACCCATTCCCTCATATTGACGGTGAAACCATTGAGATAAATAGAGCATTTGCTCCTATAGGAGCAAATGCTCTATTTATCACAATGGTTAACATGTACACAATTCTAAAAGTTTCCTTTTCTCTAGCTTATGCTCCTTTTATATTTATATTATATATATTTATTTAAAGAGATATGATCTAAAAACAGCCTATGAAGTAATGGGTTGGCCATCTAATTATGGGTATGTAAAGCAGGTGGCAGTTTAATGATCAAAAGGAGCTTCCTGCATTACATTTGTCCTGCATTAAGCAACCATCTGCATTTCAAGACTCATAGTTCAATAAATGAACGGCCGCCTAAGAGAAGGTTCTACAGTAAGTAAAGTGTTACCATTAACCAGTTGTCAACATTTATACCTGTCTAAACTTTGTAGATCATTCAGCTAGAATGCCGCCTTATGTCATTTCACTCAGCTAGACATGCCCCGTTCTGTCATTCCACTCAGCTAGACATGCTCCATCTGTCATTGTAAGTTCTTTCAGCTTGAAGTGTCCCCATCTATCTGTCGTTTTACAGATTTGTTCTGGAAGAATCCACAGTTCTTCGTAGAACTGAAAGATCCGGACAGCACAGACAATGTTGATGTGTGCACGATGATAGTGTCTCTAATGGAGAAGGAGAAAGACAACAAATCTACGATATCTATTGGCTTTAACATCTTTAAGGTAAACTAGGGCCCCATGTAAGCTCGACATTTTTACCAACAGGTTCTTCATTCCCACCAGAACACTCATCAAACCGGCTCAAGGGGGCTGGCTATTCCAATGAGAAGTCAAACCTTATGGGCATGGAGAAATAATAGCATCTTAAATACTGTCTTGTTGGAGGACTGGTATTGTCACATGAACGTTTTGTTTTATACATGTGTTATACATTATACTACATGGGTTTGGTAAGAAATTGCTACATACAGGTGTGAACTATTTTGTACATGGTTGTCGAAAGATCAACGTCATGAAACTACTACATTTATTTGTATTCAAAGTTCGTGCTTAGATATGCACATCAAACCTACATTCGTAAATACGTCATTTATGTTAAAAACATTGACCAACGTGCATTGGGTTCCCTGTACTTTCATTCATTTACCAAACCAAATTCATAGTGTCATCTGACTTTTTTTTTTACTTAAGTGTGATTTCTTTTGTACAGAATGGAGAAACGAATATTTTAAGATAAGTTTTTTATTTTTTCTGGTTTGTATCAATTGCCAGTTTACTATGACAACAGTTTGATTTTCAACTCTCGTAGATTAAGAACCCGCGGCGGCACCCTATTGATGGAAGTTCGTTAAGCAGGGCGGCTCTGGTTAAGCAGGGAAAGTCTGGCGACTACCAGCAGTATCGCGAAGTCGTCCGGAGATTCGAACTCGCACCTGGCAGTTACGTCATTATCCCCGCCACCTTCTACCCGCATACAGAGGCAGAGTTTATGCTGAGAATATATACAGAAAAAGAGGCTGAATCTGAGTGAGTAGTGTGAGCATACCTAATTTCGTTCCACTGCCTGTACTCCACTTCAAGTATCCTGTACTCGATCTAGGCTACACGTAGTCAATGTGCGGGTGCTTACAGGAACCGGAACAACGAACTTATGTTCTTCTGACACGTTTGAAAAATCAGGTTGTCCAAATATACTTGGTTTGCATTTGACTGTCACTTTACAGTTTGTTATTATTCCCACTATCCTATGTTGAATATTAATGGCTGTATGACAACTAGATACAGTAAACTCCTGATACTCTATAACTAGCATCATTATCGGTCTTTAAGACAGGTTGCAGCTTAATGCAGAGTTGACGTCATACAAAGAGCTCCTCTTTGAACTTTCTGTATGATTTTCACCCTGCATTAAGCAGCCACCTACCTAAAAAGGTATCAATTCTTCAATACTAAAATTTCGAAGTAGCGAGTTCTAATGCATATATTTCAATAATTATTATTATCCTCTTATACACATGAACAATCCGACTTGGTTTATCAGTTAACCCTTTCCCTCATATTGACGACTTTTGATGACTCTGTAAAAGTCACTTTGTGAAACCATTGTGATAAATAGAGCATTTGCTCCTATAGGAGCAAATGCTCTATTTATCACAATGGTTTCAAACTACAAAATTCTAATATTTTCCTTTTCTCTAGTTAATGCTCCTTTTCGGTAGATTTATTCAAAGATGTATGTAAAAATAGCCTATGAGGTAATGGGTTAATTAGTAAGTATTCTACGTCTCTACACCATTGAATATTGAATGGTTCTGGTTCTGGCCATACTAATAAGACAACGTGTTCATCACATTAACTCCATGTGGTTCAATGCAGTAGAATTGTTACATGTTGAATGTAACATAAACATGTATTGTCAATGTACGAACACACCTATATTTATGAACATTCATTTATGATTTGCTCGAACTACATTGATTACCATTGCAAGAATCCAGAGTCTCAAAGTACGAGTCTATGCATGCCAACAATCGGTGCAGTTGTTCTTGAAAATCACAGTCTGCTTTATATGATTTGACATAACAGGGAGGATATAAACTCGACGTGAAAGAAAATGCTGAAAATAGCACACACAATGTTTGATTCTCCTCTCTTCGGCGTAATTTTGTAATACTGATATTCATTCTACACATGTTCAAAAACAGCCCTAAATGTCTATAAACACAGCCCAAAATGACTATAAACAAAAATCAGCCCAAAATGTATTATACACGATACTATGTTTTATATAGCACAGTAAAGTCTCGCTAATACGACCACTCAAAGGCAGTATAGTTCTGGATTTGTAAACAGGTAGCAGCTTTATGCATGGAAAAGATTATGCAAAAAACTCCTATAGGAACTTTCTGCATTATTGTTACCCTGCACTGATCAACCACCTGAAACTGCAATGTTCATATAGCATATGGTCCATATAGTGAGGATTTAATGTACATTCAGAGCATATTTTCTAACAAATAAACCTATTATATTTTAAATAATATTTCTCAGCAGCTGGTGAATTAAATGCTGACATATAATTCAGTGATACACACAAGATATTGTGGAATGAAATAACCTACAAACAAAAGAAATAACCTGTCAACCAAAGAAATTACCTATCAACCAAAACAATAACATGTCAATCAAAGAAATAACCTGTCATTCAAAGAAATAACCTATCACCCAAAACATATCCTGTCAACCAATGAAATAACCTATCAACCAAAGAAATAACCTGTCAACCAAAGAAATAACCTGTCACCCAAAGAAATAACCTATCACTCAAAACATATCCTGTCAACCAATGAAATAACCTGTCAACCGATGAAATAACATATCGACCAAAGAAATAACATGTCAACCAAAGAAATAACATGTCAACCAAAGAAATAACCTATCAACCAAAGAAACAATCTGTCAACCAAAGAAACAACCTGTCAACCAAAGAAACAACCTGTCAACCAAAGAAACAACCTGTCAACCAAACGTTCCCATTGTCATGGAGTAAGTTAACCAAATAGCAAAGTAAATTCAAAGTCTCGCGGATTTCATTTACAATACAAATCCCTTTAAACCGGGTGTATGAATTAGTATCGATGCCGGTTTGAAGACAGTAGACAGCTTCATGCATGGTGAAAGTAATGCAGAAAGCTTCGAATGGAGTTTTCTGTGCGAATTTTACCTTATATTAAACAGCTATCTGTCTAGAAAGACCTACATTCTTCTTAACTAAAATGACGTCTAATGTAAAGGGGTGTATCAGTAATGTTATATTAGTCTCCTTTATCCACAGTGTTCTGTAATTATCTTTCTTCTATGCGTATGTCGCAAACTGAAATATTAATAACTGTTTTCATAAAACTATCGGTCCAAATAACATCTGGATTAAAATATTGTATCTTTATTTGCAGAGCGTTCGATGAAAGTGTAAGTCCGTCTGAGGTGAGTATGATATGCTGTGTTATAAGCCTACGTCGGTAGCTGTGACATTTCAGTAGTTAGCTTCTATTCTCAATGTAACGTTTGCTTCCATTTCATTTTAGCACTTTACTCCATAAACTTGCCTTTCTATGCACTTGTAAACAGAGTAGACAGAGATCAGACGGCTGGTATAGAAGCCATCTGATCAGAGTCAGCTCTTTTGCTTATGAAATAATACAGATATTATTGTACAGTTTCTGTCTTGGTCAAAACCATTCCTGCGTTCATGTGCCATTATAAACATTACATTTATTATTATCCATGGTGTCACGTGAGCTTCCATTTCTGGATATTCATGGAGTTAAGGGTTTGGGTCCTTGTCGCCAATAATGCAGATGCAAGTGACATGTTTAATAAAAAACAATTGTGTAGCATACAATAATCTAAAACTGCGGTGCTCGAATTAATGCTGAAATGTTCTGTTTTTATCAGCCTGGCGTGCCTTCTCATGATAATTTGACGGCCATGTTCACACGATACGCTGGTGAGGATGGCAAAATGGACTATAAAGAATTGAGGCAATTCCTGACGGAAGCAACAACAATAGGTACTAACCTTTGATTAATAGATGGAATCCTGGTATCCTTACATTTGCATAACAGATGGAATCCTGATGAGACGCTAAACGTTCCCGATAACAACATGAGACGGCAACACCAGCAAAGGAATGTACAAAACGTTCATTGCAATACAATAAACCTCTCTTTTATCGAACTTCATACAGGGTCTTAAAAGGAGATTGCGGTTGCTTTACATACGATGAAAGTAATTAAATAGTTGTTTTCTGCATTACTTCCATCCATTATGTCATAAGGTGCATGCTCTGGTTTCTTTTGACAACTGCTGTAGAGAGAAGTTACCATGAGTCAGGACATTTTAAACCCCAGCAATGCTGTTAGGGTATACTGAAATCGCTCAATACACCCACTCGTCTGAAAACACTGTTGTTCGGGGATTTGTTTTTATCAAATCATTCTAGACATTTGAAACTTACATACCAAGTTGTGAAACTGATTTTGTATAAAATCACATGATTCGTTACGATGTTAAAGCAATTTGTTTTAATTATTATATAGTTTCCGAACAAAATGTTATTTGTATAACGTAAAATAACTATTACTCTAGCAGCACACATTTGAATGACATTAATCTTGTCATTACTTATTTCCGTTTCCTGATTTTGCGTGGGACTTATATAGAGACTTACATAAACAAAACAAAAACTATAACTGTATCATCGCTCATGTAGCATCATTCATTTTAATTAGCTCTATTGTTAGGTTTGTCTACGCTAGACATGACACCTGGTTGTAAATAATAACTGATTACAAAATAAAAACACATTTTAACATGAATAAAATAGTTTTGTAGTGTTTTCGTGTGTTTTTTGTTAACCTATTCTAAACGTTTAATAACCTTTTAACTTTAAACCTGTGTTCTTTGGTACAGTCTCATTTGTGGTAATACTAAATCAATAACACAAAAATTGTACACAAAAATTGTCTATGGTGATATAGATTACATTTCGAGGGCTTGGTGCAAAACTATTGTAACTCCTTCACTTTGTGAAGGAGTTACAATAGTTTTGCACCAAGCCCTCGATTTGGTAATAGTTCAAATTGTATCATACGTTTTCGTTTGATAGATTTGAAGGAGGCCATAGAGTTCAACACAGAGGCCTGTCGATGTCTTGTCACAATGACTGACGTATCCTTTTTATGAAAAGTATGCGGGGAAAATGACTGATCTGAAAACCATGTCCAAATATCGCTCCTTGAAGTTGTCCAAGTACATTGATCCAGGGACCGTATATATGTTGCTATAATGTATATTGATCCAAATATGCATTTACGTGAGTCTACTGGCCAACGGACAAAATCTATTTTCATATAGGAGCCATCTGATCTGGGTCTACTGTGTTTGCAAATGAGTAGAAGGGCGAATTTAAGGAGTAAAATGTTAAGGGAATTTTGATTTGTCGTTGATAAACCTTAACCAGATAGCAAAATAAAACAGGGTATCTCACGATGACCGAGGCGCTGCGAGTGTATAAGGACGTTAGAGCGTACACGGTTAGTTTCAAATTTATGTATTTCATAAATCAGTTTGGAATGTTTTGTTATATATGAACAAGTGTCAACATCGTGGGCTTGGTCTGTTCCAGGTGGTGTTCAAGCAGTTTGATGCAGATAATTCCAACTCGGTTGATACGTTAGAACTCGGAACTATGCTCAGCAAACTTGGTATGTTTTAAGTAGTTTGCATAATTATTGATTTAAGTTTTAAATTCACTAACAAGTACTGTCTGATTAATCCTGTGACTAATATATATATTTAACCATTTGATTTCTGGGGGTTTTAAGACCGAATAACTCATTATTTTTTGACGATAATACCTACTCAGTATGAAAGGGTAAGATTTGTCAGAGAACTTTGAATGACAAACAGTGCATACCCCTCAGAAACCCTCTGATCTTGGCTCGCATCAAATATTCAAAGAGTTAAATTTAAATGCACGTTTTACCAATTAATCTGATAAAATTGCAAACATTCAAGGATACAAACCGAACCCGTTTGACACAAAAATGTCAAAACTAAAATTAATAACATTTACCTCAGTCTGCAGATTAAACTGTTCAGAAAGGTAATACTGTTCATTTATACATAGTTGCAATATGATTTACAGATTGAATGATATAGAATTTTGGAATGTAAGACAAAACTGTGTAAACAGAGTGTGTAGATATATGAATTCTAGTAGTTTTGCTATATTCACTTGGCTAACATTGGCGGAATGTAATTCTGATGTGTAATATTCTCATTAATGTCAATATATTCTGATACAAATCATTTCGAAAATTTATTTATGGATATCAAGTACTTGTTGAAAAAGTTAAATAACTTGTCAAAATTATAATATATTGAACGGAGTCTTCTTTTTATCATTTCGTAAGTTGTTTGGTTTAACGGTTGTATTGGTCAGCAACACACTTGATAACGTCATATCGTTGTTGCCAGGGTTTCCAGTGAGTAGGATGGTGCTGACTTCCATCGTTCGGAGATATGGGGGAAGGAACAGGAAGATTAATCTTGAGGACTTCATCATTGTCTTAACCAAACTCATCACCATGTTTAGTGAGTAGGATTTCTGGTCCTTCTTTCCTGGTCATCAGTTTCAATGTCTTTAGTTATGAAATGTGAATACTGCTTAAGCCGGTGCTAGGGGTGTGAGTAGTTTCGCACTTTTGATAACTGTTGATGAACAGACTAATACAAACCAATTCTGCAGTTTTCTCTTTTTACATGGCTTTTTTTGCTTTCGAAGGATCTCTTACCTTCAGAATTCATAATCGTCTTTATCAAACTCATCACCATATTTCGTGAGTAGGGCTGTATCATTGTATTAACCAAACTCTTCACCATGTTTAGCTTATCTTCATATTCGTCTTAACGAAACGTGTTACCATGTTAAGGGAGTAAGACTTCATCAATGTCTTAACCCGACTCATCATCATATTTAGAGAGTAGGACTTCATTATTGTCTTCACAAAACTATCACCGTGGTTTTTGAGTAGGTCGTCAGTATTGTCCGAACCAAACTCATTGCCATGTATAGTGAATATAATTTCATCATTGTATTAACGAAAGTTATTATCATGTTTAATGAGTAGATCGGCATATTCGTCCTCATAAACGCATCATCGGTTTAACTAAATATTCTGCTTACTAAGCGCACCATCGTGTTTAATAACCAGGGTATAATGAAACTCATAACCATGTTCAGTAAGAAGGATCAGACTCATCACTATCACTATTGATTAACACTCCACTTTGTCTACCAAACTCACTAACCACGTTTTCTCTAACATCGCCATAAGGTCTTCATCATTGTCTAAACAAATCCATCACCATGTTCAGTGAATAGGACTTCATCAACTCATCACCATGTTCAGTGAATAGGACTTCATCATTGTCTTGAACTAACTCATCGCCATGTTCAGTGAATAGGTCTTCATCATTGTCTTGAATTAACTCATCAAATACAAAATGCAAATGATGTGTAACATATTTATGTGACGTACTGATTGAAAGGCGCATTAATAAGTAGTCAATAATATTCAAGATGTATTGTGTTTCAGAAACTTTTTAGATGTTTGTTCTGTTGCTGACTTTGTCAGTATGAATTTAAGGTACCTTCTGTTTTATTGTCCATTTGAGAAACTCTTTAAGATAAACAGTTCATTGATTTCTATTTAAGGTATATTTATGCAGCAACAACTGAAGACCGATGGGCCTGCAGGTGTTGCACAATTTACACGGAATGAGGTATCAGACTTTAAGAAAAGCAATATTTATTAGTACGAAAGGAACAATAATAAACAGTAACATTTATAAGCACTTTTTAAGAGAAAACTACTTGCTAGAATTAGTTTATGCTACTTCTGTCTTATTAGTTTCAGGAATTCACTCATCTACTTGTGTTGTTAATTATAAATGATCACATTGCTTTGTGACGACGCGATGTTTTGTGCAAGTCTTTCAATAAAATTAATGTTCTGTTCTGTTCTTTGAAATCCTAGGAACAAAATTATGAATTAATTAACCTGAAATGGTTGAAACTTGGAACCAGGCGAATAGGTTATGACATACTTGAGTTTCGAGCGTGGAGACCTTGGATTATACAAAGCATTAAACCCTGAACTACATGGGGATGCTTTTTGACACATTTGCAAATAGAGTAGACCCAGACCAGACGACTCATGTAGGGGCCATCTGATCGGGGTTTGTTCTGTTTGCTTATAGAATAGCTTAGATATGTTTTTATAATATTGGTCGTTGCGATGAAGTCACTTGTTCATATAACGGTGTGAACTATTTGGTTCATTTATGTTCATACTGGGTGCAGTCTGACGTGATTATTCATCAAGTAAATGCTGAACTATTCTGTCGCCAATGTCGCATTTGTGATTACATATGCATCTGCAAACAGGTGCAAACTGATGAGATGCCAAATTACTATGCGTCTCATCACAATCCAAACTGGTCGTTACTGTTGTAATGCTTTGAATGAACAGGTGAGAAATTAAAACAAACAAAACTTTTAGCAGACAACAAACTTTGCAGACAACAATATTTGGCGAAGAATGAGTAATAGCAGTGTGTTGCTGAACTCATTCATTATATACAGAGTATTTGATTTTTCCTGTTCACATATATGTGTTTTGCGCATTTTCTATATTTTTAATGAAGTTAGCAATTCTTACATTAAAATAATGACACACGCCGTATATACTCATTTCAGTTCCTGCAATACACGATGTTTTGTTGAGATTATACCGTCAAATCATGTCATGAGGGAGAGGGGCAGCCAAACAACGTCTTATTGAGATTATACCGTCAATTCATCTGTTATGGGGTGAGGGGACAGTGAAACAATGTTTTGTTGAGATTATATAGCTCGAACAACTTGACCTGGACTCTCACCTTTATGCAGAATACATAATGAGAGGGGTGACGCTGTATAAATAAAACTCCGCCGGTAAATCGTGAAGTCCATTCTCGCTGAAATAAACCCGTGCATATGTAAACCATACAATCACGGCGTGTGTCCATGCATGGTTGCTTACCGGGACAGGTGCCGAGGATAAACCCGTGCAATGTTACGATTTTTTATTTATGCATATAAGGTAGGTCAGGGTCCAGGTCAAATTGTTCGAGCTACACCTTCAAATCATCTGTCATCAGAGAGAAAAGAAACTATGTTTTGTTGAGATTATACCTTCAGATCATATGTCAATAGGGAGAGAAGAAACAATGGTTTGTTGAGCGTATACCTTCAGATCATCTGTCATGAGGGGGAGAGGACAGCGAAACAATAACCTCACTTTATAAGAATTCTTGTCAATGTGTTCCGTCATTGCTGTTTTGTGTTCTAGAGCCGTCATTGACGATCAAGCGCCTCAAACATCTATCTGAAATAAACTAGCAATAACTAGTATTTGTATTAGTAAACCTCTCTTTGGATGACCTTCCACTCACCAATGAGATAGAGTTCATTATTTATCATATATATATATATACATGTACACACTTTGCTATGTATCTATACTACCAAACGAAAGGACTGAAATTAACTGAATTAATGACGAGGGTGCCTTCAAAATGAAGAACAATATATTAGGTATGGAATACATATAACAGTTAATCAGTGAACAAATCTGATTTGGAAATAAAATTAAAATCGTACATTTTAGAGGAAAGCAGACAATCTGACTGAAACTTAAAATAGTATTCTACAATAGATTCAGGAATACGCTTGTGTGGTGTCATCTGGTGTAAAGGGAAGTAATTATGCGAGCGGAGAACTTGCCGATTTGAACCCAGTGTATAATTGTTTTAAAAAACATCAATATGATATACTGTTTAGTCATTTGTGCTTTGAGAATGATTTGATGTATTTGAGATTAGAAATATGAGACGCTGGTAAGTACGTGTGCTTTGTTTTGATATACATATGTACGCTACATAACTTCCATGCTCGTGATAGAGAAATTTGCAATCATTCTTAGTAATTATTAATGCTGGATCATATGGACTTGCCAGTACGTTTAATAGTTTAAAGCAGTTGATTCCTAAGTATAGCCCTTCACATGAAAACTATGTACATCATGAACATACCCAGTGGGAACGTCTTTTTCTAGTATCTAAATGCTCTCATTGGTTGTCTTTGCATAATGTTCTACAGATGTAAGTTGATGAAAATGTTGGTTTGGTCACATAATGTGTGCATATAGTGAAACCTATGACAGTTGAGCTTTCGTGACAAATATAGTAAGCATGTTTGGTCATATTGGAGCAAGCTGATATTTGTTCCTGACTTGTTTTTAATAAAATTTAATGTTATATTGAGTTTATGTGTATATACCGTCAAGCCTTTCCTAAGTGACCATTGGCGACATCTAGATATTGATCTTTAGGGTATGTGGTAGCTTAATGCAGGCCAATGTAATGCAGAAATCTCCTATAGAATGTTTCTGCATTGTATTTGCCCTTCGTTAAGCTATCTGCGTTTTAAGACTCCTGTGTTCAATCAATATACATGGTCGCTTAACACATGTTCCACTGTAGAATATATTCAAAGTAGACATGTGGGGAATTTACAGGATGTTCACCGTAAGAACAGCCGAAGGTAGTACTCTATGATGGTATACCCTTAAACTCAGATACGGGATGAGCTTACCAGACTCATGTATTACTTTTTCCCTGTCGTGTCCTTAACGGCTTACCTGCAGGTGCTCTGACTTCAGCAAAGTCATTGAGTACATATTTGACGGATTGTCACAGTTATTATGCTATGTTTTACATGCTGTCCTGTGTTCACCGTCGTCTATGTTGTGGGTAAGTCCGGCGGGGATACCTTTATTTACGCTATTTGTAAAGCTAGGGTGACTTTGAGAGAAGTGTGAGATTAGGACGTCCGTAAACCGGTTTAAACCCCCAGTGGTGTTTTTGCTACTGACCGTGCCAAGGCGGTACTCTCTTTGTCACCCTTCCTTTTGTTTGCCTTGCGTCTTTGTGCTTGTGATTTTGTTCATGTGTGGACTATTTGTCTCTGGTTCTTGTGTGTCTGTTGGTGTTTTCTGTCTTCATCTCGTGCGTGAGTGTGTGGTTGCGTGTGTGTATGTGTGTCATGCTGTCTATCGGTGTGTTGGTGGTGGTTGCGTCTTGAATGTGGCTTTGCCTGCTTGACTTTACTACTTTTCCATCAGTAAATGGAAAAGTAGTAAAGTCAAGCAGGCAAAGCCACATACAAGACGCAACCACCACCAAAACACCGATAGACAGCATGACACACACACACACACAACCACACACCCAAACGCACACACACACACGAAATGAACACAGAAAACACCAAAAGACACACAAGAACCAGAGACAAACGTTCCACACATGAACAAAATCACAAAGACGCAAGGCAAACAAAAGGAAGGGTGACAAAGAGAGTGCCGCCTTGGCACGGTCAGTAGCAAATACACCACTGGGGGTTTAAACCGGTTTACGGACGTCCTAACCTCACACTTCTCTCAAAGTCACCCTAGCTTTACAAATATTGTAAATAAAGGTATCCCCGCTGGACTTACCCACAACATAGACGACGGTTAGTAAGCAGATTAATATTTAAGAATTTTAAAGTGTCTTGAGTGTAATTCAAAACACTCAAACCGTGTAACATGTCGAATTCTTTACTTTAATTGTTCTCATCCTATTATTCTCTCATTACAGAAAAAATAAACATTGTTATAATGGCAAAAAACTAGCATAAAGCTTTTAATCATGTAAGTAACATTAAATGCTTAATACATTATAATGTGCATAATATACACAATAGGCCAATTGTAATGTTCGTTTATTGTCTGTTGTTTAAGTATACTTGTATATACAAGGGGGCAACATTATATTTGATATCTACATTGCTTATTGCAGTAAAGTCTCGCTAATGAGCCACATAATGTATTAACACGGGAATCTGTAAAAACATGCGGTTGTTTAAAGTAGGGCAAAGTAATGCAGAAAGCTACTATCATATGACTATAGGAGAACTTTTGTCCTGTATTTAGCTAACGCCTCTTTTTTTAATCCAGAATTATATTTTTCTAAATGGTCGTATAAGTGATACTTTATTGTGCAGTAAAATATCTCTATAGCGGCCACTAAATTTTGTTAATTAATTGGTATTTAGGGCAGGTGGCTGCTTAAAGCAAGGTGAGAGTAAAACAGAACGCTCCTATAGGAGCGTTCTGTTTTACTTTCACCTTGCTTTTAAGCATCTACCTGTCTTTAACACAAAATACTCGATTTAATTTAGTGGTCGTTATGGAGAGGTAGTTAAGTTATATGTACATTAACTTGATTTCAATTTATATAGTGGTATGAAACGTGGTGAATCTTATTTATTGTTGTTATTGTTTTTTGTTCGATTTATGTTGTCTTTTTTAAGGTATCCACTATTCAAATGATCTACATCATCTATTTCACGATTCTAATTCGGTGTATATTTAAAAATATTGATACCGAAAGAGTTTGACACAGATCTCTGAAGCTAACACAATGAATGGACATTGGTGTCTTTATACTTTTACACCATGAATATTTATGTGAGAAATAAATATATCATGAATATTAATGTTTATAATGACACATGGACACAGCAATATTTGGCCATGGCAGAAACTGTAGAATCATGAATATATTCTTTCATAAGTAAACAGAGCAGACCCAGAACAGACGGCTCATGCAGGCAGGGGCCGTCTGATCTGGGTCTATTCTGGTTGCAAAGGCGTAGAAAGACGTAAATATGGAGTAAAGGGTTAAAGGCATTAATACAGAACGAACATTGTGCAGGAAACTCGTTTTGGTGACATTCTGCATAAAATTCGTTTTGCATTAAAATATAGATTCTGGAATCTTAAAGGCCTTGAATATTTCGCTGCGAAAAACATGTCGTCTACAAAATTTGTCTTCAGCTACAAGTTTCGTTTATTTAGTGTTCTCCCGTTTTCTTTCAAAACCAATTACTACAGTGACAAACATATCCGACGCCGAGTTACTGTGCCTATCATCTGAATCTGAAATGTTTGCATATATGTAATAGCAGAAATCGAGAGAGTTCAATTAAGACTAGTTTAGATTCGCTGTTATATATGTATTTTCTCTCAGTGATACCTATAGCAGTTGGATAATACTCGCAATAACAACCGGTAGTTGTAGAGGTATTTCTGTCGGTGATACTTAGAGCAGTTGGACGGTACTAGCAATACCTACCGGTCTATGGCGTACATGTATTTCTGTCAGTGATACCTATAACAGTTGGACGATGATACTCACAATACCTATCGGACATTATATATGTATTTCTATCAGTGATACCTATAGCAGTTGGACGATGATACTCACAATACCTACCGGACATTGTATATGTATTTATGTCAGTGATACCTATAGCAGGTGGACGATACTCGCTATAACAACCGGTCGTGGTAGAGGTATTTCTGTCAGTGATACCTATAGCAGTTGGACGGTACCCGCAATACCTACCGGTCGTGGTGGAGGTATTTCTGTCAGAAATACCTATAGCAGGTGGATGATACTCGCTATAACAACCGGTCGTGGTAGAGGTATTTCTGTCAGTGATACCTATAGCAGTTGCATGGTACTCGCAATACTTACCGGTCGTGGTAGAGGTATTTCTGTCAGTGATACCTATAGCAGTTGCATGGTACTCGCAATACTTACCGGTCGTGGTAGAGGTATTTCTGTCAGTGATACCTATAGCAATTGGATAGTACTCTCAATATTTACCGGTCTTGCTAGAGGTATTTCTGTCAGTGATGATACATATAGCAGTTGGACGGTACTCGCAATACCTACCGGACATTGTATATGTATTTCTGTCAGTAATACCTACATCAGTTGGACGGTATTCGCAATACCTACCGGTCGTGGTAGAGGTATTTCTGTCAGTGATGATATATATAGCAGCTGGGTGGTACTTGCAATAACAATCCGTTGACTACGAGAGCGGCTCATCTACAAACCAACTGCCCCGCTTGATCAGGGTTAATGTTCAGTGTAGATCCAGATCAGGGGACTCATACTGAATGGCTCTACCGTTTAACATCATGTGCATCCAAACTGTTTGCATATTAGGTGTGAAATACATGTACCAATATTAAACTGCACTTCATTACGTGTTCTTCTTTTATCTTTAATGTTGTTAAATAGACAGATTTATTTCGGCAAACAGAAAACATAATATGGTTCACAAACATGTATCACATCATAATAAATAATAATTCGTGAAATGATGCATAGTGAAAAACTATGACATGCTTTCTATACCAAGGATAACGTAATAAACTGCCGCCCTGTTTAGGGTTATATCTGTAATTGAATTAAATTTGGTAGTGACAGATTCGCCATTTGCAGTGAGAGAGTTTTTCAATCGTACTAAATATGAGTCACACCTCGAACACCTTAGCATGCTGGACAAACTATCGTCCAGTACAGATTATTTTCCTTCATTTTTTCAAAAGTGTTGTTTCTTCAGTTTTTGGCCCTTTACTCAAGCCCAGCTAACATACTGACAGCAGAGATACTGAAACATCTTATCAAAATCTAAGTTTAAACCAGTAAACAATTTATTGCATATCAGTTGCAACTAAGATTTCGAACGTACTACGGAATTATAGTCTCAGGCATTTTAGCTAGGTACCTTCCTACACGTTACTTTCAGTTTACAATTCGGATGTGCGGAAGAACTTAAGCTTTAATATGTTACTGCTACATACACCTTCTCACAAGTTTCTTGCAGTTACATTTTCGATGTGCGGACGACCATGTTTAAATTACTTGCAGTTAATGATAAAATTGTTCGGACGTACGGACGAACTTCTTCCACGACTAGGCCAATGTGTTAACCTCTTCAAGAAACCACGGGCATACTGACGAATTATAATTTAATTGTAGGCTACGTACATAACTAAACGTGTGATATGTATTACTGCATAACAACAATGCACATGGTTGTACAAGTTGAACAAATATAATCATGTTCTGTTATGTTCTGTTCTGTTCATATGCATTTGTATCTGAATTAAGTTTGTTTGTTGTCAGTAATTTATAGGAATAGCAGGAATCTAGTGACGCATTTTTGCGCATCTATAAAAGTCACTTTATGAAACCATTGTGATAAATAGAGCATTTGCTCCTATAGGAGCAAATGCTCTATTTATCACAATGGTTTCAAACTACAAAATTCTAAATGTTTCCTTTCCTCTAGTTAATGCTCCTTTTCGGTAGATACATTCAAAGAGAATGGGTCTAAAAATAACCTAGGAGAGAATGCGTTAAACAAATTTTATCTTCATCAAGAACTGTTAACGTTTCGGGTGATGACGTCGTACGAAACGTTCACTGACAAGTATCTGCATATTCGTCTGCAATTAATTTTTCAGTTTTTTTTTTTTTAAATATTGATCAAGATAGATATAGATGTGAAACAATTTTGATCCTGGTACAACATCGTATCACTCGGCGTTTTATCTGAGAATACATTTTTCAAATGTTTTTAACTCTTTCGCTGCTAATGTCATGCGATTACTGTTGCAAACAGTTTGGATACAGATAAGACACCGAGTATTTCGGCGTCTCATCGGCACTGGGGGGAAACGTATCCCGGATATTGCTAATAAATGAGCTTTATTTTGACACAACGGAGAGAACAGGATGGCAACGAGGGTAAGTAAATGCGTATTTTCTCTTAATTAGTCCTTTTTCGGCAATTGATAGGTGGTGCTTTAGATTCATCATACTCATATTGTACACGCTATATACATGATTTGGAATCAAACAATGCAAACGATGGGAAAACCCACAAAATGAACGCCGTGCTCGCGAAAGAATGCATAACCATCTCCCAGATTTTTTTATGTTACTGAAAGATGGAATCAAAGTATAAAATTCTGAATTGAGCGATCGCTTTGAATATCATTTAACTATGTATACTGAAAATTTCAGTCATATTGGTTCAAGTTTGCCCAAAATATGGCCACAAACGAATAGTCGGTTAGTCACTGTTAGTGTACTGGGGATTGGTAGCTCCAAAGATTTTAGTGTACTGGGTATTGCATGATAGTGTACTGGGTATTGCATTTCATTTGTTCTCTTTTTTCCGTTTTATTGAACGTTGTTAGATATTTCAGATATATTTCTGTCGTGATAAATACTGTTTCTAGTCAATCGCACATTCTAGATAGATCTATATGCATCTGTATTGAAATACTCGATGATCACTGACTTATTAAAAGCCATTATCTATAAGTACCTGTTAATAATAGTTTTTGTGTAGCAGTGCCGTAAAATCCAACTCATCCATCCATCAATCATAATAGTCTTTTTACCTATTTCTTAATAGATCTGTTGTTTACTCTTCAGTTAATTGATATGACATAACATGTAGATCTATGTGTAGCTCTAGTTAACAGGCTCAGTACCATATTGAGTACTGACTGATGCAAAACATACTGTAATCAATGGTCGAGCTAATATGTAAATATAATAGTACTGTATAAACATATACACGTAATAGGCTTTTATTAATAGCATAAACATTCAGAAACATTAGATCTATATCACTCAGGTTTTCCAAAAATGCTAATGAACTCTGTTATACATAACAGCGGCTTTAGCCCAGTGGTCAAAATAGTGCTGTGATATAAGAAGTTATATAGCTAGGGGCACGTGTTTTTAACGACCCATTCTCAAATAAATTGGTCAATTCACCGAATGAAAACGTTAAATTTCAACTACGTCGTATGTCTGAAAAGTTGTGAATATTGAAATGTTTAATGTATCTTTGACCTTATTCCGAAATAGTTCTAATATTTATTAACAATTAATTATGTAAAATGAGTGGTTAATGTATAAGCTATGGAAATTTATTCCTTGTGTTCACAGTACCCATAACCTGATTTTTAACAGTTATACATAGAGCTCGGACAGTTATATAATTCAAAGAATCGGGTTATGTGTATGAACTGAGATTATATAGCATGCATTTATCCATTTCTGATGAAACATTTTGATATTAAGTATGAAAATTAGGAGTTGAACACCACACTCAACTTCATAAAAATATAGTTTCATGAATGTTGTATTTGAACTTTTACACAGTTAAAATTAGTGCAAAACAAAAAAACAATTTGAGGGTCAGGAAACGTTCCCGATGTATTATAAACTCATACATAAGTACACAAAATCGTTAAGACAATTTGGAGAAAATTTCTCTTTCGAAAGTCACAGTCCCGTAAATTATAGGAATGTGTCCTGTAAATTAGACTGACAAATAATATGATATACATTGCTTTATAAACAGCAGTATTCATCAAAACGAGCATTTAGGAGTATAAAAATAGACCGAAAATTTCAAATTCAACTCTGTATGTCGTGTTCAACTCTGTAATTTTACTGTCTGAGTTAAAACATCCCTTTTGACTGAACTATGCACTGACCGCTGACAAATGTATGTAATGAAAATAGTTTGATTCAGTCGAACAATCAATTGTTAACTGTTTGCAAGAGTTACTAATAAAAATAACAAAACTGATTACTACTTGCGTTCACATAACCCAGAACCAGCCATTTGCTGGGGGGGGGGGAGTGTGTCATTGGATTGTCCCGTAAATCATAAAATTATGTTTAAGGAGTATTGGTAAAGGACGTAAAGTTGAAAACTTTTTCAGGGACAGTGAACATTCTTCTCCCATTTCCTGTAGGTACCAGGACGCCTGTCTTGCGCATTACATTTTCTTTTTCAATCAATTTCATCTGCTTTAGATGGCCTTAAGTTTGTTATATTTTATAGTACAGTCAAACATTGATAAATATGGAAAAAATAGTCAAACAGGGAGAGCCACACACGGAATGACACCGCATCAAACACCATCTAACGAGAAACGGTAAAGCCACAAGACAAAACATAACAGGACGCATATCAAGACGAAACACATTAAACATTAAGCATATTAAAAAACAAAATTGACCGTAGGCTGAAAGCAGGAGTGCCGCCTTGGAACGGCCAGCAGCCAAAAGCAATAAAAAAAGGGGCTACTGGGGGACTTGAACCTGGTTTACGGGTACCCAACCTCGTCCTTATCCCACTTTCACCAAAGTCAAAATGTAAATAAAATTCCCCCTCCAGACAACACCACAACATGCGTAACGATGTATGCCAAAATGAAAATGATTTGAAAATGAACGCTATTAGAAGTAAACAAGCGACGTCATCATGTAAATGACGTCATAATTTAAAAGTACGGGAACACTATTTGAAACACTTCTACACCGACATTTAAAAGATCAATCGCAAGAAAATACAATTACCAGTGGATATTAATCATAAACAACTGTTTTGTTTGAAAAAAAATAAACTTGACATCGTAGGCATGTACTCGATGACTATTCAGGTCAGAGCAGCTGTGGAGTAGTCATTTGGGGTACGACAGAACTGGCCAAATACAAATATCTAATTTCCTCCCTCCGTAAACGGGTTTCAGAGGGAATCTTCATAGAGTATTAAGCCTTTTCCGTCGTCGCACAAGCAAAGAGGAAAGCATAATGACCAACTGTAAAGGGGTCGACCACCAAGCATGTAGTGTGCTGCAATATAGAGGGGTCATATCCCTTTTTAATGAATTGTTTTATACGTTTGACAAACAAAGTATCAAAATAAGTGTGTCCAATAATTTTTCGAAGTTTGTAAATGACATCACCGTAAAACTCCGGATGTGAAATACCTAACTTTAGAAAAGTACGTAAATTACAATTGTATTTGCTGATGAGTAGAATATTACGGTGGTAAAATTTTGAAAATGTTTTACGAAGTTTGTCATATCTGTAGCCCTGTTTTAGTAGTTTTTCAGTGATAATAAGGTTACGATTGTTAAAATCATCAACAGAGGAACAAGCTCTAGCAAAACGAATAAGCTGAGAAATGTATACACCGTAACATGTAGCTCGGGGAACATCCCCATCCAAATGAGGATAGTTAACTATTTTAAAATTAAAATCATCCCTTTTGTCATAAATTCCAGAAGAAATTGTTCCATTGTTTATAGATAAATTTAAATCTAAAAAGGCTGCAGATATGTCAGAACTATTTGCTTTATTAAGCTTGAGCTCCCTAGGGTAAATTGAGGTTATCATAGAATCAAAGTATGGGTTATCAATATTAAAAATGTCGTCTAAATAACGTGCTGTATTGTTAAAGGCATTGATGACATCCGCCTGTGAATCGCTGTTAAGGTTAAGCATAAAATCCCGTTCATAACAAAACAAAAACAAGTCTGCAATTAAAGGAGCACAATTGGTTCCCATTGGAATACCAATAACCTGGCGATAAACAGAATTACCAAAACGAACAAATATATTGTCTAACAGAAACGTAATAGCGTCACAAAGATCTAAACATGTCCATGAGGTATATTTATTTGTAACATCATTGGTAAAGAACGCATGTCTAGAATTACAGGCAATAAATGATACCTTTTCTCTGGCAAATGTTTTATTTATAAGATTAGTAAGTTTGATCTTAATTAGATCGTGTGGTAATGTGGTATAAAGTGTAGAAAAATCATAAGTGCTTATAGTGTTAGCTTGGTGTTGCTTGATTTTTGATTTAGTTAAAACCTCATTGGAGTTTTTAATAGACCAAAAAAGGTTAATTCCTGAATTCTCATAAGCTTTATCGCAGTAACGCTTGACATGTTCTTTGACCGCTGTTAGACACGATGTAATTAGTTTGGATAGTGCAGTTGTTGTGCACGAGACAGAATTTGCTATGAAGCGTGATTTATATGGCGTTTTATGGAGTTTAGGTATCCAGTACATCGTCGGACGTTTATGGTGTGTGATTAATATATCAGCTTTGAACTGTTTACATTTATTAACATGTTCAGATATTATGTCGTTTTCAGACTTAGAGACCACAATATATGACTTTGTCTTAGTTAGTTCTTGTTCTAAAACATCCACATAATAAAGTCGTCAAACGATAATTACATTGTTTGACGCTTTATCAGCTGGGACAAACACGTATTTAGAGTGAAATTCTTGTATACTATTTTTTAAGAAGCGAACTGAATTCTTAGGTTTGGGCGGAAGAAGGTGAATGTTAGATTTGTAAAACGCGATACGTGTATCCATTATATTTGAAATTTGTTTTATCCATTTAGTAAGGGCACTATTGTCTGCATGTTCTCGGCGACACCATTTTACACTGAAGTCTAACAAAGATTCTATAATTTTGCTGCGGCAAATTTTGAAATCTATCAAAGAAGGTAGTCTGTATTTAGGTCCCTTAGTTAGTAAAGTACGGAGACGTTTGTTTTCGATAATGTCAAAATTGCCTGTAATAACATGACCAGCCTCGGCGTAACAGAACTTAGAAGAATTACAATTTCAACTAACAGGAGTATTATTTACAATATTAAGGTCCGATACAATCTTATTGTAATTAAAAATAGTATTCCTAATAGGTATTTTGTACTTATAACAGATAATTGGAGATTCTAAGTTTTTGAAATAGGCTGGGATGGTATTAATTACGTTTTTATCGCGAAATATTGATTGTAGATCGATAAAATCTATACCTTTATTAACAAAGGGAATTTTCAAAAAATATCTTTTATGGGCAGACACTGAATCAACGTGTGGTCGAAGAACATGCCGAGTGTAGTTCTGAATGAAAGAAGCTGTATTATATAAAGGATCTGTTCGTAAGATCACTTTGTCTGCTTCTATGTCAATGTCTCTTATAGAAGAAATAGACAAAGAACATAGACGAGAGAGCATAGTATGTCTGCCAGATTGTAGACGTATAATGTGTAAATCTGAAAAAGACGTTTTAAGTCGAGCTTTGCGTTTGATATTGCCGTTTATACGTAAGCCATGTGATCTGGTTTTTCGTTTTCTGATTGAGTAAATAGAAAATATATCAATGTTAGGGTCTTTAGAAATATTTCCGGTTTGATAAATATTATCATTTAGGCCTAAAGGGAAAGGTGTCTGTAAATTTTTAATCCATTTGAGTTCTGCCATAAATCTGGCTTTAGATTTGATGCTATTTGTAGAATTATAATCATAAACAAGATGTTCAACTGGCTGAACTGTAATATCTTTAAATGAATGACCCGATTTACGAAAATGCTGGTATAGAAATTTTTTAATTTTATTATTCCGGCATTGATATATGTTGTTCATACGTCGATAACTAAAACTACACTTAATTGTTCATCTCTTTATTGTCGAGTCTATATTTTCTTTTTCAAACAGCTCAAAGTGCGAATAAATTCTCATTTTGAGTCATTTTGAAACAGATATATGTTCCTCCCAGCTGTCATTGAATCTATATCTTTCATATTGATGATACATCGCTATATATTTTCAATGACAAGTATACATTTATCAAAGGTTGGCTGTACTTTCTTATTTAAATTATTGCTGCTCTAAATTATCACACTGTCACCAATGTTTTGCTAACTCATGGGCCGAAACTTAAGGTACACATGCTCAAATAATGCACGTTTCAACAGTCCGCTTCAATTAGTGTTTGAGTAATGAGTCACACAACAAGACGGATAAACACTATCACAACATATGAATAGACAGACATACTGACAGACAGACGAAAGTAGGGATGGACGAACAAAACAATTCAGCTATTTAATGGGATTCAAACCTGTTGATGTGAATAAAACTATTACTATAATTTACGGGACAAAAGAGATTATATTTTACGGGACACTTTGGTGACTGTATGTGTGACTTTGTAAATGCCTATTTGAAAGGAGACATACTTGACTATATTTGTATGTAGATTGGGCAATAGGAATAAATGCAATGAAGTGAATGTTTGCTCTTTTTGTAGAAGAAATACCAAGTAAACATGTTCGTGACTTAACAAAAATAAAAGTAAATATAGTAGTGAAAAAAATCTGAAAAATTCTACAAATAATTGCCATTAATATATTGCCAATCTTGTATTTATTGAACCATTTATTATTTCTGAATAGATTTGTATTATACTGGCATAATTTAAACTTACTTTACGTTTGAAAAATTATGTAGAAATACTTTGATATTGGCATCCTCATCTACGGGACAATTTAATCTAAGCTACGAGTCCGAACTTTCATGTGGAATATTTAAACAATGCGAAAAGTTATGTTGTTCATACGTCGATAATTCGGTATTCAAATCATAATTATGAAATAATATGTATACAAATTCAAGAAGGCAATCCTGTAAGCTATTTCTGCAAAATGTCAAATAACTCGCCGCTTTCTTAGGGAATTGTGTAGACGAACTATGTAGCAGACTGACATCTTCCATGAATTATTTACATGTGACTGTGGTTTAAGTATTGAATAAGATGTAACTGAGTGGCATGACACTCGGGAATGATGGAAGGGGCAACTCAAGAAAGATATTTGTCTCGTAAATTAGGCCTCGTAGATTAGGATTTTTTCTTTTCCGCTGTATTTGATTGGCCAGCAAAATTTTATATGCTTTCTCAAAGTACTTTTCATTAAATTTTGATAAACAATAGGTTATTTAGTACACAAAATTGGCAAAACAAACATAAAAAAGTTTTTCATGGGGAAACGAATATGCTTATTTGTGATGACTCGTAGATTAGAAAGCTAAATTCCCGAAGTGTAATTTAGAAACTTGGCCTCTGAATTTTTTTTCCATAGATGAATTTGGTAAAAATCTTTTTTCATACACATGGTATACATTATTAAAGGGTGAATGAATAAGGCATTGCAGAATTATCGTGCAGTATGTGATATTCTATTTACCGTTATAGTTTAGCCTCATAGATTAGGTCAGGTTTGGCGACATTGCATTAGCATGTCAGTGTATTTTAATGTTTGGTTGCTTTAGCGCCGTTTTGTCTTCGTGAAAAACATCCATTAATAATAAATAAATGCAGGGTCTTAAATCGGGAATTATTACATTCTACACTATATTATGGGTACAATGAAAACTAAAAATGTCCCTGGCGACATACAAATTCCGCCACCCCATGCAGATTTAAAGGCCTGGAAAGCCATTCAGAACAACATTTTATACCATAAAAATGTTTATGAAATAATCCTAATATAATGAAAAATAGAGAAAAACAATGACACGACGTTAATTGCTTTTTATTGGCGAAATATCAGTTGACTTATAACGGCGACATTGATTGTCCATTTTTTTAGAATGGGTCCCCACCAAATAGGCTGCCCTATATCATTGAATGATTCATATAAACTGCATCAACTACAGTACAAGGTAAAGAAATGTCAACTTTTATACCCAACACAGGAACCCGTCTGTATTGTCCTCAAAGATAAGTTCATGCATAACTGAAAAATGCAAACACTGGGGTGTCATGTGTTATGTAAGAAAAATATCTTGCACTCCAGTTTCTTGACACCTCTGACAGAGGCACTGACTAAACAGGGACATGTTACTTAGGTTCACACAAGTTCTTCACAAACCCTTTCTAGAATAACAGACAAGCATTGTATCTATTCTCTGACAACCATGTATATCTACATGATAAACATAAAATGCTGAAAATCCCATGAAAACAGTGCTACTTTATTTTGAGGCAAAATATTTGACACTAATTCTCAGTGGACTTGTAACTTTTGACTACACCATGGGGCATTTGCGGTTAATTCGTGTTCTGATACCAGTTACTTCTACCCAGTTACTGATTTGTATCTGAAAAGGTGTATAAAGGGTATCTGGTGTCTCCCTCCACCAGTAATTAGCTGGACGTCGCAATATGACTGAAAAACTGTTATAGAGACGTAATATCTGAAACAAATAAACAAACAATTTTTAATGCATTTTTTTCATATGAAATAGTTTGAAAATCATTTTCTGTCTCAATATGACACTGTACATAAAGAATATGTATTGCTAGAATATTACAACTAACGTTTTCAGGCTATCCGATCCCTGCTGAAGTACATCGATGGATAGGGCATATTTTAACAACGCTTAAATACCTATTATAGGGGTTCATAACTACCCCTTTACCGCAAGCCAGTTAGCACAGTAGGGTTCTAATTGATAGATGCTAAACCCATATCATGCAGCAATATATGTGCATGTTTTAATTCAAAAGGTCTCAGAGACAAATGTATTTTAAATCTAACAGCCTGGATCTAGATCAGACGCGGCATTATGCAGCATCTGATCTGGATCCAAAATTGTTTGCAAATAACAGTCAAGACACGACCAGCAGGATAAGGGTTAGTTACAAATTATCCTTATCCTGCTGGTGGCCACTTGTCTGTTATTTGCAAACAGTTTGGATCCAGATCAGAGGTAGCATAGCATAGAGCATCTGATGTATGTACAAATCGTATTTAGATCTAAATATTGTTTTGCAGACGGCAATTTCAAAGCAGACGAAAGTACTGGATGATATGGGTTAATATGATGCAATAACTATCAAGCATGGTGGGACCCAACCACAATAAACAGTCCAATTAAAACCCCATCAAGTAAAAACTAGACCTTTAAACACTACTTTATGATGAAAATAGAAGAATATTGCCTGAATAAACTTTTCAGGGGTCTTTTCAAATTATTATGCTGGTAAATAAGCAAAAAACAACTAAAGTGTAATGTGCAATCCCCAGTACACCAAATTTTGACAATATGCAATACCCAGTACACCGTTTATCAATCCCCAGTACACTAATAGTGACTAACCGTCTTTTCGTTTGTGGCCATATTTTGGTCAAACTTGAATCAATATGACTGAAATTTTCAGTAAACATAGTTGAATGATATTCAAAGCGATCGCTCAATTCAGAATGTTATATTTTGATTCCATCTTTCAGTAAAATAAAAAAATCTGGGAGAGGGTTATGCATTCTTTCGCGAGCACGGCGTTCATTTTGTGATTTTCCCCAACGTTTGCATTGTTTGATTCCAAATCATGTATATAGCGTGTATAATATGAGTATGGTGAATCTAAAGCACCACCTGTCAATTGCCGAAAAAGAACTAATTAAGAGAAAATACGCATTTACTAACCCTTGTTGCACTCCTGTTCTCTCCGTTGCGTCAAAATACAGCTCATTTATTAGCAATATCCGGGATACGTTTCCCCCCAGTGATCGGGATTCAAGCTGTTTGTTACTCTGACTGTTTCTTGAAACGAAAATGAGGAAAAATAAAAATGGAAAATTGTAGCAGACGACAAAGTTTGCAGACGACAAAATTTGGCAGCGAGAGAGTTAATGCTACACAAGTACAGTAAAACCAATCTACGGTGATCACCCAAAATAAGTCTGATCATTGGGTCTTTTAAAAGACAGTTGGAAATAATCTAGCTTAATGCAGGACGAAAGTTATGCAGAAAGATCCTACATGAACTTTCTGTATTACTTTTACCCTGTATAATTTAAGCTACCACCTGGTTGTATAGACATCCACATATATTCACTAAATGGTCGTTTTAGACAGGTTCTACTGTATACAGGACATGACAGCAGACGATCGACTTCAAAGCAGACGACACATCAATCATAGTTACCGCACAGCCTAAGGGAAGTAACTCCAGATACACTGTTATAAATAGTAACATGTTATAAACAAGTTATCTATTGTTTACATTATTGTTATAAAGTTCCTGTTTCAATATGTTTCAGTATGGGTCAATACTTTAAACCTGATCGAAATATTTCAGATGCAGTGGACACACTTTTGTATAAATCTACATAGGGACATGTATATACGCTATGTATAGCACAAATGATCGATACCTTTACACAAATATGTAGAAATCTACCTGGAAAAACAACATGTAAACCGACATACACGGTTAATTCTTTCGATTACACATGCGTAGGTAGAGAGCTAAATATTTTTCATGCGTTACGTCTGGTTTCACAGGGAATAAACCAGTAAAAACATCCCGCCATCACTTCAAAGTCAGTCAGCCCGTGACTGTGTGTGTATATATGGTATTTTGTGGTAAGCTTTTTGCCGGGACGAATTTTCGCTGATAACTGCAACTTTAAAATTTACAGTCCTGTGTTTATATTGTGATTTGTGAAAATGTCGGACGGTCCAATGGATTTTTATGCAACGAGGAAGCATCTGGTGGAGACGAAATCCCTTTTCGTGGACAGGGACTTTCCGCCGGAACTGAAGTCGATATCCCCGACAGGGATGATGAGTCGGAATTCTTCGGTCCGAAGGGTCGAATGGAAAAGACCTATTGTAAGTCACTCTGAGCTTCCCTATTATATATTTGCACTTGTCTTATTTCATTTTTTTGTTTCATTTGCGGTAGATATACACGTCCTACACTGTGACTTAGACTGATCAGAGTCTACACAGTTTGACAGCATTCCGAATATAGCTGCATACTGATCAGGATCTACACAGTTTGACAGCAGTCCGCATAGATCTGCAGTAGTTTACTATCTCACGTGACCAGAGACATGTATGTATGTGACTGACTTGACCAACATCAGGCATGCAGTCCGGTCAATCGAGCATCAGCTAGAACATAAACGATCAGCTAGAACGTAAACGCACATACATGTACGCATGCTAACATTATGTGACAGTTGACACTTTATCAATGAGACCATCGTCTGATCTTAATTCTTAAAGATAGCCCTTATTCTATTACGCACGAACTGCTGACTGTCAGTGACTGGACCCTGTAAACAACTTGGATGCAGTTAAACTTTTTCTCTGTTGAATATTCATGTAAAAAATAATGACATCGTGACTATTTATTAACTGCCCTTTTATAATGGCATGCGTAGACAGGATGTCTTTGGTTTTGATATTAGAAGCATAAAGTCATATTTATTGTACAATGTCATAAACAGTCAGAGCTGACCCTGGTCCGGCGGCTCCAGCAGCTAGGGTCCGTCTGACCTGGGTCTACTCTGTTTGCAAAAGACTTGAAATGAGGGTTAAGACGCTGACATTTTTAGGACCCAGTGTGTTTCACATTCTGACTCTGATAATACCGGTGGTATACGGAACGAAAATAAGTAACGATTACAATACATTTATCATGTTTTAACAACCGGCATATTATCCGCAGGATAATGGGAGAGTCAGGGAATGGATCAGTTGCAGTATATGACGTTAAATATGCAACTTTACTATAGTCAAACAACTAGGTCTGACGGGTCACGGGTTCGCCGAGTCCATTTATAAGGGAGATCAGCATATCGGACATCCACGTGTCATTTTTTAAAAGAAAGTATTTAGTTATAGGTACAAACAATAAGCGGATTGGTTATCGGAAACATAGCGCAGTGGATAAGTCGTACGGCCATAAGGAAGTATATGGTAGGGCTCATTTTATTAACCGCGGGTTCAAGTCTCGGATCAACCTAAAACATTTTTATTTTGCTAAACAGATATTAAAGATTCTACAATTACTTAGTATTATATGATGATTGATTTTTGCTGTTTTATTTCCAATTTCATTTCAACCAGCATATATTTTCATTGTTATATATTATCTACCATGAAATATCTCTAAACAGGACACCCAAAACATAAATCACTGTTGGCCTTTACGGCAGGCGGCAGCATAATTTAGGAAAAGGGCAATGCAGAAAGCTCCCTTAAGAGCATTTTGTACTGATTTTGTTCTGTATTAAGCAGCCAACTGTCTAAAAAGCTCACTTTCGTCCTTACTGAGTGATCGGTTCATAGACGTACGTTTTACTGCAATTCATTTCATTTCAATAAAAAATAGTGTTCTCTCTCACTTGCAGTGTCCGTCTTGGATTCGTCAACTTAATTATCATGTCAGGTCTGAAGTGTTCTATGATTTCATCTATAATAATGTCTGATGCCCAATATGTCATTTCAATGTCATTAACGCGAATAGTACATTGACGAACATGTGTTTAAATGGTCAGTATAATTATACAGTATGAATTAAAATCACTCAAGATTAAAAAAAAGTTTTAAGGTCAACACGGGATTCGAACCCACGCTCAATAAAAAATACTACTCTCGCAATGCCTTCTGAGTACCTAGTGTTTACCTACTGCGCTAAACTGCTGACAATAATACTGCCTTCAGTTTTATCTAATATATTAAACCCGGCTGTTTAAAATGGTCCGATAACATGCGGAATGCTGCTCTCCCTAAAAAATGGACTCGGCTGACCTTTGACACGTCAGACCTAGTTGTTTGACTATAAGGAATGTTGAAGCGTAACAACAATTTAATGAGACATGGGTTGAAGCACACACACACCGCCCTTACAACATATAAGCAAATAGAACTGACCCTGATCGGACAGTTCCTATAGGGTATGTCTAGTCTGGGTCTACTCGGTTTAAAACTTCTGTGAGGTCGCTTCAGATAGTTTGTTTTGTACAGTAAAACCTCTCTATAACGGCCACTTGATTACATCAAGTATTTTGTGTTAAATGCAGGTGGCTGCTCTAAATACCAACTAATTTACACGATTTAGTGGCCGTTATAGAGAGGTTTTACTGTACTTGTTCAAATCTGGCTCATGATGTTGAAATTAAAGGCATAATGATTAAACCTATACCCTCGTAATACAAGTTTAAACCCGTTACCATATATAGACGCATCGTCACGCATTTGCAAACAGAGTAGATCCAGACAGTCTTCCCTGAATGCTTAATGAATTATATAGATCTACTAGAACTGCAGATTTTGCAATGGCCATATAATTTGCTATAATAAAACTTCATCCAAAAGATGCATGATGTCGTGATATCGCTCATGAATATTCATGAGATAAAGGGTCACGATAGTTTCGTCTGCAAATGTTGCAGTCTGCTTCAGTCCTTTAATTCTTAACACGCTGTGAAAACAAACGTCTACTGAAATTTGAAGCTGATATCATACATCTTTGACTAATTTCTATTCGACTAAGCTCTCAAAAACTATTGACCGAGTGTCAAACAGCTTGGATCCAGATGAGACACCGAGATATTGGACGTCTCACCATGATCCAAGTTGTTTGCAATGCAAATACGAGTCAGGTTAGATAACTAAGATAAGCTGGAATACTGCGTTACTCGACATCTCAGCTGGATCCACACATCCTGCCATGGTTATATGACAGTGTCTATATTAGGGAGGGGGCGGTTCATCCCATTTTTTTGAAAATTCCCTCTCCCCGTATTGTTTCATGGAAGGGGGTGTGGAATTTCCTATATAGTTAAAGATTAAAGAATGGATTCTTTTCAAATGGTATGATATCTGAAGTTTAGTCTAATCCCTCCTCATTTTCAAATCATAGAATAGACATTGTTATCAGAATGTCGAAAGAAATAATTAAAACCGCTAAATCGTTAATCCATTGCCTGCTAAGCATGACATGTCTGGTATTTACATATAACTTTGGATCGACATGAGACACTATGACTAATTTGGCATCTCATTTGGAGCCAAACTGCTTGACGGTCAATAGGTTCTCGAAAGTAAGTAAAAAGGTAGTAGATTAGAGATTGAGCAGACCTCATATATCAGCAGACATCATATATCGGCAGACACCATATAACAGCCGACACCATTATATCGGCAGACATCACATATCAGCAGACACCATATACAAGCTGACATCACATATCAACAGACACTATATATCAGCAGACACCATATATCAGCAGACATCATATATCAGCAGACATCATATATCAGCAGACACCATATATCAGCAGACATCATATATCAGCAGACATCATATATCAGCAGACATCCTATATCAGTAGACATCATATATCAGCAGATACCATATATCAGCAGACACCATATATCAGCAGACATCATATACCAGCAGACATCTTATATCAGCAAACACCATATATCAGCAGACATCATATATCAGCAGACATCACATATCAGCAGACACCATATATCAGCAGACATCATATATTAGCAGACATCACATATCAGCAGACATCATATATCAGCAGACATCATATATCAGCAGACACCGTATATAAACAGACATCATATATCAGCAGACACCATATATCAGCAGACATCATATATCAGCAGACACCATATATCAGCAGACACCATATATCAGCAGACCTCATATATCAGCAGACATCACATATCAACAGACACCATATATAAGCAGACATCATATATCAGCAGACATCATATATCAGCAGACATCATATATAAGCAGACACCATATATCAGCAGACACCATATACCAGCAGACATCATATATCAGCAGACACCATATATCAGCAGACACCATATATCAGCAGACACCATATACCAGCAGACATATACAGTGAAACCTCTCTATAACGACCACTAAATCGTGTTAATTGGTATTTAGAGCAGGTGGCTGCTTAAAGCAAAGTGAAAGTAAAACAGAACGCTCCTATAGGAGCGTTCTGTTTTACTTTCACCTTGCTTTAAGCAGCCACCTGCCTTTAACACAAAGTAATTGATGTATTTTAGTGGCCGTTATAGAGAGGTTTTACTGTACCAGCAGACTAAGAGTTACGACCAGTCATGACAAAAGAACATGTTTACAATGTGCCAGTCTGGTATTGATTACATCATAATCAAATCAATAGCGTTAGCCTTGGGACAAATACTCTACAACTGTTATATCTTCTTTCTGCATAATGCACAATGGAGACAGATATATGCATTAACAGTCCAGATCCTAATCTGATGTTCATTCTATATCATTCGGGGATCTTCACAGTTTACTGTAAAATTGTCACAATATATTCTGCCCTAAATTATCATCAGCTTGTTATTTTATTTATTTATTAATTTATTCATTATTTTCTTATTTTTATTTATTTGTTTATCTTATTTTATTTTGTACAGTTAAAGACCTCTAAATCGACCACATCGAAGAGATCTATTTCTAGCTGTTAGTGGTAGATGGTACCTCAATACGGGGCAAAGGTTATGCAGAAAATTCCATTATCTCGTCCAGCAACTACCTGATACATGTATTAAAGTCTATTAAAATCGCCTAGAGTTATTTCGCGATGGTTTACTGTATGTATTTATATTTGTTATGGGGAAAGTATCCACATCAGCATGAGTACGCGTATTAACTTCTGCTTTGCTGATTTTCACCCTCTCGTGACCCTGATCGAGAGTAGATCTATATTTGTAAAATCGCAGCAGACGATGATTTCACAGAACAAATTATGGACAATCTTAACCCTTTCTTTCATATAAACGTGTTTTCACCCATTTGCAAACAGAGTAGACCCAGATCAGACGGCTCCTAGAGGAGCCGTCTGATCAGGGTCTACTCTGTTTGCTAATAGAATTTCAAAGATCTGTGTCTTTACTTTCTAAAATGGCTACAATTTTCCATCTTCCATATTTCGTTATAATCATTTTATCTATGAATATTCAGTAGGTATTGATATTTGGAATTAACACAGAACAGGGAAAGGGTTAATACATGTAGTAGTGGTTCGTCGCGACATTGATGGTATAATAGTGGTTCGTCGCGACATTGCGCGTAAAACGCATACCTTGTTGCAACCGGACACCCTAACTGCAGACATACATGTACATGTACACGGATACCGGTATAACCAACATGAGATACACTGATTTTTATCCTGTTGTATGCAAAGTGTGCACTCATTCGAATAAATCAGATTATGAACGTGTGTAAAGCTTCATTCAACTACCACAATGCCACGTATGATAAATAAGCGAGACCGGAAATCGCCATTCAATAATTTACCCGGGTCGTCTGCTTCAAATCAATAACGCCAATTTTAGCTAATGCCGCCAAAATTTTATGTTATTATACAAAAGGCTCCTTATAAAGCGCATGTACAAATTGGATCTATTTCGAGCCCTCTTATCTATGTCGACACTGATGGCTCCAGAAAGTAATGTTTTCCAAAGTGCACAACGACAAAGATTTCTGACGGACTCCCCTCAAAATGAGAAGTAAATGTGTTTAAAACTATGAACATGGGTGAAACCATTTTAAAATGCAGGCTTAACCCTTACCTTGATCTAGGTTTATTCCAAATTTCGATATCTACTGAATATTCATGGTCAAAACACTTATAACGAAATATAGAAGGTTGAACATTGTAGTCATTTTAGAAAGTAAAGAAACAGATCTTTCAAATTCCAATAGCAAACAGAGCAGACCCTGATCAGACGGCTCCTATATGCGTGCTTATATGAAAGAAAGGGTTAGCCTTATTCGTGTAAGCAATACAAACATAGAATTTATTACGATTTGTAATTAGATGCTTCTGCTCTTTATTCTTACATGTTAATACAGGAAACGTCAACCATGACAAAAACTATAGAATCAGATCTATATAATTCCACAATGTACACTGAGTAGACCCTGATCAGACGGCTCCTACAGGGTCTATTATGTCTAAAAAAAAACGTTAAAATGCCTCTCTTTCAGGTAAAGGCCTTAGCGCAATGCAGTTTAGTATACATGTAGCACTGTAAATCCGTTCTTAATCATACGCCAAAAATAAGTCTTAATTGTCGCTCTTTTGGACGGATTGTAGCTTAATGCAAGATAAAAGTAATGTAGAAAGCTCCCGAAAATAAATGTTGCATTCTTTTCGTTCTTTCATTAAATAACTCCATGCCTTACCCAATAGTCGTTTTGAAGAGGATCGTCTGTACTTGTTCCTGATTCTACAATGAAATCCTCAGTCAGTATTAGGATCACTAAATCTGTTTGAAAATGGCCTTTCGTTTCAGCTTTATTCTGTTAATCCATTCCCTGATGAATATTCATGTAAGAGATATGTATCAGCTGATACTTACAGTAAAACCTCTCTATAACGACCACTCAATTACACCAAATATATTGTGTTACAGACAGGTGGCTGCTTAAAGCAAGGTGAAAGTAAAACAGAACGCTCCCATAGGAGCGTTCTGTTTTACTTTCACCTTGCTTTAACCCTTTCGCTGCCAATGCCGGATCTGTGATTACCTATGCAAACAGTTTGGATCCAGCGTCTCATCAGGATCCAAACTGTTTGTTACTGTTTCTATGTTTTTGAAACAAAAATGAAGAAAATCAAAAGAATGAAAATTTGTAGCAGACGACAAAGTTAGCAGACGACAGAGTTTGGCAGCGAAAGGGTGAAGCATCCACCTATCCTAAATACCAACTAAATAACACAATTAGTGGTCGCTATAGAGAGGTTTTACTGTATATTTGTTTATTAACACGGGAATTTGGTTGCTATGACAGAAACTACCGAATCAAGTCTGTATTATTCCACAAGCAAACAGAGCAGACCCTGACCACACTGTTTGTACGGGAGCCGTCTGATCTACTGGGTCTACTAGGTATCGACACCCTGATCGAGAGTAGATATTTGTAAAATCGCAACAGACTACGATTTCACAGAACAAATTATGGACAAGCTTAATAGTAGTGGTTCGTTGCGACATTGATGCAAACTAGTTTGATACATTTGGTTCATAGCAACTTGTCTAGTATATTTGAAAGTTCGTTGATTCAGCTCACAATTGAAATAATGAGTAATCTGTCCAGGATCCAAATTGAGTAACTATTTCACTACCATGTGCTTCGCCTGCAACATTTGTCGTATGCTGCAATTTCCAATATTGAGTTTTCTTCACGTTTGTTTAAACAAAAGCATAATCTCAGCATCACAGTTTGGATCCTGATGATACCTATTTACATCTGGATCTAAACTGTGTGTGCATGTAATGACTACGCTTTTCACCAGCTTCTACTTGTTTTATTACTCTTTAGACTTTAACCAGATGAGTTTTTAGCAGACGTAGTTTACTCATTCTCAATTGTCCTACACCAGCAGCTTCTGTGAACTTGTAGCTATTGGCTGTGACAATAACATTAATAAACAATAAACTACAATTACGTCTCGCTATTCCGACCACATAATTTACTAACTGGGAGTCTGTAAAAGCAGATGGTTGCTGATTCAGTGCAAAAGTAATGCAGAAAGCTCCTATAAGCATTACTGCTTGACTTTTGTCCTGTATTAAGCTACCATCTGTTTTTAAATTTCAGAATTCTATTTTCTTTACTGAGTGGTGGGTATTAGCGAGACTTTACTGTAATAAATAACGGTACTCACTGTTAACGATCATTAAAAGGCTATTAACCTCTAGCCTGCTAAGCAAATATGTCGCCTACAGAAAAGGTCTTCTAATTCAGATTTCGCAGCAGATAAAGTGAAATCCCTCTTAACCCATTCCCTCATATTGACGACTTTTGACGACTCTGTAAAAGTCACTTTGTGAAACCATTGTGATAAATAGAGCATTTGCTCCTTATAGGCCTTATAGGAGCAAATGCTCTATTCATCACAATGGTTTTCAACTACAAAATTCTAAATTTTTCCTTTCATCTAGTTAATGATCCTTTTCGGTAGATTTATTCAAAGAGGTTGGATCTAAAAATAGCCTATTAGGTAATGGGTTAACTGGACGCTTAAATTAGTAACAACGCCGGTCAGTAAGACAGGTGACTGATAAATGCAGGATGAAAGTTGTGCAGAAAGCTCCAATGTGAGCCTTTTGCATGACTTTCATCCTGCATTAAGCAGCTACCTGCCTAAAATATCTAAATTCTTCTTTACGTAGCGAATCGCCTGGAACCAAAATGTTTTCAAAAGTAATTGTGGATTCAACTGAAACAGACTGTGTATTGATATGTGTGATGTATACCAAACACTACTTCATACATGTTAATTCCTCTAGTCACTTGCTTCCCGATGACCTACTCGTTTTAACCCTTTCACCGCCGAAGTCGCATAAATGCACCACGACAAATAGTGCAGTCCCAGATCAGACGCCGCCTTTTAAGGCGGCGTCTGATCAGGGACTTCACTCTTTGTCTCATTCTCTATTTCTATATATGTGCTTTATTCTTTTGAAAATTGCATTTATTTATCTCATTTCCTTATTGTACCGAATGATTTAACAAAATTTGGATTGCAGACGACAATTAGAAATTTGGCGCCGAAAGGGTTAACAGGAAAATATTCTAATATTACAATGTGTAACGTACCTATTGTTGACGGTTTCGACCACTTCCTTCTGTGGTCATCCTCAGAACTGCCTAATTGCGGTAAGGTCACGGTTGATGATCCCGATTATTTCCGCCAGTTTTCGTGACTTTGGCGAAAAGTGGGTCGCAAACTCGGGAGAGTTGGTCCTCGTCTCTCTTCATGACCTGCTTTTTTGTCGGGAGAGTTGGTCATCGTCTCTCTTCATGACCTGCTTTTTGAATTAAAACAATCCCTATTCGAACATTTAATACACGAAAAAAGTTTACTTGTTAACGGGCATGAATAGTGCTACTACCTAGATTTCTAGATGACATCAAGGAAAGCAGACGTTTAACCCTTAATGTGAGGGAACAGAGTATATAAGATCTTTGCAAACAGTGTCGAACCTAAGGAGCCCTTTGATCAGGGTCTGCACTGTTTGTCATAAAACATTTTCGTCCGTGATATTTATACTAGATTAGACGTCCGGTTTAGAGGGGTGTACTGTACATCAACAGAACACATTCTGTGTAAGCGTTCTTCTATACACAAGACAATATAATTTGTTCCATCGACAGTTCTAAGTCTTCTTCTGGAGTCCTCCATACCTATAATTAGCTGGACGTCGCTTTTTTTCAGAGTTTTTTCGGTGTTTACTTTAGAAGCAGTAATTAAAGATTTCAACAATTGTTTTCCACAGTTCTAAAATCATTTTACACTTTTCCAGAATTTGTCAGAGAACCCTCGATTTGTCAAAGCCACAGCTACAAGAGCCGATCTGGACCAGGGACAGCTAGGTGAGGCGATTATGCGACCATCTTTTCAAGAACCATATTGCTGGGTTATGTAGGCTTTAACCATTTCAACGCCAAATTATCAAAGTAATAGCCCATCAGTGTTTAATAATAGAGTCCATTCAGTATGAAAGGCTTTGCTAGAGAACGTTTAATGACAAAAAGTGCAACCTTAAGTGGGTGCCCTTATGAGCCCTTTGATCTGGGTTTATACTATTTGCAAATTTATACTCTTTCAAAACGCTTGTAATGTAACTCTTGTGAAACCTACATGAGCAGTCTGATCTGGGTCTACCCGATTTGCAGATGCGTTTACATGAAGGAAATGGTTAATGTACTACCTAGTCTTGTTAGCATTTACTTTATATAGTTT
This sequence comes from Azorinus chamasolen, assembly GCA_963576725.1. Taxonomy (NCBI): domain Eukaryota; kingdom Metazoa; phylum Mollusca; class Bivalvia; order Cardiida; family Solecurtidae; genus Azorinus; species Azorinus chamasolen. The sequence goes on from OY755236.1 coordinate 111,309,183, forward strand.
TACTGTAATAAGCAAACAATATGGCAGTTGAGTCATGACCATGGACAGTTAGTTATATGGCACTCTGTCCCTCCCCACCCAGTCTTGAATGACATCATTAACCACCCAGTCACACACGCCCGTGCCTGTCCATTAATGATTAATGAGTGTACATTTATTGTCGGATTAAAATTAAACAGTGGCGAATGTTTAAACGTTTCAAATTACCATGAAATATGTCGAGGGTAGTAATAACATGCATTGTATGTTATTTTAACTCTTATAGTGGAGAGAATTAAAGCGTATGTATAAAATCTAATAAAGTAGTTGTACACTTCTCATTAAAGACACACCTTGATGCCTTTTTTATTAGAATCGCATTGTAGTAGAGAGTCTAGTGTGTAGCAACAAGATACGTTTTGGCTGATATATAAGATATTTTGATAGACCCAACGCATCTTATATGCAGATCTGGACTTAAGTTGTGCAATACTCCACGTCATTATGAGACATCTGCCGGTATATCTAGCAGATTTTATTTATAAACATCTGTTATTAAACCAGTACTATCAATATATACCAACCATTCAGGATGGTTCGGTTGGTTGCACATGCACATGCGTTTTGGGGAGGGGATTCGAATCAAGGCCACATTAATGAGGGACATGTGTGGCTAAACACTGCGCCATGCAGGTACCCGTCAATAAACGCACATCATGTTCAGTGTTTTTGTGCCTATATTGTGTATTTGTAGATAAAGAGATCATAGCCTTGTGCTAGTAGATAAAGAGATCATAGCAATGTGCTAGTAGATAAAGAGACCATAGCAATGTGCTAGTAGATAAAGAGACCATAGCAATGTGCTACATGTAGTAGATAAAGAGATCATAGCAATGTGCTAGTAGATAAAGAGATCATAGCAATGTGCTATTACGAGAGTGCTGTGTCCGCCGTCGTGATTCTTTGAATCATGTTCAAAGATTTGAAATATATGTATAAAATGCATCATGGCTGCAAGGATGGGACCAATTTATTTACATGGCATCTGTGCAAATTGTAAAAACAATTAAATTATTCTCCTCTGAAATCTGATTTCAATACACTTTTTGCAGGGAATTATCTATTGATGACTCTCTACTAAAATTGTTCCGACTATTGTTACTCGTTGAAAACATTACCAGCAGGGATAGGGCTAATTTTGAAAACATGACCAACTGGGATAGGGCTAATTTTGAAACCATTACCAGCAGGGATAGGGCTAATTGTGAAAATATGACCCACAGGGATAGGGCTAATTTTGAAAATATGACCCACAGGGATAGGGCTAATTTTGAAAACATGACCAATAGGGATAGGGCTAATGACCAACATGGATAGGGCTAATTTTGAAAACATGACCAATAGGGATAGGGCTAATGACCAACAGGGATAGGGCTAATTTTGAAAACATGACCAATAGGGATAGGGCTAATTTTCCGTATAATTTATGGCGATGATGACAAGTTTAACTCTATTTACCTCTGGAACCACTGGGCAGAGTTGAATATGTTGGCAGAAAGGTTGTTTAACCCTTTAGTCCATTCCTGTCTACGTCTTTGCAAACAGAATATACCCAGATCAGAAGGTCATGTCCGCCAGGATCGGGACTGATTTACCGTATAGCTATGGCGAAATGTTAAAAAATACTCCCCTTAAAAACGAAAGGACAGATTTGATGTTTTACAAGAATGTAGCTTAGGTGAATCTCTACCAAAATTGTCCCAAGTCCTTGAGATTGGTTGAAAAACACGACTATCAGGACCGGAACTAAATTTCCATATATTGATTCTAGTACAGTGATAATTAAATATATATCTTCTCCTTTGAAAATACAGGGCAAATGTCAATATAACTTCGCAGAATTGTAACTGAGATGACCCTTTACAAGAATTAGTCAAACCACTGGGGTTCGTTAAACATGGTCAACAAGGAACTGGGCTAATTATTTTCTTAAATATCTTGTTGAAAATCTAAACGTCTTCTTCTCCAAAATCACCCGCTGGTTTTCAGTAAAAGTTGGCAGGAATGTTCCTTTATGTCCATTTAACAAACTTGTTTAACCCTTTCCTTCATATAACGTGTTTCCACGCATTGAAAACAGAGTAGACCCAGATAAAACGGTTCCTATAGGAACCATCTGGTCAGGTTCTGCTCTGTTTGGTAATGGAATTTGATAGATCTGTTTCTTTAGTTTCTAAATTGGCTACAATGTTCCATCTTCCATATTTTATTACAATTATTTTGTTCAAGAATAGGCAATAGGTCTTGAAATTTGGAATAAACATAGAACAGGGAAAGGGTTAAGCCATTATTGTTGATAAACACACATGACCATCACGGATGAGACTAAATTTCTGCATATGGATGTAGGGTATAATTGTACAGGAATATGCTTTAGTGGACAATCTGCCGAAGGTGCTAAAATAATCGTAATTCTTGAAAAACAATTGCGGCCAGGCGGCAAGCTTGTTGCTGTGTTTCAAAACTTTAAACAGTTGGAACACTGTTCGGATATACACAATAGATTACATAATGCCATTATTTCAAGTTGAGCATTATCCACCATTACCTTCTTGTTTACAAACTACAGACGAAACTTTCAGGAAACGACAGCTTGTTAACGTACGGCGAGTTACACTGCAGCTTTCCTCTGGGACATTGTCGTCTGCTTCAATTGGAATAATATTTTTATTTAAAAGCTATTCAGAGTGCCGAGCAGTTTGGTTTGTGGTGAGGCACCTAGTTTAATATGCGTTTTATCTGATTCCTTTTTACCAAAGCCTGCACTAATTCACCAATGTTGTGGAAGGAGTTAAGTCTTCAAATAAGTTGACATTTGAGACAAATATGTAATGGTTGTGTAACTTAACCGATTACTCATGAAGCGGATGTGGTAGGTTAGGGCATTTATATAAAAACAAGATCTAATAGAACCTCGGTATCGGTAAAGGGACTAATTTGTAAATACAACGGTGTATATAAGCCCCTTTGGAAGTTTTCTGCTTGACTTTCGTTTCTTTATTAAGTAACTAGATATCATATTAAAATACCTGCAGCCATGCTTCTTTTGAGCATATCACTGTACATGCATATGATATTCATGATGTACTTAAAGAGACAAGTTGAAAGCCAATGACTCCTCCCATATTTAGAGTGTTTAAAGCGGATATCAAAGCAGTTTATACTAGAACATAGGCAGAATTTTGGATTGTCCGCTAAATGTTGTCTGCGTCAAAGTTTTATTTTTGTTTATAAATAAATAATACTGTACTACAGTTTCTACCGATCCTTTATACTTAACATTTTTTAACACATTACCCCCTAGTGGCGCATCTTTGCGCCTCTATAAAATTCACATTGTGTTTATCACAGTGGTTTCAAACTACAAAACTCTAAACAAAATCCTTTTCCCTAGTTAATGCTCATTTTCGGTAGATTAATTAAAAAAGGTTGGATCTAAAATAGCCTATGAGGTAATGGGTTAACTCTTTCCCTGCCAATGGAAATCCACAATTGCTTGATGATGCGATTATGAAAAGAGATATACACGTTTATGTCTCTAGATTATTTTATAAAGAAACTAAAACAAGGACAACAGTAGCAGATGACAGAGGAGGCTGCAGCTGACAGCACATGTACGTTGCTGCGAAACACGTGTATTTACGCATTTGCAAATACTATAGACCCAGTTCAAACAGTTTTTCTATAACAGCTTTCTGAGCAGGGTCTGCTTTGTTTGCCTATGGAATAATGTAGATAATATATCTTGACCAAAATAGTTTGTGTACATATACTGTTGATAAATCCATCTAATTAATATACATAAAGTCATTTATTTTACCTGAATATTCATTTGGTAAAGGCTTGTGGTTATCTCGCGTGATGTCCATTTGTAAATGTCTCTGCAAAATCCATGTGCGACTTCTCAAATTCTACACTGCTTCAGTTTAGAATGTAGATCTTTTTATTCGCATTCTGAACAAACTAATGTCCTGTGTCAAACAGTATGCAGGACCCAGCTACTGGGGGTCTTATTTACACCCAAATTGTTTGCAAATGTCATCACTGATTTCACCTGTATCATGTTCAAAGTACGGATAAAATCGACTTTTTTGTTTCTATTTTCAGGAAACTGTTGGTTTGTAGCGGCAGCGTCCCTTTTAGTCAATGGGCCAGAGAAACAGTTTACGAGAGTTGTTCCCCTTGATCAGGGATTCGATCCAAATGGCTACGCTGGTAAAGCAAATGACTGGTTTTTGTTGTTGTAGATCTGAACAAGTCCTCACAAAGTTCTTTAACAAAACACTCAACGAATTTATTTCATAGGCTCATAAAACCAAATCAATAAAGTGTCATTAATTCGACCATATAATTTATTAACATAGGAGTCGGTAAACACAGCTGGTGCTTAACCATTCTCTTAACCATTCTCTTAACCATTCCCTCGTGTAAACGCCTTTCCATGCCTTTTCAACCGGAGTAGATCCAGGTCAGACAACTCCTGTAGGGACCGTCTTATCATGGTCTGCTCGGTTTACTTATGAAATTATACTAGATCTGGGACCATGCTTATAAAACCTTTAGTTGAGTCTGAGTTCGTTCTCAAGTTTTTGATTGGTCAGATTTGAGCCTTTGGCTCAAATCTGACCAATCAAAAGCTTGACAACTCAAATATGACCAATCAAAAGCTTGACAACTCAAATCTGACCAATCAAAAGCTTGACAACGAACTCAGACTCAACTAAAAAGCTTTATAAGCATGGACCCGGACTCTACAGTCGCTACGCTACAGTTTCTACCAATATCCTGTTTATTTCTGAATTCGATAGTTCTGGTCAAATGACTGTTTGTGACGAACTCTTAAGGTATAAGGTATATATTGCAGTGGGAAACTGTACATTTAAACCATTCCCTTGATTTTCAAATGTTAAATTTATATTAGCTGCTTTGTTGCAATGATAGCGAGCCTTTGTGAGTGTTAAATATAACTGGTCTGATAAAACATCGAAACTATGTTCAAAACTTAGCTTTTACATGTAATATCAACAACCTCGGTGTCAGTCAACCGTATCGTTGATTTCGTTTTAAGAAATTCTTCTTGTAGTAAACTATTTCGTTCAATCTTGCAAGTATATTTAGAATCAATGCTTCATGGCCACTTGTGACAATGTTACTTGCGATGGCGTTGGTAAATGATAATGATGGTTGTTATTAATATGATGCCGATGAAAGATGGTGGTAACGACGATGATGATGGTGATTAATTTGAGTTCGAGTCAAACATTTCAGTTATTCAGGAATTATACGTAAAATGTTGGGGTTTTTTTCTCAGCCAAACATTATCTTGCTGCTACTAATTAGAATCACCTCCTTGGGATAATTCAAATGAGAAGCAACAAGGTAGGATTTGGCTGAGAACTAAGACATTTTGATAGATCAATGAACATATTATATCTAGTGGCCTGCATTACATACTCGCTTGGTACCACTACTTATGAAACAGTGTTCGTATACGTAGAGTAAAACCCCTTTAAACCAGAAATCAAGTAGAGAAAACATATTTTAAGACATGTGGCTGCTTAATGCAGGGCGAAAGTCATGCAGAAAGCTCCCAGAGGAGCTTTCTGCATGGCTTTCACCCTGCATTAATCTGTCTCCTGTCTCCCAAGATCGATATATTTTACTAAATTGAACGTGCGGGTTAGAGAGGTTTTACTGTATATGAATTTGCAATATGTGACTGCCACTCTCTAGGGATATTCAATATGTGACTGTCACCCTATACTCTCTAGGGATATTCAATATGTGACTGTCACTCTCTAGGGATATTCAATATGTGACTGTCACTCTCTAGGGATATTCAATATGTGACTGTCACCCTATACTCTCTAGGTATATTCAATATGTGGCTGTCACTCTAGGGATATTCAATATGTGACTGTCACCCTATACTCTCTAGAGATATTCAATATGTGACTGTCACCCTATACTCTCTAGAGATATTCAATATGTGACTGTCACTCTCTAGGGATATTCCACTTCAACTTTTGGTGGTATGGACACTGGAAAGAGGTCATTATTGACGACTACCTGCCGACGGACGGCTACAACCTGCTGTTCTGTTCCAACTGGGAGGAAAAAGATGAATACTGGGGTGCCCTCCTGGAGAAGGCATATGCCAAGTAAGACAACTCTATGTAGTTTTTGCATGTGGATAAAGGCGAATTTTTTGCACGCTATTGGCAATTCGTGATAAGTATGCAAACGGTTTGGATCCAGACAAGACGCTGTCAGTAAAATCAATGTGTCATCATGATCCGAAAATAGAACAGAAGTCACATGGAAATCCACAGCAACCTAAGTGCGAGCGCACATATGCACACTCTTACAAACAAGCTTCACAGCACTGCGCGTTGCATGCTAACCACTGAAAGCATACATATCTGATCCATATTACACTTACTGAATTTTTGTAGAGAAATAAAGGAAATAGTAACGTCAGGTTTTTAGCAGAGAGGAATATTTCTAGAGTATTAGTTAGCGTGTAAATACAGTCATAAGCAGTTAACAACTCTCCCTGCTGTGAACTCGGTGCACATATAGATTTAAAGAGTAAACAACCCTCCCTGCTGTGAACTCGTTTCACATTCAGACATAGAGAATTAACAACTGTCACTTCACATATACATAGAGAGTTGACAACTGTCCCTGCTGTGAACTCGTTTGACATAGACATAGAGAGTTAACAACTGTCCCTGCTGTGATCTCGTTGCACACAGACACATAAAGAGTTAACAACTCTCCCTGCTGTGAACTCGGTGCACATATAGATTTAAAGAGTTTACAACCCTCCCTGCTGTGAACTCGTTTCACATACAAACATAGAGAAATAACAAATGTCCCTGCATTGAACTCGTTTCCCATACAGACAGAGAATTAGCATATATCCCTGCTGTGAACTCGTTTCACATAAATACATAGAGAGTTAACAACTATCCCTGCATTGAACTCGTTTCACATACAGACATAGAGAGTTTACAACTATCCCTGCTGTGAACTCGTTTCACATACAGACAGAGAATTAGCAACTGTCCCTGCTGTGAACTCGTTTCACATAAATACATAGAGAGTATAACTGTCCTGACTCCCTGCTATGAACAATTGCATACAGGGACATGCATATAGCTCTCCATAAGTTTACAAAGCAGTTTTGTCAATATTGTTTTATATGTAAGTATATAAATATCGCACACATTGAAACAACAACGAAGTTCAAACACACACTATTGAAAAACAGTCAAACAGGGAGAGCCACATACGAAAGGACATCAAACCAAACACCACCAAACAAGAAACGCCAAAGCCACAAGCAAGAAAAAAACCAAAAGGACGCATACCAAGACGTGAAACATTAAGCATATTAATAAATAACAAAGTTGACCAAAGGGTAAAAGCAGGAGTACCGCATTGGAACCGTCAGTAGCCAAAATCATGAAATTACTGCAAACATTATTCCACCGACTAAACTATTAATTACTCATTTCACATTTTGATACGAGCTAGTTTGCAAAACCAAGTTATATTGGTAACAATAATTATCAAATTCACAGTGACTGTAGCTTTGAGAATTCGTCCAAAGTACTTCAAAAAGAACTCAGGTTATAGATGTCGTAGCGTTCCATTAACACAGTAAAAGTGGCAAGGCATATTGACCAAATCGTACAATGATAATCTAGTCCACTGACAAAATGTGTGCAAATCATTCATACCCTGCAAGTGCCATTGGGTATATAGTTTTTAACCCATCCGAACGTCCGTCAGTCCATCCGTCAGTCCGTCCGTGTATTATAATATACATTGTTGCTCATATAGCCCTTTCATTTCTTGATCAATTTTCTTAAATTTACTTTAAGAATTGCCATAAATAAAAGCTTGGAAGGGTTCGAATTTCATAGGAATCTTTTAATGGGAACCACTTTTTTCTCTGACAATGTGGCGGCGTGGGGCATCTGAACTTGCTCACTAAAGTTCTTTAATAACTTATACTGCTACTCCTTAATGCACTGCGAAGGTAATGCAAAAAGCTCATATGAGAGTTTCCACGTAAAGTACATCCTGCATTAAGCTTCCATCTTTCTCTGAGACCTGGAACGATAAGTATTTTGAATTTGTACAGAAATGTTACTATATTTGTAGGTTAAGGGGAAGTTATGTGGCCCTGGATGGTGGCAAACTGTCAGATGCTTTAGTAGATCTTACAGGTGGAATGGGTGAAATCATTAATATTCAAAGCGACGTTCCAAAGAATTTCTACGACACTCTGTGGAAATGCTCAAAAATGAATTCCATGATAGGTGCCAGTATCTTTGTAAGTATCGTATGTGTCTTTAAAACCCTGTTCCCAATAAATATGCCTTTCTATACCTTTGCAAATACAGCAGACCCTACAGGAACCATCTGATCAGATTCTGCTGTTTGCTTATGGAATAATATAAATATGACTCCACAGTTGCTGACATGGCCAAACTTTCCTGTGTCCATATGCTATTATAAAATGAATATAATTATTATTCATGACATTATTATTTCTTACATGAATATTCATGGAGTAAAGGGTTAATAAAATATTGCCCATGTTTTTCGCCACTATTCTTAAAATTGGGGTGTAGGATTTGCCATTCCCCATTTGTCTGTTAATACATTGTCTACCCTTCCATCAGTCAGTCAGTCCTTTCATATGATAGTCCATCAGTCTTTCAAATGCAAAATTATTGGAAATTAGTTATGAAACTCTTTAGGATTGTTGATAATTATGTAACAATGCACAAGTGAGGTATAATAGTAATGATACACAATTCTTAAATGTTAGAGTTTTAGCCCCTATTGCATGACCATGTCACGGTTACACCTTCCCATGTATATATAGGTGTGACACCCATGAGTGAACCCATTTCTAGTTAAGTCACGAATTATGTTGTTATTAAAGTAGCGCTGATCTAGTATAATGTTTATTTACCCTAACCCTTTAAGGTACGCTTGTAGATATAGAGCTAATCAATGATCATAATACATACATCATTTCTTACATGAATATTCATGGAGATAGGGGGGTTAATAACGTATGTATCTATGTTGTTTTTATATCTATTGTTTCAAAAACACATATCGTGTATGTAATTTACATTCAATACTTCATTTGAGTGATTTATCAGTCCCAAATTGAGAAGAGTATATGTAACATTTACTTAAATCAGCCATTCGTTTTTGAAGAGACTGTCCGTTAACATGACTTGTACACGTTATTCTATAATGATCAGATGGCTTGTAACAGTCTGACCTAAATATTTCAATTACTCTGGTTTGAAGTGATTGCTAACTGTAGATCAAAGCAATGCAGAAAGCTCAGAAGTGATTGCTTAATGTAGATCGAAAGCAATGCAGAAAGCTCAGAAGTGATTGCTTAATGTAGATCGAAAGCTATACAGAAATCTCCTAAATTACCTTTCTTCAGTGGTATGAGTCTGCATTACGCTAACATCTTTATGTCTTAATTTAATGTTTTTATATAGGGTTGGTTTTATTTGTTTTGTTGGACGTATAGAGGCGTTTTTAAGGAGAATATGGTGGGCTACATTGTCCGTTTCATCAATCATACAATCCGAATTTCGGACATTTTGTATTCTAACAATAAAGTCAGAGCTGTTATGATTTCATAAGCAAATAGATGACCGTAATCAAAAGGCTCCTACAACACCCGCCTTGTCTGGGTCTACTCCGTTTGCAAATCTTGAAAAGGCGCGTCTATGAGAGAAAGGAATAAATCGATACAGCGTATGCTTACTATAAAGCACAAATCTTTGAACAGAAATGGACGGAAATTGTACTATTAGTGAAGTGACGCAAACAACAATATTTGTAGACCAAAGTAACAGTGATATCCCCTACAACAGTAATTTATTTGAAGTCTCATTCTGGGGGTTTAAGACACCTGTTAATCTAACGGTCATTTATTTGAAGTCTCATTCTGGGGGTTTAAGACACCTGTTAACCTAACAGTCATTTATTTGAAGTCTCACTCGGGGATTTTAAGACATCTGTTAATCTAACAGTCATTTATTTGAAGTCTCATTCTGGGGGTTTAAGACACCTGTTAACCTAACAGTCATTTATTTGAAGTCTCACTCAGGGGTTTAAGACACTTGTTAATCTAACAGTCATTTATTTGAAGTTTCATTCAGGGGTTTAAGACACCTGTTAACCTAACCCCTTACTCCATAAATACGCTGTTTACACATCAGCAAACAGGGTAGACCCAGATCAGACGACTACTGTAGGAGCCGTCTACTCAGGACCTGCTCTGTTTGCTAATGATATAATATAGATCAGATTCTACAGTTTCAGTTATGGCAAAAACTCTCTTAGGTCATATAGCAAATTATCTTATTAATACATGTACTCATGACGTCATTGTTTCTTACATGACATTTCATGGAGTAAAGGGTTAACTTAATGAACGACTATACAACCGCCTGTTTAAAGACATCCATGTTTATTTATTATGTTATCATCATCAAGAGCTTCTACTGTAGTTCTCTCGTCTTCTGTATTTAACATTCTACGAAATGGACTAGCAGTAGCTTCTGACAATAATAGAACATAACTCTTTGTCCTTCACGTAGCTTCCAGAGGGCGCTTCACGACCAGAGGTTCGCCGACAGAATGGCCTGTACATGGGTCATGCCTACAGTATAACCGCTCTGTCTGTGGTAAGTATTTTACCAACTCCAGTCTCAAATACAATATATTCCTTTGTTCGTTTTCGTAGCGTTTTATTCGTGGTGTTATTCACATTGTTTGCACTTTCGTTTTATGTTACGTTATCGCTGATATACCGAATATAAGCCTCAATCTGTTGAATAAATACAACTGGCTCGCAATTGTTTTTTAATATTAATTATTCAAAAAATTGTATCAAACCGTTCCAAGGCGGTACTTCCATCTTCCTCCTATTGTATGTTTGTTTTGTCTTTGTGCGTCTCTTGTTGTTTTTTCTAGTTATGTACATTTGCTGTTTCCTTGTGTTGCTGTTCGGGCGAGTGTTTGTTCTGTATGTGGTGTTTCCTGCATGAATCATTTTTGTACTTTTATTACTGAAGAAATTGATTATTGTGACTAGCAATGCAGACCCTGATTGAAGGGCTTCCTATGGAACCCGTTGATCTGGATCTACACTATTTGCAAAGGTTTTTATGCCCCCAGATCAAATCTGGGGGCATATTGTATATACTTGTTTCTCACCACTGGCAAACATTGTTTATGTTTTAGGTCTGACACAACATAATGACTTGGTTTAATTGAAACACTTATCAGGCTTTGAAAGATATCTTTACTGCGTTCTACCTACATTCAGTTACTCCCTAGGACCAATGCTCAAACCAGCTATAGGACCAGTGTCTTCCGAGAGGTTGTTTAAAAATGTTTACTTAATAGCCTAAACGTTTTTATGCCCCCATAGACGATAGTCGGGGGGCATATTGTTTTTGCCCTGTCTGTCTGTCTGTCTGTTTGTCTGTTTGTCTGTTTGTTTGTCAGCAACTTTAACATTGGTCATAACTTTTGAGCCAGTATAGATAGAGACTTGATATTTGGCATACATATGTATCTCATGAAGCCGCACATTTTGAGTGGTGACGTGTCAAGGTCAAGGTCATCCTTCAAGGTCAGAGGTCAAATATATGGGTCAAATCGCCGACTTTAACATTGGCCATAACTTTTGGACCAGTAGAGATAGAGACTTGATATTTGGCATGCTTGTGTATCTCATGAGGCTGCACATTTTGAGGGGTGACATGTCAAGGTCAAGGTCAGAGGTCAAGGTCAGAGGTCAAATATATGAGGGGGCATAGTGTTTCACAAACACATCTTGTTTCTTAATACTGTTGATTCTTATGTGAACTTTAGGTCCCATACAACGGACGAAGCGTAAAGTTGTTGCGACTGAGGAATCCGTGGGGCCGGAAGGAATGGCTGGGTCCATGGTCGGATAAGTAAGTTGGTACCATCTAAATGTCGAAGTCATTAGCATAGAATGTGGCTGTTAAACCACTTTTTATATCACCCTAATGTACTAGGAAGACATATTGTATTTGCCCGATTTGTCTGTCTCCTTGTCACAAATCCTTTCCGCAATATGTTTCCAAAGGTAATTTCATCAAACATAGGTCAACTATTAGTCTTCAAAAGACAATGTCAAGACCAATGTTCACGACTCGTTATCCTAATGTTAATGTCACAATATAAGGTCATAGGCCCTGAATGACGTGACCCTGAATGTCCGTGTTCAATCCATATGTCAAAAATGTCGGGTTAGATTAATTGAAATATACATCTCCCAACGAAATTGTGCAGAAAGTATGTTGCAGGATCACTCACTTATTGTCAAGGTCATAATATATAAGTTCAGAATGTCGTGTTTTCTCTAGATCACCATATAAATTGTATGTAAATATGCATAAAGATACCGTAAAGATATTCATTCATTTTAAGGACTAAGGGTCACTGCAATGTGCCATCACCCAGATTCATCGTTAAAGTCAATGTTTAAAGTAAACACTTCATGCATGCTAACTTAAAATGTTTAACCCTTTACACTATAAATACCCGTTTAAGAATCTTCCTCAATCTTGGGTCAATATTCGTCTCTGAATAAGATGTTTTAACCTTGTTATTTCGGACGCATGTTTCACCAAAATTGAATCCAAACTATATGCAATGATTATCACACTAATTTCCCCCTTGAGTAAGGTTACAATAACGCTTGATTCAAATTAGTGTCATTTTAAGGCTACAAATAGAATTATTTAAATGAGAAACCATTTGTTCAGCCATTCCTTTTTAAATGATTTGGAAAGATAAATGGTATGTTATTTTAAATGCATTTCTATTGTCATATCTATTGTTAGTGGGTTGAACAACAGTCAGTACAATATGGTACTACTAGATACTGCTTGATATATGTCACATATAGTATGCATTCTTTTCTTCATAGCTAGTTGTTATAACAACTGAAATCTATACGTTATTCATTATACATTATAGCTCACCAGAAATACGAAACCTACCTATGGATCTCAAGCGAAAACTAAACATCGTCATAGAGGAAGACGGCGAGTTCTGGTGAGTTCAGTGGATACTGGTTCGGGTTTCATGACCCTTCCATGCAAAGATCCTTATGAGGTATAATGTTGCCCAGTCTTTTGGAAACTTTATACTTCTTACAAGTATCGTCAAATGTGTTCAAGGTCCTTTATTTCCACAAAGTCCATACATCACAGTAAAGTGTGTGTGGGGGTGCACGCATGCGTGAGTGTATGTGTATGTATGTCTGTCTGTCCGTTTAGCTTTCCTGAGCATATCTCCTGTATTACTTGCCATAGGGTTGCCAAAATACATCTTGGGATGGTGGAGTCTGGCTTAAACTTTTCAGGTCATCTTTGCCTTGACATCTGATCTCGCCTATAAAAAGCTTTGCCCAGAACAGTTCTCCTATATATTTATTGAGGTAGTAATGCCAAAGTTTATGTGTCAGTACATCTAGGGATGGCAGAGTGCCGTGTACCGTTTTCAGGTCTTTATCTTTGACGTCGGTGGTTGAAAAACATTCACTCTTGCAGCTACAAGCAGATATTTTACATTATAATTTGCTTAGTCGTTTTCTGTTTAAGGTAACTTTAATTCAGATTCAGGTCGCACTGTTCATTCTTTTAGTTCATTTAGCAAAAACACATACATACCTGCCAACAAAACACATTTTAATGTCAATGCTTTGCTTTGGTACATTTGTGACTCATTTCTAACCTACTTTGACACACTGTTGTTTACAATATAGTGCACCTATACAACCGTGTTGCCCACATATCTCAAAATATATCTTAAAAAGTGAGTATGATGAAACCTTACAGGAGTGGTTAATAGCAAGCCTAATTATGCATGTTGCTGGACTTTGTGGACGAAGTTATTGACATTTGTATTTTTCAGTATAATGCATTTAACCTTTTCGGCGCCAAATTTCTAATTGTCGTCTGCAAACCAATTTTATTAAATCATTCGGTAAAATAAGGAAATGAGATAAATAAATGAAAATTTCAAATTAATAAAGCACAGATATAAAAATAGAGTTTGAGACAAAAAGTGAAGTCCCTGATCAGATCGGGGACTGCATTATTTGTCGTGGTGCATTTTTGCGACAAAACTGTACTTGATTACACTTGGATTTAACAGTGTATTTACATGTTTTCAGGATATCACTAGATGACTTTCTAGCCAATTTTGATGAGTGTCAGTTGTGTCATCTACAACCCGATGCCATTGCACTGGAACTGGCTAACAACACGGTAAATACAATAGAACCTCATTACATCAACCATGTATAAGCATGAAGGTCTTTGTTAGCAATGGTTGCTTAAAGAAAAATGAAAGTAATGAAGGAGCAGAGAGTTCTGCATATCTTCGGCTATGCATAAAACTATTGGCCTAACGATTGGCTAACGATTAAATGTACCCTGCATGGGTTCCACGTATTCTATTTAAGATTCATTCTCAGCTGACTGAAACAGCTAATACCACTAAACATATACACGTGCATTTCCGCGGTGTACGGCCCTCAGTTTTGGCTCTCACATCGCAGTTCATGTGATAAATCTACGTTTAAAATAACATGTTGAAATCAATAAGGGTAGTCCACGTTCATTATCGGCTTAAATCAGCTCTGTTTAAATGAATCCGTAACAAAGCGCTATCCATATCTAGTTATGTTTAAATGAATCCGTAACAACGCGATATCCATATCTAGTTATGTTTAAATGAATCCTTAACAACGAAGCATCCATATCTAGTTATGTTTAAATGAATCCTAGTTATGTTTAAATGAACCCGTAACAACGCAGTATTCATATCTAGTTATGTTTGAATGAATCCGTAACCACGCGGTATCCATATCTAGTTATGTTTAAATGAATCCTTAACAACATGGTATCCATACCTAGTTATGTTTAAATGAATCCGTAACAATGCAGTATACATATCTAGTTGTGTTGGTTTTATTTTACATTAGCACGGTTTACCTTTTTATACGCCCACCTAATAAAGGTGGTCGTATATTGTCGTGGCCCTGTCCGTCCGTCCGTCCGTTCATTCGTTCGTTCGTTCGTTTGTTCGTTCGTTCGTTCGTTCGTTCGTTCGTACGTTCGTTCGTTCGTTCGTTCGTTCGTCCATCAACATTTTGTTTGTCCGCTGTTTTCCGGGAAAACTATTTGACAGATATTAATGAAACTTCACACAAATGTTAAATGCATCAAGATCTGAAGCCGAGTTGATTCTGAGGTTCATTTGATTTTTCGTTTCAGAGTTATGGCCCTTGTCCTTAAAAAATATGCAAATAGTTTGTCGACTGTTTTCTGGGAAAACTATTTGAGAGATATTAATGAAACTTCACACAAATGTTTAATGCATCAAGATCTGAAGCTGAGTTGATTCTGAGGTTCATTTGATTTGTCGTTTCGGAGTTATGGCCCATGTCCTTAAAAATATGCAAATAGTTTGTCCGCTGTTTTCTGGGAAAACTATTTGAGAGATATTAATGAAACTTCACACAAATGTTTAATGCATCAAGATCTGAAGCTGAGTTGATTCTGAGGTTCATTGGATTTGTCGTTTCGGAGTTATGGCCCTTGCACTTACAAAAAATATGCAAATAGTTTGTCCGCTGTTTTCTGGGAAAACTATGTGAGAGTTATTAATGAAACTTCACACAAATGTTTAATGCATCAAGATCTGAAGCTGAGTTGATTCTGAGGTTCATTTGATTTTTCATTTCAGAGTTATGGCCCTTGTCCTTTAAAAAATATGCAAATAGTTTGTCCGCCGTTTTCTGGGAAAACTATTTGAGAGATATTAATGATTCTTCACACAAATGTTTAATGTATCAAGATCTAAAAATTAATTGATTCTGAGGATCATTTGATTTTTCGTTTCAGAGTAGTGGCCCTTGTCCTTAAAAAATAATGCAAATAGTTTGTCCGCTGTTTTCTGGGAAAACTATTTGAGAGATATTAATGAAACTTCACAAAAATGTTAAATGCATCAAGATCTGAAGCTGAGTCGATTTTTAGGTTTATTTGATTCTCCTTTTGGAGTTATTGCCCTTTTACTTAAAAAATGCAAATATATGCAAATAGTTTGTCCGCTGTTTTCTGGGAAAACTGTTTGACAAATATTAATGAAACTTCATATACATGTTTAATGCATCAAGTCCTGAAGCTAAGTCGATTCTGAGGATCATTTGATTTGTTGTTTCGGAGTTACGGCCCTTGCACTTACAGAAATAATGCAAATCTATGCAAATATGAGGATGGCCATAACTTTTTCATTTGAAATGATATTTACTTCAATTTTTTTATGTGGTTAAACCTTAATGTGAATTTTCACATATATTGCGGGGGTTTTGATATGTCATTTTATTCTAAAGTTATGGTCCTTGAACTTCGTGTGTTTGTTGCTTTGTTAGTCGGTCAACTTTTAGTTTGTCTTTTGTTTTCTGGGAAAACTATTAAAATGATATAAATGAAACTTAACACAAATGTTTTAAGCAACAAAATTTGAAGCTGAGTTTATTTCGAGGTTCATTCTGTTTGTCTTTACAGAGTTATGGCCGTTGCACTTTATAAAAATCTGCAAAAATGAGGATCAGCTGTAACTTTTTAAAAAATAGTATCACCTTAATATGGAAATAAAGATCTGAAGCACAGATTAGAAAATGTCAACACTTATAAGGCATGTTGAATCAGAGAAGTTTGCAAGTGGGCGTATTATGTACCGTATGCGGTACTCTTGTTCACAGAGGAAGCAGAATTGGAGTGTCACTGTTTACCACGATGCCTGGATAAAGGGGGTCACTGCCGGCGGATGCGGAAATGCTCCACACAGGGGTAGGTTAAATTTGTAGGCAGTGTGTTGTCACAGGTAGTTTTATACCAGATTTTAACAAAGTAAATTCAGACATGGTAATAATGGTATATATTCTGTTTGCCTTCTAACCTTTTGACAGTACTTTGTTTTATTAATAAAACGTAGAAATTGCAAAATCGTTTTACAGATTTGTACTGGAAGAATCCACAGTTCTTCATAGAACTGAAGGACCCGGACAGCACAGACAATATCGATGTGTGCACAATGATAGTGTCTCTTATGGAGAAAGAGAAAGACAATACATCTAAAATAGCCGTTGGTTTTGACATCTATCAGGTAATCTAAGACACCAGGTAAGAGAGGTAACCAAAATATTTTGCAACAATACTGCAGGGTCACAGTTAAAGCGACCATATAATTTATGAACACTTTACTCCTTAAATACGCCTTTCTACACCTTTACAAACAGAGTCTAATTCTTATTCATTATGTCAATATTTCTGATATGAATATTGATGGATTAAATGTTGAATAATAGGTAAAAGAAGGTGGTTAATTAATTTGTACCTTTCTACAAAACTTTCCTGCATTAAACCACAAAACTCCAGAATGAGATTTGTTTTGAGTGTCGTATTCGTGAGACTCTACTTTAGTGGCTTCATTTCTCCCACAAACTTTAAGATGTGATATTTTATTAGAAGCGAGACAATTATAGTTAATATTCATAATATAGGGTTAGCTATCTTAGATAATCCCTTTTTCTGGAGGTTTGGTTATCTCACATCAAATTTTGTTTTATTCATATATTGGATTGATTAGGAAATGCCAGAAATTAGCCATTTTGTACATGTTTATCGAACAGACAAGGTCAATGCAACCAGTATTCAAAGGTATTTGAATATCATGCTTAAATATGCAAATTAAAATGCATCGTACCTTTTTGTATTATTAATGTGATATTTTAAGAAACAGATCTATATACGTCTTGTAGTTCAAACATTACAATTTTGAGTATATGCCAAATGAATAGTATTTTGAGATCAGTTGATCAATGTCACTTTTCAAATTCAAATGTCAAAATTGCAGGCTGGCTGTCTTTGGTAGCTATACATATTTACATCTTGAATTTTTATTATTGCTAGCATGTATCAATTGTCAGTCTGCTTTGACGGTAGTTTGATCTTTATGACTTGTAGATTAAGGATCAGTCAGTCTACTTTGGCAGTAGTTTGGTATTCATCCCTTGTAGATAAAGGACCCGCAACGGCGCCCTCTGGATGGCAGTGCGTTAAGCAGGACGGCTCTAGTTCACCGGGAACGCTCCGGCACCTACCAACACTATCGTGAAGTCATTAAGAGATTCGAACTTCCACCTGGTAGTTACATCATTATCCCAACCACCTTCCACCCGCATGAAGAGGCAGAGTTTATGCTGAGAATATATACAGAAAAAGAGGTTGAGTCTGAGTAAGTATTGTCTTTTTATTCATAATTTTCGCACCTGTCTGTACCCACCTTGACAATGTAATGCCAACGCTTATAATCAGATTTCAGTGTCCACAAATGCACCTATGTCCATTTATCGTATCTCACTTTGATATACGGGGGAGAAGGTAAATTGTTTAACACATAATGTTTTGTCCGTCTGTCCGTCGGACCCAACTCACTCACTCACTCGCCCATCGGTAGACCAATTGGTTTCTGGTTAATAACCCATCAACCTTTTCGCTAAGAGTATTCATATTTCTTAGGGAGTGAATGATCTCCAAACTGCCAGTGAATGATGTTGATACTGCAAGATCCTGGGTAAAATTAGACCAAATGATTTTCGTTCATCAAGCTTTTCGACGAGATTCCTATTAATGTTGAGGTCAATAGGTGAATGGTCAAGTTCAAGCATCAAAGTTAAAGGTCACTTTTCTAAATCAGTAACTTTGGCCAAATTTTGACATACTATTGATGTACCATGCATACTCACTTTATGAAGCTGCAACTTTTTGAAGGGGACCTGCTAATGTCGAGATCAAAGTATATGTATGAGTCATTCAGGAAATAGCACATACAAAACATACAGCCGCCTGAACAGCACCACGATGAAAAACAGTAAATGTACATGCAAGGTCAAACTTCAAGGTCAAATGTCAAATTCTTAAAACCTAATTATTGATGAACTGTTTTACTTATTACAGATATAGACTTCCTACTCGGCATACTTACATCATGTAATGACTTTGCTGCAATAGTTTAAAGGAACCATGTCATGATCAAAGTCAAGTTTCAAGGTCATTGTTGAATTTCTCAAACATTTAACTTTGACAATAACTTTCGAGCTACAGTCTATTACAGATATACATTTCATATATAACATTCTTACTCATCTCATCGATCTTTTGAGTGGTAACATGAGAAGGTCCAGGTCACACTTCAAGGTCGAATGTCAAAAGTATAGGCCAAATACAATTGGCCTGAACTGGTGCATACATGTTTACAGCTTATCTTCTTTTTATTGCCCACAACATCAAATTGCCATTGTCATAATCTATCAGATTACGCTTCTATGTATTGATTATTATTTCCAGAGTGTTGGATGAAGGATCAGGCCCATCTGAAGTGAGTATTACATTTAGTTTCATCCGCTCTCATTGGTGATTTAACTCTCTGCATGCTGGCGTGATTGTCTATGGAACAGTCTGGATCCAGATGAGACGCCGTATCTATATATTTGCAAAAAGAGAGAATTTTAAAGCAGATGACAATCGTTGTTGAAGACGGAAAATTACTTAGTGTGCAGAGAGATATTAATCGCAATTAATCATTTTCAATGAAACTTTGTGTTAATGTTTAGCACCATAAAGAAATGTGACCCTGTATCACTCACATTGACCTTGGAAACCAGAGTTATGGCTCTTTGTTTGCAAAAAAGAAATTTGTTGTCGGTCTGGTCAATAATTCAGTTAAATATTGAGGTCAGCACTTGTTTGTTGGGGGATATCAATTTAACTAATATGCTTGTTGACTTTAGCTTAGCAGTCGATACGTTTTGCTGTAGACCAGTGCGTAGCTTGCAAAGAATTGAATTGTGATGTGCAGGTTAATATTTGACATCTTTTTTTCTATTTTTATCAGCCAGTTGTGTCTTCTAACGACAACTTGACGGCAATGTTCACACGATACGCTGGCGAGGACGGTAAAATGGACTACAAAGAAATGAGGCAATTCTTGATAGAAGCAACAAGGATAGGTAATAACAAAGACTATCACATAGTCATGTCATCTTGTTTTATAAATTTACTAGTCGTCTTAATCCTTACAACGGTAAACTTTCACAGGTTAAGCTAATGGTACATATTTAGGGATTTTTCTAAAGAAAAGTGTAACATGATAAACAATGCAGACCCTGATGAGAGGGTTCCTCTGGGAGCCCTCACATCTGGATCTACACTGTTTGCAAGGACATTAGGGACTCGTGTCTCGCACTGTAAGGGTTAATTTGATTTACTTCTGCTTTACATAAATTATATCTCAGTTTTGTAATATATTCTGAAAACGGGTGATCCTTCGAAAGCAAACGTAGAAATGCAAAAAGAGAAAATTACAGACTCGGTTTAATTGAGTCTGTTCATGAGTAGTAATTAAAAGTGCAACACTACTCACGCCCCCTAGCACCGGCAGTATTCAATTTTCAAAACTAATATTATCAAAACTAATGATCCCGAAGGACCAGAAAAAATAACAACACTGAGAATGAAGTACGGGGCGACTTGTTACGGCCGCCACACAAGCACTTTGTAAGTTCATTATACACCTGAAGATTAGAAGTCACGATGTCGGTCAGCCAGTCCTTGGTCCGTCTGTCTGCCGGTCCGCCTGTCTGTCTGCCGGTCCGCCTGTCTGTCTGCCTGTTATTTTTTATTATCAACTCCACTGCTCAGTAACAACAGATTTAACCATGGTCCATGCTTATAAAACTTTTAGTTGAGTCTGAGAACGTTCTCAAGCTTTTGATTGGTCAGATTTGAGCCTTTGGCTCAAATCTGACCAATCAAAAACTTGAGAACTCAAATCTGACCAATCAAAAGCTTGAGAACTCAAATCTGACCAATCAAAAGCTTGAGAACGAAACTCAGACTCAACTAAAAGCTTTATAAGCAGGGACCCATATCTCTCATATAAACGCCCTTTTCACGCATTTGAAAACAGATTAGACCCAGATTAGACTGTTGACCAATATCGGCTCTGTTTGCTTTTGATATCATATAGGTCTGATTTTATAGTTTTTGTCACAGCAAAACATTTCCTTCAAAAATTATATTCTAAAAATACATCTAATAAATACCCATGATGTCATTATTTCTAGTAAGAATATTGAACAGAGAAGGGATAAAACAAAGTTTTCTGAGAGGTTCCATCATCAAAAGGAAATGAGAATCTAGCTAAAACGTTCGGTGTTACCCTTTATTCTTGAAAATTGTCAAGCAAATGTAAACTGACAAGGGTTAGTTTATGGGTATGTGTCACACATTTAGTGATACTTCTAGTCATGACACACAAGTTGTCCCATCATGTCATGTCATGTCATACATGTACTTTCATCGCGTCCGATCGATTATTCTTTCTATAGCATGAGAACTATCTGACCAGTCATTAGCCTTTGCATCCAGAGTACACCCAGGTCAGACTGTTTCTGTAAGAGCTGTCTGATGTTGGTCTGTTCTGTTTGTTTATGAGATAGTATAGATCTATTTCAGCAGCTTCTGTCAAGGTAACAGGCTCCCAAGTTCATGTTACCATTATACAATTCAGGTAATTACCCTTCATACATTCATTATTTCTTACATAAATATTCATGAGTTAAAGGGTAAGTATGTTTTATCTTTATTCTAGAACTGAAGGAGACCATAGAGTTCAACAAAGAGGCCTGTCGATGTCTTGTCACAATGATAGATGTATCCTTTTATGAAAGTCTTGCTGGAAAATTGCTCATCTGAAAACAGTTTACAAACGGTGACGTTTCAGAATAGTCCAGCATTGCAGGCTCAGGCCAGTGTTTTGCAGTTTGTACTAACAGATCTACTCCCACAAACACTCACATTATACTGACTGTATAAGGTCAGAATCTAGCAGGGGTCTGCTCTGTTTTATTATGAAATTATAGATCTGACTATTCTTCAAATAGCATGTGTATATATGGCATAATAAATTCAATTTATTATTAATTAATTAATTCTTAAATGAATAATCAACAGTTAAGGGGTTAAAATCAGAAAAAATTATTGACACTGATAATATTAGAATTCACGCCTAACCGGAATGGTGCAATAAACCCTACTTCAAAAATGTTGTCTCCTTTCAAAACACTCAATCGTGAGATTTTTCATTGAAAGATTTTGAAGAATAATGTAATGTTTTCTTAGTATCTGATTTGGGTGTGATATATTATTCAAGTGGTGACTAGCACTCACATGTATGTAAGCTCTCCTTTTCATCTACCGCAATAAAACAGTATTAAGAAATTTAGAAAAAAAGGCTTTTAATCTAAAGCAATCACTTAAAGAACAATTTTTTACCTAAATCTTTACCTGATGAATATCTAGGAAGAAATGATAACTGCGCGCATATTAATTAACTTAATTGCGAAGAAATAGTAATATACGGATATCAATTAGTTTAATTGTTATTATGACATTATGAACAAGACAATATTTGACTATGGCTGAAACTGTAGGATCATGTCAATATTATTACATAAGGAAACAGAGCAGACTCAGCTCAAATGGCGTCAGATGGCTTCTGCAGGATCTGGCTGATCTGGCTCTACTCTCTTTGCAAACGGGTAAAAAGTAAAGGGCATCGTTTTCAGTGCTAGATTGCTTCGTAAAAGCTATGCAAATTGTTATTTTCGTTGTGTAATTTGATTTTGTGTTGGCTGAATATAATGCGACATGCTTGTTATGGCTTCTTAGTATAGAATGGTGAATGTTCCATCCGTGGAATGGTCCCTACGTGAATTGTGAAACGTTATAGTTTGTATAGAGTTTTCAATAATCAACAATACAGACCTTGGTTGGGGGTTTCTATAGCACCCCTCTGTTTAGGGTCCACCCTGGTCGGGGGTTTTTATAGCCCACTCTGTTCTACCCTTGTTGCAAATGTCTGTACACTTGTATCCTGCATTCAAAGAGTTAAATAAAGAAATTGAGCTGACATACCCACAGGTCCAACTCAAACCATTTAAGCTGTAACACATAATATATATATGAATTGTATTTTAAACAAAGATAAATGCATTAATTATACACTGTGTGGAAAATAACATTTTATCCTTAATTCTAGCAGTTAAATCGCAGTGGATTCTTATCCAGTGAAGAGTGTGTGAACTTAGTTGGTCAGATTAAAACATATGTGGTAGGTAACAAATGTATCCTGTATCATTAAAAAAAACATACGTGATATGTAACAAATGTATCCCGTATAAGTAAATAAAACATACGTGATATGTAACAAATGTATATACATGTAAGTAAATTATATCATGTAGCAGTAGATTAAAACATACGTGAATGCCTGATAGGTAACAAATGTATCCTGTACCAGTAGATTAAAACATACGTGACAGTTAACAAATGTACCCTGCATCAGTAAATTAAAACATACGTTACAGGTAAACATACATGGTAGGTAACAAATATATCCTGCATCCGTAGATTAAAACATACGTGACAGGTAACAAATGTATCCTGCATCAGTAGATTAAAACGTACGTGATAGGTAACAAGTGTATCCTGTATCAGTAGATTTAAACATAGGTAACAAGTGTATCCTGTATATCGGTAAAATGTATCCTGTATCAGTAGATTAAAACATATGTGAACAACTGTTGTCTGTATCAGTAGATTAAAACACGTGAACAACTGTTGCCTGTATCAGTGGTAGGTAACAAATGTATCATGTATCAGTAGACTAAAACATACGTGAAACATGGGTAACAGATGTATCCTGTATTAGTAGATTAAAACAAACGTGACAGGTAACGAATGTATACTATATCAGTAAATAAAAACGTGATATGTAACAAATGTATATAAGTACATGTAACATGTATCCTGTAGCAGTAGATTAAAACACACGTGAATGCCTGATAGGTAACAAATGTATCCTGTGCCAGTATATTAAAATATACCTGATAGGTAACAAATGTATCCTATATCAGTAAATAAAAACATATGTAACAAATGTATCATGTATATAAGTAAATATGTATCCTGTAGCAGTAGATTAAAACATACGTGAATGTCTGATAGGTAACAAATGTATCCTGTGCCAGTATATTAAGATATACCTGATAGGTAACAAATGTATCAAGTACCAGTAGATTAAAACATACGTGATAGGTAACGAATGTATCCTGCATCAGTAGATTAAAACATACGTGACAGGTAAACATACATGGTAGGTAACAAATATATCCTGCATCCGTAGATTAAAACATATGTGACAGGTAACAAGTGTATCCGACATCGGTAGATTCAAACATACGTGATAGGTGACAAATGTATCCTGCATCAGTAGATTAAAACGTACGTGATAGGTAACAATTGTATCCTGCATCAGTAGATTAAAACACGTGATAGGTAACAAACGTATCCAGCATCAGTGGATTAAAACATACGTGACAGGTAAACAAAGGGGGTAGGTAACAAATGTATCCTGTATCAGTAGATTTAAACATACGTGATCGGTAGCAAGTGCATCCTGTATATCAGTAAAATGTATCCTGTATCAGTAGATTTAAACACATGTGATAGGTAACAAGTGTATCCTGTATATCAGTAAAATGTATCCTGTATCAGTAGATTAAAACATATATGAATAACTGAAGCCTGTTTCAGTAGATTAAAACATGCGAACAACTGTTGTCTGTTTCAGTGGTAGGTAACAAATGTATCCTGTAACAGTAGACTAAAACATACGTGAAACATGGGTAACAAATGTATCCTATATCAGTAGATTAAAACATACGTGATAGGTAACAAATGTATCCTGTATCAGTAGATTAAAACATACGTGACAGGCAACAAATGTATCCTGTTTCAGTAGATTAAAACATACGTGACAGGTAACAAATGTATCCTGTATCAGTAGATTAAAACATACGTGATAGGTAACAAATGTATCCTGTATCAGTAGATTAAAACATACGTGACAGGCAACAAATGTATCCTGTTTCAGTAGATTAAAACATACGTGACAGGTAACAAATGTATCCTGTATCAGTAGATTAAAACATACGTGATAGGTAACAAATGTATCAAGTACTAGTAGATTAAAACATGTCTGGTAGATAACAAATGTATCCCGTATCAGTTTAGCATAAAAACGATACCACTATATACTTTCATAATCCACATCTAAATATGTTATATTCTAATAGTTTTATATGTTGCAGCAACGTATTATATCTCATAACAAGAGCATGATATTATTAAACTAAATCTGTTGTATTTATCTCTTTACACACTGTCAGTTAGTTACTGATTACATATGAAAGCAGATTGTAATAAGATGAGACTGGATTTCATCAGGATCCAAACTGTTTGGCATTCTGGGCATCGTTTTTGAAAACCAAATGCAGAAAATCCACTTTAGGAAATTGTAACAGACGACATATTTTACAGACGACAGTTACTTATCATGCAAAGAGTTAACCGTGGAAATGAGAAACAACTACGCATGCCCTATAGCACATATTGTTTTGTCGCTTCACCTATTCACAGCATCTTTGCTTTACAACATTCTACTGATCGATACACTGGTACTTTATTTTTATAAACATGTTTGGTTAAAATGCGATTTACTCAACTGAATGACTTATCAATGATTTGATAAATCATTTTATACTTTTTTCCTTGAACTCAGTACATGACATGTGCTTTTACAAAACGTAAATTCCATAATGTTATTCAAATGCGACCAACAGAATTGTTATACTTGCTACGTTAAGCTCTTGCTTTGCTTTATGTTAGATTGCTCTGTTCAGTTACAGTATTAGGTTTTAATTAACCCTTTCTATGTGGGAAATACATCATTAATGGCATTTACAAACAGTTTGTCATGTTACACTTTTCTTTCGAAAAATACCTAAATATTCATAAACTTGACCTTTTTCAATGTTCGAATAGTCCATTTGAATTTCAGATTTGCCAGGGTTTATCTCTTGTATCGTATTTCCTTGCATGCCCTTGTCTAATCAAATGTATCTAGTACGTGTTTGCGGTGTGACATTGTAATTTGTCGTGCTTTATTTGTGCATTTAACCCTTCACTTGCTATTCACGTCAATATACCTACCTGTAAATAGTGAAGACCCAGATGAGACAGCTCCTGCAGGAGCTGTCTCATCAGGGTCTGCGCTATTCACAAGTTGATTGTGCAACCAGTGCACTCCACAGCAGTGATTGCACAGCGAAATACTTATACACAGTGAAAATATATGTAATTATACAACAGGGCATGGGTAAAGAATGAGAAATGTATTTTAAAATTCAGCAAGAGAAGGGTTAATGTGTATTCTCGATCCTACTTGTTGCCAAATTCTTATAACATAGTTTAAACAAGTCACATAACGTTAACAAATAGGATTGGCCCAAATCAGAGTCTACACTATAAGTAATTTCAAACCTTTTCAACAACAGTAAAAACTCGATGTTCGATAGTAATGAAGAATTGAATTTTGTATGCAGATGACTTCTTAATGCAGAAAACTCCTCAGTGAGCTTTCTGCATGAATATCACCCTGCATTAAGCTGCCACCTGTCTTAAAGGCCGATAATGATACGTATTTTAGTGTTCGAATTATCAGGGATTCCCTGTATAAGATAAACTTTCCTAAGTGATAAACGATTATAATTAGAAATTACGTCTTAGTACGAGCTATAGATCGAATTCAACCTTGTCGTAATTCGATTTCAGACTTGACATCTCATTTTAGACACTTGATAACATGAGACAATGATTTATCAAATACAATGTATGAATGTTATCTTTCCAATATGCATACCATAGTATTGTCTGTAAATTCTGTTGTCTGCTTCAATTCTCAGACCATGTTTTCCTTCCGTTCTTTTCAAACAATGTCTGTTTAGTGTCGCAGTGTCGTAAAACCAAACTCACTCAAACAATATATTAGAGAGCAGGCGTTTCATCCAGACCATATTGTTTGGCAAACTTTATCACAGATTTAACATCACAGTGTTTAAAGAATTATAAGAAACTTTGATTTGTCATTAGTATACCTTAACCAGATAGCAAAATAAAACAGGGTATCTCACGATGACCGAGGTGCTGCGAGTGTATAAGGACGTTAAAGCGTACACGGTTAGTTTACGTTGAGTAACCCTTTACACCATGAATATTCATGTAAGAAATAATGAAATCATGAATATTAGATTATTTTTATAATGGCACGTGAAAGCTGGAAAGTTTGGCAATGACAGAAACTATAGAATCATAGCTATCTCATTCCTTAAGCCAACAGAACAGACCCAGATCTGACGGCTCTCACAGGATCCATCTGGTCAATGTTTACTCTGTTTGGAAAGGCATAGAAAGGCGTTTTTATGGAGTAATGATGTAGTGTCTCTATCACTGCAGAATCTAACCGCTTGGAGTGGGCCGAGTGATACATTTGCAGTAATATGGGCAAACCGAGAATACATACCAGCTGCATTGTCTTTTTTACAGAACATATCACACCCGTCCTTTATTCACCTCTTTATGTGTGTAGTCATCAACAACTTCTTGTCATAACAAATGTATTAAAGTTGGTGAGATGTTATGTAGTGATCTAATTCAAAACATTCGATTTTAACTGACCTGAGCGCAAAGTGCACAAGGTGAACTATTAGGATTATGCTGTTTCCAGTTGTCTGCGTCTTCCGTCGTCAACAATTTTTTATGCCCCCGTTGACGATAGTCAGGGGCATTATGTTTTGCACATGTCCGTCCGTCCGTCTGTCACGCTTAGGTGCAGTTGGTTGTCACAGTTTTTCAAGTGTTATAAGTCAGTAATTTCTACACTTATACACATGAAACTTCACATACTCATCAATTACCATCTGTGCTATCATTTGGCACCCCACCCATGCTGCCCGCAAGCCCAAGGTCGAGGTCAAATGACTTGGAAATTTTACGTGCAGTTGGTTGTAACATTTACGTGCAGTTTTTTGTCACAGTTTTTTCATTGTCTTATATCTCCCTAACCACTGTAGCTATTGCCATGGAATTGCATATACACATTAAACACCATCCATACTTTCATTGCACACCCAGCCCATGCTGTCCGCAAGCCCAAGGTCAAGGTCAAATGACTTGGACATTTTACGTGCAGCTAGGCAAGCACCTACACGGGGGCATACTGTGTCTTACAGACACAATTTTCTAGTTTAAAAAATGCGTCTACTCTTAATGACTTGGCAATCAAAAGAAAAACTTTAGCAATTTCGTGTCTGAAACAGCTAGGTAGATTTCAATGTAATTTGGCAGAAATCATCCTTAGGTTACCCTCTACCAACACTGACAGCCAGAGTCGGGGCTAACTGTTTTTGTAAGAATTTAGTTACAGTTATTCTCCATATAATAGTCCTCCAGTTCATATAACACTTGGCTGATTAATTCGTGTATTCTATTGTTAACTATAAAATACGGAAATATATTGTCCTGGCAATAGATAATCAGTAATGTAATGCATAAGCAAACAGAACAGACCTCGGACAACTCATGTGGCTACTCTACAAATGCGTTAAAACGCACGATTGTCACGTAAAGGGTCAAATCATAATTTGACCAATATCACTATCACACAATAGATACCATGACCTATTTCTCAGGTGAGCGATACAGGGCCATCGTGGCTGTCTTGTCATTTATCCCTTCTACAGAAAATGTACGTTCGATTCGAGTATACGTGATGTAATGTGTCACGATCTTGTTGACACACGTACCACGCACCCAATGTGGTGTATCGCGTATAGACTATGTCGCTACATGCTTATTATTTTATTAATGCTTTATATTTTAGCGTAAGTGTCAAAAGTTATTTTTGAAATTAAAGTTAAAGAAGACGTTATTGAATGGTTTGACAGTAATGAATTTGACATCGGTATTCTCTGAATGGAAATGTTCCATCTTTTCTGTCTTGAAACATATGCTAAATGTTAAGTACAGTTCTGCCTCACCTTGAATTGAATTGATAAGAACCAGAAAACAAGATCAAACCACATTAAGTTGTACTATTTTACTTTCTAGAAATATTATACTCAAGGGTTTACTTTTCAAAATAATATTGGTGGTGGGTGCAATTTCTTTCTCATTAAATACTAATACACACTAACGAAATAAGCCGCTTAATTTTCATTAAATTGGAGCTAGCCAACACATATCAAACTTACTTCTGTTATATAATTTGCAACGTCTTTTCATGAGACATAACTTTAACAACTCATAATATTGCGTAGAACACTGTCAATTTCAGCACGGTATATGCGAATCAATGATTAACGTTGCAAACAGTTTGGATCCAGATAAGATGTCGACTGACTCGGCATTTCATCGGGATTCAACCTGCTTTACCCTTCTTAGACTATGTCTTTTAAAGGAACTGAAATGCATTGTCTGCAAACTAAGGTTAACCCTTTAATGTCGAATTCTCAAATGGACTATTCTAAATTTCAAACACTTCAAGCTCACCGTAAATATTCAGGTTTTTAATGTGTAATGTGATGAATAGTGTAGACCAGTATGAGACGGGTCCTCTTGGAACGCTCTCACCTGGGTCTACACCGTTGGTAAAATACATTAGTGACTAGTTTCGTGCACTGAAAGGATTAAATTTATCTCAACAATGAAATACAGACGCATGTACTGTGTTGAAATTGTCCAAAATACAGTTTTAAAATAAATGAAACGAGCATGTAGATACTGACCAAGAAAAACTCTTGACTGCCAATATTGGAATTCTAGGCTACGTTAACATGGTCGTATTATTTTTATGATAATTTTGCACCGGAAGTACTAACTTAGGTGTTCCTAGGATGCAAAGAGTTCAAACTAACGTTGTTATAAATGTATTTGTGATTGCAGCTAGTATAATTATACGCTTGTTGCTGTTACATATAAATTTAGAAGACTGGTCTTCTGGATGTTTTGGCTGCAGTTTACACGCACACGTACGTCGAGTTTCCTAGCGGGTGCCACGTCGGTTTGTCTTTGCTAATGATTAGGCTATTGTGTTTTGCGAACTCATTCTTGATTGTATTGATATATTATATGGGACATTCATTTTCAACCGGTACTTGAAATATATAAATCCATCTTCGCCTGCTATGCATTTTGCCTCTTTTCAAAACGACTGTATTAGTTTGCGTATCGTGGATGCAGCCAGGACATTGATGGTTTGGTTTGGCTATTATTAGCTTAGTCAACCCTCACTTCAGCATCGTTCTCAGTATTTATGATGAACCAATATAGTAAAAACCCACTAAACCAGACGTTCAGTTAAATGTAAATATCGGTCTTGAAGACAGGTAGCAGCTTAATGCAGTGTGAAAGTCATACAGAAAGCTCCTCTGGGATCTTACTGCATGACTTTCGTCCTGCATTAAGCAGCCATCTTCCTAAAAGTGTCTCAGTTCCGCTCTACTAAAACTCCAGTTTAGAGGGGTTTTACTGAACATGTATTTTTTTCCATTCGAGCTTGGAGGATTATTTTGCAAATGTGAACTTTTGAAATTACATTTTGAAGCAAATAGTGCATATCCTGATCAGATGGTTCCTTCATACCCTACACTGCTTATGTCTATTTTAGTGACACTAATAAGCCTTTGAATGTCATAACATTTTCTTCTAAAGCATTCTCGTGATAGGTGCATATACACTGTACTCCTAACATCATTTTGAATATTGTTTTCGCATGATCAAACATTATTCTGTTTTACACGATGACTGTATAAGTGAGTCAATGTCATTAGTTTGTTCTGTTCCAGACGGTGTTCAAGCAGTTTGATGTAGATAATTCCAACTCGGTAGATACGTTAGAACTCGGAACCATGTTCAGCAAACTTGGTATGTTTGACTCAAAGCTCTTATGGTATGATTATATACAAATAACAGTTTTCATTATTTCGGGCGTAACACGTAAATTCAAACTTTAGCATTTAAGCACCATAACGGAATTCTGTTGTGGTGCTTAAATGCTAAAAATGTAGTGAAGTTTGAATTACATGTTATTTCTTGGCAAATGCTACGGCCGAAATATTGAAAACAGAGTTGTTTGTATGTAATTTTCTCTAATTAATATTCCCTGTGGAATAGAATAAACATAGTTTGGAATCTTATGGTATAGTTCATACATAATCTTGGTATTTAAATTACTTGTTATCTTTACAAGAAGTGTTTTGATTTACTATTGATACAAATATAAAGAATTTTTCTGTTGACCCTTTCCCAGTCGCATATCCATGTAAGAAGAAATGATACCATAGATATTTACCGACCTATTATAACGGCATATGTACACTGGATTGTTTTGGTATTGGCAGAAATTTCACAAGCATACAGACCCTACCCAGATCAGACGGCTGCAGGAGTCTACTGATATGGGTCTACTCTACAAAGACGTGAAAAGGCGTTTACATGAAGGAAAGAGATAGATAAAATATAACATACTACTAGCTTGGTCGAACATGTCTGCATCTAAACTGTATGACATTCTGGTCAGTTGTGTGAACATTTCCGTCTGGTGAAAGCTTTACTTACCACGCTACAAGTTGCGTCTGTGCATCAGTTTGTTCAGAAATACAAAAGTGTTTTTATAAATATCGCTGTAAGTTCACGTGGCCTTACATTGTATCAGGTTTGTTCATGTTTGCATTTATGATTTCATTGTTCATCGACAAATCACACTATATCGTCTTGTTGCCAGGGTTTCCAGTGAGCAGGATGGTGCTGACATCCATCGTTCGGAGATATGGAGGAAGGAACAGGAAGATTAATCTGGAGGACTTCATCATTGTCTTAACCAAACTCATCACCATGTTTAGTGAGTAGAGCTTCATCATTGTCTTCAATAAACGCATCACCATATTTATTGAGTAGGTATTCATCAGTGTCTTCAATAAACGCATCACCATGTTTAGTGAGTAGGACTTCATCATTGTCTTCAATAAACGCATCCCTATATTTATTGAGTAGGTATGCATCATCGTCTTCAATAAACGCATCACCATATTTATTGAGCAGGCCTCCATTATTTACTTCAATAAAAGCATCATCATATTTTGTAAGTAGGA
Organism: Azorinus chamasolen; assembly: GCA_963576725.1. Lineage (NCBI taxonomy): Eukaryota > Metazoa > Mollusca > Bivalvia > Cardiida > Solecurtidae > Azorinus > Azorinus chamasolen. The sequence goes on from OY755236.1 coordinate 111,341,509, forward strand.
CTTCATTATAGTCTTCAATGAATGCATCACCATGTTAAGTGGGTGTCTTCAATAAGCACATCAGTATATATAGTGAGTAGTGCGTTGTCAGTGTCTTAACTAAACGTACCGTGCACATGTTAAGTGACCAGCACATGTTTAGTGGCTAGCACATGCATTGAACCTAACTACCATGCACATGTTTAGTGACCAGCACATACATTTAATATTTATCATGCTGAGGTATTCCTTTGCACAAATTTACCTTCACTTCATTTTCAAAATACAAGGTATATTCAATCTATACAAAACTTAAATCAATGTAACAAAAAGTGTTGATCCTGTTGAGATGTTTATTGTACTGCTATTTCGATCAATACAGCTGAGATGTTTATTGTATTGCTATTTCGATCAATACAGCTTGTATGTAAGATACGCAATGTATTATTGTTTATTTAAGGCATATTTAAGCAGCAGCAACAGAAGACCGGTGGACCTGAGGATGTGGCACAGTTTACCCGGAATGAGGTAATCATAATTACAAGTATCAATTAAAAATACCTCGACATGCACTGCAAGGATATCTACACGCATTTTCATTTTTTACAAATTGATCTAAACTGATCTGCCAATCTCCATGTTTAGAAGACAATATTACACCCAGGCTTCAGTACAACTTCATTACAAATATTCTGCAACAAAATCATAACGAGTCTGGTTGACAAACAGTTTGGATCTCAGATCAGGGCCCACGTTTTGTGGGACCTAGTTTTGATCCAAATTTGTTGCATAGGTCATAAATGACAAGAGAATCTGCCGCTAGCATACACAGAGTTATGTTTCAAACCTGAGAATGTGTTGGTGAATTAATCTTTTTGGATGCTGGAAACGAGTTGGTTGTTATTTACATTGTAATCCCAGATCAGAGGGCTCATGGAGGAGCCCTTTTCATCAGGGTCTGCATTGTTTGTCTTTCAAAATCCTTTCGTAAATTAAACCCTTTCATACTGAATGAAATATACCTTTAAACAGTGATGGGTTATTCCATTTTGAAAATTCAGCATTCAGTTGGTCACGGTTTTGGATCGTTTGATTACGTATATTCGTTCGTATGTTTGAAGTTAACAGTAAAATTTCTCTAAACCCAACGTTCAATTTAGTACAATTACCGTTCTTGGAGACAGGTGGCAGCTTAATGCAGGGTGGAAATTATGCATCCTGCCTAAGCATATCAATATTCTTCTCAACTTGAATTCCGGTTCAGATTGGTTTTACTGCATATGTACCCATTGAATTGTTTAACAATAAAACAAGTAATTAAACATAGTGTATAACCATATGTTCTTTTCTTTCAGTTCCTGCAGTACACGATGTTTTGTTAAGATTCTTCCCTTTTTGGAATGGAATGGTTATTCACAGTGTGAAGACGTCGGTTTCAACGTTGACCTCCTTCCATTTTCTATCCTGTAAAACGTCTTTACAGTGACTTATTGGCTTTTAAAGTCAGTACGAAAAATTGCAATATACTGTCAGTCGAACTCTTCTGTTTTAACGCTTTCCCGTGTATGAACGCCTTTGGTTATAGAATACATCCAGATCAACAGGCTCCTGTAGGAGCAGTCTAATCAGGGTTTGCTCTTTGTGCTTATGGTACAATATAACTCTGATTCTATAGTTTCTTTTTGAGCAAAATATCCAGTACATTTGTATTTATATGCTATTATAAGAATTAATCTAATTTATAAACATGATGTTATTATTTCTTACATGAATATTCAACAGGGAAAGGGTTAAGCTAAAATCGGTCTCACAGACCAGCAATTAACCCCGTTCAAGGGATCACCGTAGATAGATATCATTGTTTATCATACACCGGCATAATGTGTTGTAGATTGTTTTCAATTTCTTTGCATAATGTTCAATTTTATAAGGTTTTACACGTGTCGATTCGGTCGCAACATACGAACATGTTATGTATGTACCTAAAAACATCATCCTTAATCAGTTTGAGTGTGTGAGTGTATGTAATATGCATACATATGCAAAGGTATTCAAAGGCAATCATGTGTTGTATGCAATTACTTTGTGAAATATAAGTTGGCTTTGTGTTCAGTTCACATGAGAAATAACAGTTGTATATAAGATGCGTATTCCCCTATGAAAATGTCTTATTTCTCAGCCAAACCCTATCTTGTTGCAACTTATTAAAATCACCTCCTAGAGGAGCAATATAGGGTTTGGTGGAGAAATGTCAAAAAAATGATTAATTAGATTTTCTAAGTACATTTTGTATCTACAACTATGTGGGTAACATTTACAGAACGTTCCTATAAAAGCATTCCATGAAGTTTAATCGCAGATCCATCGACAGTTCGATTCCGGACAAAACGATACACATTTTATTCTCTGATAAGTTTAAAAGTAAATAGCGGATATTACGTGAGTGTACATTTACTAATAATTTTTACCATACGAGTGGATTTAAATGATATGGCACGAAGTTTATATTTTAGCCAACACGTTCGATATAAATCAATAGTAAAAATGAACACTCATGCAATATTCTTTTCATCACATGACACAAAAATGCGCTTTTCCATTTTTATATGTCAATGACGGTTGCACGTCATAAATGTATGTGCTGCTTAAAACAAATACGAACTCGTTATATTAACTTGAATACAAGCAGTGTCATGTGATGCGGTTTATGTCAAATGCGGTTCAAATACTTGAAACCAGTCAATCCCAAAATTTTAGCAGACTTAAACAGTGTAAGAAAGATTTTTTTAAATGAGACAACGAGCGTATTAAAGTATTATACAGTGGCATAATAGGTTACTAGTAGCATGCATTCTGTTGATTAATACGAGTATATACAAAGGCAGCAGTTATTTTTATATCCATATTGTTTATTAGTATATGCACCGCTCGCTTTCACTTTATATCGTTATAGAAAAGTATTGAATCTCATTGTTTTTGTTATATGTTTGTTGGATTTATTTTGTCTTGAGGTATATTTTAAAATTCCATACAGAAACTGCAGGGAAATCGTTAGTGCTCGTTAGGCGATTCAGAGAGAGAATCCGATAAGCATTATTGATAACTTAAAGGAACATTTACTGTAAATATTGATACAGAAATTGACCAAAAAACACATTCTGAATTATGGACCAAATTATTTGTATAATTCCGTTTCCATGTACTCGTTTAGGAGGAGGTATCTATTAAAGAAATTTTATTCAAAGTCTAGTTTTAGCTTCTGTGGCCTACCACGGCACGTGCAACAGTATATTAAAACAGTAAACCCCTCTCTATAGCGACCATCCTAAATACGTCTGAAGCTGATATTTAAGACAGGTGGTAGCCTAATGCAAGGCCAGGATTATGCAGGTATCTCCTCTAGGAGCTTTCTGTGTTATTTTCGTATTGCATTAAGCAACCACCTGCTATTATAGATGCTATTCATTATACATGTACATTCATTACAGACAGGTTACACCACTGTATATTGTTAATGGACAATGTCACTTAGTATGGAACCAAGATCACAACAAGTGCTTGCTACTGCGATTATATATATTTTAACCCATTCCCTCATACTGACTACTTTTGACAACTCTGTAAAAGTCACTTTGTGAAACCATTGTGATAAATAGAGCATTTGCTCCTATAGGAGCAAATGCTTTATTTATCACAATGGTTTCAAATTACAAAATTCTAAAATGTTCCTTTTCTCTAGTTCGTGCTCCTTTTCGGTAGGTTTATTCAAAGAGGTTGTATCTAAAAATATCCTATGAGGTAATGGGTTAAAGCAAACTGGACAAAATATCAGCTGGTGAAATTTAGAAAAGACGACTATACGTGTGGCAGTGAAAGAGAGTAAACCACTGTTATGATATAAGAGTGGCTCTCTTCCATTACCGAATCGTATTTCAGTTAAATGTGTGGCTATGTACGTTCCTTTGTGATAATATAAATTAATGTAATGTTTCCAATTTGTGATGAAACGTTTGATTGGTATGAGATTCGTTTATAAATATATTAGTTTTGTAATATAGTGTAATAGGCAATTAAAACAGATTTTGAAATAATATTTTGTTTTTCTTTGTCCTACCATTTTGATGAACCATTTACGTCCAGGAACTGTATTGAAAGTAATTAACCCTTTACTCCATAAATACGCCATTTGCCTTTGCAAACAGATTAGACCTAGATCAGACAGATCCGGGGGTCATCTAATCAGAGTATGTTCTGTTTGCTTATGGACTAATATAGAGATGATTCTACATTGTTTGTCATGGCAAATAATGTCTATGTTTATGTTCCATTATAAAACATCTAATTGACATTTATGATATAATTGCTGATTACATGAATATTTATGGAGTAAACAGTGAATGCATATAATGTTTCTATGAGTAAGAAATAAAATGACTTATTGGTGGTTGTAGAGGCTCGCTTAATAACATTTTCTAAGGCTCGTTTAGGAACATGTGATCTTAAAAGACAACTCGCAACAGATCCTCTATATCCCTTTTTGCAGATAGTGACTTGACTTGACTTGACTTGAGTGGACCTTTTGGCAAAATATTATCAGAGCAATAGACAAATGTGCTTTAGTCAAATACTATAACTGTCATTTCTCTGTCTAACCCCTTGTGACCACTGTGTAGAATCGTCTCGACGAGACGTGTCCAGTCAAACCCCACCTTGTGACCACTGTGTAGAATCGTCTCGACGAGACGTGTCCAGTCAAACCCCACCGTGTGACCACTGTGTAGAATCGCCTCGACGAGGCGTGTCCAGTCAAACCCCACCTTGTGACCACTACACCTTGTGACCACTGTGTAGAATCGTCTCGACGAGGCGTGTCCAGTCAAACCCCACCTTGTGACCACTACACCTGGTGACCACTACACCTTGTGACCAAGTGCTGTGTAGAATCGTCTCGACGAGCCGTGTCCAGTCAAACCCCACCTTGTGACCACTACACCTTGTGACCACTGTGTATAATCGTCTCGACGAGGCGTGTCCAGTCAAACCTTACCTTGTGACCACTGTGTAAAATCGTCTCAACGAGCCGTGTCCAGTCAAACCAATTAGAGTGGCAAAAAGTTTGATGCACGATGATACTACATGTATATACAAGTCAACTTATATTTATACATGTAGTGGCATCAAACTTTCTGCAGCTCTAATTGGTTTGACTGGACATAAGTTATAAATATAACACGTGTCCAGTCAAACCAATTAGAGTAGCGACCAGATTGATGCACAAACAGAACTTAGAACAGAACTTTATTACTTCTTAGGCAACGAAGTGCAACAAGAAAAACTATATCACCCACGACAGTCGTACAATATAACAAATACAGTAAAACCCCTCTTATGCGACCACCAAAAAGGGGCATAATTCTGGGTGGCAGAGGCAGGTGGTAGCTTAATGCAGGACGAAAGTTATGCAGAAAGCTCCTACAGGAGCCTTCTGTATTAATTTCGTCCTGTATTAAGCAACCATCTGCTTTAAACGACGTCAGTGGCTGTTTTTCTAGTTGTATCATTAGCGGGGTTTTACTGTAGATACTTAATAAGGTTGCTGATGGTTGGAGGCATAAACTACTAGATATACATGTATATGCTTAAGCACAGCTAGACAGAAAGAAACGAATGAACGATGCTACCACATGTACGCTGGTGCGTACAGACAGAGAGACGTGGGTGCGCGCACAAACACCCGCGTGGCCACACCACCACCACTACAAGCTTACACATGACCTACATATGGTAGTAGCATAGTAGGGGTGAAACTTGAATAACAGTTTTTAAACCATTGAGAGTTAGTGTTCATGGTCACTGTCTCCGGTTTGGACACAAAGGCTGGGACATTCTAAAGTTTCAATAGCGGTGCCCTTCACAGATCTTAACCCTTTACTTCATGAATTATAGAATAGCATATAGGAAATCATGTCATCATGAAAATCTACTAGCTGAGATTAAATAATGATATATATAAACATAGGGTTATTTAGACTTTATAAGAAACTGTAAACTCAGATCTATACAATGCCATAAGCAAACAGAATCGACCCTAATCTGGCCGCTTCTATGTGATCAGCTTTGCACATGGTTTGTATCCAGATGAGATTGTAACTAACTCGGCGTATAAGCAGCATATAAACACTGCAATCATGTTTTGTTTTGTATGTTTGTTGTCGTTGTTGTTGTTGTTGTTGTTTGGGGTTGGGGTTGCTGGGGGTATTTAAAAAAAGAATTAAAAAATGCTATTTGAAGCAAATTATGTTTTTGCAGACGGCAATACATGACAGCAGTAAAAGTTCATTGACCAGAACATATTTCATTTTGACTTGTATAATGGTAGATCAGCATACCACAAATATATTAATTACAAGATCGAAAGTAAAGGAAATTAAATGGTATATATAGTGCAGTATGCATACAAAGCGTAACAATTATGTGTGAAGAGAACCACGTGAAAGGTCCTTTGATACTTTACAAACAGCGCAGAATACATAGTTATAAAACGTCATAAGAAGTAGTCTGAGTTCATTCACAAGTATCTGATTGGACAAATTTTGAACAAGCTAAAATCTGACCAATCAGATACAAGAGAATGAAGTCAGAGTCAAACGAAAGGTTTCACAATCTCGGGAATAGAGCACCCACAGCGTCATGTATCAGAGGTTATGTAGAGTTCAACCTGTCTTAAGCGACTTTATACTGATTGCACACAAGACTCTCAAAAAGCATGTAACTTCTTATTAATGCAGGTTAAAAAAATAATCCAGTAAGCTCATATAGGAGCTTTTTGCATTATTTTCAACCTGAATTAAGCTGCCACCAATCTTACCCCTTCGCTTGCTATTCACGTCAATATACGTACCCGTAAATAGTGAAGACCCAGATGAGACAGCACCTGCAGGAGCTGTCTCATCAGGGTCTGCACTATTTACAAGTTGTTGTGCAACCAGTGCACTCCACAGCAGTGATTGCACAGCGAAATACTTGTACACAGTGAAGATATATGTAATTATACAACAGAGCATGGGTAAAGAAGGAGAAATGTATTTTAAAATTCAGCAAGCGAAGGGTTAAAACCCAGAGCTAGACCTCGTTTTAATGGGCGCGTGAGACATGTTCTACTGTATTTATAATGCATATATAAGCCGACGAGTGTCCATCCTGATCATACGTCGCGTGTGTGATGAAGCAGTCGGACTAATTCAAAACTGTTACAACAGTATGGCATGTAGTTATAAGTTACATTTCCCCATGAAGCGGTACTTAATAACACACAATAATAATATAATACGAACTAGAATTGATTTATTTTTTTTACAAAACTAACACCCACTCCCCCTAAAAAACAAAAAAGACATGTTCATTATATGAATTTTATCTCGAAATTGAACAAAATGGACATGATAAATAAAGATTTACAGTAACACATTTTAGCAATCAGGTAAAAATTGCAAAGTCCCATAACTCTGCAAAAATCATCAAACCGGAACAGGAACAAGATATGCACAATATCAATCGTTTAAAGTTTTATCAATCCAAGATTTTGGAGAAACTGCACGGACAAAATTTTCCATGTAAAAATTTCAAAGTCCCGTAACTCTACGAACTATTATCGAACCCGAACAGAAATAATATACATGTATGCACAACTAGACATGGTGCTGATTAATCCTACCAAGTTTTATCAAAATCCAAACAAGGGTTTTGGAGAAACCGCACGGACAGAATGTTCCATGTAAAAGTTTCGAAGTCCCATAACTCTGCAGAAAATCATTAAACCGGACCAGGAATAAGATCCTAAGAAGTTTCATGAAAATCCGACCAAAAGGTTTTGTAGAAACCGCGCGAAAATATTAAAATCGGACAGACGCCACCCACAAAAACAATATATCCCCAGTATACTGGGAGATAAATAATAACAATAATGTAAACAAGCCTTTATTAACCTAGGTATTATACAACATGGGACTCTATCAGCCTGCGCTGTGACTTGAACTCACTACCTCCTGTGTGTGAGGCGGATCCTATACCACTTAGCTTATGAGGACATGTGAGTTTCATGTGTGTCGTTGAAGGCTGTTTAGTTTACCTTAAGTTTACCTTTACGTTTGGCGCAACACGTAATTACCTTTGCAATGTATTGAGTATGATGACACAGGTGATTGTCATAGAGTGCACAGCAAATGCCCTCTAAACCGGAGTTCTAGTAGAGAAGAATTTACTCTTGGGTAAGTGGCTGCTTAAAGGATGAAAGTCCTCTAAGAGCTTTCTGCATGACTTTCACCTTGCACTAAGCAGCCACCTGTCTCCAAGACCGATTTTTATACTAAATTTTACGTCCGCTTCAGAGACTTTTTACTGTAAATACTAAATTATAACTATTCATAAAATGGAATCAGATAAAACGTCTTTAGAAATGGTAGTCTAGCTCTAACACTCAATAAATACACCCACACCCACACCCATACCCAACCAGATCCACTCACCATCTGAAAAATACAAGAATGGGGCGAAATATTAGAATTGTGCTATTGTAAATAAATATTAGCATTATTTTTTTAGACGGACGGATGAATAGACAATTGTGTTTGCTTGTAACATTCTAGGCCTACTCAGAGACATATACATAGTCTACATTATATATCTCTAGCCTACTGTACAGAAGAGGTGTTGGCAGTAGACTACACAGAGATAGATGCATGTAGTTTGTCTGTCCTTAAAATATAACGCTCTCCCTCACGAATATCAATGTAATAAAATGACATCATAACTATTTATTAGCTTATTTTTTATATAATGGTAGACTAGTTTGGTCATGGCAGAAACTACTGATTCAGACCTATAGATGTAAGTTCATAAGTAAACAGGGCAGACCCTGATCAGATGGATCCTACAGGAACTGATCTGGGACTACTTTGTTAACAAAGGCGTGAAAATGCGTCTCTATCAGGTAACTGGTTAATGAAAAATTACATTGTTTAGTGTGTTAAAAACAAATTAATAAAAAGTATTTGCCGGTTAATGAGGTACGAACATTTGAACGCCCCACAAATGAGGAACTCTTCAAAAGTGGAGTTAGTAAAGAGTGTCAACATTGAAACATGGCGTCGGAAGGTTCGATTTTACCTTGTGGTATTTTAAAAACGATCTAAATGATTTTGTGTAATGATGAAAAATAATTGCACTAATACGAATTTAACACTTATGATTATCTGTGAATGGGGGCATTAAAAATGATATTTCCTTCCACGTTTTATGTCACTAGCCCAGTAATGCGTCGCACTCAGAATCAGCTGTTTCGGTTTCGTGATGAGTCTGCGGTTTCTACTAAAAATTCATTATACAAAATATTAAACAAAATGTGCATTTTTACCTTTGTAGAATGGGAAGAATCTTGTTAATATTTATACTATAATTTAGATAAAACTTGGCTTGTTTTTCGTTGTTGTTTATTTAGATATGGATTCGTTTTATTTCGCTTTACCCACGTTTCGGTAAATGACCAGTTCGGTAAATTGAAATAGTAAACAGAATCGACGTTTCGGTAAAAAGGTGATTACAGAGTAATTATGTACACAGGTATTTCACACCTTCCATTCATGCATTACAATGGTATTATCTGGATGTTGGAGGTTTGGAACTCTGAGAAGCTCAGTGTGATCTTAGTGCAAGCTGTATCAAATTATTAATATTACGACTTTGACAAGGTTCCTCACAAGTGACTCTCCATCGAGCTGGACCACTATGGCATCCGCAACCACCTTCTGAAGTGGATCGAGAGTTTCCTCAGCAATAGTTCATGTTGAAGGCCACACATCGCAATCTGCCCCCGTCACGTCTGGTGTCCCACAGGGCTCCGTTCTTGGTCCTCTACTCTTCCTCCTGTACATCAACGACATGCCAGGAAGAGTAGCCTCCACCACACGCCTCTTCGCAGATGACAGCCTACTGCATCGGAAGATCAGAACAGCCAAAGACACTGACATCCTGCAAGAGGACCTAAAGAAACTGGAGCAGTGGGAGAAAGATTGGCAGATGCAATTCAACCCATCCAAATGTGAGACCATACACATAACGAGGAAGCGTAAGCCCATTAGAAGGACCTATGATCTTCACGGGCAACAGCTCAGAAATGTCACAAGCGGGAAGTACCTGGGGGTCACACTGCATGAGAAACTGTTATGGAACAACCATGTTGATGACGTCTCCAAAAAAGCCAACAACTCACTAGCATTCCGGAGGAGAAACGTTGCCAGCTGCCCAACAGAAGTGAAGGCCCAATGCTACAAGACGCTGGTACATCCAGTCGTGGAGTACGCATCACCAGTATGGGATCCATATACTGCGACCAACATCACCCAGCTCGAAGCAGTTCAGCGCAGAGCAGCCAGATTTGTAAAAGGAGACTACAGGACGACAAGCAGCACAAGCCAAATGATTGCCACTCTAGGCTGGCCCACCTTACGAGAATGATGTACTGACTCCCGACAGGTAATGATGTACAGGATAGTACACAACCTGATCGACATACCAGCCAACCTGTATCTCCGTCCTGCCACTGTGTCCCTCCAGAGAGGGAGGAACGTTTGCTTCCTGATCCCATTCTGCCACACAAACCTATACAGGCACTCCTTCTTCCCTGCGGCCATCAGACTGTGGAATAAGCTGCCGGTAGCCATCGCCTCAGCCCCGTCCTTGGACAGCTTCAAGGCAGGCCTGGCCACTCTGCATTAGAGTCTACGCACAACTTTTATCGATTTTAGCCTGCACTTTTGTTTGTTGCCTCACAATGCCTTTGTACAGTCACGGTGCGTCGATGCTCCAGAGGGGCCCTGCACTTAAAGGGAAGACGAAGAAGACTACCTTTAATTAAATTTGCGACATTTAATACCAATTATTTAATTACGGCGGTGTTTGTTTAATGATTAAAAGTATATATTCTATTTATTACGATTCCCTTTAAAGAAGAGTGCAAACATCTAGTCTTAAGCATATATATCAAAGGCAAGTGCAAACAAGATACTAACATTAAACGTGTGCTGATAAATTTAAGACATTTCCGAAAAATATAAGATAAGTACTATATAATGACCTTTTTACCGAAATGTCGGAACAAGTTACTATATAAATTCAATTTACAGAAACGGTCATTTACCAAAACATCTAGCACCCTTTATTTCAACCTCTCAAAAAACGCAGTGCTCAGACTGTCATTCTGTTGACAAGATAAGATACCATTACATAACAAGTTTTATGTTAGTCGTTCGAACCGACTGCAGATGTATTTCTCCAAGGCTTTTTGACAGGTTTTCAGATAAATACCAACAACATGTTATGGTGGTGTCAAGTTGTTTGGACCTTTAGTCATTAACTCATTTTGGACTAATACTTCATTGCAACTTTCAAGTATATAAATACGTAAACGCAGTTAGTTCTGTGCATCAGATTTTAACTGATGCAAAATATTTTATTAATTTCAGACATCAGATTTTACCGTGGCAAAATATTTTCTCTTTTCTAGAAAATAAATCATAGACAAGGAATAGAGAAATTGAAGAGAGATCTAGTCAGATTGGAGATTACCATATGTCTGTCAAGCATGATATACAAATAAAATTAAATTGGTCATTTGTTTTTATTCAAACTTACAAAAACATGCATATCACCTTCAAATCTTGTTTTTAATTTATTGTGAAAAAATTGTTTTGTCAGGCATATCAAAGATGGTAAAATTCGTAGATTTCAAATAAATATTTTTCATAAAAGACAAGCTGACAAGCTCTTAGTGCAAATTGACAGGAAACCAGCTTGTGAAGGGAACGATTTAATTACCCTTCAGACCAAGTCAAAAGCTCTAATTAATCCCATCAAAAATGTGAGAATTCCCTGCTGGGTTAAAACAACAAAGATGGCTGTTATTTGTTTCAATAAGTGGATGGTCACATGTGATGTTGTGTGATTTATTGTTGTTTAAAATGTAATTGTTTAAATAACAGGTGCTGCATATACCTTTTTCTTCTGCATTAAACATAAAGAGGCTTCAACCTCATTCTCAAATGGGAAAAGACTGGGGTTCCTTCTGATGACATATTCTGTTCAATGCTTACAAATGGCTGACAACTTAAATATTGAGGCATTTACACGCATCAGGTCATTGCAAAATGCATTCTGATAGCTTTATAGAAACGGAGTCATGATCCTGGCATCTCAGTAAGTCCATATGCAATGGACAGTGAAAACCTTGAACCCCAATCATATTTGGTATTTGCATTGAGCAGAAAAGGGGGTGTGGATTATCACCTGTCAGCTACACTAGGGGAAGAGTTGTCAATCGATTATGACATACGATATTGAGTAATTGACTTCTGGCTTCTGTTTTTGTGTCACCTGCCGTGAGGCAGTGTGTCACTTAGGGATCACTTTTCCGTCGTCTGTCTGTCCATCTGTCCGTCACACTTTCTTTTTTTGGCTGTTATTTCTAAATTAAACATAGAGCTTTCAAATCTCACATGTGTCTTCCTCTCATAAAGGACCATTGATGTAACTAAGGTCCATTACTCTGCATACAATACTTTTTGAGTTATTCCCCATTTGTCCACACTTTGGTTTTTTTTTGGCTGTCATTTCTAAACTAATCATTATAGAGCTTTCAAATTTCACATGTGTCTTCCTCTCATTGAGGATCATTTATGTAACTAAGGTCCATCACTTTGAATGCAATACTTTTTGAGTTATTCCCCATTTGTCCACACTTTGGGTTTTTTTTGGCTGTCATTTCTAAACTAATCATTATAGAGCTTTCAAATTTCACATGTGTCTTCCTCTCATTGAGGATCATTTATGTAACTAAGGTCCATCACTTTGAATGCAATACTTTTTGAGTTGTTCCCCTTTGTTTTGATTTCACTCCAGGATATTAACAGTTTTTTGTGTCAGCTGCGAGCAGGTGACACATGTGTTCCTCCGAACACTCTTGTTTTTATTTCAATTTGATCATAAGCGCTATCCCATGTTCAGGTATGTGTATTGGCTACCAAAGACACAGTGATTTTGAAATCACTCTCATCTTAAAGAAAGGCAGTGTCGGCGAAAACTCTACAACCACATCACTCGCGTCGTCCTCTAGAATGATCTTTGCTTCCAAACATTAGGGTGTTCAAAGTTTTTATTGCATGCCATAATTCAAGAATGAATATCCATAATTAAGACAAATCACATCAAACTTATCATTATTGAGTGATACATGATTAAAGAAGCAACCAATCATCTGAATCTCGTGAAAGAATAGTACAAACTGTAGCAGAGGTCTGATTGACCATTTGTTTGTAAACTGCAACTTGAGACATTCCATTGCAGTAATGTTTCTGTGCTAATTAGAAAAAAATGATTTTAATTTCAAGTAAAACATCACAGTCTATTTGGTAGAATGTTTTTCAGATCTGTGAATAACACAGTATTACAATTATTCTTGATGTCTTTATTTCCTACATTAAACCCTTTACTTAATAAATATGTCTTTTTACACCTTTGCAAACAGAGTAGACCCAGATCAGATGGCTTCTGTAGGAGCGGTCTTATCAGGGTCTGCTCAGTTTGCTTATGATATGATAAACATATGATGCTACAATTTCGGCCATGGCCAAAATTTCCTGTGGCCATGTGCTATTATAACAATTAATCTAATCAATATTCATGAGTCATTACTTTATCCATGAATATTTGGGGAGTAAAGGGTTAATATAGAACAGGTAAGGGTTAATGTGTTAAAAGGTACATATAGTCCCAACACATGGTTTGACTGTTTATTTCCGTAGAATCAGCACCTGAAGGGACCATGAAAACAACGGAGGATGTGGCAAGTGAAACAGGAAGTGTAGCAACCGATCTCACTAACAATGCATCAGAATCTAACACAGAGCCTTCAAAAGAGGAGGCCACACAGTCAACAAACAGTGCAACCGACACAGGCGGTGGGGAAGGAGACAAGAATGATGCTCAAAGAGGTACACTTAAAATACCATATTTTCCCCGTCTACCGGTTTGTAAAACTGAATATATGAATTTGTCTTGGTTTTAATAGATTTAAAAGAAACTAATGGAGTAACAAATAGTTTATACTATTAAAGTTCATACTGTTCCAGAAGGAGCAGTTTGATCTGGGTCTAAACTATTTTGCCAAGGTTTGTCTGGCCAATTGTTTATTGTAATTATGGTAGGCTCTGATAAAATAAACATCTACTTATGATTTATGCTGTGTATATTTGTAAGAGAAATGTTCAATTAGATTAAACCTTTACTTTTTGAATATTCATACTTGTAAGTAAGAAATAATGACATCATGAATATTAATCATTCAAATGCATTTTTATAATGGTATTACTATATTAACATGAGAAATTTTTGCTATGGCAGAAATAGTAGAATCAGACTTCGTAAGCAAACAGCAGACCCTGACAGGAGCTGTCTGATGAGGATCTACTCAGCTTGCAAGGGCATAAAAATGCATATCTATGGAGCAAAGTTTCAAAAGGCAAAAATGAAAGTGAATAGATATTAAGAAACTGACAACCGTGCTGCACATTTTGATTAATGACTTGTTTGGATGCTAGAAACTTGAAAATTGAGAGCCTCATTTTATTCAGGGAAAACAAACTTTCTCACCATCATCTTGAACTTCCAACAATCTGACTAAGGATCCTAATTTAACAGTATCACACATTGATTATTGACAAAGTTAAACCATACATTATTCCATTTCATTGGTACAGTGTTCCCTCTCTACAACGACACCCTTTGGGATACGAAGATTGTATGTGTTGTTCAGAGGGAGTTGTTATAGGGAGGGAAAATCAAAAATAATTAGCTTGTTTGCAGATCCCCAGATAAGGTTATTTCGAGAACTAAAACCGTTATGCCTCTATCAAACCCTATGTTGTAACCACTCTTTAGAATCGTCACAAAGTGACGATTCTAAAGAGTGGTCACAACATAGGGTTTGATGGAGGCATAAAGAAAATACGATGGACAAAAGTTGTTTCTGGAGCCTTGTTGTTTCGGAAACAGTGACATGCATTGTTGTAAGGAGGGAATCGTTATTGGGAGGGTCGTTGTAGGGAGGGAGCACTGTATTACATGTGCAGCAATTTTCGCAGGAAAATGAATTCTGTACATGCATTAATCTTACACATCACAAGCATATCAAGGATATTTTAAAAATGCATTTTGTCAAAATCAAATGACAAAATGGGAAGTATTCTTTTTTCAAGTTAATCAGATTGCCATAATAAATACAGCATGTTGGGAATTACCTGGTTGGTTCAATCCTTATAAGTTATTAATTGACACATGTATAATATGGTATATATTTAGTGTATACCATAGATGCACATTTTGCTTAAATTTTACAGATCTTTATTGTTTTTCTGTGGCAACACATTTCTTTATTTTATACTTTTAAATGCAAGAAACAATAATTAATTATTTACATAATGGATGGGTATTAATATCCATGAAGTAAAAGATTAAAGAGTGATGGACTGTAAAAGATTAAACAGTGATGGACCATAAAAGATTAAAGAGTGATGGACTGTAAAAGATTAAACAGTGATGGACCATAAAAGATTAAACAGTGATGGACTGTAAAAGATTAAACAGTGATGGACCATAAAAGATTAAACAGTGATGGACTGTAAAAGATTAAACAGTGATGGACTGTAAAAGATTAAACAGTGATGGACCATAAGAGTCTCTTCATTGTAATAATCATACAAAGACAAATATATAGCTATAAAGAAACCATGCCATTCATGTAGAATTACAAGAGAATATAAATACATATATATCACAATATTATTCCATGTATATTGCACTATATTTATATATAATTTAAAGAGTATATAGACTGTTAATCTAACAAATGCCCATACATTCACGAATCCATATGTTGGCTTGATTAAAAACTACTTAAATCAGAAAGGAGATAAAAACTGAATTTAGAAAACCGGCCAAACAAGCCATATTACAAAATGTTCCTAAGAAAATGATAATTACCTCAAATCAGATTTGAGATAAACTGATTTAGAGAGACTTTATACCTGAAATGAAAGGCAAGTACTTAAACATGTGTTATGACATTATTCACAATAAAATAGATCAGCAATAGGTTGGTATAAATATTGATGTCTGCACAGTCTGACCGAGAGCATGTTTTACTTAAGCCTCTATTCCATAAATGTTCATGTAAGAAATAATGACATCATGAATAATATTAATAAGATTAGTTTTTAGAATGACATGAAAACAAAAAAATTGGCCGTGCCAAACACTGTAGAATTAGATCTTTGTCATTTCGTTAGCAAACACGAACCCGGATCAGAATACTCCTACAGAAGCTGTCTGATCTGGGTCTGCTCTGTTTGCTAAGGCATTAAAGGCATATATCTATCATACTATGGAGTAAAGGGTTACTTTGTATTTTCAAAGTTTCAATACAATCATTTCAATACATTCAACTTTTTGAAAAAGTACCGACTGGGTGTCAAACGAGCTTCAGTCCTGATGTGACGCTGAGTTACCTGGCATCTCATCTGGATACAAACTGTCTCCAAAACAATGTCAAACACTTTCACTGTTGAAATTTCATGTAAAAAATAATGATATATCATGAAATTCATTGAAAATTTACTAGCTTAATTTTTATAATGTACATGAAATTGTTTCGGTAACGGTAGATACTGTAGAGTCAAATCTATTGTAATTTCATCAGCAAACAGGGTTGACCATGATCAGACAGATCCTAAAGAAGCTGTCTGATCTGGGTCTACTTTGTTTGCAAAGGTGTGAAAAGGTGTTTATATGAGGGAAAGGGTTAACATGTAACGGGTTGACTATGAGGCATCCCCTAACTTCAGATCCTTGTCTTGTTTTCAGAAAACTGTGATAGTGGTGAAACTGTGACATTTAAAGTGATATATAACAAACAGAAATATGATGTGACATTTCCATTGGATCATAAAGTTGCACAGTTAAAGGATCATGTACAGACGTTAACAGGTAATTGTTTGTTGTTAAAGGATCATGTACAGACGTTAACAGGTAATTGTTTGTTGTTAAAGGATCATGTACAGACGTTAACAGGTAATTGTTTGTTGTTAAAGGATCATGTACAGACGTTAACAGGTAATTGTTTGTTGTTAAAGGATCAGGTAAATATTGTCAGCTATCCAGAGTAACAGATAAAGGTGTATATTCAAAAAGTGAAATTGTCACTTCTCTCCACCAAACGCTATGTTGTGACCACTTTTTAGAATCATCCTGATGAGACAATTCTAAAGAGTGGTCACAATATAGGGTTGAGTAGAGAAATAAAGGAGTCATTCTTGAAAATGTTTTGAATTACACATCTTATCTGGGCTTCTGCCTGTCTGAGATTGGTATTTTCTTCAGACCATTACCAAACTTGGTTGTAATATCCACACCTCCCCAAACAAACTTTGCACTGGTATACTGGAATCAGCCAGATGGTCAGTTGGCAGGGTGGTCCGTCAATCCGTCCACATTTAACCATGGGTAGTTGGTGTCGCGAACTCCTCCTTCAGTTTGAAAGTTGTTGGATTGGATTTATATTTGGCATACATAATAACCACGAACAGCAGATGTGCAAGACTCAGTTTTCATGTGTTTAGCTTGGATCATTGCAGAATTATCTCCCCTTGAACTTTTAGAAATTTTTGTCATTTTGGCATGAAACTGGTGTCACAAACTCTTCCTTCAGTTTAGAAGTTATTGAGTTTATATGCAAATAGTGGATGTGAGACTTGAAAGGTAAACACGATTCTTACTTTCACTTTTGTCATAAATCTAACAAGCTAACTTTGAAATGAATGGTTATATGATTTCGGTCAACAAATGAATCAAGCAGGATGTCAACTGGTTTTTAAATTCTTATATCGGTCCAAATATGGTTAAAGCATATCATGCTTTATCCTATATACAGTCAGAGACGGATGATAAACATGGCGGTTAACCGGTTACGGATTCGGTTCGCCGTTCCCGATTAACCGGTTCAAGAATTGTCTTAACCGTGACAGTCCCAGTACAAACTACTTCTACAATTTTCATTTGATATCTATGAAAATTTGTGCACATGGTCTCTTTGAGATATGTGTAATACATGTATAATTCTTTTCAGTTTCTAACAGTTCATACAGGAGTTACTTGCCTCTGGACTTTTACCATGTGTGTGTTACTAGCTAATAAAGTTTGTGGAGTGACCTTCTACAGTTTTCAGCACATTTCAATGAAAGTTGAAACACATGATCTCTGTGAAGTGTAGATGTGCATCACATAATTATTTTCAGTATCTAACTTACAGGAGTTATCAGCCCTTAAATTTGACAAGGCTGCTGTGCTGAGGTATTCATCACCTTTAGTGATAGTTCTATGAGGGCTGTTCTAAAAATAATGACAATTTGTGCATGAATTAGGTACATTGTATTTGTTCAAATTTCAAGTTTAGTTTATCTCTTCAAAGTATTCACCCTTGACTTCCACACACTTCCGTAGCAGAGAAATCCAAGAGATGAATGCAGCACAGTAGTCTCCCTTGGCATGGTCTTAAGCAATTGGAAAATACCAGTAGAGCTTTATTTGATAAGTACATGTATTTGCTCCCAGCCAGCATCTTCTCAGCCTGGGAAGAGGAAAAAGTCACATGGACTTAGATCGGGTGAATATGCTGGATAATTGATTTATGCTACTTTTTCATCATGCTGAAAACTTTGAACAATGGCACTTTAGTGACCTGCATCGTTGTCATGGATCCGTTGTAGGCCGTGAAGACTAGTCAAAATTTCATATTTTCATTTGACAGCTTCTAGTACTTTGTCTGTCTAAAATTTTCCAGTGACAGACTTTCTGGATGGAAAAGTAATTTGTACAACAGTACCATTTGAGTTAAAAATTATAGAATATAAGACCTTTTTGACATTCTTTTTGCAATTACTGGTCTACAGTCATATTTTTGCAGCCACTGTCTATTGTCAACACGGCGTTGCGGCTCATAAAATATATATCCAGGTCTCATCTCCTGTTAGGAGCTGTGATAGTTTGCAATTATCTAAATTTGAAAACTTTTTGAGCATTTCTTAAGCACATTTGGTCTTTTTGTACAGCATATGAGGCACCCATCGTGTGCAAACCTTTATTAAACCCAAGTGCTTGGTGAGAATCTCATAATTTCTTCCCGTTGATACGCCAAGGAAAGAAGCTTATCTCTAACAACGTGTACCTGGCATCTTCATCAATCAGACATCTAACTGCAGTGATGTTCTTTGACGTCACTGCTGTTTTAGGCTTGCTTGGACAAGCGGTGTCTTTGAGGACAACTCTACCATTTTTAGCTCCACTTTTTCAAAAAGTGGAGCTATTGTCATGACCCTCTCGTCGGCGTCGGCGTTGGTTAACCTTTTTGTTAAGGTCCCTTTTCTCAGAAACCATCAAAGATATTTGGTTCATATTTGGTATGTATATTTACTATCACAAGGGGAACCCATTTCACAAGGAAGGGTAGGTAACCCTAAAATTAATTTTGCCATAGTTATGCCCCTTTTTTGACTTAGATTTTTCATTGGCCGGATTGCTCGCAATCCAGGCTTATAGATTGGCGAATGCCGTCAGGCCGTCTGTCCGGTTGACCTTTTTGTTTGTGTTAGTTATAGCCAAATTATAACACCTACAGTAACCAAACTTGGCATGTGGGTTCATAATGAGGGTCACATTACATGTCATAGGTTAGTAGGTTATTATGAACCCTTTTTGACCTAGTTTTTACGCTTCAATGACTTAGAGAATTTCCAGGTTGACCTTTTTGTTTGTGTTAGTTATAGCCAAAGTATAATACCTACAGTAACCAAACTTGGCATTAGGGTGCAGAATGAGGGTCACATTACATGTCATAGGTTAGCAGGTTACTATGACCCCTTTGTGACCTAGTTTTTACGCTTCATTGGCTTAGAGAATTTCCAAGTTGACCTTTTTGTTTGTGTTAGTTATAGCCAAAGTATAACACCTACAGTATCAAACTTGGCATGTGGGATCATGATGAGGGTCACATTACATGTGACCTCTATTGTTTTTTAGGACACTAGGTCAAAAGTCAAGGTCACCATGACTTTAACTGGTTAAATGGTTTCAGATCAATAACTGCTCAAGGGTTTGGCTTAGAATCTTTAAACTTGCTGTGGTAGTTGGTCATGACCACTGGATGAATCCTATTGTTTTGGGAGTCAAAGGTCAAGGTCATCATGACCTTAACTAGTAAAATGGTTTCTGATCAATAACTGCTCAAGGGTTTGGCTTAGGATCTTCAAATTTGCTGTGGTGGTTGGTCATGACAACTAGATGAGCCCTCTTATTTTTTAGTTCACTAGGTCAAAGGTCAAGGGCACCATGACCTTAACTGGTGAAATGGTTTCCGATCAATAACTGCTCAAGGGTTTGGCTTAGGATCTTCAAACTTGCTGTGGTGGTTGGTCATGACCACTAGATGACCCTGAATGTTTTTGAGGTCACTAGGTCAAAGGTCAAGGTCACCATGACCTTAACTGGTAAAATGGTTTCTGATCAATAACTGCTCAAGGGGTTGGCTCAGGATCTTCAAATTTGCTGTGGTGGTTGGTCATGACAACTAGATGTCAAAGGTCAAGGTCACCATGACTTTAACTGGTGAAATGGTTTCCAATCAATAACTGCTCAAGGGTTTGGCTTAGGTGGTTGGTCATGACCACTAAATGACCCCTAATGTTTTAGGTCACTAGGTAAAAGGTCAAGGTCACCATGACCTTAACTGATGAAATGGTTTACGATTAATAACTGCTCAATGGTTTGGTTGGGGATCTTCAAACTTGCTGTGGTGGTTGGTCACTAAGTCAAAGGTCAAGGTCATCATGCCATTAACTGGTGAAATGGTTTCCAATCAATAACTGTTCAAGGGTTTGGCTTAGGATCTTCAAACTTGCTGTGGTGGTTGGTCATGACAACTAGATGACCCCTATTGTTTTTGAGGTCACTAGGTCAAAGATTAAGGTCACCATGACCTTAACTTGTGAAATGTTTTCAGATCAATAAATGATCAGTGATTTGGCTTAGGATTGGTAAAGTTGCTGTGGTGATTAGTCATGACCACTACATGATCTCTATACTTGAGGTCACCAAAGGTGCTCGACGCATGCTTGGACTCACCCATGGAACACACACACCCCCCCCCCCCCCCCCCCCCCCCCATTTTTTTTTTTATTTTTTTTTTTTTTTTTAAATTGTGATCGAAGTATGTTCAACTGGCCTCAAACTATCTATTTGAACCTTAAACCACTCCGAAAAACGAGAAAAACACGACCCGGAAAAAATTTCCTATCGGGTCTATATATGTATTGAAAGGTATCTAACTACGACAGATCAGCGGCGGAAAATACAACAGTCATGTTTTTCAAAGTCTTACAGCAAAGCCAATTCAACACCGATTTCAATCAGTTTGGTCTTGATCCGTTCCAAATTCCATATGCTAAGCGGCACAATTAGTGCTTTCCTTAAATATTGCTCCGTCTTGTCGCTGCAAGACCGCGAATTTGAAAAAACGCTAGAGCGAAACGATGTGACTCCCGCCAGAATGCATAGACGTATATAGGGGGATCTGTAGTCGTTAATCTTTTCAACAAAAACGCGAATTATGGTTAAACACTATCTAAAAACATTAAACTCGCCGCAATTAAAACGGTGCTTACTATTTCCAGTCAGCTACGAGGCGCCAGTTTTCTTTCTCCAACTTTCGTTTTGAACGGATGCGACCATTTTGCTGTGACCCGGCTCATAAACTATTCGATATGCAAATTGACTACTTCTTCCGGGCCACAGCGATTTGGCCAACTCTGTTCAAAACGAAAGTAGGAGAAAGAAAACTGGCGTCTCATAGCAGACTACAAATAGCCAGCACCGTTTTAACTGCGGTAAGTTGAATGTTTTTCGAATGTGTTTCAGCATAATTCGCGTTTTTGCTGAAAAGTTTAACGAATACAGATCCCCCTATATACTTCTATGCATCCTGGCGGGAGTCACATCGTTTCGCTCTAGCGTATTTTCAAATTCGCGGTCTTGCAGCGACAAGACGGGGCAATATTTAAGGAAAGCACTAACTGTGCCGCTTAGCATATGGAATTTGGAACGGATCAAGACCAAAATGATTAAAATCGGTGTTGAATTGGCTTTGCTGTAAGACTTTGAAAAACATGACTGTTGTATTTTCCGCCGCTGATCTGTCGTAGTTAGATACCTTTCAATACATATATAGACCCAATAGGAAATTTTTTCCGGGTCGTGATTTTCTTGTTTTTCGGAGTGGTTTAAGGTTCAAATAGATAGTTTTAGGCTAGTTTAACATACTTCGATCACAATTCTTTGAAAAAAAATAAAAAAATATATATATTTTATTTATTTATTTTTTTTTTTGGGGGGGGGGGTAGGGGGGGGGGGGTTCCATTGGTGAGTCCAAGCATGCGTCGAGCACCTTTGGAGGTCACTAGATCAAAGGTCAGGGGGTCGGGGGGGGGGGGGGAGGTTATACATGTTTTACATACATCTCTTGTTTTTTACGCTTCAATGAATTTCTAGGTTGACCTTTTTAGCTCACCAGAGCACAAAGTGCTCAGGGTGAGCTTTTGTGATCGCCTGATGTCCGTCGTCCGTCGTCGTCCGTTAGTCCCGCGTCAACAATTTGAACCTTTAAAAATCTTCTCCTCTGAATCTACAGGGTTCTCAGCTTTCATCTTTGGTACATAGCATCACCTATAGGTCCTCTACAAAAGTTATATAAATAATGCCCCTGGGGTCAAAATTGGCCCCGCCCCAGGGGTTGAAAGTTTTCAATAGAAACATATAGTAAAACTTTGAAAATCTTCTCCTCTGAAACCAGAAGGTTCTCAGCTTTCATATTTGGCACATAGCATCATGTTCAGGTCCTCTACAAAAGTTATATAAATTATGACCCTGGGGTCAAAATTGGCCCCGCCCCAGGGGTGGGAAGTTTTCAATAGAAACAAATAGTGAAATCTTTGAAAATCTTCTCCTCTGAAACTGAAAGGCTCTCATCTTTCATATTTGGCACAGATCATCATGTTCAGGTCCTCTACAAAAGTTATATAAATTATGCCCCTGGGGTCGAAATTGGCCCCGCCCCAGGGGTGGGTAGTTTTCAGAATAGAAACAAATAGTGAAATCTTTGAAAATCTTCTCCTCTGAAACTGAAAGGCGCTCAGCTTTCATATTTGGCACAGAGCATCATGTTCAGGTCCTCTACAAAAGTTATATAAATTATGGCCCTGGGGTCAAAATTGGCCCCGTCCCAGGGGTGGGCTGTTTTCAATGGAAACAAATAGTGAAATCTTTGAAAATCTTCTCCTCTGAAACTGGAAGGCTCTCAGCTTGCATATTTGGCACATAGCATCATGTTTAGGTCCTCTACAAAAGTTATATAAATTATGGCCCTGGGGTTCAAATTGGCCCCGCCCCAGGGGTGGGAAGTTTTCAATAGAAACATATAGTGAAATCTTTGAAAATCTTCTCCTCTGAAACTGGAAGGCGCTCAGCTTTCATATTTGGCACAGAGCATCATGTTCAGGTCCTCTACAAAAGTTATATAAATTATGGCCCTGGGGTCAAAATTGGCCCCGCCCCAGGGCCGGCTAGTTTTCTATAAAAGCATATAGTGAAAACTTTGAAAATCTTCTCCTCTGATTGTCTGGTGAGCGCTTCAGGGCCATTCTGGCCCTCTTGTTAACATGTGGAGTCATAATGAGGACCTCATTACATGCAATTGGAATATGTTTAACTATTTATTATGCCTTCATCATCTGCTGATGCAGAAATGTATAATGATTGACTGCTCATCTATATCACTTTAATCGGCAATCCGGCCATACCGACATTGGCTGTTTCTTGTTGGTTAAGTTTTATGTTCAGGTTTATGTCTCAGAAACTGTCCAAGATATTTGGTTCAACTTTGGTCTACATGTTAACTATAACAAGGGGGACCCATTTCTCAAGGGCAGGTAACACTAAAATTAATTTTGCTATAGTTATCTCCCCTTTCTGACTTAGACTTCCACTACACTATCCAGCACTAAAGAAAGTGGAGCGCGCTGTCTGCGGACAGCTCTTGTTATTTACGTATCCACCTGTTAACAGTTTTCTCTGACACTGCAGACTTCCCGTATGAAGTATGCAGTTCACTGAGAATATGCCTTGCAGGTATTCCAAAAGAACAACACACTTTAATATATGCCCTGATTTCAGATTTTTGTTCGTTTTTCATAGCTATATATATTTTGCTTAGTGTAAAGAACTATACTTGATACAAAACTAAATATCTTCCAAACAGTAAGATAGTTTTCAATAAAATTATGTACAGTTAAAAAACTTCATTCATGTATAATCAGCTTTAATCACGAGATTTTTGTGTGTCAAATTTCTACACAGTGGAGCTATTGTCATTATTTTTAGAACACCCCTCATAATTATTGGCTTATTAAGGCATTTGGAAATTGTCAAAACAATATATGTATGGCCGCTATGAGATAAGCTGGTTTCAAAATATGC
Organism: Azorinus chamasolen; assembly: GCA_963576725.1. NCBI lineage: Eukaryota > Metazoa > Mollusca > Bivalvia > Cardiida > Solecurtidae > Azorinus > Azorinus chamasolen. The sequence continues at coordinate 111,366,172 of OY755236.1, forward strand.
CCTTGACTTCCACACACTTCCGTAGCAGAGAAATCCAAGAGATGAATGCAGCACATTAGTCTCCCTTGGCATGGTCTTAAGCAATTGGAAAATACCACTCCCAAGTGCTTTATTTGATAAGTATTTGCTCCCAGCCAGCATCTTCTCAGCCTGGGGAAGAGGAAAAATGTGTATGACTACATATATTATTGAAAATTTGAAATTATTGAAATCTACACTGAAATATCTAACTTGTATAGCAATAGAATTGGGCATGGTTGGTTTATATGCCTAGGTCATCTATGACCTTGCCACTGACTGTTTCATATGTTACAAAACTTAGCAGTTAGAATTAGGCATGGTTGGTTTATATACCTAGGTCATCTATGACCTTGCCACTAACTGTTTCATATGTTACAAAACTTAGCAATTAGAATTGGGCATGGTTGGTTTATATGCCTAGGTCATCTATGACCTTGCCATTAACTCTTTCATATGAATGAAATTATTATAAAACTTAGCAGTACAGATCCAGTTTAGAAGCCAAGTCACTCAGCAAATTAATCAAGATTCCATCTGTTTACTCTTTGATCAAGTTTTTCCAAAGAAATGGAAGATGACATGTCCTTGTGAAACAAGAAACAAGTTTAGGTTGCTTAGTTTTCATAGGGTTATGGGTTGGGTGCTCAGTAAATAAGGGTCACAATGGCCCTCATGTATATTACTTACTGCATTAAACCATAGAATCATTTCAGTTTTATTTGATGTTATTATTATTTGACATTTTGTGTTTGTTTTTAACTCTTCAGGGGTGCCTTCAAAAATGCAGAAAATAATGTTCAAAGGTAAGTATAACTTTAACATTATCGTACAGTTAACACCAAGAATATGTAGACTGGCAACAAAATAATTCTAATTGTCAGTCTTTTTTTTTTAACCCTTTCCTCTATAAATACACCTTTCTACACCTCTTCTTGAAACCATTGTGATAAAGAGAGCATTTGCTCCTATAGGAGCAAATGCTCTATTTATCACAATGGTTTCAAACTCCAAAACTCTAAAATATTAATTTTCTCTAGTAAATGCTCCTTTTGGGTAGATTCATTCAAAGAGGTTGGGTCTAAAAATAGCCTATGGAGGAAAGGGGTTAAACCTTATCAACCCTGTACTATCAGAGTGGAGTAGACCATCAGTGTTTAACTGTAGAGTCCACTCAGTATGAAAGGTTTGAACTTGCTAGAGAATTTTTTAATAACAAACAGGGCACACCCTGATCTCTAGGAGCCCTCTGATCTGGGTCTACACTATTTGCAAATGACAGGTCATGTGTGTCCCAGGTTGAAAGAGTAAATGCATGACAAAAATATCTGCGGAAAGTTTCTTTACTTTTTTGGTGTGTTTAACAAGCCTGTATGTTTATTCACTATGTGGTCATTTTAACCTTTACTTCATAGTGACTCATGTTTGCATTTGCTAACAGAGTAGACCTAGATCAGACTGTCCATGTAGGAGCTGTCTGATGAGTGTCTGCTCTGTTTGCTAATCAAATAGATTTAATTATATAATTTCTCCACTGGCCTTTGTACATAGGTCATCAACAAATCAGTCAATTAATTTTCATACAGTCATTTCTTGTATGAATATTCATTAGGTGATGAGTTTAACAGTCTCCACTGTACCTGTATTTTAATCTTTGATTTTAGTATTAAAAAAATTGTCACAAGAATAATACATCATTGGGCTAGATTCTGTGTTTTGACTACAAATGCGCCATTCCATGCCTTTACAAACAGAGTAGACCCAAATCAGACAGCTCCTGTAGGAATCCTCTGATCAGTCTGCTTTGTATGCATATGTATGCTTCTACAGTTTCTGCCATGGACAAAAAACTGCCGTGTCCATGATGTGCTACTTTTACAGTTAACCTAATTAGTATTAATGATGTCATTATTTCTTACATGAATATTCATGGTCATTATTTCTTACATGAATATTCATGGAATGAAGGGTTAAGAAATCATTTGAATCAATGTTTGTAGTACTTTGATATACACATGCTTGTATATCTTATACGCAGTCTGTTGTAAACTTTTAAATTTTGCAATTTGTTGGCATGGTTTCTACTGATATTAATATTTATGTAAATGATAATTTGTATTTATCACAAAAGAAATAATACTTATTCTTTGTGCAGTTATGTAACTGCTATATTTGATTTTGCTTTTTTATTAATGTGCTGTTTACATGTACCTGTAGGTTTAGCGAAAGATGAAGTAACTTTAAGAGATCTGAAGGTGACAAACAGTGCCAAGATTATGGTGGTTGGTTCGACAATGAATGATGTGCTCCAGGTGACAAATACACCAAGTCTCAAAGAGCTGCAGGAGGAGGAGAAGGCAACAGCAACGAAAGAACCACTTAGTCAGCAAAAGGTAGGCAAAACCACCAAGTCAGTAAAAGGAATAAAGGACCACTATATCATCAAAAGTTAGGGTGAAACACTAATTCAGCAAAAAAATAAACATAACCACTATTAAAGTCAGTAAAGACAAGCTAAGTAGCAAATTGTAGACAAACCCACCTAATTCAGTAAAACATAGAACCACTGGGTCAGCAGAAAGTAGACATGAAATCAGAAATAGATATGCAACACCACTAGTAGACTCAAGGTGGACTGAAACACCAAGGAGTTTTTGATGGATTTATATCTGCATGTATTAGCAGTTGTCTTAACTCCTAAACTGCTACTTAAACCTTTTATAAGCATACAGAGCAGACCTTGGTCAGACAGCTCCTTCTTGAGCTGTCTGATCTGTTTTTATGCCCCCGTTGACGATAGTCAGGGGGGCATTATGTTTTGCACTTGTCCGTCTGTCTGTACGTCCGTCACGCTTTTACGTGCAGTTGGTTGTCTTAAGTTTTTGTCACAGTTTTTTCATTGTCTTATATCTCACTAACCACTATAGCTAATGGCATGGAATTGCATATACACATTAAACACCATCCATATTTTCATTGCGCACCCAGCCCATGCTGCCCGTAAGCCCAAGGTCAAGGTCAAATGACTTAGGAACTTTATGTGCAGCTAGGCAAGCACCACCACGGGGTATCGCTGTGTCTTACAGACACAACATTCTAGTTTTGTTTGTTTTTTGCACAATGCGTGAAAAGGGGTTTCTATGAGGGAAAAGGTTAATCCTTTCAGGGCAGGAACCTTCTCATCATGGTGTAAGCTGTTTGTCATGTTATAATTTCATTTACAAATCTCAGAATATTCTCAATAAGCTTCACCTGATCGGATTTTGGAATAATCCATTTGAAAATTCAGTGTTGAAAGGGTTAATTGACATTTGGGAGCAGTTTGGATGTTGATCAGGCATCCATTGAGACAGGATCTTAGCAGCATCCAATCTGTTTGACATTCTGTCATAAGGTTCTCCAAACATTTTAGCTAACTGGAAACATTTAAATATTGTTGAAGATAATTATTCAAGTAGAAGACGTCTTTTTAGCTCACCTGTAAAAAGTATGAGCCCTTGTCATAGCTCCAGTGTCGGCGTTGTTGTTGTCATTGTTGTTTTTATATGGTAATTATATTTCAGCAACACAAAAAGGTTTTGGATAAGTACAAGAAACCAGATGACGTGATGCCAGGTATAAAGAATGACAAGCAATCCTTGCCACCCTTCCCTTTGACGGGCATGTACAATAAGTCAGGCGGAAAAGTCAGACTCACCTTCAAACTTGAGCTAGATCAGGTCTGGCTGAGCACTAAAGGTAAATTTGTTTTTTCATTCATTCCATGAAGGAAAATATTGTTCCTCCATAAAAGAATGTTGTAATCACACATGCTTAGTATTAACCCATTAACCCATTCCCTCATTGGCTATATTTTGACACAACCTCTTTGAATAAATCTACCGAAAAAGAGCATTAATTAAAGAAAAGGAAACTTTTAGAACTGTGTCTGAAACCATTGTGATATATTGTAACTTCCGCGTCCGCATTGTCGTTGTCATCCTGAAACTTTGAAGTTGGTTCTATTTGTCACAAATGATTTCAAAAAGTGATATTTACAGAGGCGTCAAAAGGTGTCAATATGAAGGAATGGGTTAAGTTAGGATAAAGCTAACATTCATACTCAGTAATTAGCAGAGACATAGATATGCATAAATTAAATTGATTTTTTTCCCCCAAGAAAATCGCTTCTTTTGCTACCAAACCCTATGTTGTGACTACTCATTGGAATCATCTCTTCAAGACAATTCTTTATAATGATTATAAAATAAGGTTTCGTTTAGAAATGATGCTTGAATAAGCCTCTTGTCTATGACTGTATTAAGATTATTCTTATTAGGATTAAGGTTAATCCATGCTTTATAATAGACATTTCATGAAGACTGTCAAAGTCTTCAATTTATGTTCTTTAGTGGCTCAGGTTTTGTCTAGCATTTTATTGAAAATAGAGGTATGACTTTTTATGAATACAATGTCTTCTCTGTCAGACTATAGTTTTACCCTTCCTATGTTGAATATTCACGTAAGAAATAATGACATCATGAATATCTATTAGCTGAATTTTAAAATTGTTGTGATGGCATACATATGGACATAATATGTTTTGGTATTGGTAGAAACTGTAGAGTCGGATCTTTTATAATTTCATAAACAAACAGAGCAGACCTTGAACCAATAGTAGCCGCTGGTCTGGGTTTACTCTGTTTGCAAAGGCATGGAAAAACGTTTATATGCAGGAAAGGGTTAATCTCCTGCAGCAAATTAGTTAATATTATGATATCTCGGGATAGCTCAGGATAGGAATGGCTTTCAGCCAACCTATTAAGCTAACAGTTGACCCAATAGTCACATACATGTAAATGGAATGATTTTCAGTCAGCCCATTTATTCTAATTTATGATATTGATGAGCATGGCTTTCAGTCCACTTGTCTGTATCAAATTTGTTACTACAGATTATTCTAATTTGTGATATTGATGAGCATGGCTTTCAGTCAACTTGTCTGTATCAAGTTTGTTAATACAGTTTATGCGGTTCCTTGCAGTTAGTGATTTCATATCTATTGTATATTTTTTGCATATCTTTCTTGACCAGATAGACAATCATGTAGTTCCTTCAGGCTAATGATATCATATATATTGTATATCTATTGTATATCCTTCATTGTCTGGATAGATAATCATGCGGTTCGTTCCAATAAGTGATTTCATCCATGTGAAGCGCTTTTGAACGCACATATCCAGTGTGAAAAGAGCGCTATATAAATGTGGTATAATAATAATCTCTATATCACCCCTGCAGTCTATCGATGAATTAGTGGTTACTGATATATGCAGTTTGGATCTAGATGAGATGTAAAGATAATCAGGAGCCAAACTGTTTGACTTTCTGATTGCGTTGAAGAAATTTCATATGTCAATTTTAGCTTTTCTATTTCTGAAAGAAAAAAACACCAGCTACTGTAACTCCGGCGTCCACATTGTCATCCTGAAACTTTGAAGTTGGCTTTTACTTCTTTAATTTTGATACAAATGTTATGAAATTTCACACGCTTGTAACGTTGTTCACTGTCACAAGGGCTACAATTGAACACAAAGTGTTGGCAACGGTATGTCACAGAAAACAGTTACTTTGTGTGCAGAGTTTAGTACTAATTGTACCTCTATCTTTTGTTTGTTTTCTTCAGAGCGAACAGAGAAGATTCCCATGAATTCCATTAAGTCTGTTGTGAGTGAAGCTATTGCGGATAACGAGGAATATCACTTACTGGTATGTTAGCATACATTGATACTACTATAGTATGTACAGGTAGTATTGGAAAATTATGGTTGAAAAATGTTTTATGCTTATTCATGCTTTCTGGATATTTGTGTTTTCGTGTTTTCATCATAAATTCTTTTCTTTCAAAGACTTACAAAAATGCAATTATGATCATTGACAATTTTAAAGGTCAAGTGACTAAATCACAGGGGGCCATTTAGTGGGTCTAGGTGGTCTAAAAAGTCAAAAAAATTGATTGGGCTGATTTAGTGTTATATTATATACAAGGGGTCTAACTACCCATTCGCAAATTTCACGACCAATAGCCTCAGCTGATAGCCTCATGTTGGACAACATAAATGCAGAAAACTCCCATGGAGATTTCTGCATGACTTTTTGCCCTTCATGAAGCAACACCTGTTTGTTAAGACTCCTATAGGTGTTGAATCAGTATGTGATTGCTTAACTTTTCTACAGTATATGTAAGTGCATACATAATATATTTATGTTTCAGGCATTACAGCTAGGTCCTACAGAAGCCTCAAGATATTGGATCTACTGGGTTCCAGCGCAATATGTAGATGCTATCAAAGACACAATACTGGGCAAGTGGCCCGTATTTTAGTTTAAACCCTCAGCACTCCAGGGGCAAATTTCATGATAACCATTGGAAACAGTTTGCATCCAGATGAGATATCAAGGAATTCAGTGTCTCACCAGGATTCAAACTGATTGCCAATTAGATTGCATTTTAAACAGAATCATGTTGAGAATCTAAAGCTGATAGCATTTTTGGCTGAAAGTAATGTATTTAGAGTGCTATAGGTCGTCTGGCTAATTATACAGTGACTTTGTGATATGATTTTGGTGCACTGGAAGGAGTCAGGATTTGAATTCAGTGGATGCATCTATCCCAATAGAGTGACATATGTGTTAAGTTATAAAATTCTGATGAAAACCAACTCTATATAGCTATCAAACACAAACTTTATCCAGCAAAATAAAAATAGTCCTTCCATTTACTTAAGGATTATGATTTCTTCAAGGTGTTGGAGGGAATATTTTTTTTCTAATATCTCTGACAGACATGAATTTAGCATGTACATGTAGTGCTCCAGTTAAGAGATGTGTTTAGGAAATCTATAATGAAAAACAAAGTACATTCCTCCACCAAATCTAGTTTTGCTGGTTTTCATTAGAATCACCTCAGAAAATTGATTCTTATGAGTGCCAACAAGATTGGGTCTTGCTGAACAATGAGAGATTGGAATAGAACAGTGTGCCTTGTAAACTACATAGTTGATGATGGTTGGACTCCCTAATAGAAGTGTGATTCAATGGAACCAATTCCCTCATAGGCTATTTTTACACCCAACCTCTTGAATAATTCTACTGAAAAGGAGCATTTACTAGAAACAAGTTGTGATAAATAGAGCATTTGCTCTATTTATCAAAATGGTTTCAAAAAATGACTTTTACAGAGGTGTGATATGGGGGAATAGATTAACCCTTTCCCCCATATATATGCATTTTACACATTTGCAAACAGAGTAGACCCAGATAAGATGGTTCCTATAGGAGTCTTCTGATCAGGGTCTGCTCTGTTTGCTTTTGACATGATATAGATCTGATTCTACTATTTTTCTCAAGGCAAAAACAAATCCCTTGGAAAGTTTCCATTATAAAAATTCAGCTAAAAAATATTCATGATGTCATTACTTCTTACATGAATATTGACAGGCCTGGAAAATTCCACTCGTCCGCACGCCATGACAAGTAACTTTCTTGCAGGTCGAGTAGAATTTCAGAAATTTTAACAATGAATTTAAGTAAAATAAGACAAAAACAGCTGGAAGGACGAGTAAAATTTTTAGGATTTTTCCAGCCCTGATTGAACAGGGAAAGGATTAACTTCATTACAGGTACCAAATTTATGTACCTTCATTTGAAAATAGGAACATGAGGTCTTACCTCAGTTGTCATCATGTGCAATGGCAAGTCAAAGGGTGTCTACGTATTGGTCTAAGAGGCAGGTGATAGCTTAACACTTTTCCTGCTGAATATTCATGTAAGAAATTTTAAATGAAATATTGAATATTTATTAGCTGAACTTTTGTATTGGCAAATAAACACAGAATTGGCTGGTAATGGTAGAAACTGCAGTCGGACCTACTTTGTATTATTATTTCATAAGCAAATAGAGCAGATGCTTATCTGGGTCTACTCTGTTTGCAAAGGAGTAACAGTGTATATATATAAAGAAGAAAGGGTTAATGCAAGTCAAAAGATGTGCAGAAATGTTAAATTGGATCTTCCTGCATTGTTACCATTCTGCAGAAAGTAGCCTATTGCATTTAAAGTCGCCCATAGTTTTTACTAATTGTTTGCTTTGTAGAGGTTCCATTGCACATTGGTTGGTACGTGTTATTATACCAAAAACATGTTCCAATTAGCATTCGTAAACTGTTTGGCACAGGCACTGTTTTTTCTAAACAAAATGGAAAAAAAATATATTTTGAAGACTGAAACATATGCCAAGTTACCCAGATGAAATGTGATTCATTTTAAAAGGTTAACCCTTTCCCTGATAGGGGAGTCTTTTGACTCCATTGGAAACAGAGTAGACCCAGATAAAATGGCTGTTGTAGGAACCATCTGATCAGAGTCTCCTCTGTTTGATGTGTAATTATATAGATCTGATTCTACAGTTTTTGCTATTGGCAACAATCCTGTGTTTTAGCTCACCAGAGCACTTTTGTGCTTAGGGTTAGCTTTTGTGACGGCCTGATATTCGTCGGCATACGCCGTCAGTCGTCAACAATTTGAACCTTTAAAATCTTCTCCTCTGAATTTACAGGGTTCTCAGCTTTTATCTTTGGCACATAGTGTCATCTGTAGATTCTCTACAAAAGTCATATAAATTATTTCTGTGGGGTTAAAATTGGCCCCGCCCCAGGGGTGGCCAGTTTTCTGCAGAAACATGTAGTGAAAACTTTGAGAATCTTCTCCTCTGAAACTGTTAGGTTCTCAGCTTTCATATTTGGCACATGGCATCATATTCAGGTCCTCTACAAAAGTTTTATAAATTATTCCCCTTGGGTAAAATATCCCAGGGCTGGCCAATTTTCTATAGAAACATAGTGAAAAGTTTAAAAATCTTCTCCTGATTGTCTGGTGAGCGATATCAGAGCCATGATGGCCATCTTGTTGTATCATGAAAATCCAGCTAATGAATATTCATGATGTCAGCATGTGTTACTAGAATATTCATCAAGTAAAGGGTTATAGAGACCAACATCCAGTTGACAAACAAAAGTGTGTTGCAGTATGCAAAGTGTTGGTAAACTTGTGTTGTGCTTAAGATATTTGCTTCAGTGTGTGCAGTCAGCTATAGACTCGGAAGTCATTAAATTGCTGTTGCAAGAGAAAACAAGTGTTTTGCTGCTCTGCCTGCCTGTTTTTTGATGTTATTTATTGATGTTGATAGAAAATTGTTCTACAAAAAGTAATGAGACATTTTAACCCTTTCCCTCTTTCAAGCACTTTTCAATGCCTTTTCAAACAAAGTAGACCCAGATCTGATAGCTCGTGTAGGAGCGGTATGATCAGGATTTGCTCTGTTTGCTTGTCTACTATAAGTTGATTTGACTCTACAATTTCTACCAGTACCAAATATCTACATGAACATATGTTAATATAAAATTTCAGATCATAAATATTCATATTCATAATTTCATTTCTTACATGAATATTCAACAGGGAAAGGGTTAAGCATAACTTAGTTCTTGTTATTTCTTCACCAGATCATAACTCCGGAAATACAAGTTACTTAACACAAGTTATTTAACCTTTTATGTGTTGGAATCAAGTATGTAAACACTTTACAAACAGTGTAGACCCAGATCAATGGGCTCCTGAGGGAACCCTTTCATCAGGGTCTGCACCGATTGTCGTACAAATGATTTTTGATGGAGATAAATTATGATACAACTTTTTTGTTTAATATTCAGAAAAGGGGAGCTACTTTTAATTATTCAGCAGATTAAGGGTTACATTTGATAAAATTTTGCATATAGATCTTGCCGTCCCCAATGAATTTAGAAAAAGTAAATGTGTCATGTAAGTAGTGTAGATCTAGATCCAACGACTCATAGAGTATATATTTTATCAGGATGGCCTGTATCTGTTATTCAAAATTTGTTTTTGTTCAGAAATATACTCTCACAAATAATTGGATATTGGTATGTTTACATAAGATTTCAAAAATATCATGAAATGTGTCAGGAAATGTAATTTATTTTTCCAAGATTGGAATGATGCAATGAGAAGAATTACCAAATTTTCTGGATCTTATGTAAACTACTAACTCAGAACAGGAGCAGTGTCTGATTAAAGTCTACACTACTGTTTGACATGTGTTCTGCCGCAGTGGGCCCAGCCATTTTAAGAATGTTTGATATTAAGTGTTACACCCATTCATCAGTGATTGGGCCTGAGTGAGTCGATAGGTAAGGATTGATTTCCTTTTATTGACCTTATTTGGCTGGAGAATCAGTGTCCATTGGGCACATTTCTTAACCAATCTCACTTGACTAAAGTGTAGAGTATGCTCATATGGACAAGCCTATCATGTATGATAACCTTAGCAAACAGTTTAGATCTAGGAGACATAAGTGATGTAAGTTTTCTGGTAAAAATATATAAAAAAAAATAGAAAATTATATGAATGACAAGTTTCTTAGATGACTGTAGCTTATTGTTGAAAAGCTTTAGGATCCTCTGCTTCACTGTCCCCTCTGTATGCCGCTGAATTTTTACCCTGTGTTGAAGAAGAACAATAAAAGTCATGTTACTGATCTGATCAGTTAACAAATTAGCATTTTTTCTTCTATCCAATTTCATACCTCCCATATTTACCCATAATATTAGGACACCCAATCTCCTCACCAGGAACAACAGGACACCCAATTTCCTCACCAGGAACAACAGGCCACCCATTTTCCTCACCAGGAACAACATGACACCCAATCTCCTCACAAGGAACAACAGGACACCCAATTTCCTCACCAGGAACAACAGGACACCCAATCTCCCCACCAGGAACAACAGGACACCCAATCTCCCCACCAGGAACACAACAGCACACCCAATTTCCTACCAGGGACAACAGCACACCCAATCTCCTCACCAGGAACAACAGGACACCCACCAGGAACAACAGGACACCCAGTTTCCTCACCAGGAACAACAGGACACCCAATTTCCTCACCAGGAACAAAAGGACACCCAATCTTCACACAAGGAACAACTTGATCTACGGGTACCATATTTATTATTTATCCCTTTACTCCATAATTATGCCTTTGTGATCAGAGTAAACCCAGATCAGATGATTCCTGTAGGAGCTGTCTGATCAGGGTCTGCTAGATTTGCTTATGAAATAATATAGATCTGACTTGAAAGTTTCTGCCATTCCCGAAATTTCCTGTGTTTGTGTGACATTATTATAAACAATCTAATCAGTGTTCATGATGTCATTACATGAATATGCATGGAGTACATGGTTATATAAGTGTATCAAGCTGAATACATTGTATTTAGGTTATGGTACATATTTAAACAGCATAATTTGCCAATGATCAATACTTTATACCTTATACTCCATGCATATTCATTATAAATACAATCATGAGTATTTAATATAAAGATGAATATTTAAAATTCCACATGAATACAGGAAACGTTTGGCCTGACAGAATCTGTTAACCCTTTCCTCTATAGGCTATTTTTAGATCCAACCTCTGAATGAATCTACCGAAAAGGAGCATTAACTAGAGAAAAGGAAAATTTTAGAATTTTGTAGTTTTGAAACCATTGTGATAGAGCATTTGCTCCTTTAGGATCAAATGCTCTATTTATCACAATTGTTTCAACAGGTGACTTATACAGAGGCGCAGGAAGGCGTATTGATGGAGGAAAGGGTTAAATCAAATCTGTGCGATTCCATGATAAGCAAATAGAACAGACCCTAATAGATGGCTCTGACAGGAGTCATCTGATTTGAGTCTACTCTTGTTTGCAACTGTGTTAACAAGCATATTTATGGAGTAAAGGGTTAAGCAGGAGAAATGTTGAAAATGCTAAACACGTGTTTATTTCCATCAGAATTGAGGGTTGAGCATTTTGACCTGTCATTTTTAAAATAGGGTTATGTCTTCTTGCAATATGAAATTGATTTGGAAAGCACTATTTGGAGTTTTCTGCAGTACTTTTCTCATGCACACCAGTAACCACCTTTAACCCATTACCTCATAGGCTATTTTTAGATACAACCTCTTTGAATTAATCTACCGTAAAGGAGCATTTATTAGAGAAAAGGATTTTTTTTAGAATTTTGTAGCTTGAAACCATTGTGATCAATAGAGCATTTGTTCCTGTAGGAGCAAATGCTCTATTTATCACAATGATTTTACAAGTGACAAGTGACTTTTACAGAGTCGTCAATATGAGGGAATGGGATAACAGTCGGAACATGAGACTTGTTCTTGTGACTGTTCACTTACACAGATATTACCGTTTTACCCATATAATTCAAACAGACAAACTTAGGCAAATAGTGCAGACTCAGATCAAACTGCTCCTGATCAGGGTCTCACTGTTTGCTGCTATGTTGATCTATGTAAAATTATCAAAATAATGTCAAATGTAACTAGAGCTATCACTAAAGGTGACTACTACCCCACCCACCACCTTGTCACAAGATCCAATGACTTTAATACAAGAGACAATAGCTCCATAATCTTTTCGTCCACAATTGTGAAAAGAAGATTTTTCAAGTCCAATCAGGGAATTACTTGCATGAAAATGATGTCACACATCATGATCTACACATCACTATAAATGCATATGCAAAATTTGAGGTTCATTGGTGAAGAAATGTAGAAGAAGAATTTGCTTCTGAAAAATAACTAAGGGGAACAACTCCCTTAAAATGAAAATAGAGTTACAACCCTTGTTGACTGCACACCCTCTCATCAGTCTCTATCCAAAAGTTCACAGTTGTGCCTACAATACTCCGGACAAAAAATGCTTGTGAAAAGTAACTAAGGGGAATAACTCCCTCAAAAATGAATTTAGAGTTACAACCCTTGTTGACTGCACAACCTCTCATCACCCTCTAACTATATATAAAGTTTCACAGTTGTACCTACAATACTTGAAAAGTTCTGCTCCGGACAAAAAATTGCTTCTGAAAAGTAACTAAGGGGAATAACTCCCTCAAAAATGAATTTAGAGTTACAACCCTTGTTGACTGCACATGCTCTCATCACCCTCTATCCATATATAATGTTTCTCAGTTGTGCCTATAATACTTTAGGAGTAATGCTCCGGACAAAAATCTGGTCAGACAGATGGACACGCAGACATGCGCGATTCCAATATAGGCCTCATTCTTTAGAAGTGGCGGTATAATTATTAAGTGTTACAAACCAGTAAAAAGTGAGCTATGTATCTGAATTACCTTTTATTACCAGAATTTCTTTTAAAAAGAGTACAAATCTTGTATTAAAAATAAGAACAAAACCAATTCTTGCCAGATGAAAATAATTTCCTTTATTAACAAAATAATTTATATAATTCATTCATATATAGATATGTAACAAAAATATGGTAACAGCAACTTTAAGAGGATTTGATAAAACCAGAACCCCTTACATAGATCACAGAAAGTCGAGGGAATTGTCTGTACTATATATACATGTATATGGACGAGTATGTGATAATGGTAAACAGTTTAGATCCAAATGAGACCAACATTTACTTGTCATCTCATTAGGATGCCAACTGGTTCATATGCTGCTTGTATTGTTTAACCCTTTCTCTCCATAAATACTCCTTTCTACGCCTCTGTAAAAATCACCTGTTGAAACCATTGTGATAAATGGAGCATTTGCTCCTATAGGAGCAAATGATCTATTTATCACAATGGTTTCAAACTACAAAATTCTAACAGTTTCCCTTTCTCTAGCATTAGCTCCTTTTCGGTAGATTAATTCAAATTGGTTGGATCTAAAAATAGCCTATGAGGGAATGGGTTAAACGAAGTGGAAGAACCACTAACCCGTTCCCTGTTTCATATCCTAGTAAGAATGATATCATGAATATTAATCAGTTGAATTTTTAAATATGTACACATTTTTTGGTATTGGTAAAAACTGTAGTCCTATCTATTGTAATTTTATATGCAAACACAGTACACTCTGATAAGATGGCTCCTACAGGACCCCTCTGATGAGCTTACTCTCTTTGCAGAGGCAAGAAAAAGTGTTTATATGAGGGAAAGGGTTAACCCATTCCCTCATACTGACGACTTTTGACGCCTCTGTTAAACAAAGTCATGTTTTGAAACATTGGTTTCCAAAATAAACTTTTACAGAGGTGTCAATATGAGGGAATGGGTTAAAGGATGTAAACAGTTGTTAGTTTTTATTCCAAACAGAAGTCATACAAAAGATTGCCCCAAACAAAACGTACATGCATTACATTCATACTGCATAAAACAAAAATAATTATTTATTTATGATCATTTTAAAAAGTGTCTACAGTCCATAAACATATGACACAATTATCTCATAATTGTCACATAACAACATATAACTAATTATTGTACAAACTTATTGAATCTGCATGGCACAAACATTTTAAAGAATATGAGACCCTTCACTAGAAAACGTCCTTAACCCTTTCCTCCATTAATATGCCTTTCTATGCCTCTGTAATAGTCACCTGTTGAAACCATTATGATAAATAGAGCATTTGCTCCTATAGGAGCAAATGCTCTTTTTATCACAATGGTTTCAAACTACAAAATTACAAAAAATTTCCTTTTCTCTAGTTAATGCTCCTTTTTGGTAGATTTATTCAAAGTGGTTGGATCTAAAAATAGCCTATGAGGGAATGGGTTAAACCTTTGAATGCAGGAAACGTGTGTACTGGTATTTGCACAGTGTGTACAGTAGAACCCCTCTAAACAGAATGTCAAATTTAGCATAAATATTGGCCTTGGAAACATGTGGGTGCTTAATGCAGGGTGATAGTCATACAGAAAGCTCCTTAGGAAGCTTTCTGAATGACTTTCACCCCGCATTAAGCAGCCACCTGCCTAAAAGTATCTAAATTCTTCTCTACTAGAATCCTGTTAAGAATGATTTTACTGTATTCATGCAGTCACCCCTCCCACCCTGTTTATAAAGCTAAAGGAGCTGATCGGTCACCAATTGGAGTAGAAAATAGTGTAGACCCAGATGAAACTTCTTCAGCAGCAGTTTGTTCTGGGTCTGCACTGTTTTTTGTACGTTATTACATGTATAGGGTAATTACTGTAGTACAATGTATCATTCTTATGTGACTGATGTTTTTCGTTTGAAATTTGTAAATATTGGCCATAATATATTATATTTTTGATACCTTATTTTTTCTCAAAATTGGCATTATCCATTTTTAATTTCATTTAAAAGCAAAGTTCACACAGAAAAATGGTTAAAGACGTATTCTGCATAATTTAACATTCTGCATAATTTAACATTTATACAGAAAAATCTGATGTCATAGCAATCTGCATTGTTAACAACAGAAGTATCTTTAGTAACATTGCGTAGGCACTTTCAGTCTTTGGCACACAATACAACTTGCACCAAGTTGTTTCTTCAAAAGAAATGAACTTCATACCATATTCTCCCTCAATAAATGCACCCACTCTAATAAATGTCCCTTACTTCTGGGGGAAAAACTAACAATAAAGAAATATAGGTTTTTCTAAAGACATGTGGTAGCTTAATGCAGACTGAAAGCAATGCAGAAAGCTCCCATTAAACAACCACCTGTGTGCAAAATGAAAGAAGCTCCTTTTACAAAAATGTTAAGCCCCCAGGGGCATTTATTAGAGATAAGGCAGCATTTACACATTTATAAACCCTTTACTCCATGAATATTCGTGTAATAAATAACGATGTCATGGATATTAGTTAGATTATTTTCTATAATTGGCATATGAACACAGGAAATTTTGGCCATGGCAGAAACTGTAGAGTCATGTCCATATTATTTCATAAGCAAACAGAGCAGACCCTGATCAAACGACTTCTACAGAGGTCGTCTGATTTAGGTCTACTCTGTTTGCAAGGCATAAAAAATGCGTATTTATGGAGTACAGGGTTAATGCAACTACTTATGAATAAGAGCATTGCTCTAAAAAAGATGTCTTCTGGATTTGAGTGTTTTTCAAACACTGTAGACCTAGATAAGGCACTCTAACAGAAATGTATCAGCTGAATAAGGTCTATGCTAAAACTATCAGTGTTAACCCTTCCCCTCATGTATAAACGACTTATCACACATTTGCAAACAGAGTAGACTGCCGCTATCAGACTGGTCTAACAGTTGTTACTGATCACTGCCTTACTGACCATACTTTCTCTATCAGACTGGTCTAGCAGTTGTTACTGGTACTACTGCCTCTATCAGACTGGTCTTACAGTTGTTACTGGTACTACTGCCTCTATCAGACTGGTCTAACAATTGTTACTGACCATACTGCCTCTATCAGACTGGTCTAACAGTTGTTACTGACTATACTGCCGCTGCCAGACTGGTCTAACAGTTGTTACTGATAACTGCCTTACTGACCATACTTTCTCTATCAGACTGGTCTAGCAGTTGTTACTGGTACTACTGCCTCTATCAGACTGGTCTAACAATTGTTACTGACCATACTGCCTCTATCAGACTGGTCTAACAGTTGTTACTGGTCCTACTGCCTCTATCAGACTGGTCTAACAGTTGTTACTGACTATACTGCCGCTATCAGACTCATCTAACAGTTGTTACTGATCACTGCCTTACTGACCATACTTTCTCTATCAGACTGGTCTAGCAGTTGTTACTGATCATACTGCCTCTATCAGACTGGTCTAACAGTTGTTACTGATCATACTGCCTCTATCAGACTGGTCTAACAGTTGTTACTGGTTACACTGCCTCTATCAGACTGGTCTAGCAGTTGTTACTGATCATACTGCCTCTATCAGACTGGTCTAACAGTTGTTACTGGTTACACTGCCTCTATCAGACTGGTCTAACAGTTGTTACTGATCATACTGCCTCTATCAGACTGGTCTAACAGTTGTTACTGGTTACACTGCCTCTATCAGACTGGTCTAGCAGTTGTTACTGATCATACTGCCTCTATCAGACTGGTCTAACAGTTGTTACTGGTTACACTGCCTCTATCAGACTGGTCTAGCAGTTGTTACTGATCATACTGCCTCTATCAGACAGGTCAAACAGCTGTTACTGGTCACATTGCTTCTATCAGACAGGTCTAACAGTTGTTACTGGTCAGACACTTGCTGGTCTTGGTCTACACCATTCCACAGCCTACAAGACACCTCTGGTAGTATTGCTTAACCCGTTCATTTATATATAGATACCTTTGCAAACAGAGCAGACCTAGATCAGATGGCTCATGGTCTGCTCTGTTTGCTTACACAATAATATAGATCAGAATATACTGTTTCTACCTTGCTCAAAACTTGACTTGGCCCTAATACTGCTAATTGATATTTATATATCATTATTTCTTATTTGAATATTTATGAGGAAAAGAGTAAACCGATTCAAGATAAAATGATCATGAACATTATAATACCATAAAAGTAAATTCAAGCTAGGCCCAGCCTAAAAGATGCCCTTCAAAATATTCATGAGTATTTTCCTTTTCTACCCTTTTTGTATTTTGATTTTTGCATTTTGTGTTTCACAGTGCCATTGTTACTCATTCTAACTGCCAGTAGTATCTGCTTGTTGCAAGCTGGAAGGCGGTAACTGTTGTGCTTCATTACCAAGCTCTGAGTCCTTATCACAAAATTTGTTTCCATTTTCTTTGTTTCTTCTGTCAGGGTCTGTGGCTTCTTGATCACCAGCTGCAGTCTCAGGACTGTTTCTGTCTTCAATGGAAGATTTATTTGACTGTTCTGTCAGCCATAGCTGTATTCGCTCCTTAAGATCAGTATTGGGAACTACCTTGTCCAGCGACAGGGGTGATCTGTTGAATGGGTCAGTTTCATCACTGCAAGAATAAGTCAGATACTGATCTCTTTACTAGGCTAGTTGAAAAGTAGCAGTCAAATACAGCAAGAATCATTAGAAAACACACCAATTCCAAATAGTTTTCTGTAAGTTGTGAAACAGTACATCATGTTATACCTTTCCCTCATATAAACACTTTTTCATACTTTAGCAAACAGAGTAGACCTAGATCATTTGACTCCTTTAGGGGCCATCTGATCAGGGTCTGCTCTGTTTGCTTAGGATATAATACAGATATCAGTCAATGTTTACCAGTAAAGCTAACCTAGCCTTCATTTTATGAGTATTCATATTCAGCCATTATGAATATAAATCATTTCCATTTCTTGTTTAACCTATTTCTGCATATTGAAGCCTTTTGACGCCTCTAAAAAGTAACTTTTTGAAATCATTGTGATAGATAGAGCATTAATTTTGCTCCACAGGAGCAAATGCTGTTTATCACAATGGTTTCAAAAGTACATAATTCTAAAATTTTCTATAATTACTCTGTGTCAAACAGATTGGATCCTGATGACACACCAGTTACTCAGTGTCAAACAGATTGGATCCTGATGACACACCGGTTACTCAGTGTCAAACAGATTGGATCCTGATGACACACCAGTTACTCAGTGTCAAACAGATTGGATCCTGATGACACACCAGTTACTCAGTGTCAAACAGATTGGATCCTGATGACACACCAGTTACTCAGTGTCAAACAGTTTGGAGCCTGATGACACACCAGTTACTCAGTGTCTCATCTACATTGAAACTGTTTGCAAAGGTTAACACAAGTTAACTATCAATATGCAACAGCTTAACCCTTTCCCTCAGGAATATTCATGTTAACACATGATTATATCATGAGTTTGAATAAGCTGAAAGTTTAGTCAGATCTAAAACAATGGCATAAGCAAACAGAGCAGATCCTGATCAGGTGGTTCCTTTGATCCGGGTCTATTCAGTTTGAAAAAGAAAGAGACAACATCTCTGTGATGTAAAGTGTTATAAAGGAATACATGGCACAAACTACTGGCTTACCTGAGTAGGTGTCTGGTGATGACGGCCCGGTCCATGGTCATGTTGGATGTTGGTAGGATCACAGGGTCCTGCATCAGGGTCCCCATAATAGGGTCCAGGAAATCCTCTGGAGCATCAGCCAACAACTCTTCTTCTGCCTTCTGCTGTGTTTGAAAACTCTGAAACAGAAAACAAGCATAAGATAGATAGCAATCCATTTAACCCTTTCCCTGTTCTGTATCTTGTCCAGTTTTCAATATCTATTGAATATTCATGTCCAAAATAGTTATAATGAAATATGGAAGGTGTAACATTGTAGCCATTTTAGAAACTACAGAAACATATATATCAAACTCCATTAGCAAACTGAGCAGACCCTGATCAGACGGCTCCAAAAGGACCCGTCTGATCTGGGTATATTCTGTTTGCAGATGCGTGAAAAGCATTTATTGGAAGGAAAGGTTTGAAGACCAAAGAAATATCAAATTTCAGAATTACAGCAGATGAAGAATACCAAGCATGCACTGTTGAATATACTTTAACCCTTTCCCTGTTGAATATTCATGTAAGAAATAATGGCATCATGAATATTTGCTAGCTGAGTTTATTATGGCAAAGGTACACAACACTTTTTGGTTGTTATAGAAGCCGTAGAGTCAGAACCATTATAATTTCATGAGCATACAGAGGAGACCCTGATCAGAGGGTTCCTACAGAAGCCATCTGATTTGGGTCTACTCTGTTTGCAAAGGCATGAAAAGGTACTTGTATGAAGGAAAGGGGTTGAAACCACACAAATATTTATGAATAAGGTCAGCCCTATACAAAATGTTGAAATGAAAGCTTATTTTATTTCGCCTTGCTTAACTCTGCATGCAAGTTGCGAATTTGTGAAAACCCATGCAAACAACTTGAATCTAGATCGGGGACCTGTGTATTGGCACTCATGAGGATCCAATCTGTTTGTCACTTTAGTTATATTTTTAAAGAGAAACCAAAGAAAAATGACAGAATTGTAGCAGATGACATATTTGCACGTAACAGTTACATAGTAGGCAAAGTAGGCCATTCCCTCCTACTGATGCCTTTTTCATTTTTTGCCATTTTAACTTGTCATTTTTTTAAATCATTGTGATAAATAGAGCATTTGCTCCATAGGAGCAAATGCCCTATTTATCACAATGGTTTCAAAACTACACAATTCTAAAAAATTTCCTTTTCTCTAGTAAATGCTCATTTTTGGTAGATTTACTCAAAGAGGTTGAGTCTAAAAATAGTCTAGGAGGTAATGGGTTAAAGCATCCTGCTGCCTATAAAGGCATCATCACTTAGAGAATGCTTGAACCATTTACCTGATAAATATTCATGTAAGAAATAATAACATCATGAATATTAATAAGCAGAATTTTTATTATGGCATATCAACACAGACAGAAACTATAGAATCAGACCTATAGATATGATTCTTAAGTAAACACTGAGCAGATCCTGATCAGATGAGTCCTTCAGGAGCTGTCTCGTCTAGGTCTGCTCTTTTAGCAAAAATGTTTCTACAGGTAATGAGTTAAAGACTTCACCTGTATTTACAAAGACTTCACCTGTATTTACCTCTAAACTTTTACCAAAATCCTTGAATTTGTCAATGAACTGTGACATGATTCCGATTTTGGACAGCACATAAACAGCCTGTGGGAAGAGATCTTGTGAAAAAGACCGTTTTTCTTCACTGACAGCCTTTAAAAACTTCTTACTCTTGCTCAAATACAAATAGATATGTGCAATGTCGGACACGAGCTGCTCTGGTCTGAACTCAAACTGCTTTCGATCTCTGACTTTGTAATCCTTTTGCTTTGGACCAACCTGAAATGGTAGATAGTCCATGAATTACTGGAAAAAATCTTATCTGGCCTGAATAACACTTTCCCTGTTGAATATTCATGTAAAAAATAAATACATTATGGATATTTATAAGCTGAATTTCTGTAATCACATATGTATACAGGAAGTTTGGTATTGGTTGATAAGACTCAGATCTATCTTAATTACATTTAACCCTTTACTCCATGAATATTAATGAAAGAAATAATGACAGATCAATTAGAAAATCTATGCCCCTGGTTCAAGCAAAACATGGTAGAGCTCATCTAAATATTGTACAGTCAATCTGAAATGGTCATAGCCAATCTAAATATGGCAAATATGGCAGAGTCCATATAATTAGTACAGCTCATCTAAATATGTATTCTATCTAAAATGGCCAGAGTCAATCTAAAGATGGTAGAACCTATCTACATTGGTAGATCTCATCTAAATATTGTACAATCTAAAATGGTCAGAGTCAATCTAAAGATGGTAGAGCCTATCTACATTGGTAGAGCTCATCTAAATATTGTACAGTCAAACTTAAATGGTCAGAGCCAATCTAAAGATGGTAGATCCTATCTACATTGGTAGAGCTCATCTAAATATTGTACAGTCAAACTTAAATGGTCAGAGCCAATCTAAAGATGGTAGATCCTATCTACATTGGTAGAGCTCATCTAAACATTGTACAATCAATAAAATATGGTAGAGCCCATCTAAACATGGTAGAGCCTATCTAAATCATACAGGTTTAGAAATCATACCAGATACAATTTTGCAAAAATTCTTGCATGGAAAAGGTGGAACATAACTCAGTCAAATGGTAATGATTTATATTTATATTTTTATAATATTTTTAAGTTGATTCCCATTCAAATTCACATTCCATTAAAATTTAATAAATGCTTATATAAGCATATTGGTATACATGACCTTACACTCAGCTTAGTAATTGTCAACTGCAAATATTGTCATCTGCAACACATTTAAAAACCAACTAGGATCACTGAAGAAATGCTCAGCTACCTGGTGTTTTATCTGGATTAAAAAAATGTTTGCAATGCTATTTCAAATAAGTCACTATTGTGAGTTTTACAAATCATTCACAAACAAAGAGGCTGGGTCTAAAAATAGCCTATGCGGGAATGGGTTAGCTACTGATTTTTTTTTTCACTTTTCTATAGGATTTTTTTATTGAATACATCCCTCTAAAGCAACCACAATGAATAGACATAATTTAAACCAGGTGGTTGCTTAATGCAAGATGAGAGAAATGCAGAAATATCCTGTAGGAGCTTTCTGCATAATTTTCATCCTGCATTAAGCTACCACCTGCCTCTATAGCCAAATTTAAACTCTTTTTGGTGATCACATTAGAGCCCCGGGGTTCAATGTATGTAAAAATCATATTAACCAGTTGGTCCAGGAAGTAGTTCAACATGCCAGCAATGCGGTCAACCATGACAGGGTGGCAGAATATCGGCCTTATATCCCTTGTAATAACCTCCAGGGTGTACATGGTACTGTTCGCAATGATGTTTCTATAGCGACCAATCATCCCAAGATGGCGGAGACTTGCTTCCTTGTCCCTAAACTCTTCAGGTTTCAATTTGTTCCATTTACCACTATCTCGTTCAACCTCCTCATTTCTAATTTGTCGCATATGCTACAATAAAGAACTATACAATGCAAAGAATGTAACCATATATTAATTCACTAAGCTGATCAGAAAAATGACACAAGAAATATGTTGCTAAAGCTTAACCCTTTCCCTCATACAAATGCTCTTTCACACCTTGGCCAACAGAGCAGATCCAAATCAGATGTTTCCTTTAGGAGTCATTTAATCAGTGTCTGTTCTGTTTGCTTATGGAATTATAATAGATCTGACAACACAGTTTCTTCCAATACCAAAGCATCTTGTTTACATATACTAATATAAAAGTCCACCTAATAAATATTCATGATTTAATTATTTTTTGTAATGAATATTTAACAGAGAAAGGGTTAAATACTTTTCCACAGTTTAGTCAGGGATCAAAATACATTTATTACAACAGAGCTTCAAAACAGTAGCATTTACTTGGAATCTTTCTAGAAGCAGTATTAGTTTATTGGAAGAAATATACCTCCTTTAGGAGACTGCTCAACGGATCAGTAGAAATAATGATTAGACTACGTAACAATATGCCAAACTTTAGTGCAGGATTGTAAAACCTATGAGAAAAACAATATGTGTTTGTGAAACACTATTCCCCAAATATGACCTTTGACCTTGATGTATGACCTTGACCTTAATAAGTCACTCCTAAAAATGTTTGCCTCCATAAGTTGCACCATGCATGCCATAGTGCGTATGTGCAATGGCGACAAAATTATCGCCAGACAGACAAACCAACCAACCAACAGAAAGAGCAAAACAATATGTCCCCTGGGGGCATAAAAACAGAAGAAGGGAAATAATTCCAAAATGGGTGATGCTAGAGTTACAGTTTTTGTATGTGGCACACAATCTCCTTGAAACTAAGATGAGAAACAAATAGCTGAATTACTTAAATGCATAAGACATTCTTAACCCAGCAAAAACAAGCAAAACAAGGGGTGTTTGTGAAACACTATGCCCCCAATTTGACCTTTGATCTTGATGTATGACCTTGACCTTAATAAGCAATCCCTAAAAATATTTGCTTCCATAAGTTGCACATGCATGCCAAGTTTGAAGGATGTATGTTGAATGACAACAAAATTATCGCCAATATAAATTTGACCTGTAATGTGACGTTCATGTATGACCTTGACCTTGATAAGTCACCCTTAAAAATGTTTACCTCCATAAGTTGCACATGCATGCCAAGTTTGAAATATGTATGTACGATTGCTACAAAATTATAGCCAATGTTAAAGTTGTCTACAAACCAACCAACAGACCGACAGACAGGGCAAAAACAATAACTCCCCCCCCCCCCCCCCACTCAATTTAAAAAAGAAGATAGGGAGATACAGTAACTAAAATCGTAATGACTAGTCTATATCAGTGTTTAAAGAAGTGTAATCAATTAAAAAAGTTTTATAAGATCTGCAGTTAATCCTTAACACATATCTGGAAAGCTGAAACAATTAACTCAACACTAATTGTAGTCTACAAAATGTGTCGTCTGACTAAACTTGTATCTAACAGTAGAGTCCAATCATTATGAAAGGTTTTTTCAGAGGATTTGTAGAGGAGCCCTCTGATCTGGGTCTACACTATTTGCATATGCAAATATACTCATTTCCATCATCATTCACAAGGTTAAAGTACAGCCATAAAGAACAAAACTATAGAAAAACCTCTAAACTGGAATTCTAGTGGAGAAGAATTTAGATAATTCCAGGCAGTACGTGTCTGCTTAATTCAGGGTTAAAGTCTCCAAGACCGTCATTGATACTAATTTGAATCTCCAGTTTAGAGAGGTTTTACTGTACGTGTACTAACATCTAATGCATCGTCCAATAGAAATATGGCATCATTGATCATCAGATTGATGAACCTCAAAAACAGAGGTGGATCTGTATTGTCTATGGTTTCGAGAGCCTTATCTGCAAGTCTCTGTAATACAAAAAGAAAAGAAAAGAATTTACTCTTTCATGTAGTGTATATTCATGTAAAATATAATAACGGTATAAATATTCATTAGTTGAATTTTGAAAAAGGAAGTTTTTGACTATGGCAGAAACTGCAGAATTAGAATAACAGTAAAACCCCGCTAATGCGACCACCAAAAAGGGGCATAACTCTGGATGACAGAGGCAGGCGGTAGTTTAATGCAGGACAAAAGTTATGCAGAAAGCTCCTATAGGAGCTTTCTGCATTACTTTTGTCCTGCATTAAGCAACCACCTGCTTATAAAACAGCTATGGTTATTCTTTAAGTGGTTGCATTAGAGGAGTTCTACTGTATTTTACTCCATAAGCAAACAGAGCAGACAGGAACTGTTTGCAAAGGTGTAAGAAAGTATTTATCAAGTAAAGAGTTGAAGCAACCAATTTGTGAGTACACATAAAGGTCTTCTAGATTTATTTTTTATCATCATCATTTTAACATATTATATCATCTTATTGGGTCGAACTACACTACTGTAATATTACAATATAACTGATTGCTTCTATGTAATATTTAAATATTTATATGGAAATCATTACAAATTTTCATTGTACCATATTTCTAGATATGTGATTTTTATGTATTAATATCTTGTAAATTGTATGCAATTTAAGATGCTAAATAAATCTATCTATCTATCTATCTATCTATCTATCTATCTATCTATCTATCTATCTATCTATCTATCTATCTATCTATCTATCTATCTATCTATCTATCTATCTATCTATCTATCTATCTATCTATCTATCTATCTATCTATCTATCTATCTATCTATCTATCTAAAGCAGAAGTGTGATTCATGCAGAATAAATGCAATGCACACAGTCATTTTACAAGCTTCCTGAAGTATGTTCATATAACATCAAGCTTCCATTTGTTTCAAAGAATAACAATTCAGAAAGATTATTGTACCTTGATGGCATCTTTGTGGACCTGAATTTTCCAGATATACTGCAGTATTCGGTGCATACTTTTGCGATAGTTTAACCTTTTCTCACTGTCGACACTCTGTCCCCGGAGTTCAATACTGACAAACACATTGAGAATGCTCTCAGCTAGGTGACCTATCAGAGGATGGTTTGTAAACATGGCTTCCTCATCTCCTCTGCAAATAAACAGGTATATCTATTGAAAGGTCAATTTGATCAGAGTATACACTATTTTTTTAGCAAAATTTACTGACTTATTCAACTTCACAAACTAGTGGAGAGGGGAACTGGATGTCCTAAACTGAATGTTAATAAGTTAGGTTTTAGTTACTAGTAATAAGTACATAACTCAAAATGCAGTACTGTGGATCCAAATCAAATTTCTGGAGTACAGTGAAGTATTTCAACAAAACTGAAGAAACTACTCTTATCAATTCTATAAGAAGATGAGCTGTTTGTTCTTTATGCTTTACCCAGGGTCTGCATTTTTGCTTGTGCTATACATTGTAATATAGATCTTATTCTATGTTTCTTTCTTCCTAAAACTTGCTTTTGTTCATAGTGTCATCATACAAATTAATATTTATGATGTCATTATTTTCTTGCCTGAATATTCATGGAGAAAAGGGTAAAATTCGCAATCAGAACAAAAACAAATATTCCAAGAAAAGGACATAAACACTGTAAATATTACCCTAATCCCTGCTATTACCCTAGTCCCTGCTTCCCCCTGTCTGGTTTACCTGTTTTATCTGACAAACACAATTTTCCTATGTTAAATATATCACATATTTAGATTGTTAAACAAGATGTGTTTGTGAACACTATGCCCCTGATATGAATTTTGACTTTGATGTATGACCTTGACCTTAATAAGTCACCCCTAAAATTGTTTGCCTCTGTGAAATGAAGACAAAGTTAGCCCCAGTGTTAAAGTTGGGGACAAACCAACCAACAGACAGAACAAAAACGATATGCCCCCTCCTGCAGGAGCCCTCTGATCTGGGACTTGACTGCTAATGAAAATTAACTTTGTTTTTCTCATGCAGAGTGTTAAAGAACTATCCTCTACTGTAGTCATATATAGAGTGGTGGCTGCGTAACACAGGTCTGACTGTATATACATGTAGAATGGAAATTTTATTCTGCAGAACCCACCCTGTTTCCCAGGTACCATCCTCATTCTGTTTGGGTATGAAGGCTTCTAGATTCTCTGCGAGCTGAGCCCGTATGTCCGGATTTACCAGTCTGCTTTGATCCGCCATAAATATAAGTATGACAGTTATAATCTGTTGGAAGCTGTCCTTGTCTTTCTACAAGAAACAAATGAAACAAAGTAACAAACAATGAATTATACACATACATGTCATTTTTATAATAGCATTATAAACAGGGAAATGTTTTACTATGGCAGAAACTGTTAAATTCTAGCTAATTAATATTCATAATGTTATTATTTCTTATATCTACAGATAAACAGGGTTATTAGATAATCAACTGGTCAAATCATATTGTACATCAGGATACAGAAATATTATATTTTAAGTAAAATTTCAGAGCATGTTTTCTCTCATTTTTCTTCAAGAGTTGGTCCAAACTGATTGCAGAGGTAATCACTGATTTACCCATAGCATACCAAAGGTTGATATTTGATTTTTCAGATAATATTAACTCATTCCCTCCTAGACAAATTTTAGACCCAACCTCTTTGAATTAATCTACCGAAAAGGAGCATTACTATATATATATATTACGATAGTCGACCATATATATATATATATGGTCGACTATCGTAATCGATAAAGTCCAACCTTCCAGCATTAGTATAGAAAAGGAGAATTTAAAATATGTGTAGCTTTGAAACCATCGTGATAAATAGAGCAATGGTTTCAAAATATGTGTTTTACTGAGTTGCAAAAGGAGGGAATTTGTTACTATTCTTTTATGCTTTACTTCATAAGTGGACTCTTTATCATCATAGTTTTATGGTCATACATTAATCCTGCCGATGGGGAAATGAGCTCTGTCCCTCATATTAATGCATTTCACACCATTGCAAACAGAGTAGACCCAGATCAGATGACTCCCATAGGAGCCGTCTGATCAGGGTCTGCTCTGTCTGCTTATAAACATGATATATAGATCTGATTCCAAAGTTTTTGGTCAAAGCAAAATCTTCCTTTGAAATGTTACATTATAAAAAAAATCGGCTAAAAAATATTCATGATGTCATTATTTCTTACAAGAATATTGAAATAGTTCAAGGTTAACCATTTCCTGTTCTATGTTTATTCCAAATTTCAATACCTACTGAATATTCATGGCAAAATAGTCATAATGAAATATGGAAGGTGCAACATTGTAGTCATTTTAGAAAGTAAAGAAACAGATATTTCAAATTCTATTAGCAAACAGAGCAGACCCTGATCAGATGGCTCCTATAGGAGCCATCTGATATGGGTCTACTCTGTTTGCAGATGCGTGAAAACACACATTTATATGAGGGAAAGGGTTAAGTGAAATTAGCAAACAATGATCAAGGAATTAGAGACATTGAGTTTCAATGATCCAGGAATTAGAGACATTGAGTTTCAATGATCACGGAATTAGAGACATTGAGTTTCAATGATCAAGGAATTAGAGACATTGAGTTTCTTTGAAACAAACTGCTCAACATTCTTATTGTATTTTTGAAAAGAAATGTAAGGAAACTTTATTTTTACAGTGAACCCTTACTTAACCCTTTCCCTGTTGAATATACATGTAAGAAATATTTATATCATGAATTTTTATAACGGCACATGTACAAAGAATGTTTTGGTATTGGTAGAAACTGTATAGTCAGATCTATTATAAGTTTATAAGAAAACAGAGCAGACACTAATTAGACGACTCCTGACACGCAGCTAACACTTTGGCAAATGATGAGTGTTCATACAAGACTCCAGCTATTGTGAATAATATTAACTAATTTAAGTCTTGAATTAGAAACATAAACTAAGAAAAAAATATTGTCATGGCAAAAAGAATAAATTTATATTTGTACAGTAAAACTCCTCTAATGCGATCACTTAATGAACAAACATGGCTGTCTTCATAAGCAAGCAGTTGCTTAATACAGGATGAAAGTTATGCAGAAAGCTCCTACATTATAAGCTACCACCTGCATTTGCCACTGTGAATTATGCCCCTTTTTGGTGGTCACATTAGAGGGATTTTACTGTAACATATAAGCAAACAGAGCAGATCCAGATCAGACAGCCCTCAAAAAGTCCTGAGGATACTCAGCTTATCCAGCTTGTAAATACAACATGTAACATAAAACATGAACCAGTAGAGTGAAACCCCTCTAAACCGGAATTCTAGTAGACAAGTATTTACATACATTTAGGCCATGGCTGCTTAATGCAGGGTGAAAGTCATGCAGAAAGATCCTCTAGGAGCTTTCTGCATGACTTTTACCTTGCATTAAGCTGCCACCTGTCTCCAAGACTGATATTTATGTTAAATTTAAAGTCTGGTTTAGAGAGGATTTACTGTAAAAGACATACCGTCACCATAACAGTGTTTTTGAAGAGCTCCAGATTTGCGATATACAGGTTGAGGTTTGTCATAAGCATCTCCGGCAGGTATGACAGAGACTTTGGCACTTTTTCTGACAGCGGAAGTTTGATGTCATCGAAGGTGGTAAAGTTATCCTTAGAAGCCAGCTGGACCAGCCAAGAGGCAGTGGATGTGTGGAAATTAAGACTCATTTTTGTAAGGTGATACTCAGTAACAGCAGCTTTTAAGTTTCTGTACACTGACAATTCTGGAAAATTAAAATAAATGATAAACAACATTGTGACAGAAAATTGATGGTACTTAACGTATAACCTTTTCACCCTTTCCCTGTTGTCTTTATTCCAAATTTCAATACCTACTTAATATTAAAGGACAAAATGGTTAGTATGAACTATTTTAATTTTCACCAATAGATATTCATGATGTCATTACTTCTTACATGAGTATTCATGATGTTGTCACCAGGTAAATGTCAAATATTCATTATAGTGATCACTTTAGGCAAGCTTTACTGTAACATATCTATGCAAGCTACACTACACGAGAACCAACCTTTAGGTTTCACAAAAAGTGTAGAACCAGATTATTTAGGCATCTGATCAAGTTCTGCACTATTAATCCTTCGCTTGCTATTCACGTCGAAATACCTACCTGTAAATAGTGAAGACCCAGATGAGACAGCTCCTGCAGGAGCTGTCTCATCAGGGTCTGCACTATTTACAAATTGATTGTGCAACCAGTGCACTCCACAGCAGTGATTGCACAGCGATATACTTGTACACAGTGAAGATATATATGTAATTATACAACAGGGCATGGGTAAAGAAGAAGAAATGTATTTTAAAATTCAGCAAGAGAAGGGTTAACCCTAGCTCTTTCATTGCCTATTCTGTTTTGCTGACTTGTTTGGCAATCAGTGTAGAACCAGATAAGATCTTTTTTAATTGTGTTGCTGAGAGCTGGTTCTTCACTGTTTGCAAAGCTGTAATGTTGGTTTTATATATCAGGGCACTTGCATACCTTTGCTGAGCTGTTCTTTGACAAGTTTCAGGATGCTCTTGTGGTAAACGTCTTGTATTTCTTTATACAGTCTATCCAGTCTGTTGATGCTGCTGTTCAGCTTCAGGATCTTTGGAACAATACTAAAGCCAATTTGTAATGCCTGATGTGCCAGGAAGAAACACTCGCAGATAAAGTGGTATGAAGTCTCCTTCTCTAAAGTTTTGTCATCATCATAAGGCACAAATGAAACCTCTTTTGATAATCCTAACCATGGAAGATAAAACAAGAGAATTCAATAAAATATCAATTTGCAGTAGGATCATGTAGATATAATTCTGCTTTTTGTGGGTAGTTTTAAGGTATTTCTGAAGACCACTGATAATCAGTGGAAAGCAACTCAGTCATTCTGTTTTTTTGTTGTTGGTTTTGGGGTTTGTTTGGTTTTTTTGTTGCATCTGTTTCATTAACCCTTTTCTTCTTACAAACACTTTTCATGTCCTTGCAAACAGAAAAGACCCAGATCAGAAGATCCTGTAGGAGCTGTCAGATAAGGGTCCTACAGATTTTATCATTATATATACCTATAACATCCTGTGTTGAATTTACTTTTATGAAAAAAATAGTTAAATTGTTTCTTACATCAATATTCAACATGGAAAGAGTTAATTAAGGCTTTGAAAGAAACTGAGCGAGAGAGAGAGACAAGTAATGAGAAAGACAGATAATCTCAGCAGCAATAAATCTTCAACAAAAGAAAAGATCTTAATAAAACTCTTTTTGCAATGACAAACATTTACTGTGTCCACATGGCATTAAAAATCATCTATTTAATATTCATGACATCATTATTTCTTACCTTAACCCTTTACTCCATGAATAAGCCTTTCTACGCCTTTGCAAACAGAGTAGACCCAGATAAGATGGCTCCTATAGGAGCCATATGATTTGGGTCTACTCTGTTTGCTAATGATACAGTATACATGCAGTTTCTACCATGGATAAAAAAAATCCGGTGTCCATATACTGTTATAAAAATCAATCTAATTCATATCCATGATGTGGTTACTTCTTACATGAATATTCATGAAGTAAAGTTTTAATATTCATGGAGTAAAAGGTTGAATACTGAAGATTTCTGTAGCTGAGGTTATCTGTCTGTTTCATTACCTAGCTCTCT
This sequence comes from Azorinus chamasolen, assembly GCA_963576725.1. Classification (NCBI taxonomy): domain Eukaryota; kingdom Metazoa; phylum Mollusca; class Bivalvia; order Cardiida; family Solecurtidae; genus Azorinus; species Azorinus chamasolen. The sequence continues at coordinate 111,397,263 of OY755236.1, forward strand.
CTCTCTCTCTCCCCCCCCCCCCCCCTCCCACAAACACAATTTCTTTCAGTGTCTTTTTGTAAACCCTGTCCCTGTTGAATATTCATGTAAGATTTAATGACATCATGCATATTTATTTGCTGAATTTCTATAATGGCATATGACACAAGCTTTGTTGCGATAACTTGATATCGATAGAAACTGTAGAGTCAGATATACAATTAATTATTATTTCATAAGCAAACAGAGTAGATCCTGATCAGATGGCTCCTACAGGAGCTGTCTGATCTGGGTCTTCTCTGTTTATAAAGGCATTAAAAAGCATTTATACGAGGAAAAGAGTTTAACAAGGATGGATAATACCATTGTGGTATTTCAGAATTCAAAATGGCTGTTTGATTAGAATCCGATTTCACCCACCTCTTGCATGTACAGACAGACTCTTGACTTCCTTTTCATCTTTAGCTTGTATTCTACCATAGGAAGGTTTAATCTTCAGCAACTTCTCTCCATTGATGACAGCAAAGGGTTGGCACATTTTCAGTAGAACATAACACAAGTTCAGAAAGAAGCCATCTGAGCAATAGTTCTGGTCAATCACCATGGCCTCATGAGATGACCACAGGTCAACTTTACCTGGCAAAAGAGAAACACTGGAAGGCTAATTGCACAGCGAACCATATTTACTATGGATGGTAGGTTACATAGTCTCCCCCTCTACCAGTCAGAGAAGCTGTCCGATCTGGGTCTACTCTGTTTGCAGATGCATAAAAACACATTTATATGAAGTGTAGGGTGAACAAGATCATCAAGATGCCAGTGGCTGACTGTTACTGCGACAATCAACATCTTAACTCATTCTCTCCTAGGCTATTTTTAGACCCAACCTTTTTGAATAAATCTACCGTAAAGGAGCATTAACTAAAGAAAAGGAAAATTTTAGAATTGTGTAGTTTGAAACCATTGTGATAAATAGAGCATTTGCTCCTATAGGAGCAAATGCTCTATTTATCACAATGGTTTCACAATGTGAATTTTATAGAGGCGCAAATATGCATCACTAGGGGATAATGTGTTAAAGGACCATAACTCTATGGATATACATGATTGAGTGATAGCCTCTTACCAATTTGTAACCTTTGGGAAGAAAAGCAAATATATGTGAGGTTTGTTAGGGATAGATATACTGAAATCTAAAATGTGTCAAAATTGACAATTACACCAAGGCTACAGCAATGATTCAATTTTTTTCTTAGAAAAAAAGACATGCTATAAACCCTTTTGATCAAGAATATTTATGTAAGAAATAATCATGAATATTAATCCTATTTTATATTAACAAGAGAGATCTCAGCCAGGGCAGAAACTGCACAATCAGATTTATATTCTCCCATACTGGAACTGTCTTGTCTGAGTCTTCTCCATTTGCAAAGGCATGGAAAATAGTTAATATGAGGAAAGGGGTTAAGGAGTTTCCTCTGTGTTCTTACCTCTGTTTGCCTCAATGTTCTTACCTCTGTCTGCCTCAATGTTATTACCTCTGTTTGCCTCAATGTTCTTACCTCTGTTTGCCTCTACGTTCTAACCTCTGTTTGCCTCTATGTTCTTACCTCTGTTTGCCTCTATGTTCTAACCTCTGTTTGCCTCTACGTTCTAACCTCTGTTTGCCTCTATTTTCTTACCCCTGTTTGCCTCTATGTTCTTACCTCTATTTGCCTCTATGTTCTTACCCCTCTTTGCCTCTATGTTCTTACCCCTGTTTGCCGCTGTGTTCTTACTCCTGTTTGCCTCTGTGTTCTTACTCCTGTTTGCCTCTATGTTCTTACCCCTGTTTGCCTCTGTGTTCTTACTCCTGTTTGCCGCTGTGTTCTTACCCCTGTTTGCCTCTATGTTCTTACCCCTGTTTGCCTCTGTGTTCTTACTCCTGTTTGCCTCTGTGTTCTTACTCCTGTTTGCCTCTATGTTCTTACCCCTGTTTGCCGCTGTGTTCTTACCTCTGTTTGCCTCTGTGTTCTTACTCCTGTTTGCCGCTATGTTCTTACCCCTGTTTGCCTCTGTGTTCTTACCTCTGTTTGCCTCTACGTTCTAACCTCTGTTTGCCTCTATGTTCTAACCTCTGTTTGCCTCTACTTTCTTACCCCTGTTTGCCTCTGTGTCATTACTTCTGTTTGCCTCAATGTTCTTACCTCTGTTTGCCTCAATGTTCTTACCTCTGTTTGCCTTAATGTTCTTACCTCTGTTTGCCTCTATGTTATTACTTCTGTTTGCCTCAATGTTCTTACCTCTGTTTGCCTCTATATTCTTACCTCTGTTTGCTTCAATTTTCTCACCTCTGTTTGCCCCTGCGTTCTTGCCTCTGTTTGCTTCTATGTTCTTACAACTGTTTGCCCATTTGCACCCTCCAATCCAGTCTAGACACTGTGTTCTTACCTCTGTTTGCCCATATGCACCCTCCAATCCAGTCTAGACACTGTGTTCTTACCTCTGTTTGCCCATATGCACCCTCCAATCCAGTCTAGACACTGTGTTCTTACCTCTGTTTGCCCATATGCACCCTCCGATCCAGTCTAGACACTGTGTCCTTACCTCTGTTTGCCCATATGCACCCTCCAATCCAGTCTAGACATTGTGTTCTTACCTCTGTTTTCCCATATGCACCCTCCAATCCAGTCTAGACACTGTGTTCTTACCTCTGTTTGCCCATATGCACCCTCCAATCCAGTCTAGACACTTGTGCTTGAGGTCTGGAGAGATCTTCATAATGTTGATCAGTATTCGATGTATATCTTCACAGATATCGGATGTTCTCTACAAGACAGAACATGACAGATACAGAATCGGGACAGAACATGCCAGATACAGAATAATCTGTTCCAAGTGACAACTAACTGTGACCACTAACTGAATAAATACAAAACTTTTCCCAAGCAAGTTGCTGCTTAACCCTTTCCCTGATATAAACACCTTTTAATGCCTTTGCAAACAGAGTAGACCCAGATCAGATGGCTCCCTTTGGAGCTTTCTGATAGGGACAACTCTGTTTGCTTATAAAATGACACCCATGTTTGCTTACGAAATTATAACAGATCTGACTCTACACTTTCTATCAATATAACAAACCTGTGTATATATGACAAGGGAATTTTGGCAATTGAAGTAATTGTAACTCATATATGAAATACTACTGGACCAAATTGTGTCTCCTGCTCAACTCTCTAATCTGCTGAAGTTTATTATTCACCCATTGTTGTTTTTTCAATCTGTTAAGAAATAATTGACCAAGAGGCAAAGTTAGACATCTTAGATCCTCTAGGTGCCCTCTGATCTGTGTCCACACTGTTTGCAAATGACAATGCATGCATGTACCGGGCAGAAAGGGTAAATAATTATTGGACACAATCACATAGTAAGAGACACTTACTTGCCATATGAACATAATTGAGGTGTTGTTTTGCTGTGGAACAGCTGTCAGGGGGGTATTGAAGAATTCAAATGGGCCATCTGGGTTCTTTGGGCAGGAACTTAATGACAGCACTGACCCAAACAATGTCTGCTCATAGTAAAACCCACCTTTCCAGTCAATAGGTGAAGAGAAGTCTATCAAAAACTGGAAACAAACACAAACAATGATTAACCTTACAATGATGAATTATTAAATAAACTATTCAAAAAAATCAAACAGATCAAACATACAGTGAATATTTAGGGTTTTTTCTAAAGAAAAGTGTAACATGACAAACAGTGCAGACCCAGTGGACAGAGCTCCTCTAGAATCACTCTCGTCTGGGTCTTCATTGTCTGCAAAGGACATTAGTGACTCTTATCCATAGTATTACCAATAGAATTATCCATAGCATTATTCATAGTTTTACCCATAGTACTATCCATATTATTACCTATAGTTTCACTCATAGTATCAAACATAATACAAGCCATAGTATCACCCGCAATATCACCCATGGTATCACCAATAGTATTACCCATAGTATTACCTATTCAGTATTCAACCTCAACTCTCCGTCACTTTGTTATGCTGAATAAATCAATTAGCACTATTTTGATTACTTTAAATTAGGCTTATATAGTAGCAGTAGCGAAATGTGTAGACCCTAATCAAGCAGCTCCTTCAGGAGCCATTTGAACTAGGTCTGCACTATCTGCCTAAGTGTGTTGGTCCAAATACTTAATAATGGTAATAATGGTGGTGGAATACATAGCATCCAGAGAAGACAAATATACCATGTCACATGGATGTAAACTATTTAAAAAGAGTATCAATATAACTGTTTACTCTGTGAATATTCATGTAAAAATAATGACATCATGAATATTAATTAAATCAAAAGTTATCATAGCACGTGGGCACATTTTTTGGCCATGGCATAAACTGTAGAATCATATCTTTATCCTTGTGAAACCATTGTGATAAATGGTTTCAAACTACAAAATTCTAAAATTTTCCTTTCCTCTAGTTAATGCTCCTTTTTGATAGATTAATTAAAAAAGGTTGGATCTAAAAATAGCCTAGGAGAGAATGAGTTAAGCAAACAGAGCATAACCTGATCAGATGGATCAGACAGGCATAGAAAGGCATATTTATGGAGTAAAGGGTTAACTTACGTATATAGAGTGGAATATTAACTTATAAATTATGCAATTTGATTTTGAGTTCATCAGATTTTGACTTTGTATTAATTACAAGAACTTAGAAAAAATAGTGTTGACCCAGATCAAACGCAGGAGTAGTTTTATCAGGGTCTACACTATTTTCCACTCCATCACTTTCATTTAAATTTATCAAAATGAGGTGAAATTGACTTAAGCACCATTACAAATCTACGGATGAGAGAATGGGTGACTTTTTGTTTATAATAAACATGGCAACTACCTCTGCTAGAGAATTTCTTGTGCTGAAGAATTTCAGTATAGCAAGATACTTTGAGATCTGGTTGCTTGTCAGTGAACAGTGACTGAGGAACCAATCCCTGATGTTTGTTAAGACAGGAGTGAAGGCCAGTGGAATGACTTTGGAAGCATTCTTAGACTCCAACAAGTCTAAAGTCTCCATCATAAAACAGAAAAACTGACTGTCTTTGTCTGCAGAAAGAATAAAGAAATAAACATCTTATTAGTCTGGACTCTAATAAAAACGTTATTTGTTGTTTTGATACCTGATCAATATATAAAACAAATTACAAACAATAATACAATAAAAAAAAAAACTCTAAAGTGACCATTTTATTAACCAAATTAGATGTCTTTAACAGCAGGTAGTTGTTTTAATGCAGGGCAAAGTAATGCAGAAAGTTCCTGCAGGAGCTTTCTGCATACCTATCATCCTGCATTAAGCTACTACCTACCTTTTAACCCTTTCCTTCATATTGAGGCCTTTTGACGCCTCTGTAAAAGTCACTTCTTGAAACCACTGTGATAAATAGAGCATTTGCTTGCTCCATAGGATCAAATGCTCTGTTTATCAAAATGGTTTCAAAACTATAGTTTTAAAATTTTAAATTATTCGTTTTTTTAGTAAATGCTCCTATTCAGTACATGTATTTACAAGGCCTATGAGGGAATGGTTTACAACCCATAATTAGACCTGTTTTTGGTGCTGACATTAGAGGAGTTTACTGTATACTGAAATAAGTAAACTGTCAGTGTTAACTATGTCTGTTGTAATTCTGAAAGATCATTTGTCTTTCAATTCTCTACAGACAAGAAATGAAGTAGGACTTTCAATGTTAGGTTTGCATAGATTATCACATATTCATCACTGGCAAGCATGCAAAATGATCAGATAATCTTGTGACTGACTTTTTTCTCATATACATGTAATCCACTACTTGTCATGCCTGCAATGTTTTAACCATCTCCTTCATATAAACGCATTTTCACTTATTTGCAAACAGAGTAGACCCAGATCAGCAGGCTGTTTTTGAGCCATCTGATCAGGGTCTGCTCTGTTTGCTAATTAAGGACCACAATGGAAATAAGAGTATCTATTACTCTTTTTTGTATCATCCTTGGTATATAATGTTGATTGACATGGCTTTTTTAAAATATCATACATATTGTTGCTTGTTTATAATGTATGTTTTAATAACAGATTGCCATGTGATTGTACATTTTATGCTGAAATAAATCTATCTATCTATCTACCTATCTTTCTAATGGAATTTGATAAATCTGTTTCTTTACTTTCTAAAATAGCTACATTGCCCCTTCTTCCATATTTCATTGTTACTATTTCCCTCATATAAACACTTTTTTACACCTCTACAAATAGAGTAGATCCAGATTAGATGCCTCCTCTAAGAGCCATTCAATGGATGGTCTCCACATATAAAAAGAACAAAACAAACAACTGGAAGGTCAACTTATGGGGACTTGAAATTGTCTATTTTTGTTATAGCAACTGATAGCAAATAGCAACTGTATAGTAAATGAATGAGCACATTTGACAGAAAACAAATTCATACCATAATAAATGTACTGTAAGTCTGTTTACAAACCTCCTAGATGAACAACATTTTCCACAGACACATCTACAACTTGCTGGGCGATGTCTTGCTGTGGAAACAATGCTGGCTGAGAGAGGCACAGCTTGGAGTTCAAGAAGATCACCTCCTTACACTTTGTTAAGTCTTCTGTCATATTCTGAAACTATAATCAGAACTAAGATAAGGGGTGTATTTAAATCAAAGCCTTACAGACATTGCAGTATTCTTTGCATGGGATCAACGTGCTGAAATCAAATTTCTGATATCAACCAAGTGCACTTTGGCATGACATTGCATATCTATAAGGGAAAGACTTAACACACTTTCCAGTGGGTAATTAAGTTGCAGCTGAAACTTCAGCCGTTTCCCACTATGCTTATTATCAAACTGACCACTCACAGTTTATGGGCGTGATTACCTAATCGCTTGCATCATCCGACGCACACTTCTTCATTCATTGAGTAACTGCCTCTGGGAGAATACTTTCATTCATATTATGGTCACATGATTTTGTCATGTGAATGATATTTTGTTGCAAATTCTAAATAAAAGCTAATGTTACGAAGCATTTTCATGCCAGAAATAGTATACCATGATTGTTTCCGGATGCCATGTTATTAAACGCCTTTTGTATCCATCAAATTCACCTCAATAAATTGCGCTAGATTGCTACGCAGAATGGCAGTTGTCAGGTATGTAGGTTAGGCATGGGATCGAGAGCGGGATACCACCTATGTATTCATTACTAACTCAAAGAATACAAAAACTAAAATTGTCAATTTTACATCAATCCCTCCTATGTTCTACATATCTGTACATTCTAAAGAGTGGTCTCATTATAGTGTTTGGTAGAGAAATAAGGGAGCTATTCTTGAAAACAAATGTTTAACCTATAACTCCATTAATATGCCGTTCTACGCCTTTGCAAACAGAGTACAGCCAGATCAGACGGCTCCTACAGGATTTGCCCTGTTTGCTTATGCAATTATACAGATCTAATTCTACAGTTTTTACCAGGGCCAACACTTTTCTCGTTCACCCTCCATTATAAATATTATGGTAATTAATATTCATGATGTCTTACATGAATATTCATGGAGTAAAGCGTTAATTTATACATCTTGTTGAGGCCTCTGCTGCTAAGTATTAAGTATGAATGTTACCATAACCCATTACTCCATGAATATTTATGTAAGAAATAATGACATCATGAATATTAATTAGATTACTTTTATAATGGTACATGATCACAGGAATATTTGGCCATTGCGGAAACTGTAGAATCATATCTATATTATTAGAAAAGCAAACAGAGCAGACAATCTTCATGGAGTATAGCACTCAGAGCAGACTATCTTCATGAGGTAAAGCACTCAGAGCAGACAATCTTCATGGGGTAAAGCACTCAGAGCAGACAATCTTCATGGGGTATAGCACTCAGAACAGACAATCTTCATGGGGTATAGCACTCAGAGCAGACAATCTTCATGGGGTATAGCACTCAGAACAGACAATCTTCATGGGGTATAACACTCAGAGCAGACAATCTTCATGGGGTATAGCACTCAGAGCAGACAATCTTCATGGGGTATAGCACTCAGAGCAGACAATCTTCATGGGGTAAAGGGTTAAGACAGGTTGTGGTGTATGTCCTTTATCACAACAAGAGACAGGTTCATATCCCAGGCTATATCACAACAAGAGACATGTTCATATCCCAGGCTATATCACAACAAGAGACAGAGTCATATCCCAGGCTATATCACAGCAAGTGACAACCCTATCCCAGCATATATCACAGCAAGAGACAGTCATATCCCAGGCCATATCACAACAAGAGACGGAGTCATATCCATGGCTTTATCACAGCAAGAGACAGAGTCAACCCCCAGGCTATATCACAACAAGAGACAGGGTCATATCCCAGGCTATATCACTGCAAGAGACAGAGTCATATCCCAGGCTTTATCACAGCAAGAGACAGAGTCATACCCCAGGCTATATCACAACAAGAGACAGAGTCATATCCCAGGCTATATCACAACAAGAGACAGAGTCATATCCCAGGCTATATCACAACAAGAGACAAGGTCATATCCCAGGCTATATCACTGCAAGAGACAGATTCATACCCCAGGCTTTATCACAGCAAGAGACAGAGTCATACCCCATGCTATATCACAACAAGAGACAGAGTCATATCCCAGGCTATCACTACAAGAGACAGAGTCATATCCCAGGCTATCACTACAAAAGACAGAGTCATACCCCAGGCTATATCACAGCAAGAGACAGAGTCATATCCCGGCATATATCACAGCAAGAGACAGCCATATCCCAGCCTATATCACAGCAATAGACAGGGTCATATCCCAGGCTATATCACAACAAGAGACAGATTCATATCCCAGGCTTTACCACAGCAAGAGACAGAGTCATACTCCAGGCTTTATCACAGCAAGAGACAGAGTCATACCCCAGGCTATATCACAACAAGAGACAGAGTCATATCCCAGGTTATCACTACAAGAGACATAGTCATATCCCAGGCTATATCACAGTAAGATACAGTCATATTCCGGCATATATCACAGCAAGAGACAGCCATATCCCAGCCTATATCACAACAATAGACAGAGTCATATCCCAGGCTATCACTACAAGAGACAGAGTCATACCCCAGGCTATATCACAGCAAAAGACAGAGTCATATCCCAGCCTATATCACAGCAAGAGACAGCCATATCCCAGCATATATCACAACAATAGACAGGGTCATATCCCAGGCTATATCACAACAAGAGACAGGGTCATATTCCAGGCTATATCACAGCAAGAGCCAGCCATTTCATGCACAGCAGAATGCCCAGATAGTTACCACTGACTTACTGCAAGCCAGTTGGAAGGCTTCCTCACATGAACAATCCAAGTGCCCAGGCCGTCATTCAAACTAAATATAGTGTGGATGAGGGATGAGTTGATCAATGATGAAGATGAGGATGATAGCTAATCACACATGCAACAATGGCTGTCCATTGAATCAAAATCATTGGTTGATCTTCCTTCCACTTCTTGACAGAGGGGATGACTCTTGTCAAGTAAACAAAGAAAACAATACAATTAACCCCAATAATAATGATATGATAGGATGGTCTGTGGAGCAAAACATCATTAGAAATAATGTATAGCCTTACCTTGGGCATTTGCCGTGTAGCACCGAGTCTCGCATAACTATGGTATAAGTATCTGAAGGCCCAAGGTTCGTCTGGGATGCCAGTGTCAATATTCTGACGTTTTGTGGAACCGAGGATTGACTCTCCAGGCTTCTTAATTAGAATTCGTTCAAACACAGCCTATAATTGAAACAACTCTTTGCATGCTATGTAATTTTTCGTCAACAACAATTGTCATCTACTTCAATTCTTACAATAAAATTTCTCTCCTTTCTTTGCAAAGATATCGTCAAAGTGTCAAACATTTTGGCTCCTGAGGAGATGCCACATTATGCTGTGTCTCATTTGGAGCCAAACTGTTATACATAGGTAGCACAGTTTCGCCCTTAACCCTTTCCCTCATATAAACGTGTTTTTATGCATTTGCAAACATAGTAGACCCAGATCAGACAGCTCCTATAGGAGCCGTCTGATCAGGGTCAGCTCTGTTTGCTAGTAGAATTTGAAAGATCTGATTCTTTACTTTCTAAAATGACTACAATGTTCTACCTTCCACATTTCGTTATGATAATTTTGTCCATGAATATTCAGTAGGTACTGAAATGTGGAATAAACATAGAACAGGGAAAGGGTTTAAACACCCTAAGTACCCTAAATATTCAGAAAGAAACAACTTAGGTAAATAGTGAAAACACCATACAAACTGGTCCTGAAGGAGAAGTTTGATCTGGATATTGTTATACACTTCTTGTTCCTCTATCAATCTAACATAACCAGTGGTGTGTGGGAAATGGGTATATAAGACATTTGCAAACAGTGTAGACCAAGAAGGAAACCTTTGATCAGGGTCTGCACTGTTTTTTATAAAAAATAATTTTCTTCAGCGATAAAATTTGATGCAATATATTGTTTGATTAATATTCAGAAAGAGTATTATGTAAGTGAACAAGTTAACTCTTTCACCACCAAATATGGTCATCTACAACATTGATAGTGAAAGTGACAGTTTGTACAGGTATAATCTCAGATACAAGACTGACTGTGAAAGTGACAATTTGCGCAGGAAATCACAGATACAACATTGACAGTGAAGGGATTCCAAAGGTTATTTCAAATTTGGCTATTGTGTGGAAGCAGTTGAACCAATAACAAATCTGAAACAAAGATCAATGATGCAAATTTCTTGCTAAATAGATTCTATTCTTGCACATCTCTTACTTCCTCAATGCATTCTTTGGTCAGCTGGGGTTTATCTCCTTGCCGCTTAGATAATTGCGATAGAAAGACCCTTGAAGGTGGCAGGTCATCTCCTGTTGCAGCCCCTAAAAAATAATTTAAGGGTTAAGTTATCCTTCAACCTTTAATTTATTAGAAAGATTGCAGTATTCTCCTTAACAAATGCCCGAACTCTAATAAATACTGCCCCTGCCCCTGATCCCCCCGGTCCCCCTTTACTTCTAGGGGAAACTAACGATCAATAAAACAACTAAAACCCAATATAATAACCATTAAAAAAATAAATACAGGTTTTCCAAACTACAAGAGGGAGCTTAATGTAGACTTAAAGCAAATACATAAAGTTCCCTTTACTCCATAAAAACTCATTTTAATACCTTTTCAAACAGACAAGGAGACCCAGATCAAATGACTCCTGTTTGATTTGTTTGATCAGGTCTGCTTTGCTTGCTTATGGAATTCTACAGTTTCTGCCATGGCCAAAATTCCGTGTTCATGTTACATTATTGAATTAATGTAATTAATATTCATTATGTAATTATTTCTTACAAATATTCATGGAGTAAAGGGTTGAAATTGTTATGACCCTGTGGTGTTTATTGGAGATGATATGGCATGTTCAATTCTGATCTGATGTAATTTTCCTTACTTATTTCCATTCATTTGTGTCATGAATACTAATGTCAGAAATAATGAGTGTAAGAATAATGAGTGTAAAAATAGTAATTATCTAAAAACAATTTATAATGGCACCATGAACAAGAGACTTTTTACCATGGCAGAAACTGTAGAAATAGATATATATTATTTCATTAGCAAAAAGAGCAGACCCAGGTCAGGCGACCATTTGATCCGGACCTACCCTGTTTGCAAAGTAATTTCTATGAGGTAAAGAGTTAAAGAAACAAATATGGTAACATCAAACTGCTGATGAGATGTCAATACATTCACATCTCATCTATATCCAGGACGTTATGATAAGACTTAACACTTTACCTAATCAATATTCATAAGGAAACAGTGACATATTTATTAGCTGAATATTTATAACGGCATATGAGCACATGTCATGATTGTTTTGCCCCTGCAGAGTCAGATCTATATAATTCTATAAACAAACAGAGCAGACCCTGATGAGACGGTTCCTGTAGGATCTTGGTCTTCTTCATAAATAGCAAATGTATCACAATGCATATCTATGAGATAAATGTGTCGCAATGCATTGACGTAAATGTGTCACAATGCATATCTATAAGGCGAATGTGTCACAATGCATATATATGAGGTAAATGTGTCACAATGAATATCTATGAGGTAAATGTGTCACAATGCATTGAGGTAAATGTGTCACAATGCATTGAAGTAAATGTGTCACAATGCATATATATATATAAGGTAAATGTGTCACAATACATATCTATGAGGTAAATGTGTCACAATACATTGAAGTAAATGTGTCACAATGCATTGAAGTAAATGTGTCACAATGCATTGAAGTAAATGTGTCACAATGCATATCTATGAGGTAAATGTGTCACAATACATTGAAGTAAATGTGTCACAATGCATATCTATGAGGTAAATGTGTCACAATGCATTGAAGTAAATGTGTCACAATGCATATATATATATAAGGTAAATGTGTCACAATACATATCTATGAGGTAAATGTGTCACAATGCATTGAGGTAAATGTGTCACAATGCATTGAAGTAAATGTGTCACAATGCATATATATATCGTCGGAGGCCCTTGAATCGTTACTGCCCTAGAGTCGTGCCTTTTTTGTTTTCTTCCCGCGTCTCGCGAGATTTCGTCCACGCATGCGCATACCGTGGGAAAAATTTTACTACGCTTGTTTACTACAGATTTTGCAACTGATGCGAGAAAATGCGGTCTAAGCAGGTAAATTGAACAATTTCAAAAGAATATAGCCATAAATAATACAAAAACGTTAAGCAACAAAAAACTATTCGAAAATACCCCTAATTCACAAATTATAAAAAGTTTCTTTCATTTTACTGTATGCCGTCTGCGTACTGTTTACAAGCTTCTGTCAAAGTCACGTGACCTCCATTGATAAATTTAAGGTTAAACAAATATATTATTAGTTTTTCGTTACTGTAGTCCTTAGTGCATTTTTTTGGTATTTTTAGGTGAATCCAATGCAAAGAAGAAAGGGGTACAGGCTTTACTCCCCTACAGCTATGACCAATGCCTATTTAATGGTTAAGCAGAAGACCATGTCTGTAAAGAAAGCCTCCAGGGTGTTTAGGGTACCTGACACTACCCTCAGAGATAGAGTTTTGGGAAAGGTAGATCCTGATACTGCAGTGTTTGGCAAAAGTCCTGTGTTGAGCCAGTATGAAGAGGCACATCTAGTGAAGCATTTTAAGACAATGGCATCATATGGGTATGGATATACCAGGCAAGAATGTGTAAACATTGCTTCTGATTATGCTGTGCAGATTGGGAAAAGAACATCAGACAAACCATTTACCATAAAATGGATCAGAGGATTTCTTAAGAGGTGGCCAGAACTAAGAGTGTTAAAGCCTAGAGGACTTGAACATTTGAGGGCTAAAATGGCATCAAGGGAAGTGGTGGAGGAGTACTTCCAGTGTTTACATGACACTCTAATAAAAAACAACCTTATTGATAAACCACATCTCATATTTAATGTGGATGAAAAGGGAATTTCAGTGGACCACAAGCCTCCCCATGTTGTTGCAGACTCCACCCATTGTCCACAATCAGTCACATCAGGTCGAGGCAAGAATGTTACTGTACTAGGTGGTGGGAGTGCTAGTGGAGTGGCAATACCACCATTCTTTGTTTTCCCTGGCAAAAGAATGATTCCAGATTTAATGGAAGGTTCATCTCCAGGAGCAGATGGTACAGTCAGTGAGACTGGATGGTCAAATGGGATCATCTTTAGACACTATTTAGAACACCATTTTGTCAAATATGTACCTGGACTGAACCAGCCAATATTACTCCTGCTTGATGGGCACAGGTCCCATGTCTCAGTGGACTTAACAGAGTGGGCCAAATCCAAAGGAATCATCATATTCATTTTACCTGCTCATACCAGCCATGTTTTACAACCAATGGATGTAGCTTGTTATGGGCCATTTGAGAGGATATATAACAATCTGTGCCATAAATTCATGCGCCAGACATCAACCACCATCAACCGCTACAATGTTTGTGAAATGGCATGCAAGGTATATCTTAAGGCTTTGTCACCCGAAAACATCCAGTCGGGTTTCAAACGCACAGGGATATTCCCGTTCAATTCAAATGCTGTGCCCAATGAGCATTTAGCACCAGCAACAGTGTTTTCCAACAGCACTGTACAGCATGCAGCAGACAGTGACAATGACACTGATAAGTCAGAATGCTATATTGACTTTTTATCCAACAAGGAAGAAAAACTTAAAGAAGTAAAAAGGACTGTGAAAAAAGAAAGAAACACAATTAGTAAGATTGTATCAGGGAAGGCCATTACAGAGACTGTTTTTGAGAAGATGAAAGAACATGAAGAGAGCAACAAATACGGCAAAAAATCAGAAACAGGGAATAAAAAGCAGACAATAACATCAACAAGAAAACAAACAAAATCAACAAAGACAAAATCATTAACGATAAAACAGATATGCCCCTTCAAAATGCAACAACAACAGCCAGGCCCGTCCGTTGTGAATCTCTCACCCTCAAGATCTTCAAGTTCTGAAAGTGATTCGGAATCTGATGTTGATCCTTCAGAACTTTGTTGCAAATGCAATAGATTCCAGCCAGAGGAGCTGAAGAAATGCTCTTCACTGGTTTTCACAAAGTGGGCCCAGTGTGACAAATGTAACCATTGGGTACATTTGATATACTGTACATCTGTGAGGGTTGTCAGGAGAGGAGATTCATTTTTTTGTCATCATTGTAAACCAGAAGAATAATGCTAATTGCCATAAATATATGTTATTGTTTATAAAATTGAGTTAAAACAGTCAAAATCTGTTTCAAACAGAAAAAAGTACAAATATGAGTCATGAAGGAAACACCACATACAAAAAACAAAAGTTTTTTTTACACGTAAACCACACTGGTTAAGTCCCTATGGCCTAAAATTGTGTATTGGAATGACGTCACGACTCAAGGACCAAATCAAAATGGCTTCTGCTGCATGCTGTGACAAATTAAACATGTGAATAATAAACAGATACTTTGTGATTCGTGAGAAATTTTGAATGGAATTGGAAAGGAAAATAATCAATTTAAAAGGTATGTAATCTCTTTTTTTATTGTTCTACTGTTTGTTATGAATATATGCGATCGAAACGTTAGGGTAACGATTCAAGGACCTCCGAGGATATATAAGGTAAATGTGTCACAATACATATCTATGAGGTAAATGTGTCACAATGCATTGAAGTAAATGTGTCACAATGCATTGAAGTAAATGTGTCACAATGCATTGAAGTAAATGTGTCACAATGCATATCTATGAGGTAAATGTGTCACAATGCATATCTATGAGGTAAAGGGCTAAACACAGTTGATGTTTCGTTATAATGCAGTGCACATGTGTACATCAGATGACTCATGTAGGAGCCGTCTTAGGAGTGGTCAGATCAGAGTATGCTCGGCTTATGAAAAATGTAGATATTATTCTACAGTTTCTGCCATGGCCTAAAACAATTGAATTCATAAAACATTATTAATTAAAATGAATCTAATCAATATTAATATCATTATTTTTTTCATGAATATTCAGCTCAGAGGTTTTACTGTATTTAAAAGAAATGAAAAATAGCTATGCCAATCAGATTTAAGATGTTCTATTTAAGACATTTGGATGTTTTATGTGAAGAAGCTTTCCAATTTGCTTGCAGTAGGTCTATGGTTGTACCAGGATGCTCTGTGCATGGAACAATTTGGTCTATGCACAGAAGAACATCTGAAGTCTTTCTCAACCTGTAATTAACTGGATATCATGCTATAACTGAAATACTGTTAAGGCAAGTAAAACACCAATACAAACAAACAAAACAAAACATTCTATAAGCAAACAGAGTAGACCCTGACTAGAGAGCTCCTCTGTTTGCAAAGGTGTCAAAAGGTGTCTCTTTGGAATAAAGGGTCAACATTTTAAAAGCACTTTTCTACACCTTTGTAAAAAGAGTAGAACAAGATCAGATGGCTCCAACAGGAGCTGTCTGATCAGTGTCTGGTCTGTTTGCTTATGAAACTAGAACTATCACCAAAGTTGATGGAATACCCCCGCTCAGCTGCTTTGATCGCTAATCAAACAACATTTGTGCCAGGCTGTGCCACGGACTGGCAGACCAACTGGCTGACCAACACACTGACTCACATATACCCGCTCTAAAACTTCGTTTGCGGGGTGGTGGTATAATAGTATGGATATAGATTCTACAGTGCCTGTCATGGACAAAAGTTCCTGTGCTCATGTGCCATTACAAAAATTACTCTAATGAGTATTGATACATACATTATTTCTTACAGGAAATTTCATAGAGGAAATGGTTAAATATATACTCACCTAAACTGATTAAAAAGACATTCTCATACAAGGCATTTGAGTCTGAAGTCTCTACTTTGTCTTTCAACCCACTGACGATCTTCTTTGGGGAGCGGACTGTTCGAAAAAAATACAAACAAACAAAGGAATTACTTATCTGATTACCATTTCTTTTTACTCCTAAAAGACAGACTTTGGGTTGGATGTTGGAAATGACACAATAGTAGCCTAGATTGAACTCACAAAATGTCTTAATATGTTAAAACATTATGATTACATTAGCACATTGATTATTACTTTACATGATCATTTGATCATAGTGTAGATCTAAATATAGGATTTATTGTTTAGTTTAATAAATATACAGATCAACAGATAAACGTGCTTTATACTCAAGAACTAAAATCGTCATTTCTCCAGCAAACCCTATGTTGTGACTAGTGACCACTGGAATCGTCTGGTGTCTATGGTCATAGTTTGCGCAGGATACCTGTGGGTGTCTAATCTGTATCCATACTGTTTGCATACATAATCACAGATTCGTCCTTTACAGTGATAAGGTTAAACTAGAGAAATTTCTGCTGTTTACCCTACCTGCTGTCTACCCTACCTGTCTTTGTATGGTCTACTTTTCTGCTGTTTAGTGTTTACCCTACCTATCTTGGTAAGGTCTAGTTTTCTACTGTTTACCCTACCTGTCTTTGTATGGTCTAGTTTTCTGCTGTTTACCTTACCTGTCTTTGTATGCTCTAGTTTTATACTGTCTACCCTACCTGTCTTTGTATGGTCTAGTTTTCTACTGTTTACCTTAACTGTCTTTGTATAGTCTAGATTTCTACTGTTTACCTTACCTGTCTTTGTATGGTCTAGTTTTCTGCTGTTTACCCTACCTGCTGTTTACCCTACTTGTTGTTTACCCTACCTGTCTTTGTATGGTCTGGCTGCTTCTGGGGACTCTGCTGAATAATGAGATCAGTTCCTGTAAACAAAAGAGGCATTTATTACATAAGCTCTTCAACACATAGGGATCTGTACCGCTTCATGGGAGTCTATATACACTATACAACATTGTATAAAATATATAGACTCCCATGAAGCGGTACAGATCCCTCTGCTTCAACATGATGTATGATTTGCCCTTGAAAATTTAACTCTTTCCTCACGAAGAAGCCTTTAGTCACTCAATCTGCAGAGTAGACTCATGTCAGACAGCAGCCGTGGGAATCGTCTTAAGATGTTTAAACAAACAGCTGACGCCGCTCGACAGATCACCGACAGACCACCGACACATAGGGCTCCATATTTCTGACATTGGCACTTTGTGCCAAGTGAGCTAAAACATATATTTTACTACATTGATTTATGAAAAGAACTTGATTTGAAAAAAATGTTCAAATCGTACCCGGCTTTGTCTGACTTGCTATCGATCTTTAAAATGATCTATTGAAGCGATAAATCAAACAGCCCCATTACCTCATGTATAAATCATATACTGTTAACAGAATGGCCATTAATATTTAACCCAGTGCATGTATAAAGTTTTAGCATGCTGATACGTTTTTAGCCGACGTGTTGTCGAGGTCAGTTCCCATAGCAGGGCTTGAATCTTCCCATTTCTTTCTCAGAAGCCACTGACCAGAGTGTCAACTAAGTTGAATGCTGATAGGGCACTAAGATTTATGAGTATTCAGCCTTTAATCTGGATCAAAACTGTTTGAAAAGGTAATTACAAAATCAACACACCTTACTTGAAGTTGATATATGTCCAAGTTAAACGAACTGTTTTGTTTAGATTTTTTTAATTAAGAACAGGAGGTGAGAGTTCTAGATGTATTTATACAATAAAGCCTCGGTTACCCGAACACTGAAATACGTATCACTATCGATCTTTAACCCATTACCTCATAGGCTATTTTTAGATCCAACTTCTGAATGAATCTACCGAAAAGGAGCATTAACCAGAGAAAAGGCAAATTTTAGAATTTTGTAACTTGAAACCATTGTGATAAATAGAGCATTTGCTCCTATAGGAGCAAATGCTCTATTTATCACAATGGTTTCAACAGGTGACGTTTGCAGAGGCGTCAAAAGGTGTAAATATGAGGGAATATGTTAAGGCAGCTTAATGCATGGTGAAAGTCCCCGAGGAGCTTCTTGCATGCCTTTCCACCTACATTATGCAGCCACTTCAGTAAAGGTCTAAATTCTTCTATATCAATCTTTCGAATTATCGAGGTTTGATTACAGTTGTAATTGTTTATCACTGTTTCTTTCTGATGTATTTGTATTTTCGTATAGACTTTGTTTTTGTCCATGGATTTACAGAGTTCTTTCATGGAGCAGATCTTTTCCCGTACATTCACTCTTAGTACTTTGACAATCACCCACTTCCAAATAATGTAACCCCCACTAACCGGAATTATAATGAACAAATTATGTCTTTTTAAGCAGGTGCCTGCTTGATACAGAGTGAAGGTCATGCAGAAAGCTTCTTTTGGAAGTTTCTGCGTGACTATAAACCTGCATTAAGCTGTCCCCTGTCTGACAGACCAGTAGTATTTGAGTTCAATGTCCGTTTTAGAGGGGTTTACTGAACAGTAACTTATGTACCAATATACCTAATTATTCTTTATTTCATGAATATACATGTTAGCTCTGTATTATCCCATCCGCAAACAGTCCACACTTGATCAGATGGCTCATAATTATAGTACTTCTCTACTCTGGGTTTGTAAAGGTGAAACACATTTACTCCATAAATTCACTTTTCTACACTTTTGCAAACAGAGTAGACCCAGATCGACGGCTCCTATAGGAATCGTCAGACCAGGGTGGCAGGATATGTTCTGTTTGCTTATGAAATAACATAGATCTGGGTCCATGCTTATAAAACGTTTAGTTGAGTCTGAGTTCGTTCTCAAGTTTTTGATTGGTCAGATTTGAGCCTTTGGCTCAAATCTGACCAATCAAAAGCTTGAGAACTCAAATCTGACCAATCATGGACCATGATTCTACAGCTTCTGCAACAGCCAAATATTCCTGTGTTCATTTACCGTTATCAAAATTACATGTTGATCTACTCTAATTAATATTCATGATGTCATTTTTTCTTACATGAATATTCACGAAGTAAAGGATTAAAGGTCTATTTATGGAGTAACGTTTTTCTAAAGTATTGATATACAGCAGAACCTTTCTAAAGACACCCTTAATCCATAGGCTATTTTTAGACCCAGCCTCTTTGAATGAATCTACCCAAAAGGAGCATGTACTATTTTAGAATTGTGTAGTTTAAAACCATTGTGATAAATGGTTTCAAAAAGTGACTTTTATAGAGTCGCCAAAAGTCGTCAATATCAAGGAATGGGTTAAATGGTGGAACACGAGTGTCATTTAAAGCAAGTGCTTGCTTAATACGAGACGAGAGTAATGTAGTAAGCTCCCGGTTGAGCGTTCTGTATAACGCTTGTCCTGCATTAAGCTGCTACCTGTCTTTAAGAAACAGACAAAGACCTCATTTTGCTGGACGTTTTAGACAGATTTTACTGTACAGCAATAATGTTTTACCCTCATTCTTATGAATAATTAAAACTAGCCCGACCTATATGAATGTTAATTGAAATATTTATCACATGTTATCAATGAAGAAATTGATTTTTATTACAAACAATGCAGAATCTGATCAAATGGTTTCCTCGGCTCTTTGGTCTGGGTCTACACTGTATGCAAAGGTCATACATGCTCGATTCCCATACATTAATTCTTTACTCCATAACTATACACTCGTGACTATACATGTTTATGCTTCTGCAAACAGAGTAGACTGTAGGGGCCGTCTGATCTGGGTCTCCTCTGTTGCTCATGAAATATTGTCCCTGCTTATAAAGCTTTTAGTTGAGTCTGAGTTTCGTTCTCAAGCTTTTGATTGGTCAGATTAGAGTTCTCAAGCTTTTGATTGGTCAGATTTGAGCCAAAGGCTCAACTCTGACCAATCAAAAACTTGAGAACGAACTCAGACTCAACTAAACGTTTTATAAGCATGGACCATGATTCTACAGTTTTTGAGATGACCAAACACGCTTATATTCATGTATCATTATAAAACTAATCTAATTAATATTCGTGTTGTCATTATTTCTTACATGACTATCCATGGAGTTGAGGGCTGAGGGTTTATCCCTGTCAAATTATACCAAGCTAACATCAACATTTTAACAATAATTAAAAGATCAATGCATATATATTAAAGTACAGATCACAAAAGTATGCAAAAAGCTTCCTTACCTGGTGTAAGAAGCCCCTATCAATACCAATGCTTTCCGAAATCGAGGAAGACTAAACCCTAACGAGTCTTGGAATAAAGATATAGGAAATGCTTTTAAATAATTAGACAAGAAATTTTCTTTGGATACTAAAAACGAAACTAGCCATATTTACCATTACAGCGCGGGATGCGAATCATTAATGTCATTTACAAACAGTGTATACCCAGATGTGAGGGCTCCAGATGTGAGGGCTCCTAGAGGATCCCTCTCATCAAGGTATGCACTGTTTGTCATGTTCACTTTCTTTAGAAAAATCCCTAAATTCACTATAAGCTTGACCTGTTTGAATTTCGGAATAGTCCCTTTGAAAATTCAGTGTTATAATGTTGTATTATTGCAAGACCCTCTATCTGTCAATCTATCTATCTATCTATTTAGCCCCTTATCTATCCTAATTTCACAACACAAATATTTGTACAGAACTGCTCGATGTGTATGAGGGAAATGGATAGCAGAAAACAGTTGACAACTATGAATTTGTTTACAACAGCATGGAACAAGTGATGGAATAAAGTCAGGGTAATGAAGAAGAGGTGACACAAGGTGAGCTAACACTGTCACACGGTCAGAGAACATGTACTTACTACTCAGGTGAAATGATAATATTCGAGAGCTATTGCTCATTCATTTGTGAATCTTAAAGTTGACCTTGCGATTAATGAATTGATTGACTGGCGTTGATGTTATATTCAAGGTGCAACATTGTAAACAATTCATTTTGACAGATCATATAGTACAAACCACATCGAATCAGTCACATATTCAACAAAAGTAATAAACTTAAGCTTGGCTCTATGAATAACTCTGATGGGTCGAGACCTTTCCAGTGAGTGATTGAGTGAGTGAGTCTTTTGTGTTTATTTTTTCAGTACGATAGCCAATATAGGTCTGGTTCTGCAGCATCTACCGTGGTCAAGATGTCACGTGTTCATAAAATTCAGTTAATTAATATTCATACACTTATTATGTTTCACATTAATATTCATGAGGAAATGGGTTAAAGTCCAGTACATTATATTGAATCTAGAGCATGTTATGAAGTAAACATGATCACTTTTCACTAAACATTGACCATATACGTGACACGTGGTACAAATGGTTTTGGTTGTAATGGAGTTACAAGACCCTGTCGGCCAGTACAACACTGACATGTAGTGTCTAACAGCTTAACGGGTGTCTAAAATACTACATACAGTAAAAACCCTCTAAACAGGACGTTAAATTTAGTATAAATATCTGTCTTGGAGACAGGTGGCAGCTTTCAAAAGCATTACTTTTCCCCGCTCTGAATTACATGTACCTTATATGTCTAAAACACAGACAATAAATCATTTTCGAGCGATTGTTTAGAGGGCATTTACAGTAGGACTTTATAGGTAGTCGGTGATAGTGACGTGGAGAGTGGCTCACTACACATCAACACTTACCAAACCAGCGGGACGATGAAGTTTGCGCGATTGTCCCATTTGAACTCAATGAATGCACAAACTGTTTATTTGAACTCGTTGGACAGTTTCCCGAGTCATTTGAGCTTACACCCGGTCCATCTGAACTCGCATTGGATGATTCCATCCAATTGGATGCGATAAGGTGTGGGTCCATCCAATCCGAGTTCACTGACACACCACCAGAGCTTGTGTACGATGCTGACGTCCCAAATGAGCCATTTGGAGATGTTTGAATCCCATCTAAGCTCATGTGGCACTGCATCCTGTCATCAGAGCTCGAATAAGTCGAATGTTCTCCATTTGAGCTCTCGTGGGTTGTATGCACGCTATCGGATCTTGAAGATGGGGCAACCATGCCGTCTGCATGTGTTGATTGTATAAGTAAAAAGATCACAAAACAATAAAGTCTCGCTAATGCAACCACATAATTTATCAGCACAGGATAGGAGTGTCAATATAGTAAAACCCCGCTAATGCGACCACCTAAAAGAGGTATGGTTCTGGGTGCTAGGTGCAGGTGGTAGCTTAATGCAGGACAAAAGTAATGCAGAAAGCTCCTAGAGGAGCTTTCTGCATTACTTTTGTCCTGCATTAAGCAACCACCTGCTTATAAAGACAACAATGTATATTCATTAAGTGGTCGCATTAGCGGGGTTCTACTGTATATAGTTATGTCTCACTAATACGACCAGGTGGTAAAAGCAGGTGGTTGCTTAATGCATGGTAAACGTTATGCAGAAAGCTCACATTAGAGCTCACATTAGAGGTTTCTACTTAACTTTTATCCTGCATTAAGTTACCACCTGTTTTACCACCTGGTCGTATTAGTGAGACATAACTATATCTTTACAGCATAAAGCTGCGCCAACTTGCCGTTAAAGTGACATCCAGATGCCGTTAAAACCTCATGCCGTTACGGCGTCCACATACCGCTACAAAGTCACCTTTACAATGGTTTCTCGTAAGTATTATGTCTAGTTTATGTTGGCCACGGAGGCCGTACGATTTCTTTGTCTGCGATTTTCTCACGATATTTTTTGCATCGTAGACGTACACGGGCAGCGATGTTTTTATCTACATTGTCTACGATCATCGTACGATTATTTGTATTATACTGATCGGGGCTTATCCGTACGATGACTGAGCGGCGACCGTACGGAGATCGTACGATCTCCGTGCAGTCATCGCGCTGTCTCCGCTTGGATAAGGCAATCGTACGGAGCCCGTGCGGAGTCCGTACGGAGCCCGTGCGGAACCCGTGCGGAGCCTGTACGGGTTCCATACGAAGACCAGCGGGGTTGTTCCACCTTCTAAAGATAGACAAACTATTAATGCAGGAAAATGAGGAAATGTCAAATAAATATGTACCCATGAGAAATCTCAAAATCGCCACACGGCTATCGTGCGGTCACCGTAAGGTTGCCGCAGGATGACCGTGCGATATACTTTCGATTTCACGGGTATCGCACGGGCACCGAACGACAGCCTTGCGGTGATCTTGCGATGACCGTATTTGTTTTGCTACATGTTCACCGAATATCGGTTGTTTTCCGCACGATCCACGCGCGGCTCCGTACAATGCCCGTGCGGAGGTCGTACGATGCCTGTAACCTCGTGTTTACTGGTTGCGGGCTTGCGGTTTTTGAAAACATGTATAACTTTTTAATGACAAATCACAGAGGCTACGGCGCCCGGGAAACCGTAAGAAAATCGTACGGCGACCGTATGCCTCCGTACGGCGACCGTGCGGAAATGACCTTACGACGAGTCTACGGACATCGTAAACTAATCGCAAGGCAAATGTAAACTAGGCGTTATCAAATTACAGAATGACAAACAAACAGATTGTTTAACGAAAGTTAGTAGCATGCAACCGACGGACTTAATATGCTTGATGTTAATATATCTGTTACATTGAAGTATGAAAGACTCCAGTTAACTCTTAGCCTGCTGAAAGAATACTGTCAATTAAAACATTATTCTTTTGCAAATTTTATTTACAGTAAAACCTCTCTAGCCTGGACGTTAAATTTAGTATAAACACCGGTCTTGGAGACAGGTGGCAGCTGCATGCAAGGTGAAAAACATGCAGAAAGCTTTCTGCACGACTTTCACCCTGCATTAAACAACCACCTGCCTAAAAGTATCTAAATTCTTCTCCACTAGAAGTCCGGCCTAGAGAGATTTAACTGTAATTCGTTCAAACTATCGAGTGTCAATAAGCTTGGGTCCTGAAAAGACGCCAACTCACCTGACTGTTACCAATTGGCAGTCACGTGATCTTCAGACAAAAGGTTGCATGTAGGATGTTACTAGTCTGAACTAGCGTAGACGTTCTGTAGCCACTTGATGAGTATCCCTTTACTCCATAAACACATCTTTCAACGCATTTGCAAACAGAGAAGACCCAGATCAGACGGCTCCGATATGAGCTGTCTGATCAAGGTCTGCTATGTCTGCCTATAAAATAATACAAATATAATTCTACCGATAGTGCCATTAATTAAAGTTAATGAATGTTAATGATGTCATTATTTCTTGCATACATATTCATGGAGTGACGGGTTAAACATAGAGGTCTGTCAACACAGGCGGCTGCCTAACGCAGAACGAATGTAATGTATATGCATATACACTGTAGTTCCTTTTAGCTCTTTTCTTGATAAACAGACGGTTTACGCCGTTGCAAACAGAATAGACCCAGACCAGACAGCTCTGTGGGGTCTGTCAGATCAGGGTGTGCTTTGTTTGTTTATGAAACAATAAAGACAGGATTGCACAGTTCCTGCCACCGTCATTAACCTCCCTTGTTCATAATGCCAGCATAGAAATTAACATCCGTTGTCCATAATGCCAGCATAGAAATTAACATCCGTTGTCCATAATGCCAGCATAGAAATTAACCCGGCTTGTCCATACTGCAAGAATAGAAATTAACCTCCCTTGTTCATAAAGCCAGCATAGAAATTAACCTCCATTGTTCATAATGCCAGCATAGAAATTAACCTCCCTTATTCATAATGCCAACATAGAAATTAACCTCCCTTGTCCATAACGCCAGCATAAAAATTAACCTCCCTTGTCCATAATGCCATTATAGAAATTCAGCAAATGAATATTTCACCGTGTGTATACAGTCATTGTTTTTTATTTATATATTCATCAGGTAAATGGTTATATATGTCACTTGTCTTAAAGACCCACCGCAGCACTTCTTTTTAGTGACAGTTTGACAAAGACTTTTCTGTACATTTCCTTTTCAAGAGGAACAGGAACGACAACACATGGAAAGATAACTCAGTCAAATTACCGAACGACCATCATACAAAAATAACAGCGACAGAGCATGTCACACTACTGGTATAAAGACTCATGGTACGTCCTGCTACAGTCACGTCTCACTGATACAATCACCAAAACATGTTTTATTCTGGATTTTAAAACACAGCTGGTAGCGTAATGCAGGACGAAATGTATGCAGAAAGCTCTTGTAGGACTTTTTTGCATTACTTTTGTCCTGTATTAAGCTACCGCCTGGTGTTACAGACTCCTCTGTTCACTCTTCGCTTGATATTCACATCAATATACCTACCTGTAAATAGTGAAGACCCAGATGAGACAGCTCCTGCAGGAGCTGTCTCATCAGGGTCTGCACTATTTACAAGTTGATTGTGCAACCAGTGCACTCCACGGCAGTGATTGCACAGCGAAATACTTGTACACAGTGAAGATATATGTAATTATACAACAGGGCATGGGTAAATAAGGAGAGATGTATTTTAAAATTCAGCAAGAGAAGGGTTAATAGATTATGTGACTGCATTAGTGAAACGTTACTGTACCTCACTTTGTGACCATTGATCATTTGAATATTGATTTTTTTCACTTGCTTAAACTTTAGTTTTGCTAAATTTCTATTCTCAAACTTGCGTGAGTTGCGTCTTCAGTTTCGTTTTCTTCCTAAAACGTTAAGCGGTATGTATACGAGAAGGACATTCAGCGTCTGATCTGGAGCCAGACTGTTTGTAATTTCTAATCATGCTACTCAATCGGTACTCATAAATTTAACAAAGCCTCGACCTATTTATTGTGTTAGATCATTGATAACAGTGATTGGTCCTGCCGATAGATCCAATCGATCAGGCTCATTCATTGAGAAGTCCTGTTGCCAACAGCGCGAAAGAAACATATTGATTTGTGTTCTAAAACGCATTGTTAATATCGATATGTACAGCACTCGTCATAATAAGAGCCATGGTCCAAATCAAATGAGCTGTTCTCTTATAAAACAGAGGTTTAGATAAGATACGTGAATCAAAACATTTTCAAGAATAACTTCGAAGAGACGATTCAACATAGAGTTTGGTGGAGAAAGTTAGATTTTAGTATTTGAGTACGCACGTTTATAGAGCTGTTGTTCCGGTTATAAACATCTGTATTAGCCCTTATCCAGCTAACCACAACAATGGGCGCATTGGCAAACAGGATCCAGATGAGACGCCGGTTGACTCGGTTGACGCCGGTTGACTCGGCGTCTAATCAGGATCCAAGCTGATTGCCATCTGGTCATTATTTTCTCAAAGCTTGTGTTAAGATAATTGGCCAGATGTTTCTTAAACGTTAGATAAAATCTGAAGTAGTCAATATGCCAATGATCCGAATGTGGGCCGAGTTGAATTTTACAGTGAAGTAAGGAAGGGTGTCTTGTAATATATGTAGACCAAGACGCGGTGTCTGATCATGGTTAGTCGTCATTGTTTGACATCCGTTGAAGTAGCAATTCTTCGTTTTCCACAGAGCTCTACAGTTGAGTTCCACATCAGTCTCCAAAATATGAGACTTAACGGTTAGTCTTACCCCCAAGCTATTTAAAATGCACCAGTTTCGCTTTTTTCTTTGAGACATTTATATAGGAATCGCCCTGAGAGAAAATGTATCTCAAAAGTTCTGGCGTTTTGTAAATACTGAGGACCCACATCAGCGTCAAACGACTTGGATCCTGAGAAGACGCCGAGTTACTCGGCCTCTGGTCTGCATACACGCTGTTTGATCCTGAGAAGACGCCGAGTTACTCGGCCTCCGGTCTGCATCCACGCTGTTTGCAAATGCTAGTCGGGTCGCGATTGAAAAATGGTTAACAAACGGAATAAAAGTTTAATATTCTCTTCAAAGCTGCTATTGTTTACTTCAGTAAACAAAGCGTTTCTTTATAAACACTTAAGACTCCAATAATAGTTTATTGATATGTGACTTTGGTTTTAATTTACATATTTTAGCTTTTAATCTTCTGCACCATATTGTTTAACGCGTCGTTTCACCAGGCTCCAACTTGTTTGATTGACTCTGTGTGTGTATTTTGAAATCAAAATTGCTAAAGATATAAATGGAAGAATTGTTGTAGACAACTGTTGTTTTTTTTTTATAAAAACAAACTGCTACAAGTGAAACAAAAATATAATTTTGTATTAACCGATTCCCTCATTTTGACACCTCTGTAAAAGTCACTTTTTAAAGCCATTGAGATAAATAGAGCAATGGTTTCAAAACTTGACACTTTTAAAACTTTCCTTAATTTTCTAGTAAATACTTATTTTCCGTAGATTTATTCACAAAGGTTGGTTCTAACATATGAGGGAATGGGTTAAGCGAGCTACATGTAACCAAAATATGTATGAAACTATTTGCATGCTAGAGGTATATTTGTGATCTACTCTGTTTGCAAATGTTCCGAACGTTGTATACATGAAGGAAATAGTGAACCCTTTCCCTCATGAACATTCATGTCAGAGCAACAGATACAGGTGCGTACTCAAATACTAAAATCATCATTTCTCCACCAAATCCTCTTCGATGCGATTCTAAAGAGTAGCCACAACATAGGGTTTGGGGGAGAAATAGAGGAGTTATTCTTCAACATGTTTAACCCATTCCCTCATATTGACGTCTTTTGACGCCTCTGTAAAAGTCACTTTTTGAAACCATTGCGATAAATAGAGCATTTGCTCCTATGGAGCAAATGCTCCATTTATAACAATGGTTTCAATACTACACAATTCTAAAGTTTTCATTTCTTCTATTAAATGCCCCTTTTCAGTAGATTTATTGGAAGAGGTTAGGTCTAAATATACGCTATGAGGTAAAGGGTTAAATGTATCTATCTTATCTGGACCTCTGTTCGTGTGACAGAATGCAGACAGTATGAATATGAATATATTGAGTAATGTTTTATCGTGGTATTCTGTATATCTATGACTTTCTCCCGTATAACCCTTTCCCTAATGAATATCTATACAAGATTTCATGACTTCATGAATATGTATTAGAATAATTTCATTCTGGCATATGAACACAGGATTTTTTTGGTATTGGTAGAAACTTAAGAATCATATCTATTTAAATTCATAGATAAGCAGAGCAGACCCTGATCAGACGGCTCCTACGGGAACCGTCTAATCTGGGTCTACTCTACTTGCAAAGGCGTGAAAAGACGTGTATATGAAGTAAAGTGTTAATTTGACAAGGCATAACATCTTTGGCACAGTGTACAAGGATTCGTTTTTGTTCACCCTCAATTAAGGCCTATTGTAGTCGAAGTGGGTTATTATATGTTTTGAATGACGGTAATGACCTTTATAGTGACAATATATGGAACAAAATGTACATGTGTGAACATGATACGTTTAATGAAAGGACTATCTGAAGGAAGACGTATCAGCTCTTACCCTGCTATCAGCGACCCGACTAGCATTTGCAAACAGTTTTGATCCAGATGAGAAGGCGAGTAACTCGGCATCTTATCTGGATCCACGTTATTTGACACCTGCTCAAAAGCTCGAATGAATCAGGAGAAGTCACAATTGTACCAGTTCCAAATTTGAGCAACGCTATTTTTTCACAGCGGGGTAAGAGCACAAACCCCGTCCGTCATGACATATCAGAGTGTAGACACGACGCACAAACCCCGCCTGTCATGACATATCAGTGTAGACACGACGCACAAGCCCCGTCTGTCATGACATTAGAGTGTAGACACGACGCACAAACCCGTCTGTCATGACATATCAGTTTAGACACGACGCACATACCCCTCCTGTCATGCCATATCAGTGTAGACATGACGCACAGACCCGCCTGGCATGACATATCAGAGTTTAGACACGACGCACAACCCAACCTGTCATGACATATCAGAGTGTAGACACGATGCTCTTGGTGCATAAATACACATCAGATGTTTGTACTGTTACCCTCAAACGACAATATTTTACCTTGGCTTAGCTATAGGCGAATTCATGAATACGTTTGTCAACAGTTTGGGTTCAAGATACATCGAGTAACTCGGCATTTCAACATCAAGTAACTCGGCATATCAACAGGGTCAAAACCAGTATACACTTCTCTTCATTATTTTGAAAAGAGATGGAAATATTGTGAGAGCTGTATTAACTTAGTCAATACTAGTTTGTTAAAGTATTATGCATAAAACGTGGTGAGCACAAGTCTTGAGTCAACAGGTACGACTGAATCTACAAAATGACAGCTATATTTTAACCTAAGGCTTTATGCCTAATTTCTTGCACACTGTAGCCACGTTAAATGTCGCACCGACGCTAAAAGTCGCACTTGACGTTATATGTCGCAAGACTAACGCTAATGTCGAACCAACGCTAAATATTGCAAAACCTCATGATGGTATATGTCGCATCTGTAACGCTAAATATGTCAACAAATTGTACTGCCGCTATATGTCGCAATATCAATGCTAGATATCGCACTTCTTTATAAGCACTCTTTCGTAGTATTACTGCCCTAGATTAAACTCCCGTCGTAAGTCATATTAAACATTCTATATAGTGAAGAACAGTGATGAACCGTGAATATTAAAATCACATCACATTTAATCAAATTTAGTCCGGGAAAGGGAAGGGACTCGGTAAGTGTTTTTAGAACTGTCTGTCTCTAACCCAATTGTTGTTAAACCTTGTGTTGCATATACTTGTAATATATATCTTTCATGTATATAAGTTGAATGAAATAAATTATATTAAATTGTACACTGGTTCGTCCCGGCTCACTGAACCGGGATACACCGTCATCTCAAACCGGTACAGTATGACTATGCCTTTACGGTCGTACCCGGTTCATCCCGGTAAACCCTGGATCACTGTTCCGAGATATATCGGGAGCTTAAACTAGCGCAGTACTACTACAAACGAGAGCTAATCAAGGAGTGCAATATTTAGCGTTGATGTTGCGACATAAAGCGGCAGTACAATTTGTTGCGACATTTAGCGTCAGGTTTTGCGACATTTGGCGTTGGTTCCGACATTTAGCGTCAGCCTTGCGACATATAACGTCAAATGCGTCATTTAGCGTCGGTGCGACATTTAACGTGGCTACACACACCTATATAGCGAACACTCTCCAAATCAAACACTCAAATAGGTATACATGTCGATATTTAAATATTTACTCCATAAACACGCCTTTTAACACATTTGCAAACAAAGTAGGCCTAGATCAGACTGCTCTTATAGGAACCCTCTGGTCAGCGTCTGCTCTGTTTGCTTTTAAAATAATACAGATCTGACCCTGTAGTTTTTTCTATGGCCAAAATTCCCTGTTTTTACATCATTATATAAATCATGTATTGACTATCTATTAGTTATTAAAAGAAATAAAATTTATTTATCTATAAAAATATCGAATTACAGTAAAACCTCTCTATAACGGCCACTAAAGTGTGTTAATTAGTTAGTATTTTGGGCAAGTGGCTGCTTAAAGCAAGGTGAAAGTAAAACAGAACGCTCCTATTGGAGCGTTCTGTTTTACTTTCACCTTGCTTTAAGCAGCCACCTGCCTTTAACACAAAATACTTGATATAATTTAGTAGCCGTTATAGAGAGGTTTTACTGTACATATAGTAATCATAGCGTCATTATTTGTTAAATGATTATCCATGGAGTTACCGGTAAGGACAGGTGACGCGTTCTAGAAATCTGTAATTAAAACAAATTTGAAATTTTTTTAATGATAAATACGAGGACGTTGAATTATTTTGATTAGATATGATGTTTAGTTTGATGAAAGTTTGATATTAGCGTATCTACTCACCTTTGCTTGATGATGACCCCATGGCGTCAGGAGAGCAAATAACTCTGGAAATAAGACAATATCAACTATAAATATACAGTAAAATATGTCTACAACAACCACACGTTTAATCATGGTTTTTTAACGACAGGTGGTAGTTTAATGCAGGCCGAAAGTATTACAGAAAGCTCTTCTAGGAACTTTCTGAATTACTTCCATCTTGCATTAAGCTACCACCTGCTCTTATAGACTCCTGTAATTATGTATTTTAACGTCGTTATATATCAGTTCTACTGTTCGTCACACAGGAGCAAACACCAGGAAAACACAGTTCGTACAATACACAGTTAGGTTTTAATTTCATGAAATGTTGTGGAAGGGAAATACAGAACATTAATTTTATTTGGTAAAAACTTCAAATTCCCGATAGACGACGACGAGTTGGTCCTACTAATGTAAGAGTGTGGTGGCTACTTCAAGTATTATCGTTAGAAAAGAAGTGTATGGGGGTATATGAAAACAACTTTCAGAAACACAATACCTTTATCGATGCACACATAGAGAGAGATGATTTGTTGCCATGTACATGTATCCAGCATTAGGTTATTACAAACAAATGCATATAATATCAGTAAAACCTCGCTAATCCGGACACTCAAACAAGTATCGTTACAATTATCTTAACCCATTCCCTCATATTGACGCCTTTTGACGCCTCTGCAAAAGTCACCTATTGAAACCATTGTGATAAATAGAGCATTTGCTCCTATAGGAGCAAATGCTCTATTTATCACAATGGTTTCAAACTACAAAATTCTAAAATTTTCCTTTCCTCTAGTTAATGCTCCTTTTCGGTAGATTTATTCAAAGTGGTTGGATCTAAAAGTAGCCTATGGGGTAATGGGTTAAACACGGGTATCAGCTGAACAAAGTGAACGTTCGTGTTAAGCAGTCATCAGCCTAAAAGATATATTGAGATCAATTTTGTTTACAGTAAAACCCCTCTAAACCGGACGTTAAGTTTTATTTAGTATAAATGTCGGCCTTTGAGACAGATGGCAGCTTAATGCAGAGTGAAAGTAAATCAGAAAGTTCCTCTACTGCAAGATTTCGACCCTGTATTAAGCACCCACCTGCCTAAAATTATCTAAATTCTCCCCCACTAGAATTCCGGTTTAAAGGGGGCTTACTATATACAGTAGTACGCCTCCAAAAGACCACTATTTTAAAAGAGATAATAATGGTTCTTAAATGCAGACTGAATCTTAACACTGGGTGAAATTAATGCAGAACGCTCCTTCAGGTATTTACTGCATTACTTTCGTCCAGTATAAAGCAGATACCTGCTTATAAAGGCACATATGTGTATTCATAAAGTGGTATTTATAGAGAGGTTTTACTGTACATGTATGTGTATATGTCACGTGGGTCTAAATGTCCTTCCGGTTGATTGACAATAAATTACCTTGCAATCAATCCAGTTCATGATGGTCTTTATATGAATATATTGAATCTTTTAATATCTAGAATAATTAGGTTTAATGAGATTTAAATCTTTTGTAGTGTTCTTCAATCACTCTGCGAGCATTAAGATATGACTAGAGATATTTGACCCTCAGACCTGATTACGGGGTAATGTCACTGAATCGGGTAGGCCTAGGTTTTTCCTCTTGTTAGTTCGACGACGTGGCGATTGAAAAAGTTCCGGCTCAACCCAAAGTTAAACTTTGGAGCGCAGGAAACTAATGTACTGACATTTAAAGGTTTCTCCTATCCAGGGTCTGCTCTGTTGGCCATTCCAAATCCTATCGCAAATTACAGTAAATCCAAACTAGACTTAAATTTAGTATAAATATCGGTCTTTGAGACATATGGCAGTTTAATGCAGGTTGAAAGTTACGCAGAAAGCTCCTGTACGAGATTTCACCCTGCATTAAGCAGTCACCTGCCTAAAATTATATAAATTCTTCTCTACCAGAATTTCGATTTAGAGAGGTTTAACTGTATATCATTTTATACCGAAATGACTGTCTCGTTAAACGATAATGGACAGTTCTACTGAAATGACTGTCTCGTTAAACGATGATAATGGGCCGTTCTACCGAAATGACTGTCTCGTTAAACGATGATAATGGGCCGTTCTACCGAAATGACTGTCTCGTTAAATGATAATGGATCGTTCTACCATGGAAATCCATCATTTGGAGGGTTAAACCAAAGACCTATGATGTGTTATCATAGGTCTTTGGTTAAACCATGTGTATTATGATGATGGTCGGTACTTAACTACTTCGCTGTCAATGTCGAATGTATGATTCATTACCTGTGAAAACAGTTTGGATCCAGATGAGACGCCGTGTAATTCGATGTATTCAGGATCGATCAAGCCCGTTTATTATTATGGTAATGTGATTTGAAAGGAAACATTAACAAATAAAAATTATAGCAGATCACATATTTTTTCAGACGACAATATTTGGCAGCGAAAGAGTTATGCTGTTGTTCAGACATGCCGACACACATGCGTAATTTAAATGTAAATTCAACGCTTAATTAGAAGCTGTGTTAACCCTTTCACCGCCACAGTCGAGTAAATCCACCACGACAAATAGTGCAGTCCCAGATCAGACGCCGCCTTTTCAAGGCGGCGTCTGATCAGGGACTTCACTATTTGTCTCAATCTCTAGTTCTATATTTGTGCTTTATTCCTTTGAAATTTGCATTTATTTATCTCATTTCCTTATTTTACTGAATGATTTAACAAACTTAGATTGCAGACGACAATTAGAAATTTGGCGCCGAAAGAGTTAATGACTTGTAATATTGTTATCTGTTCTAAATTGTAGACCAAAGATACGCGTTTAGCATCTGAATTACATAAGTTCCCTACACTCCCGGGTTAATTACATAAGTTCCCTACACTCCCGGGTTAATTACATAAGTTCCCTACACTCCCGGGTTAATTACATAAGTTCCCTACACTCCCGGGTTAATTACATAAGTTCCCTACACTCCCGGGTTAATTACAAAAGTTGCATACACTGTCGTGTTAATTTCTTCCGACTACTATGACAATGTTATGAATTTATCAATAACGTGTATTATAGCAATGTCTCATAAAGCAACAACCAAAAACACGTCTAAGTATCCATAGTAACCCTTTCCCCATAAAGATGCATTTAGTCACATTTGTAAACATAGACCAAGATCATACAGTCCCGGTGTGAGCTGTTGGATCAGGGTATGTTCTGTGTGAGCTGTTGGGTCAGGGTCTGTTCTGTGTGAGCTGTTGGATCAGGGTCTGTTCTGTGTGAGCTGTTGGATCAGGGTCTGTTCTGTGTGAGCTGTTGGATCAGGGTCTGTTATGTGTGAGCTGTTGGATCAGGGTCTGTTCTGTGTGAGCTGTTGGATCAGGGTCTGTTCTGTGTGAGCTGTTGGATCAGTGTCTGTTCTGTGTGAGCTGTTGGATCAGGGTCTGTTCTGTGTGAGCTGTTGGATCAGGGTCTGTTCTGTGTGAGCTGTTGGATCAGCGTCTGTTCTGTGTGAGCTGTTGGATCAGGATCTGTTCTGTGTGAGCTGTTAGATCAGCGTCTGTTCTGTGTGAGCTGTTGGATCAGGGTCTGTTCTGTGTGAGCTGTTGGATCAGGGTATGTTCTGTGTGAGCTGTTGGATCAGTGTCTGTTCTGTGTGACCTGTTGGATCAGGGTCTGTTCTGTGTGAGCTGTTGAGTCAGGGTCTGTTCTGTGTGAGCTGTTGAGTCAGTGTCTGTTCTGTGTGAGCTGTTGGGTCAGGGTCTGTTCTGTGTGAGCTGTTGGGTCAGGGTCTGTTCTGTGTGAGCTGTTGGATCAGTGTCTGTTCTGTGTGAGCTGTTGGATCAGGGTCTGTTCTGTGTGAGCTGTTGGACCAGGGTCTGTTCTGTTAGTGTGTTTTTTTATAATAAAGATCAGATTCTGAACTTTCTGTCACGGTAAAAAATCTTGTTAATATGTAATAAAAAATATCCAGTCCATGAATATTCATGAAGCAATCAATTAGCTTCACAATATAGATCATCAGTATGGCATCAGTTTCATATTTGTAAATTAGACTGACATAATTGCAAATATTTTAGACCCAGATCAAGTGGCTCCTTAATAAACAGTTTGATCTGGATCTGTCCTGTTTGTCTTAGTTTATCTGGATCTGTCCTATTTGCCTTAGTTTATCTGGGTCTGCCTTATTTGCTTTAGTTTACCAGGGTCTGTCCTATTTGTCTTAGTTAATCTTTCCGAATACTTAGGGTAATAATTAGGGGGAAGGAAACATGTCGATTACTTATTTATGACGTCACTGGCAAACAGTTGCGGTCTAAAATAAATCATGAAAAACATAGATACGTGATATTTTAGCTTGTTTTTATTTTAGCTTCCCATGATCAATATGTCAATCAGTTTGTATTTCAGAATAGACGTCTCATCCGAATCCTAGCTGTTTGCAATATTTATCACGAATTCGCCCTCAGTAGACTAAAGGTTAATTACAGGTCGGGCGAATATTTGTTGTAACTATAAATTTCAATTGATTTGCAAATATATTGTAACATGTTAGTTTTAAGTTTTACATATGCACAATACCCTACTTTCCAAACCTAGACATAGCGTCGTGTACCCGAGGTGCCAGTGATGTTGGAAGAACCGTTGGGAATCTTGTATGCAAATTGGCACATGTGTATGCAAAGGCTTAATCCTTTGAACACTAGGTTACTTCAGTCACACATACACTTTGGGTATCAAGCCATTAAATGATCCTGATGAGACATCGAGTTACCTGTTATCTCATTTTGATACAAGCACTTTATACTTTTCTTATGAAATTCTACAGTTTCTGCCACTATAACAATTTTACGCGTATTTGTGATTTAGAGAGAGAGCTAACGGTGTTAGTATACGTATTTATGATTCAGAGGTAGAACTAATAATGTTAGTACGCGTATTTATAATTTAGAAATAGAGCTAACGGTGTTAGTACACGTATTTATGATTCAGAGGTAGAACTAACGATGTTAGCAGGCGTATTTATTATCTAGAGATAGAGCTTACAATGTTAGTACACGTCATTATGATTCAGAGGTAGAACTAACGATGTTAGTACACGTATTTATGATTCAGAGATAGAGCTAACGATGTTAGTACGCGTATTTATGATTCAGAGGTAGAGCTAACGATGTTAGTACGCGTATTTATGATTCAGAGGTAGAGCTAATGATGTTAGTACGCGTATTTATGATTCAGATGTAGGGCTAATGATGTAAGTACACGTATTTATGATTCAGAAGTAGAGTCAATGATGTTACTACGCGTATTTATTATTTAGAAATAGAACTAACGATGTTAGTGCACATATTTATGATTCAGAGGTAGAGCTAACGATGTTAGTACGCGTATTTATGATTCAGAGGTAGAGCTAACGATGTTAGTACGCGTATTTATGATTCAGATGTAGAGCTAATGATGTTAGTACGCGTATTTATGATTCAGAGGTAGAGCTAATGATGTTAGTACGCGTATTTATGATTCAGATGTAGGGCTAATGATGTAAGTACGCGTATTTATGATTCAGAAGTAGAGTTAATGATGTTACTACGCGTAATTATTATCTAGAGATAGAGCTAACGATGTTAGTACACGTTTATGATTCAGAGGTAGAGCTAATGATGTTGGTACGCGTATTTATTATCTAGATATAGAGCTAACGATGTTAGTACACGTTTATGATTCAGAGGTAGAGCTAATGATGTTAGCATATGTATTTATGATTCAGAGGTAGAGCTAATTATGTTAGTACGCGTATGTATTATCTAGAGATAGAGCTAACGATGTTAGTGCACGTATTTATGGCTCAGAGATAGAGCTAATGATGTTAGTACGCGTATTTATGATTCAGATGTATCTAACGTTAGATCAAAAGGCAAACGTTACACTTTTTTATGCCTCCGGTCAACGGCTTATTTGTGTCGACAAGCACTGTCACACGTTCAAAATATGTTGTGTCATGTACAGTTATATGCCTTTAAAGTGACCACCTAAACGAAGAAGAATACCATGACTTTGTATTGAATGCAGGACAAATGTCGCACATAAAGTTTCTATAGCAAAACACACTCAGTTATTCATAATGTGGTCAAGTCAGAGAGAGATCCCACTGTATAAACAATAAACCCCCGATAGTTCGAACAATAAACCCCCGATAGTTCGAACAATAAACCACCGATAGTTCGAACAATAAAAATATATCATTATCGGTCTTCAAGACAGGGGACAAGTTAAAGCAGGGTGAAGGACTTGCAAGTGCTCATCTATGAGCTTCCTGCATTACTGTAACCTTGCATTAACCATTTCACCACCAACGTCGCAAAATTGCACCACGACATAATTTAATAGTGCAGTCCACGATCAGAGATCTGGGTCTGATCAGGGATTTCAACTTTTTGTCTCAAACTCTTTTTCTATATCTATGCTTTATTCCTTTGGAATTTGCATTTATTTATCTCATTTTCTTATTTTACCAAATGATTAAACAACGACAATTAGAAGGGTTTAGCAGCAACATGCTTAAAAAGTATTTCGAACTACAGTATAATCCCGATTATTCGAACACTAAAATTCGTATTAGAATCGATCTTAAGACAGGTGGCAGCTTAATGCATGGTGAAAGTCATGCAGAAAGCTCCTATAGGAGCTTTCTGCATGACTTTCACCATGCGTTAAGCAGTCACCTGCCTAAAAGGATTTAAATTCGTCTATAAAGAAAATTCGAATAACCGAGGTTTTACTGTATCGTCTTTTTACTGTGCGTGTGTCTTCAAGATTACCAGGATTTCTACTTACACCGCTTAACCCTTCCCCATGAATAGTCATGTATGCAATAATGACATCATGAATATTAATTGATTTTTTACTATAATGCCATATGAACACGTGAAGTTTATGCCTTGTCAAAAACTGTAGAATCAGTCGTATGTTATTTCATAAGCAAATGGAACAGATCCTGGTTAAGTGGATTCTACAGGAGTTAGCCGATCTGATCTGGGTCTATTCTGTTTGCAAATGCGTGAGGTGGCGTCTCTCTCAGATAAATGGAATGGGTAGGACTGTGCATCTTTAACAGCTGGTGACTGCGTAACGCAGAACGAAAAGAAATATATGTATAGTCCTTCCTGCATTAACTACCTCTTGCAGTAACCCAATACTCCCTTAAAGTAGATCCAAAATCAGACGAATCCTGTGGGATACGTATGTTCAGGGTCTGATCTGTTAGCTTGTGAAATGGTATAGATCTGAAACTACAGTTTCTGGCATGACCAAATGTTTCTGTGTCATGTCAACATTCAGCTAAATAATAAAACAGTGAATAAACACCAAGTGACTAAGAACGGGTAGCTGTTGAATGCTGAATGCAGGAAAGTACTGCAGAAAGTTCAGGTGGGAGATCTGTGCAAAAAAAAGTTTTGTCCTGCAATAAGCTAAAACTTAACCTGAATATCTAAATACTGGTATTACCAGTAATATGATTACTGAAACTTTCTATTCAATGCATTGTACAGTAAAGTCTCTCTAATACCACCAAAAAAGTATTAATCTGAATTTGTAAAGCATGTGGTAGCTTAATGCAGGCCACACATTATGCAGAAAGCTCCTATAGGAGTTTTCTGCATAACGTTTGTCCTGAATTGTACAGCTACCTTAAGTTTAGCGGATCTTGTAATAAGTGTAAACCCTGTCAGTGTTAGCGGATCTCTATTGTAATAAGTATAAACCCTGTCAGTGTTAGCGGATCTTGTAATAAGTATAAACCCTGTCAGTGTTAGCGGATCTCTATTATAATAAGTATAAACCCTGTCAGTGTTAGCGGATCTCTATTATAATAAGTATAAACCCTGTCAGTGTATGGGATCTCTATTGTAATAAGAGTAAACCCTATCAGTGTTTGTGTATTTTCATCCTTCTGTAACCGATTATTATAAGGTGTGGCTCTGCTTTACTGCTTTCGATACTAAACCGCTTTAGGACAATCTGAATATATCACTATCATTATAGGGCTAGACTTGTGACAAGTGTGTAAATTTGAATATATGTGTCACGTTATTGACGTTGTATGACAAGTCACGCTATATAGTTTAAGCTTGAATAAAGTATGTTTTTTTAATTCCCTCTTTGCTAATATAATCTGTGACCAGTTTAGGTCCTCACGAGACACAAGTTTGATAATATGATTGCAAACAGTGTTTCTTCATAAGAAGTTATGAACTGCAGACATTGAAAAACGCGGCGCCTGTTAGTAGACATAAAGTTTTAGACAAAAAGTGAAGTCCAAGATCAGACTGGGACTGCACTATTTGTCGTGGTGCATTTTTGCGACATTGGCGGTGAAAGGGTTAATAAAAGTGCTTTACTGCTTGCGTGTATTAATAATAATCAGGTAAAGTGCTTTACTGCTTGATCAGTCTGATCTGGGTCTATTCTGTTTGCAAACAGACGTGAATAAGTGTTCATGTGATTGAAACGATTAAGCGCTCTACTGGCGATTTTGTGATAATCTTTGAAAAACAGTCTGGCTCCAGATGGGACGAGTAACTCGGTTTCTCATCAGGATCCAAACAGTTTGACACCCTGACACTAGTGCAGGACTGAAACAGAAGAAAGGTGTAGTTTTCAATCGATGCAGCCGACAGTATTTGCAGACGACAGTTGTCTAGAGTGCAGAATGTTGTAGCAATTTTCATACAATTCAAACTGCGTGTATTTAGTTTTTAAACTTCGTCCCACTGTGGAAACAATAGCGCCGCCTTCATATTGGATCTGTTAAAGTTTGACTGCGTCTGGATCTATTTTTAGAACATATTAACTAAATGTCGTGACACAAACTTTTGAGAACGAAATGTCAAACAGCTTGAAGCCTGATGAGACGTGTGTTACTCTGCATCTCATCTGGATCCAAACTGTTTGCAAATGCGACTTGTGACGTAGTTAGCGTGATAAAAGTTAACAGGCTTTACCGTGCAAATGCCTATATCAGTTTACACATCTGACAGACATAATGCATCGAGTTCAATAATTCAAATATACAGTAAACCCCTGATAGTTCGAACTCTAAAACAAATAACATTATCGGTCTTTAACCCTTCAACGCTGAATTTCCAAATGAACTATTCCAAACTTCAAACAAGTCAAACTTATGGCGAATATTAAGGGGTTTTTAAAGAAAAATGTAACATAACAAACAGTGCAGACCCTGATGAGAGGGCTCCTCTAGGAGCCCTCTCATCTGGGTCTACAATGTTTGCAAAGCACATTAGTGACTCGTGTCCCGCAGTGTAAGGGTTAAGACAGGCGGTAGCTTAATGCAGGGTGAACGTAGTGCAGAAAGCTCCCAGGGGAGCGGTTTGTATGACTTTAATCCTACATTGAGCTGTCACCTGTCTAAAAGTTTTCAGTTCTTTTTCCTACAATTTCAAGATAACGAGGTCTATCTGTATAAAAGAAGCAAGTCTACTACATCAGTAAAATACCTCTACACCGAGCGTGATTGGGGTATAAATGTCTGTCTTGGAGACAGGTGACAGCTTTCTATGAGCTTTCTGTCTGACTTTCACCCTGCATTAACCCTTTCGCTGCCAATGCCGGATCTGTGATTACCTATGCAAACAGTTTGGATCCAGATGAGACGCCGAGTAACTCGGCGTCTCATCAGGATCCAAACTGTTTGTTACTGTTACTTTGTTTTTGGAACAAAAACGAAGAAAATCAAAAGAATGAAAACTTGTAGCAGACGACAAAGTTAGCAGACGACAGAGTTTGGCAGCGAAAGGGTTAAGCAACTACCTACCTAAAAGTATCTAAACTCTTCTCTACCAGAATTCGGGTTTAGAGAGGTTTTACTGTCTTTGTTTCATATCAAAAGTGCATTAATGTAAAAGAGCATTGAATAAAAAAAAACTCTTCAGCATTTATACAATTCGCCATTGTGCTATGAATAAACAAAAGAATGAGCAAATCGGAAATGTGTGAAAAGTATCAGACGAGAGTTTTGGCGGACGACCATTTTCATAGCAGGATATAGAAAAAGCTGGTTGCCCCTATCAATATACTATCTCTCAGACCAATCTCCAGTATACAAAATTAAGGACCTATATTTCTTTTGAACCCAACCCTCACCCTTCTACTCCAAAAATCGATCATGAACTAATTAGTCAGAAGCCTTAGATTCTTTAATCGTGACATTTAACTTATTCTTTACAATTTTACCTATGAAATAATGACACCTATACCAATGGGTTTAACCCTTTCCCTCATATTGACGACTTTTGACGACTCTGTAAAAGTCACTTTGTGAAACCATTGTGATAAATAGAGCATTTGCTACTATAGGAGCAAATGCTCTATTTATGACAATGGTTTCGAACTACAAACTTCTAAAATTTTCCTTTTCTCTAGTTAATGCTCCTTTTCGGTAGATTTCGACTGTTGGCAAAAATATTTTTACATAGAACTGGTATTCCATACATGCACTGTAAGTGTACTGTATATTTATACTGCAGTAAAGTCCCCTTATTACGTCAGGTATAATTACGGATTTTTAAAAACAATTAAGTGGTAGCTTAATGCAGGGCAAACATTATGCAGAAAGTTCCTATGGGAGTTTTCTGCATTACTTTTGCACTGCATTATTCAACCATCCGTTTTTAAAAACTCCTAGTTAATAATTTATGTGGTCGCATTAACAAGAATTTAGAGTAGGCCTATTTCTATTGGGTTTTACTCAAACTTCCTTACCAACAAGTAACCAAACCATATGTTATGTATACAGGACAGTACGTCATTTAAGGTAGGCTACTGTCGTGAGCTGATTACAAACTCAAAACATATCTGATTAAATGCTTAAGATAATGTGTCTTTAACTTCTTAGATGTGGAGGAGAAGCGACAGATAGATAAACAGAAATATACGCAAAAAAGACAGATTGTTGAACATATTCTTACACTAAATGTGTACTCTACTCAAACTATTTCAACTGACACTCCGTGAATATTCATGTAAGAAATAATGACATCATGAATATTAATTAGACTGTTTTTTATAATGGCTAATAAACACAAAGAAGTTTGGCCTTGACAGAAACTGTAGAATCAGGTCTATATTATTCCATGAGCAAACAGAGCAGACCCTGACCAGAAGGAGATCCATTATTTAGACCTGATAACCTATCTTGTCTGACTTGCAGGTATGTGGATCTTTATCAGAGGTCGTGTTTGTTAGTTCCTGAACGGTAACATTTGACGTGTATTTCTGAAGCACGCTGTCTGGTCAGAGGCATGCACACTTTACCTGCCCTCCACTGTGTCAAAGCACGACTTGGCAGTCTAATTGGCATATTCAACTATAACGGGCTTGGATATAAAGTACAGGCTTTGTGAACGATTGAAAAGAAGGACAGAGTCGTTACATAGAACCAAAGAAGCGGCCTTCAACAGAAACAGTATCTATGCATGGTGTCGTCAGCTGCAAATTTAGTTGGCTACACATCGGAAAGTGGCGATATTTGCCCACAGGAATGAAAGAATGTCAGAACGGGCGTCACAGTTTGGGATATTGCCATCATCTTGGTCAGAAACAAGTTTGAGTTTATCTGTAACAAAGGTTTCAGTAGATTGTCCGTGACGCAACCATTCAGTGTATAAACATCTGTAACAAAGGTTTCAGTAGATCGTCCGTGATGCAACCATTCTGTGTATAAACATTTGTAACAAAGGTTTCAGTAGATTGTCCGTGACGCAACCATTCTGTGTATAAACATTTGTAACAAAGGTTTCAGTAGATTGTCCGTGACGCAACCATTCTGTGTATAAACATTTGTAACAAAGGTTTCAGTAGATTGTCCGTGACGCAACCATTCTGTGTATAAACATTTGTAACAAAGGTTTCAGTAGATTGTCCGTGACGCAACCATTCTGTGTATAAACATTTGTAACAAAGGTTTCAGTAGATTGTCCGTGACGCAACCATTCTGTGTATAAACATTTGTAACAAAGGTTTCAGTAGATTGTCCGTGACGCAACCATTCTGTGTATAAACATTTCCACCCTTTACTCCATGATGGTTTATTAAATTAAATTAAACAGATCAGGGTCCATGCTTATAAAGCTTTTAGTTGAGTCTGAGTTTCGTTCTCAAGCTTTTGATTGGTCAGATTTGCGTTCTCAAGCTTTTGATGGGTCAGATTTGAGCCTTTGGCTCAAATCTGACCAATCAAAAGCTTGAGAACGATCTCAGGCTCAACTAAAAGCTTTATAAGCATGGACCCAGGTGACTAATATGGGATCATGGTCTGCTCTGTTTGCTTATGGTATAATATATTTTTTCCTTTTCGTGTTATCATTGGTATTATTGCGCATTTCATGGCGTTTTGTTTGATACTCCTTGTTGTTATTGCCATATGATGT
The DNA here is from genome assembly GCA_963576725.1 of Azorinus chamasolen. Classification (NCBI taxonomy): domain Eukaryota; kingdom Metazoa; phylum Mollusca; class Bivalvia; order Cardiida; family Solecurtidae; genus Azorinus; species Azorinus chamasolen. The sequence goes on from OY755236.1 coordinate 111,441,034, forward strand.
ACACTTTTTACCGAAATAAATCTGTCTACATGTATATCAATCTAATGAGTTATGCATAAGGCCCACCATCTCCAACTATTTCGCTGTCTAATAGTTTCGTCGGCAAATTTGTCGTCATCTAGCAACATTGATTAAATCACCTTTTCTTTAAAATGTATTACCACAGTAGCAAACAGTTTGGATTCTAGTGAGACGTTGAGTTACTCGGCGTCTCATCTGGATCCAAACTGTTTGCATATGTGGTCATGGATGCCACATTGGCAGCCAAAGAGATACAGTTGGATAAAGGGGGATGGGGGGGGGGGCTTGTAAGACATATGGAGCTTTTAACTTCTATAATACGCTTCAAGGGAGTGAATGAGACAGACAAGTTTTGCAGACGACAGTTCAGCAGTGTGCTAAATGAGTATAAGTATGGGACAAGTTCAAGGAAAAACTAACACGGCGAAAAAGGCAACCAAACAAGAAGTAAAACAAACATGTACTGGTAAACATTAGTACGTGAGACAATTGTATCCTGCTCCACGTCTCATCTGTATAATGTTCTGAATATACATATACAATATATACAATAATCTCACCCTGAAAAACTACAATCCCTCACACCCAATAGTTTGAGTGCTGGGGAGGTGGACAATATCTGGTAATATAAAACTGTTAGCCATAAAACATAATTCACCAATAGCAGTATCAAGGTTGTCACGGACAAATGCCAACATGAGATTTGTATGTTGTTAATAACATATAAAAGATCTATTTTGAAATCTTGTACTAAACGCTAGAAGACAACGCTAGTTAACCCCTTCAGTGCCATGTAGACCGGTCTGTGATATCATATGCAAACAGTTTGAATCCAGATGAGACGCCGAGTTACTCGGTGTCTCATCAGGATCCAAACCGCCTGACACTCTGTTTATCTTTTTATAAAGAAATTGAAAAATACCAACTATAATTCTTGAGGCAGACGAAAATATAACCAAACAGACGACATTGAAAAGGTTAAAATACAAAGTGCCTATTTTAGATATCCGATAATATTATTTGTACCGAGTTCTAGTTTAATGTCACCTCTCGATGTGACTTTTTAAATATTTGTATTAACTATAATATTATACGTTTAGCAAAACATGTCGTCTGCATCTCACAATGTCGTCTGCTCTACAAATAACCGTTTCGCCAACAAACACGGCATACTATCATAATTACTGTAGACAAGTAATAGTTTATAATCTGACCAGTAGCCAAGTAATATGAAATGAGATCTTTCGTGGAGGTACTTACTTATAATGGATTTGCTTTCAAACCTTTCACCGCCAAATAATGTTAGTCTGCTTCATTTGTCGCATTCTTCAGGTTTCGAAGTCGAGTATTTTTCAATTTCTTTTCAAAACCCATAACCAGAGTGTAAAACAGTTTCCATCTTGATGAGACGCCGAGTTACTCGACGTCTCATCTAGATCCAAGCTGTTTCCGAAGGTTAATACAAATTTGTCTATGGCGGCGAAAGAATAATCTTGATTTGCTGAGCAATATTTTGGTTGATAGAACATTTATTCTAATTCTGATTTCGAAGTATTTCAATAGACATTGTATAGTGATTAATATAGCAGGCGAATATGTTTTAGCAGAAGGTAAACACGTTGACAATTAGTTTGGATCCTAATGAGACGACTGGGGAGTTGACGTATCATCTAGATCCAACACTGATTGAAACTATAATGAAGGATTCCCCGTAACGTGCTGAAGGCTAAAAGCCGCAGGCGAATCTGTGATTACCAGTGCCAATAGAGTGGGTCCATGTGAGACGTCGAGCAAATCGGCGTGACGTCCCATCAGCATTCAATCTGATTGATGCTACTCTTATCATTTTGAAGCTAATAAGTATTTTTAGTTTAAAAAATCATTTACAACAGACGACTAAAAAGTGAAAGAGATAAGCAAAGATTGACATAAAACATATTAATGGCGTAGTTTGGCATTGGACACTCATGCGTATAAATCATTATGTTTTACTATTCGCTGTCACGTATTGCCGTCTGCTCGATCAATTTCCATTGATTTTTTCCTTTCCAAAGAGTTTCAGAAGCATGAGAACAGTAAGCGAACAGTTTGGACCCAGATGAGATGCGGGACTACCCGGCGTCTCATCTGGATCCAAACTGGTGATCAGGGATTTGCTTATTTCAGTCAAATGTCTCATGGCGGAGTCATAATGGCTTGACACACTAGAGCGTTGAACTCGTCGGTACTTCTTAATATAGTGCATTGGCGTATACATTTCGGTGTAGTTTTCCGCCCATTTAAGAGCGTTTAAAATTTAAACGACCTCAGTGATGACCGATGGCCACCACTTGTAGTTCAAGAATACCGAAAAATGAAAATGAAGATTTTCTAGAAATATTTTATCGTACAATTATGCAAACTTGTCTTTTTATGGTATTGCTGTATTTGTGTACAGTAAACCCCTCTAAACTGGGGGTTAATTTTAGTATAAATATCGTTCTTGGAGACAGGTGGCAGCTACATGCAGGGTGAAAGTCATTCGGAAAGCTCCTACAGGACTTTCACCCTGCATTAAGCAACCAGCTGTCTAAAAGTATCTAAACTATTCTCTTCTAGAATCTCGGTTCAGAGGGGGGTTTATTGCATTATCTTCACTTGGTAGCGAACCTTTATAGGGCCAATTTTATTATTGATTTCTTATACACGTGATTTATGAACCCCATACATGTATTAATGGAAGTCATCTGAGGTTAATTTAAATTCAAGCATACCAGCCAAGCAATTAAAAATTAATCAAAATGACTTGTAGTACACAAGGTTTGCAAAAGTGTCTTCAAGCAAAATACATAAATTGGAAGTGAAAGGGGTGCTACATGGAGAAAATTGGCGGGAGCAGGGGAGGGTGGAGTTAAAGAGAGAGAGGGAGAGAGAGGGAGAGAGAGAGAGAGAGAGAGAGAGAGAGAGAGAGAGTACATGGCTATGGACGGGTTCAGGAGCGAAAGGCAAGAGGGCAAGAGAGGAATGAATGCGAATGGAATTATAGAAAATGGAAGAATGACAGAGTGACGGAGTGGAGGGGAAGAAGACGGAGAGAGGGGGTCAGAGAAATGTAGGTTATATGGGATAAATACAGGTGCGAAAAGGGATAATCAAGGGGAGATAGAAAATTAAGGGAAATGAGAGAATAGCAATGGGGAAGAGAGAGAACGATGAATAAAGAGAAAATGGAGAATGGGAAAAGAGCACAACGAATAGTGGGGAGATGAATTGGGATTAATATAAAGGATAATGGTGGAGAGAATACAATGAATTAAAGAAGAGAGAGGATATATGGATAGAGGGAGAAAAGAAAATGAGGAAAGAGACAGGAAGATAGGTATAGGAAGAGTAGAATTGGAATGGAGAGAGAGGGTGAAGATGAATATAGGGTGATGGGAGAAAAAAGAGGAATGGGAGATGGGAGAACAATGGCGGGAGAGATAAGCGACTGAGTAGTGACAAAGATGGAAGAGAGAAAGAAGATAAATGAAGATTGAGTGGAAAGAAAGAGATAACTGCAAATAGATTTAAATAGATAGCGAGAAGAGGATTATTCAGAAAGTAACGGAAAATCTAGAATTATTGAATACACAGAGGAACAAAAACAGACAGTAGCTTCACACCATTAACTATTTCGCCGACTCTATAATTACCTATGCAAATAGTTTGAAACCAGATTAGATGATGACATTTATACTATATATATAGATGTCTTATCAGGATCTATACTGATGTCACCTCGAATGTGTGTTTGAAACAAAAGGACACAACTAACGATGAAAATTGAAGCAGACGACAAATGTTGCGGACAACAAATTGTGCAGACGACAATACGCGACAGCGAAAGAGTTTAAAGCAAACTATCTGGCGATATCATTACCTACCTGTTTTTTCATATATGTTCCATTAAGTCTCGTCCATTTTAACACTCTTTATAATAGTTCACGAATGTTACACCAGCAGTCGTGTTTACTTCTAAGCTTTAATGTTTATATTTCCTCCATGTATATGCACAACACAGATCATAATTAAGTCCTATTCTTTCTGTTGTGATTTAACTATCTACTTACTGTTTACATTGTGGACACTTTACTGGGACTTCTTATTCATCAAGACAATCAATTGTATACACTGTATATGTTATTCAGACCGTGTATGCATGAATAAATTAAACCCTCTCGGGTTATGCTTAAATGTGACAATCCAGTGAACGGTCTTAAAATCGTATACCAGTTTGTCCCTGTACGACGAACCTTATACCCGGAATGAAAACAAACTAGAGAATTGGAAATCGATACCGGGCTGTCATCGCGTATATGCACATTGATATGTTACCTCAAATATACGCCTTTTAACGACTATGGAGACAGAACAGACCCAGATCAGACAGAACAGACCCAGATCAGACAGACCCAGATCAGACAGAACAGACCGAGAACAGACCCAGATCAGACAGAACAGACCCAGATCAGACAGACCCAGATCAGACAGAACAGACCCAGAACAGACCCAGATCAGACAGAACAGACCGACCCAGATCAGACAGAACAGACCGACCCAGATCAGACAGAACAGACCGACCCAGATCAGACAGAACAGACCGACCCAGATCAGACAGAACAGACCCAGATCCGACGATTCCTGGTGATGCCGTCTAATCAGGGTTCACTCTGTTGGTTTATACAATTATAGTGATCTGATTCTAAAGTTTATGAAATGAATTAAAAAATGTTTATTGGCCATTATAAAGATTTACCGTATTTAACCCTTTCCATAATATAAACGCCCTTCACACCTCTGCAAACGTAATAAATCCCGATCATACAGCTGCTATAGGAACAGTCTGCTCAGGGTCTGCTCTGTTTGTATATGGAAATATATGGAGTGTTGTCGTGGTGGTAATGGTATTCGTGGTGGTGGTGGTTGTAATGGTTGTGGTGGTTGTAATGGTGGTGGTTGTAATGGTTGTAATGGTGGTGATTGTAATGGAGGTGGTTGTAATGGTGGTGATGGTGGTGGTTGTAATGGTAGTTGTGGTGGTGGTTGTAATGGTGGCAGTGGTGGTGGTTGTAATGATGGTGGTTGTAACGGTGGTGATGGTGGTGGTTGTAATGGTAGAAGTGGTGGTGTGGTTGTGGTGGTGGTGATGATGGGGGTGGTGGTGGTGGTAGTCGTCATGGTGATCGTGGTGATGTGGTGGTGGGATGTGGTGCTTTTGTTCAGTTCATTCTTGGATGAGCTTTAGGTTGTTTTCAAGGCGTCTAACGGTTTTGATCCAGAAACTAAAAAATGGTTTCAGAATTAATTATGAAATCCTCAATAATATTGAAACCCCTTTTCATTGTCACACATAACTGTGTCAGATCAAAAGTCAGATTGCGTTGATAGTTAATTTAAAACACAAACATGAATACAGCTAGTTTACATGTGTTAACCTGCGCTTACAGTGAGTGGGAAAGCCAGCAGCAAAGTTTGCATGTTAAAGGCAAAATAAAGTTAAAGATAAAAGGAAAATATGAATTCAAAAATTAACATACAACACACATAATTTCGACAATTTTAAATCTTAACCTTTTGCACGCAAACAATTGTCGTTCTGCAGACACTGTCATGTTTTGGCGTTCTGCGTACACTGCCATGTTTTGGCGTTCTGCAGACACTGTCATGTTTTACTGTCATGTTTTGCTGTCATGTTTTAGCGTTCTGCAGACTCTGTCATGCTTTTGGCGTTCTTCAGACACTGTCATGTTTTGGCGATCTGCAGACACTGTCATGTTTTACTGTCATGGTTTTGGCATTCTGCAGACACTGTCATGTTTTTGACGTTCTGCATACACTGTCATGGTTTGGTGTTCTGCAGACACTGTCATGTTTTGGCGTATTGCAGACACTGTTAGTTTTGTGGTGTTCTGCAGACACTGTCATGTTTGGCCTCTCATTATGATCCAGACTATTTGCAATGAGTATCACGGTTTCTCTGCTAGTGATCAGAATTAATTTTTTAACCCTTCATCTCATGACTATTCATGTAACACATGATGACACCATGGGTATTTATTAGATTAGTTTAATACTGGTACAGAAACAAAGGAAATATTAGCAGAAAACATAGAATTAGATCTACATGTTTCCATAAGCAAACCAAACAGAGCAGGTCCCGATCAGATGACTCCTATAGGAGACGTTTGATCTGGGTTTACTCTGTTTGCAATTACATGTACATTCATAGGCGTAGCTATAAAGGAAAAGGAATAAGTAGTTGTCCTTTAATAAAGGATAAAGTTTAATAAACTCTTAATCTGACACACACGCATTTTCACGCATTTGCTAACCGAGAAGACCTAGAATAGCTCCAGTAGGACTCGTCAGATCAATATACGGTCTGTTTGCTTATGAAATAAGCTAGATTGTGTTATTGTCTTAGTTCCCTTGGTCATAATGCCATTATTAATGATGATTTAGTATAAATTTATACAGTCATTAATTCTTACATGAATAGTGCCCGTGTTGTGTATAGTCCGTTACGTGCGTGCGTGAATAGTGCCCGCGCTGTGTATAGTCCGTTACGTGCGTGCGAAGAAACAGTAAATGAACTTTATAATATAAATGCAGTCGAGGCTGACGAACGGTTCACTGTACATGAGATGAAGATGCTAAAGGGAACTTAGTTCAGTTTGAAGTGTCGTCACTTGATACACAAGGTAAGTAACACTATAATTAACAGTATGAGTTGTTAGAGGCTATAGCATAGCTCCCTTTCGAGGAGCTTTTGTAACCCAATGGAACCTCATCTTATGTTACCCACTGGAACCTCATTTTCTAAGTGCACTCGCCCAAACATGCTTTACGAACATATCTATTTATTCATTTTACGGGGTGTTTAGCAAGATAACAAATAGTAATAGCAGAACCAGACAAAGAAATCGTACGGCCTCCGTAAAGGCATTACACATTTATACTGACTAGCCTAACGTACACTTTGATACTGACTAGCCTAACTTACACTAATACTGACTAGCCTAACTTACACTAATACTGACTAGCCTAACTTACACTGTAATACTGGCTAGCCTAACTTACACTGTAATACTGACTAGCCTAACATACACGTTAATACTGACTAGCCTAACTTACACTGTAATACTGACTAGCCTAACTTACACTAATACTGACTAGCCTAACTTACACTGTAATACTGACTAGCATAACTTACACTGTAATACTGACTAGCCTAACTTACACTTTGATACACTGTAATACTGACTAGCCTAACTTACACTTTGATACACTGTAATACTGACTAGCCTAACTTACACTTTGATACACTGTAATACTGACTAGCCTAACTTACACTGTAATACTGACTAGCCTAACTTACACTTTGATACACTGTAATACTGACTAGCCTAACTTACACTGTAATACTGACTAGCCTAACATACACGTTAATACTGACTAGCCTAACTTACACTGTAATACTGACTAGCCTAACTTACACTAATACTGACTAGCCTAACTTACACTGTAATACTGACTAGCCTAACTTACACTGTAATACTGACTAGCCTAACATACACGTTAATACGGACTAGCCTAACTTACAATGTAATACTGACTAGCCTAACTTACACTGTAAAACTGACTATCCTAACTTACACTGTAATACTGATTAGCCTAACTTACACTTTAATACTGACTAGCCTAACTTGCACTAATACTGACTAACCTAACTTACACTGTAATACTGACTAGCCTAACTTACACTTTAATACTGACTAGCCTAACTTACACTAATACTGACTAGGCTAACTTACACTAATACTGACTAGCCTAACTTACACTAATACTGACTAGCCTAACTTACACTGTAATACTGACTAGCCTAACTTACACTTTAATACTGACTAGTCTAACTAACACTAGTACTGACTAGCCTAACTTACACTGTAATACTGACTAGCCTAACTTACACTGTAATACTGACTAGCCTAACTTAAACTGTAATACTGACTAGCCTAACTTACACTTTAATACTGGCTAGCCTAACTTACACTTTAATACTGACTAGCCTTACACTTCAATAATGACGAGCCTAACTTACACCAATACTGACTAGCCTAACTTACACTGTAATACTGACTAGCCTAACTTACACTTTAATACTGACTAGCCTAACTCACACTTTAATACTGACTAGCCTTACACTTCAATAATGACGAGCCTAACTTACACTAATACTGGCTAACCTAACTTACACTTTAATACTGACTAGCCTTACACTTTAATAATGACGAGCCTAACTTACACTAATACTGGCTAACCTAACTTACACTTTAATACTGGCTAGCCTTACACTTTAATAATGACGAGCCTAACTTTCACTAATACTGGCTAACCTAACTTACACTTTATAAACGTTAATCCATCAACTTATAGAGACGTCATTTGACGGCTTTGTTAATATAGTAAACCCCCGATCAGACTGTTAGTTACCAGACAGATAGTAGACCCAGAACAGATAGTGCAAGAGCCTTCTCACCAAGGCCTGTACTGTTTTGATTGAATTATATAGGTCTGATTATAGGTTTCTGCCATAGCCAAAATCCCATGTGTTCTTGTGACATTAGCATTCAATGTTTACTTCCTCCATAAATACGCCTTTCTACGTCATTGCAAACAATGTAGACCCTATAGGAGCCGTCTGATCTGGGTCTGCTCTGTTTGCTTATGAAGTTATATTAATCCAAACAGTTTGGACTATTGCCATTGCCACAATGTCTCGTGTTCATATGCCGTTATGAAAATGAATCTAATTAATATTCATAATGCAGTTGTTTGTTGCATGAATATTCATGGAGTAAATGTAGCATATTAGTTATGTGCTAGCCCTAGGAATACATGGACTTTATAACAGCCCTAGGAATACATGCACTTCATAACAGCCCTAGGAATACATGCACTTCATAACAGCCCTAGGAATACATGCACTTCATAACAGCCCTAGGAATGCATGGACTTCATAACAGCCCTAGGAATACATGCACTTCATAACAGCCCTAGGAATACATGCACTTCATAACAGCCCTAGGAATACATGTACTTCATAACAGCCCTAGGAATACATGGACTTCATAACAACCCTAGGAATACATGCACTTCATAACAGCCCTAGGAATACATGCACTTCATAACAGCCCTAGGAATACATATACTTCATAACAGCAGAATGTGTCCACAGCCAACCTTTTCGAAACAGTAGACAACTCACACATGCCCTTTAAATTTGCATTATTTTGCCCAATTAACATCATTGCCTTCTGCACAAAAGTGTCGAGAGAAAGAGATGTTTTCTTCATTTTTTTCTAAAAACGCTCAATAAGACTTTCAAACAAACTGGACCCAGATAAAACACACATTTGCTCGATGTCTATTCTAGATCCTAAATGTTTACAGATCCTAAACGTTCACAACTGTTATCATGTCTTCATCAGTAGGTTATCGCCAATAAGCCATTTTCTGTCGGTACTTTTGTATTACATGTATTAGGATAAAGCTGCCTATGACGAAGGCGGAACAACTTAGTCGGATTGTTGCCAAATATAGTTTACCCAATTACCCAATCATTTACAGTGAAAACTCGCTAAAGCGGACGCTCAAATTGGTATAATATATAATTGGTATAATATCGGTCTTGGAGACAGGTGGCAGCTTAATGTAGGGTGAAAGTCATGCAGAAAGCTCCTCTATGAGCTTTCAGCATGACTTTCATTCTGCATTAAGCAGCCACCTGTCTAAAAATATCAATTCTTCTGTACTAGAATTCGAGTTTAGATGGGTACTCCATAAATACGCTTTGATACGACTTTGCAAACAGAGAAGAATCAGATCAGACGACTATGTTTACGTATGAAATAATATACGTAGATCTTATTCTACAGTGTCTGCAATGGCCAAACTGTCTCGTGTTCAGGTGTCACTAACTCAATCCCTCATAGGCTATTTGTAGATCCAACCTCTTTGAATAAATCTACCGAAAAGGAGCATTAACTACAAAAAAGGAAACATTTTAGAATTTTGCAATTTGAAACCATTGTTATAAATAGAGTATTCAATGGGTGATTTTTCAAGTGGCGTTGAAAGACGTATTTATGGGGGAAAGGGTTAAACGATATAGGTAAAACTATATCTCTTGTATACAGATAAACTCTGATTCCGTTTTACCGACACTGTTTCTTGAGAAGTTGAAGACAAACACACCTTGGATAGATAAAGCAGTTGACATTGAAGACAAGCATGCCTTGATAGATAAAGCAGACGATATTTTTGCAGACGGTTCACTGAACAGATCAAAGGCTTAATTCAAGGGTAACTAGATTGTAATCATGTCATACTTATGGCGACCAGACTGACATTGGCATACACCTTGGACCCAGACATGACACAGGGGCACTTGGACCCAAACATGACACAGGGGCACTTGGACCCAGACATGACACAGGGGCACTTGGCTTCTCACCAGGACTCAAGCAATTTGAGACAGTCTTTAATCATATATTTAACTCATTCCCTCCTAGACTAGTTTTAGACCAAACCTCTTTGAATACATCTTATCACAATGCTTTCAAACTGTGATTTTTACAATGACGCCAAAATGCGTCACTAGGGGGGAATGGGTTAATGGCGCAACAAGTAAAATTGCAACAGAGTTTTGCTGCCAATGTTGCATATGTGATTATATTACCTATCCAAACAGTTTGGATCTAGATGTGACGCCGGACCTATCCAAACAGTTTGGATCTAGATGTGACGCCGGACCTATCCAAACAGTTTGGATCTAGATGTGACGCCGGACTACTCTGTTTGTTATTGTGACTGTGTTTTTGGAACAAATTTCAAGAAAAAATAAAATAACGAAAATTGTAGCAGACGATAAAGTTTGCAGAAGACAAAAGTTGACAGACTGTGACTCAGGGTGCACACTGTTCGCATATTTCAGTAATTTTGTTCTGATTAACCATTTGCCTTATAAGATCGGACTTCCCTGCATATGCAAATAGTTTGGATCCTGATGAGTCGCCGAGTAACTCTGTGTCTCACCAGAATCCAATCTATATGCCACTCGGTCAATAGCCTCTTATAACCATGAACGTAATTAAAACTGGAAGAAAATCGGAATCGGGCAAGACTACTTGAACGTGACAGGTCAACATTTATTTATAAAAAAATAAATATTGGTACATATTTTCCTCCACTTTTTACAAATGTCTCCACAACCATGCAACGCGTGTATCAATCAGTTTGTATCCTGGTGAGACACAGTGTTACTCGGCGTCATGGCTGCATTTAATCCAAGAAATATTGGTTAATAGTCTGGTCTTGTATGGTGGTATATGGACAGGAGAACTTTTGGCTAAAGTAGACAAGAGGGCCAGAATGGCCCTGACATCGCTCACCAGACAATAAGAGGAGAAGATTTTCAAAGTTTTCACTATATGTTTCTATTGAAAACTTAACACCCCAGGGGCGGTGCCAATTTTGACCCCAGGGACACAATTTATATAACTTTTGTAGAGGACCTGAACATGATGCTAAAAGAATGTAGTGAAAGAATGGATAGAGCATTAGACCACTGGAACTTGTATTTTTGGATGCTAGAGGCGGATTCTCCCACCACTAATGACCTATGCAAACAGTTTGGATCCAGATCAGGCCCCACATGATGTGGGGCCTGATCTGATATCCAAATTATTTGTAAATGAGACTGAACTTCTGTGTGTAGTGGGATTCTCCCGCCACTAATGACCTATGCAAACAGTTTGGATCCAGATCAGGGCCAAAATAATGTGGTGCCTGATCTGATATCCAAACTGATTGTCAATGAGACTGAACTTCTGAAAAACTTAGAAAGAAAGTGTGTAGTGGGATTCTCCCACCACTAATGACCTATGCAAACAGTTTGGATCCAGATCAGGACCAACATAATGTGGTGCCTGATCTGATATCCAAACTGATTGCCAATGAGACTGAACTTCTGAAAAACTCAGAAAGAAAGTGTGTAGTTAGGATAACTTGTGAATATGCTGCAGACAACAATTTAGCAGATGACAAAATTACCCAGCATGCAAAGAGTTAAGCTGAAATTCACAACAGATATGCTCTATATTGATAGCTGGTAGCTTAATGCAGGGCATAGGTATGAAAAATTCTGCATTTTGAGAATTATCCACAGTTTTCTCAATCTTAAATGAGTGTGTGTTATTTGTCTAAACACAATTTCTACTCTACCGATCAGGCTAAGGGTGATTATATAAGAAATCCAACTGACTGGTCTCAGCTAAGAGTGAACCTTTAGAATGTAATTTCTGGTGTAAAGAAGTATATACACACAGGGCAGGGCCAATTTTAACCCCAGAACTATGATACTTATAAAACTCATAAAGTTATGCTAAGTAAATCTATACACCAAATATCTAAGCTCTGGGACATGTAGTTTCTGACAAGAATATTTTTAAAGTTTTTCCTATGCATAACTGGTGATCCCATAGGCTGTTTACGCAGTCAGCTATTAAAAACTGAAAATCCCTGGGGTGGGACCAATTTTGACCCTAGGGGCATAATTTATATAACTTTTGTAGAAGTCCTGAAGTTGAAGCTATGTGCCAAATATGAAAGCTGAGGACCTTCTAGTTTTAGAGGAGATGATGTTCAAAGTTTTCACTATATGTTTCTATTGAAAACTGAAAACCCCTGGGGCAGGGCCAATTTTGACCCCAGGGGTATAATTTATATAACTTTTGTAGAGGACCTACATATGATGCTATGTGCCAAAGATGAAAGCTGAGACCCCTGTAGATTCAGAGGAGAAGAACTTTAAAGGTTCAAATTGTTGACGACGAACGACGCACGACGCACGACGCACGCCGACGGACGACGGACATCAGGCGATCACAAAAGCTCACCCTGAACACTTTGTGCTCTGGTGAGCTAAAAATATAGAATCAGAGCATGGCCTGGAACAGTCTGATCTGGATCTACTCTGAACATGCATAAAGGTGCATCTTTATCAAGTAAAGGTTTATAAATGTACGAACGGATTCGACAAGAGTATGCCAAATGGGCGTGGCTGTAAACAATGTTGACAGGTTACACTTGATGTAAAACAGCCCAAAGGACTTGACATACGGTAACCCTTTACCTAATACATTGTATTATAAAGGCCTTTTCACACCTGTGCAAACAAAGCAGACCCTGATCAAACAGGTCCTTTCGGAGCCGTCTGAACAGGATCTGCTCTGTTTCCTTATGGAATTAAATGTGTGTCCCAAGGTCAAACATTCCTGTATGCATGTGTTATACAAATTCGGCTAATTAACCCTTTCGCTGCCAATGCCGGATCTGTGATTACCTATGCAAACAGTTTGGATCCAGATGAGACGCCGAGTAACTCGGCGTCTCATCAGGATCCAAACTGTTTGTTACTGTTACTATGTTTTTGAAACAAAAATGAAGAAAATGAAAATGTGTAGCAGACGACAAAGTTATCAGACGACAGAGTTTGGCAGCGAAAGGGTTAATATTCATTATTTTTAACATGAATATGCAACAGGTAAAGGGTTAATCCAGTGTACCTCATGAATATTCACACAAAAACTCATGACGTCATAAACGTTTATTAACCTTTTCCCTCATATAAACGTGTTTTCACGCATTTGCAAACAGAGTAGACCCAGATCAGACGGCTCCTAGAGGAGCCGTCTGATCAGGGTCTACTCTGTTTGCTAACAGAATTTGATAGCTCTGTTTCTTTGCTTTCTAAAAAGACTACGATCTTCCATCTTCCTTTATAATTATTTTGTTAATGAATATTCGGTAGGTATTGAAATTTGCAATAATTATAGAACAGGGAAAGGGTTAACTGAGAGTTTATAATGGTCAATGGACAAAGAAATGTTGGTCCTGGCAGGAACTGTTGATCAGATCTCTAGTATTATACATACAGTAAAGTCGACCACTCAAAATAAGTTTTAAAACAGGTGGTAGCTTGACGCAGGACAAAAGATATTCAGAAAGCGCATATATATAGGAACTTCCTGCGTTAATTTTGCCTGCGCTAAGCAAATACCTGCTTATACAGACTCCTGTGTTAATAAAGTAGGAGTCTTATTGGTGAGACTTTGCTGCATACGTAAGCAGAGTAGACCCTCATTCTAATACAGGAGACCATTGTACTGTCTGCAATGTCGTAACAAGGCGGCTGTTTCATATAACTGGTAAGATCTATACTGTGTGTCTAACGTTAGCAGCCACAGTGCATCGACTATTACTGATAAATGTAGACCAAATCCATATGATGGAATACAATTACAATGCCAACTAGAAAGTAAAGTACCTAGTTATAGTCTACTTTCAGTCCGAATGACCGCTCAGCCGACTGTACATTTACTCCCCAGAACACTGGCCAAGTCAGAAAGGGCCCAACATGATGATCAAACTTGGCCAAGACAGTTTACCTATAAACATTCTCAGTACGCATGGTGTATAGCAGGTGAGAAATGTTTGAGTTAAAGAACAGACTGAGCTAAAATGGCAATCTTTGACTAATTTAAGTGCCACATGCAGTTTAGCTGGTTATCGAACTTGGTCAAGTTGATGCACCTATAAATATTATCTGCTATTTGGTGAAGATCAGGTGAAAACTATTTGAGTAAAGAGAGCGGACAAGGTTAAAACGGTTAATTTTGACTGGATCAAGGACCCTAACTCAGAGGTGTCTGATGCGATTTCGATGGTTATCAACCTTGGTCAAGATTTTGCACCTATACACATTCTCTGCAAGTGTGGTGAAGATGAGAAGAATACTATTTGAGTTAGAGAGTGGACAAAGCTAAAACGGCCAATTTTGACTGAACCAATGGCCCTAACTCAGAGATGTCTGATACGATTTACGTGATAATCGAACTTGTTCAACCTATAAACATTCTCTGCAAGTTTGGTGAAGATCAGATGAAAACTGATTGACGGACACACTGCGATTACTATAGGGAACCACACCAAGGCGTGTGGACCTAGATATGGATCATTAATGTTTCAGGTGAACACGACGAGCTTTATGACGTTGCTCTAATAATTTGAATTTCTAATAACGAACCCTCGAGGGACACCTGGGTTTTTTTTTAAATTTCAAGACCAGGGGTCAAGGTCACTGACCTGAAATTTGTGTCTTGCTATTCTTCTACTCCTGGTTAACATTTATGCCAAGTATTAAGTGAATCAGGTTGAAGCTGAAGTGGGGGGGGGGTCGCCATACAAAAGATTTTGCAGACAGACCGCCAATTTCAAGACCAGAGGTCAAGGTCGATGTTACAATAGCCTGAAATTGGTGTCTTGCACATTTACTACTCTTGATTATCATTTGAGCCAAGTATCAATTGAATCAGGTTGAAACTGAAGAAGTTTGCCACACAAGATTTTGCAGACTGCCAATTTCAAGCCAGAGGTCAAGGTCAAGGTCACAAAGACCTGAAAGTTGTGGCTTGCACATCTACTACTCTTGATTAAAATTTATGCCAAGCATAAAGTGAATCAGGTTGAAACTGAGCGAGGAGTTCGCCGCACAAGATTTTGCAGACCTGTCGACAGACAGGCTGATCCCAGTACACACCCTCAAACTTTGTGTGTGGGGTATAAAAATGTTTAATTCTAGCTTTAAAATATGCCAACTATAAATTCAATAACTTTTTGCCATGGCAGAAACGGTAGAATCAGAATTCTATCATTCCATAAGAAAACCGAGCAGGCCCTGATCAGACGGCGCCTACAAGAGCATTTGATTTGGGCCAACTCTGTTTGCGAATGCATGGAAATGCCTTGTATGAGGTAAAGATTTAACTAATGCCTGGTCAGAAACAAACAACACACATCAGCAGTTTATACTTTATCTTGGCATTTGATATAAAAACTGATACATTGCTTATATAATAATGGAAATGCATGGCAAAGTGTGAGAGATTCACAAAACAACCTTCAAGTACTGTATAGCCTCCCTAAATGGATCACTCGAAGGGAAGTACCCTTTGAATGTTGAACTGACAAAGTGGACTGGCCCATCATTGTTTAATGAAAGTGTCCATTCAGTATGAAAGGTTGTAATTTGTGAGAGGATTGTGAATGACAAACAGTGCAGACCTAGATCAAAATGCTCCTCTGATCTGGAACTACACGGTTTTTCAAATGCCAGAACACCCTTGTTTCCTGCAGTCAAAGCATTTACCTTTCCTGAACATCCTAAAGAGGTTGCCTTCCTAAATTCCAAAGAATGTTTTCTCAAATTTATTTTCACAGAGACAATCATAGTATCCAAAAGTTTAGATCTTTATGAGATGCCAAGTTATTCAGCATCTAATCTGGATCAAAACTGTTTACAATAGCTCAATTCAAGATGAAACATGTAGAATGCTCATAGGTATCTGACTGTATTACTTTCATTCAGCATTAACCAATTGCCTCCTAGACTGCTTTCAGATCCAACCTCTTCGAATAAATCTACCGAAAAGGAGCATAACCTAGAGAAAGGAACATTTTAGAATTTGTAGTTTGAAACCATTGAGATAAATAGAGCATTTGCTCCTATAGGAGCAAAATGCTCTATTTATCACAATGGTTTTAAAATGTGACTTTTACAGAGAGGCCAAAATGTGTCACTAGGAGGGAATGTGTTAAGCTACAATCTGTCTTAACACTTTACTCCATAAATACCCATGTAAGAAATTATGTCATCATGAGTACTAATAAGATTCATTTTTATAATGGCACATGGACATGGGAAAGTTTGGCCATAACCATAACAGAAATTGTAGAATTATATAATATATATTATTATTTCATTAGCAAACAGAGCAAAACCTGATCAGATGGCTCCTACAGGAACCATCTGATCTGGAGCTACTCTATTTACAAAGGCGTAGAATGGCGTATTTATGGAGTAGAGGGTTAAGCGATCAACTGTCTTAAAGACCAGTAACTATCCTAATCTTTATTCCCAAAGGTGGTCCCTGTATGAAGAAGCTACAGCACAATAACACACAAGGACTTAAGCCTGATCCCATTGTGAACAAACAATGTCTGCTCACCGGCTCAGATTTCGATCTGGAGCAATTTTGACTACTTCTCATTCTATTCATCGAGTGTCAAACATACTGGATCCTGATGAGACACCTTGTTACTCTGCGTCTCATCTGGATCTGTTTGTAAATGTGAGGGGGCTGTGAATAGCGGGATAAAGGGTTAACAAGAGTTACACATTACACTTCAACTACCATACAAAACAGTCCATAGTACTAAATACATGTACTTAAAACGGCAAGATATTACCCATTGGATATTCTAATTAGATAATATGGTAATTTCATGTATTTGTAACAATGTAAATATGATAGCTTAAAGTTTGTCTATAATTACATATTAACCCTTTCAATGCTGAATTTTCAAAATTCACACAGATCAAGCTAACTGTGAATATTCAGGATTTTAAAAGAAAAGTGTAACATGACAAACAATGTAGACTCAGATGAGAGGGTTCCTCTAGCAGCCCTCTCATTTAGGTCTACACTATTTGCAAAGGACATTATCAACTACTTCCCCTCACTAAAAAGGTTAGAGAGAACAAAGCAAATTGGTTGAAAGATAAAAGACAGGTTGTTACAATATGAGAATGAAAATCAATAGTTACAGGTACTTTGTGAGAAAAGATAATCTGAAAATTACAAAGAACATAGATCAGGTCAACTTTTAAACTGGTAAATATTCTTGAACACCTTCCCTGTTTAATATTCATGTTAGAAATAATAACATCATAAATATTTATTATGTACACATGATATCATAGTATTTGTCGATACTCTAGTCAGATCTACTATAACTTCATGAACAAACTCTCATCGAGCAGACTCTAATCAGATGACCCTACAGGAGCTGTCTGATCTGGGTATATCCTATTAGCAAAGGTGTGAAAAAGGATTATTTGAAGGAAAGGGTTAAGAAATCATGAAAGTATATTAATTAGATAATTTTTCATAATGGCATTTTAATATGAACATGGGAATCACGACAGAAACTGTATAACTGTATGCTTCTAAGACCTAATTAAATGATCCAATCCATTGTGGTGAATCTGAATTCTTACCTCATAAGGATTAGTGTTACATTACTTCTTAATTAACTTTCGTTTCAAACACTGTATTCTATTTCTATCATTTAATCTTTTACCTGATAAAAGATGCATATTTACACATTTGCAGACAGTGCAGACCTAGATCGGACAGCTCCTGTAGGAGATGTCTGGTCTGGGTCTGCTCTGTTTGCTTGCTTACAGAATACATTTGTAATATAGACATGATTCTACAGTTTCTGCCAAACAGTCACGTGTTCATATGCCAGTATAAACTTTCAGCTGATCAATATACATGAAGTCATTATAACTTTCATGAATATTCATCATTTAACCCTTTCCCTGTTCTATGTTTAGTACTCATTTCAATACCTACTGAATATTCATGGAGAAAATAGTTATAATGAAATATGGAACGTGGAACATTATAGCCATATTAGAAAGAAAAAAACAACATACCTTTCAAATTTCACTAGCAAACAGAGTAGACCCTGATCAGATGGCTCCTCTATGAGCCATCTGATCTTGGTCTACTCTGTTTGCAAATGCGTGAAAACACGTTTATATGAGGGAAAGGGTTAAAAGATTAATTTTCAAAAGAAAAACCAATATTAAACTTTGTGGCAAGTTCTACCAAAAGAAAATGGATTAAAGTGTCATCATCAAAGACTTAAAAAAATAAATAGCGGTAGCACTATGTGACATGGGTTTAATAAAAAAAGATTCATACAAACACAATACTTGAATTTCAAACTGGAAAACAAGGTGAAATGATGGCGTACATACTGCTTCTGATTGGTGAGGCAATTTTAAACAAGGAATAAAACCAATCACATATATATCCTACCTAATGATGTACACAACTGCCATGCTACATAATGATGTACACAAACTGCCATGCTACCTGAAGATTAACATAATGCTCCAGATATTCAATGCACATGGTCTGATCCACTGGAAAAAAAAGGCTGTTATCGGTGATGTCAGAGTAGAACCAAATCAGTTGCTGCACGGGGGTCGCATGGCCTACATTGGTACAATGGTAGTCAAGAAAACCTACTGATGAGTGACAGTGTAGGCCAATATAACAGACATGTACATAAGACATCTTATTTCACAACCAAACTCCATTTTGTTGAGAGGCAATTCCATGAGTACTAACAAGATAGGGTTTAGTGGAGAAATAAGAAAATATTATACACAGACTTCCTAAAAACTCCCCTTCCCCTTCAACCTCGGGACACAATGGCTCATCTTGGTCTAGACTGTTTTCAAATATTATTTTGCCCTTTTCCAGCAGTGTTGGCCATATGAAAAACAATACTCATGTGAAAGCCCAATATATTTTATATGGAAATATCATCAAACAGAAAGACACAAAAACTCATGTGTATCACATTAACCCTGGTTCCCTGTTCTATGTTTAATCCAAATTTCAATACCTACTGAATATTCATTGACAAAATATTTATAAAGAAATATAGAAAGTGGAACATTGTAGATATCTTAGAAAGCAAAGAAACAGATCTATCAACTTCTATTAGCAAACAGAGTAGACCCTGATCAGACGGCTCCTCTAGGAGCCTTCTGATCTGGGTCTACTCTGTTTGCAAATGCGTGAAAACACGTTTATATGAGGGAAAGGGTTATACCAAATGAAACAATCCGAACTGTAGTATACGATATGGATGTGCAGTAATATTGTTAGTGCGATTATCCATGAGAAAACACAAACTCAAAAGTGTGACTAGGTTTCTTAAAAGTAAAGCCTCTTCAATGCAACAAATACTGAAGAACGAAATTTCACCAATCCTACATTAACATATTCTATTGAAAAATAGGAGCAGAAAAATCTAACATGAGACTCTTGCTTCAAGTGTATAAAAGTTTGAAAACTCTGCTTCTGACTGACAGAAAAATACGTTGCATAATGATACACATTACCTAGGATATTCTTGAATCACTAAAATCTCCTTTTAATGTTATTCAGAGTAAAAAATACTCAGACTTTGATCTTTACCAGTATAGTTTTGTTGATAATAGCACCAAAATCAAATATAATGACAAAGTCAATGCACTCACGCCCTCTAGAACCAGCTTAAACTTTATTCAATTTTCATAAGTAAAAGCACTGAAATTGATGATCCCGAAGGACCTGAAAAGTCAATAAAGTCATCAATCATACATGAAGACAGGCCAACACTATTTGAACATACACTTACCACAATTATCCTAGATATCCCACCAGACAAACTAAGACAGTATTGAAGCAAACCAAACTGATCCGGAAGGAGCAGTTTGATCAGGGTCTGCAGTATTTAGTATTCCATTAGTTTCATTTCAAGAGATCAACGTGTTGTCCATTTGTTTGATTCAGCTTTAAATCTGGTTCAGAAAGGAGGTTTAGTGTTCTAACACAGACTAACATGGTATACATGTACACTCATAGCAATTGTCTTTGGTAAACTCCTTCTCTGTTGAATACTCATGTAAGAAATAATGACATCATGAATACCATTCACTGATTTTTTATAATGACATATGTACATAGAAACATTCTTTGGTATTGGTAGAAACTCTAGAGTCAGGTCAATTATAATTTCACAAGCAAACAGAGAAGACTGATCAGATGGCTACCACAGGAGCTGCCTGATCTGGGTCTACTCCGTTTGCAAAGCATAAGAAAGAGTTCATATAATGGAAAGAGTTAAAAGTGATGACTTAGTTACTCAGTATCTCATCTGGATACAAACTGCTAAACAAATGCTTTTAGACATTTATTCAGGGTACTAGAGGCCAGTTCATGGGCCACATCAGATACATAGGAGTAGTAGTAAAATGTCGATTCTTGTGGCAAACATGATTTCACATGCAGCAGGCCTAGGTTCAATATCACAGGTCTAGACAAACCACCCACCAACATTTATAAAGTATCCTTCATGAAAATGGAAAATATTAATGAGTCACTCTCTAAAAAAGAGGTCATATTGCATTGCAAACAAAGTAGACCCAGACCAGAATGCACATCTATGACCAGGTATCAGATCAAATTTTATGATGTATGGAAAAATGGAGAACAGAGCCTGACCAGATGCTGTGTCTCCAACAGTCATTAGTCTGGGTCTACACTCTTACAACAGAATCTAAAGAATGAGAAACAAGGCAGATCCTGACCTGATGCGATGTCACAGATGTGGTGTTTGGTCTGGGTCTGACCAGATGCCATGTCACAGATCAGGTGGTTGGTCCGGGTCTGTACTCTTTGCAGTGCAATACTAACCTTGTTCCCAGGAAGCAACTCAATTTTAGAATACATGCATATGGAATAAATAATTGCACAGACTTAACCCCATTAGCTGTATGTACAAGTACTACAGAAATGAACAAAGAAACATTTATCAAATTTCATCTGTTCCCATGGCACCTAGTTAATAATTTCTGCCACAACCTTTTGTGTCTCGATTCACCTGTCAATGTGTTAAAATTCATCATTCCAGGCCATAACTTGTGACACTCATGTTACATGAATTAAAATGAGTGTTCACAGGAACACATAATTCGCCTGCCTGTCTGAAGTAGTGTTAAACAAAGTGTGACACACAATGTCAGAGTCACACTAAGTTACCTCTAAGTGACTTATCACGACCCAGGTCCAGGAAATGTAATCAATTGTTAAAGATTTATTCTAAAACCTTATACCCTGGGCCTACATAGTTTGCAAGAATCCATTTTGTTGGTTTCTAAATTGTGTATTAGCATCACTATGTGTAGGTATTATCCTCACTTTTGATATGGGTATTTCACTTTGCATTTGGGACAGGTTAAATAACAGGCTTGATTAGTAATGGCCAACCTGGTAAGTTGGCTTGTAAAGCTAATCAGTGTAAGCGCTATTGTCACTGTCTATGCACAGGTAAGTGCATCATTCTTTACACAGGTAGGTTGATCACATGTCTATTCTCTGACCTCCTTGTATTTGCCCCAGCCATGGAAACATTTAGTGAAATTTCTGTGTTCCTTGTATTTCATGGCCAGCAGCAGCTTCCTTGGCCTGTCTGCCTGCTTGTTCCGCAAATGCTGAATGTAAACCTGTAAACAAATACATTACAGTGAAAACTCTCTAACACTAATAGTTTAGTTCTAGGTCTCCACACTTTCAAAGTTTAACTGTTTATAATATAAACTTTTCAAGCGAATGTTTTGCTCTGAGAAAACTGTAGAACCAGTTCTATATCATGATATAAGCAAACAGAAGCATCTGATCTGGGTCTACTTTGGTCCGGGTGTCATAATGTGAACAACATTTTGTTCCCCTAGCCACTGATGCTTCTGACAAAATTTGATTCAAATCAGGTCAGCAGTTTCAGAGGAGATGTAGTTTGAAAATGTGGCCGGACGACCGAGAGATCGCGGTTACAATAGCTCATCCTGAGCCAAAAAGGCCTTACAGAGTTATGGCCTTTGGTCAGATTGTAGCGGTGAACAAGTGTGTGGAGTTGCATAGGATTTGCATGAATAGTAAAGCAGCAATAGCCAATGTTAAAGCTTCTGGATGATGACGACGACGACAACAACACAGACACCAGAGTTATGACAATAGCTTGTATTTTTTTCTTCGAAAAACAGACGAGCTAATAAAATATCAAATTCATTATTATTCATAATAGGCAGATACTCATATAAATATTCATCTGGTGAAGAATATTAAACAAGGAAACCTGATAACTGTCATGTAAAATAAGTAAGCTATGGGCATTTACCTGGGCACTTTTGAAGGCCAGCTTGATTTCCACGTCACTTGTTTTTTTCCCTACCCACAAGAAAACATTTTGTCCATTGTCCAGGATCATCACATCATCATCAGCCAGGTCATCCTACAAAATAACACCAGCTTTGCTAGAACAATTCAATGTTAAAGCCCATACTTGCCTCTCTCTCTTTGAAGGGGGGGGGGGGGTGACACCTCATTCAATATACACTATTTTGTTATGGCCTTTGATCAGAATCAAAATAAGTGGTGAATTTCAAAAGCTATGATAAACAAGAACTATTTAAACTTGTATGCTCCTAGTGGCAGCCAGCCTATGATTTTTACCTTAACCTTGAAGAGTGACAATGACTATGACCTACTGACCTCAATATCCAAAGAGGTCATTTCATGACCTACCTTCCCATCAAATATAAGGTCTATATAATATGTCAAAAGGTTGATGAGTTATTAAGTGGAAACCATTTGGCCTACCTACCAATGTACTGGCCAACATACCTAACCATTTGGCCTACCTACCAATGTACTGGCCAACATACCTAACCATTTGGCCTACCTACCAATGTACTGGCCAACAAACCTAACCATTTGGCCTACCTACCAATGTACTGGCCAACATACCTAACCATTTGGCCTACCTACCAATGTACTGACCAACATACCTAACCATTTGGCCTACCTACCAATGTACTGACCAACATACCTAACCATTTGGCCTACCTACCAATGTACTGGCCAACATACCTAACCATTTGGCCTACCTACCAATGTACTGGCCAACATACCTAACCATTTGGCCTCCCTACCAATGTACTGGCCAACATACCTAACCATTTGGCCTACCTACCAATGTACTGGCCAACAAACCTAACCATTTGGCCTACCTACCAATGTACTGGCCAACATACCTAACCATTTGGCCTACCTACCAATGTACTGACCAACATACCTAACCATTTGGCCTACCTACCAATGTACTGACCAACATACCTAACCATTTGGCCTACCTACCAATGTACTGGCCAACATACCTAACCATTTGGCCTACCTACCAATGTACTGGCCAACATACCTAACCATTTGGCCTCCCTACCAATGTACTGGCCAACATACCTAACCATTTGGCCTAACTACCAATGTACTTACTGGCCAACAGACCTAACCATTTGGCTTACCTACCAATGTACTAACTGACCAACAGACCTAACCATTTGGTCTACCTACCAATGTACTAACTAACTGACCAACAGACCTAACCATTTGGCCTACCTACCAATGTACTAACTGACCAACAGACCTAACCATTTGGCCTACCTACCAATGTACTCACTAACTGGCCAACAGACCTAACCATTTGGTCTATCTACCAATGTACTAACTAACTAACTAACTAACTGACCAACATACCTAACCATTTGGTCTACCTACCAATGTACTAACTAACTGACCAACAGACCTAACCATTTGGCCTACCTACCAATGTACTAACTAACTAACTGACCAACAGACCTAACCATTAGGTCTACCTACCAATGTACTCACTAACTGGCCAACAGACCTAACCATTTGGCCTACCTACCAATGTACTGACCAACATACCTAACCATTTGGTCTACCTACCAATGTACTAACTAACTGACCAACATACCTAATCATTTGGTCTACCTACCAATGTACTAACTAACTGACCAACATACCTAACCATTTGGTCTACCTACCAATGTACTAACTAACTAACCAACAGACCTAACCATTTGGCCTACCTACCACTGTACTAACTAACTGACCAACATACCTAACCATTTGGTCTACCTGCCAATGTACTAACTAACTAACCAACAGACCTAACCATTTGATCTACCTACCAATGTACTAACTAACTGACCAACAGACCTAACCATTTGGCCTACCTACCAATGTACTGGCCAACAGACCTAACCATTTGGTCTACCTACCAATGTACTGACTAACTGACCAACAGACCTAACCATTTGGCCTACCTACCAATGTACTAACTAACTGACCAACAGACCTAACCATTTGGTCTACCTACCAATGTACTAACTAACTGACCAACAGACCTAACCATTTGGTCTACCTACCAATGTACTAACTAACTGACCAACAGACCTAACCATTTGGTCTACCTACCAATGTACTAACTAACTGACCAACAGACCTAACCATTTGGCCTACCTACCAATGTACTAACTGACCAACAGACCTAACCATTTGGCCTACCTACCAATGTACTCACTAACTAACCAACATACCTAACCATTTGGTCTATCTACCAATGTACTAACTAACTGACCAACATACCTAACCATTTGGTCTATCTACCAATGTACTAACTAACTGACCAACAGACCTAACCATTTGGTCTACCTACCAATGTACTAACTAACTGACCAACAGACCTAACCATTTGGCCTACCTACCAATGTACTAACTGACCAACAGACCTAACCATTTGGCCTACCTACCAATGTACTCACTAACTGGCCAACAGACCTAACCATTTGGTCTATCTACCAATGTACTAACTAACTAACTAACTAACTGACCAACATACCTAACCATTTGGTCTACCTACCAATGTACTAACTAACTGACCAACAGACCTAACCATTTGGCCTACCTACCAATGTACTAACTAACTGACCAACAGACCTAACCATTAGGTCTACCTACCAATGTACTCACTAACTGGCCAACAGACCTAACCATTTGGCCTACCTACCAATGTACTAACTAACTGACCAACAGACCTAACCATTTGGCCTACCTACCAATGTACTCACTAACTGGCCAACAGACCTAACCATTTGGCCTACCTACCAATGTACTAACTAACTGACCAACAGACCTAACCATTTGGCCTACCTACCAATGTACTAACTAACTGACCAACAGATCTAACCATTAGGTCTACCTACCAATGTACTAACTAACTGGCCAACATACCTAACCATTTGGCCTACCTACCAATGTACTCACTAACTGGCCAACATACCTAACCATTTGGCCTACCTACCAATGTACTGACCAACATACCTAACCATTTGGTCTACCTACCAATGTACTAACTGACCAACATACCTAATCATTTGGTCTACCTACCAATGTACTAACTAACTGACCAACATACCTAACCATTTGGCCTACCTACCAATGTACTAACTAACTGACCAATAGACCTAACCATTTGGCCAACCTACCAATGTACTAACTAGCCAACAGACCTAACCATTTGGTCTACCTACCAATGTACTAACTAACTGACCAACAGACCTAACCATTTGGTCTACCTACCAATGTACCAACTAACTGACCAACATACCTAACCATTTGGTCTACCTACCAATGTACTAACTGACCAACAGACCTAACCATTTGGCCTACCTACCAATGTACTAACTAACTGATCAACAGACCTAACCATTAGGTCTACCTACCAATGTACTAACTAACAGACCAATAGACCTTACCATTTGGTCTACCTACCAATGTACTAACTAACTGACCAACAGACCTAACCATTTGGTCTACCTACCAATGTACTAACTAACTGATCAACAGACCTAACCATTTGGTCTACCTACCAATGTACTAACTAACTGATCAACAGACCTAACCATTAGGTCTACCTACCAATGTACTAACTAACTGATCAACAGACATAACCATTAGGTCTACCTACCAATGTACTGACTAACCAACAGACCTAACCATTTGGCCTACCTACCAATGTACTAACTAACTGACCAACAGACCTAACCATTTGGTCTACCTACCAATGTACTAACTGACCAACAGACCTAACCATTTGGTCTCCCTACCAATGTACTGACTAACCAACAGACCTAACCATTTGGCCTACCTACCAATGTACTAACTAACTGACCAACATACCTAACCATTTGGTCTACCTACCAATGTACTAACTAACTGACCAACAGACATAACCATTTGGTCTACCTACCAATGTACTAACTAACTGACCAACAGACATAACCATTTGGCCTACCTACCAATGTACTAACTAACTGACCAACAGACATAACCATTTGGCCTACCTACCAATGTACTAACTGACCAACAGACCTAACCATTTGGTCTACCTGCCAATGTACTAACTAACTAACCAACAGATCTAACCATTTGGCCTACCTACCAATGTACTGACCAACAGACCTAACCATTTGACCTACCTACCAATGTACTAACTAACTGACCAACAGACATAACCATTTGGCCTACCTACCAATGTACTAACTAACTGACCAACAGACCTAACCATTTGGCCTACCTACCAATGTACTAACTTACCAACAGACCTAACCATTTGACCTACCTACCAATGTACTGACCAACAGACCTAACCATTTGACCTACCTACCAATGTACTAACTGACCAACAGACCTAACCATTTGGCCTTCCTACCAATGTACTGACCAACAGACCTAACCATTTGACCTACCTACCAATGTACTAACTAACTGACCAACAGACCTAACCATTCGGTCTACCTACCATTGTACTAACTGGCCAACAGACCTAACCATTTGGTCTACCTACCAATGTACTGACTGACCAATAGACCTAACCATTTGGCCTACCTACCAATGTACTGACTAACTGACCAACAGACCTAACCATTTGGCCTACCTACCAATGTACTGACTGACTGACCAACAGACCTAACCATTTGGTCTACCTACCAATGTACTAACTAACTGACCAACAGACCTAACCATTTGGCCTACCTACCAATGTACTAACTGACCAACAGACCTAACCATTTGGCCTACCTACCAATGTACTAACTAACTGACCAACAGACCTAACCATTTGGCCTACCTACCAATGTACTGACTGACTGACCAACAGACCTAACCATTTGGCCTACCTACCAATGTACTAACTAACTGACCAATAGACCTAACCATTTGGCCTACCTACCAATGTACGAACTAACTGACCAACAGACCTAACCATTTGGCCTACCTACCAATGTACTAACTAACTGACCAACATACCTAACCATTTGGCCTACCTACCAATGAACTGACTAACTGACCAACAGACCTAACCATTTGGCCTACCTACCAATGTACTAACTAACTGACCAATAGACCTAACCATTTGGTCTACCTACCAAAGTACTGACTAACTGACCAACATACCTAACCATTTGGCCTACCTACCAATGTACTGACTGACTGACCAACAGACCTAACCATTTGGTCTACCTACCAATGTACTAACTAACAGACCAACAGACCTAACCATTTGGTCTACCTACCAATGTACTGGCCAACAGACCTAACCATTTGGCCTTCCTACCAATGTACTGGCCAACAGACCTAACCATTTGGCCTTCCTACCAATGTACTGGCCAACAGACCTAACCATTTGGCCTTCCTACCAATGTACTGGCCAACAGACCTAACCATTTGGCCTTCCTACCAATGTACTGGCCAACAGACCTAACCATTTGGCCTACCTACCAATGTACTGGCCAACAGACCTAACCATTTGGCCTACCTACCAATGTACTAACTAACTGACCAACAGACCTAACCATTTGGCCTACCTACCAATGTACTGGCCAACAGACCTAACCATTTGGCCTACCTACCAATGTACTAACTAACTGACCAACAGACCTAACCATTTGGTCTACCCACCAATGTACCAACTAACTGACCAACAGACCTAACCATTTGGTCTACCTACCAATGTACTAACTAACTGACCAACAGACCTAACCATTTGGTCTACCTACCAATGTACTGGCCAACAGACCTAACCATTTGGTCTACCTACCAATGTACTAACTAACAGACCAATAGACCTTACCATTTGGTCTACCTACCAGTATACTAACTAACTGACCAACAGACCTAACCATTTGGTCTACCTACCAATGTACTAACTAACTGACCAACAGACCTAACCATTTGGCCTACCTACCAATGTACTGACTGATCAACAGACCTAACCATTTGGTCAACCTACCAATGTACTGACTGACCAACAGACCTAACCATTTGGTCTACCTACCAATGTACTAACTAACTGACCAACAGACCTAACCATTTGGTCTACCTACCAATGTACTGACTGACCAACAGACCTAACCATTTGGTCTACCTACCAATGTACGAACTAACTGACCAACAGACCTAACCATTCGGTCTACCTAACAATGAACTGACTAACTGACCAACAGACCTAACCATTTGGCCTACCTACCAATGAACTGACTAACTGACCAACAGACCTAACCATTTGGCCTACCTACCAATGAACTGACTAACTGACCAACAGACCTAACCATTTGGCCTACCTACCAATGTACTAACTGACTGACCAACAGACCTAACCATTTGGTCTACCCACCAATGTACCAACTAACTGACCAACAGACCTAACCATTTGGCCTACCTACCAATGTACTAATTAACTGACCAACAGACCTAACCATTTGGTCTACCCACCAATGTACCAACTAACTGACCAACAGACCTAACCATTTGGTCTACCCACCAATGTACTGACTAACTGACCAATAGACCTAACCATTTGGTCTACCTACTAATGTACTAACTAACTGACCAACAGACCTAACCATTTGGTCTACCTACTAATGTACTAACTAACTGACCAACAGACCTAACCATTTGGTCTACCTACCAATGTACTGACTAACTGAACAACAGACCTAACCATTTGGCCTACCTACCAATGTACTGACTAACTGAACAACAGACCTAACCATTTGGCCTATCTACCAATGTACTGACTAACTGAACAACAGACCTAACCATTTGGCCTACCTACCAATGAACTGACTAACTGACCAACAGACCTAACCATTTGGTCTACCTACCAATGTACTAACTAACAGACCAACAGACCTAACCATTTGGTCTACCTACCAATGTACTTACTGACCAACAGACCTAACCATTTGGCCTACCTACCAATGTACTGGCCAACAGACCTAACCATTTGGCCTACCTACCAATGTACTAACTAACTGACCAACAGACCTAACCATTTGGCCTATCTATGAATGTACTAACTAACTGACCAACAGTCCTAACCATTTGGCCTACCTACCAATGTACTGGCCAACAGACCTAACCATTTGGTCTACCTACCAATGTACTAACTAACTGACCAACAGACCTAACCATTTGGCCTACCTACCTGTACCAATGTACAGACTGACCAATAGACCGATCCATGGACTGGCCAACATGTGCAACACAATATACACCCCCATCCCAATGTTTTAAACACAGGAAAATAACAATTTCATATTTGTCCCCCATATCTTATCTTTCTGATTGTTATTAAAACTGCTCTCTAAGACTATTCTATTGAGCACCAATAAAAATAATTTGCTGACAAAATAATGCCATCAATGTAGCAAATGGACTCCAACCAGGTGGCATGATATCAACACTGTCAGAAATGGTACAAATATTTATCACTCTCACAATTTTGCCACAAAGTAAAATTGTCATAAACATACCTGGCAAAAGTCAGCACATTTCTCTGATACAGCGAAGTAACCCTTCTCATTGGAGCATCTGAACAACCTGGCGAAGTTCATGAAGTCCGCATTCTGAAATAATGCAAGTAGTACATAAAATAATGTTTCAAACTGAAAGCACCAAACAATACATCCAAGTACATGCCAACATTTACAAAAAGTCTTAGTCTTCAAGAGTGTAAGAGACATTCTCTAAGAATAGGAGTCTTATTGTATCACAAACTGTGTAGACCAGATCAGATATCAGGTCAATAATGAGGTATCTAGTCAAGATTGACATCGAGTGGGACGATGAGCGACAAACAGTATAGACCCTAACCAGATGTTGTGTCTCTGACCAGGTGGCTTGTCTGAGGTATAGACTGTTTGCAATGAAATAAGAGATCGTCTAATATCACCTGATGAACATGCATGACAGGATTACCAACCTTAACCCTTTACTCCATGAATATTCATGTAAGAAATAATGACATCATGAATATTAATTAGGTTAAGTTTTATAATGGCAAATGACCACAGGAATACTTGGTCATGACAGAAACTGTAGAATCATATCTATATTATATCAATAGCAAACAAAGCAGAACCTGATCAGACGGCTCCTATTTCATAAATCTTTCATATAAAGTAAAGGTTTAACCCTTTACTCTATATACATGCTTTAGCAAACATTTGTAAACATAGAAGACCCAGATCAGACGGCTCCTGTAGGAGCTATTTGATCAAGGTTTGCTGTTTGTTTATGGAATAATACAGATATGATTCAACAGATTCTGCTATGACCAAACTTTC
The DNA here is from genome assembly GCA_963576725.1 of Azorinus chamasolen. NCBI lineage: Eukaryota > Metazoa > Mollusca > Bivalvia > Cardiida > Solecurtidae > Azorinus > Azorinus chamasolen. The sequence goes on from OY755236.1 coordinate 111,472,373, forward strand.
CTGTGTTCGGTTGCCATTATAACAAGCAAATTCACCGACTTGATATCCTCCTCCAAACAAGTGCTGGCCTCAGTGCTCAAATGAGTTATTGGCGAGATGGGCAAAAAGGTTTCGTATTTGGCAATTAAAGGGCCATAACTCTGGCGTTCCAAGCTCAATGTGAGTGATACTTGCAAGGCCAAATTTCCTTATGCTACTTAACATTTACAGTCTCATAGAAAAATCTACACAGTTTCTGAGATATGACGACGGACAGACAAAAAGGTTATGTATTTGGCAAACAAAGGGCCATAACTCTGATGATCCAAGGTCAATATAAATGACACTTGCGGGGTCACATTTCCTTATGCTTCTTAACATTGACATTAACTTTCATATAAAACCTCTACACAGTTTCTGGGATATGACACCAGACAGACAGAAAGGTTATGTTTTTGGCAAACCAAGGACCATAACTCTGGTGTTCCAAGGTCAATGTGAGTCATACTTGTAGGCTCAAATTTCTTTGTGATACTAAATATTCACACAAAAATTCAAAGACAAATTTCAAACCGTTTCTGAGATATAACTCCAGGATACATGCAGGGATGGATACACAGACAATACCGAAACTATATCCCTCCAGCTTCAACGGGGGAAAAAAAATATCAGCTAATTAACCCTTTACCTGTTTAACATTCATTTAAGAAATTATGACTTCATGAGTATTTATTAACTGAATTTTAATTATAATGGCTTTATGTACATAGGAAGTCAAATGTATCATAATTTCATATGCAAACAGAGCAGACCCTGATCAGATGGCTCCTATAGGAGCAATCTAATCTGGGTCTTCTCTATTTGCAAAAGCATGAAAATGCGTATATAAAGGAAAGGGTTAAGATCCATAATGTCATTATTTCTCATTAAACATTAAAATAAAATGTCATGGAGTAAAGGGTTTTAAGGTTATGAAAAATGTCTTTTACACTTCTGACTACAACACCATGGTAATGATGATATCTCCGTTTTTCCTCTGAAGATGGAATACATTAAAACCTCTCTACCAAGGCCACTCAAAAGAAGTCTTACGGATATTTGCGACAGTAGTAGTTTAATAGAGAAATTTCTACCAAACTTCACTTTTGCAATATGCAGCCACCTGCTTTCATTCATTCCCTAATATTGACAGCTTTTAACGCCTCTGTAACAGTCACTTTTTGAAAGCTTTGTGATAATTCCTTTTTTTGTTGGGCTAAAAATAGCCTATGAGGGAATGGATCAAGCAGCCACCTTCCTTAAAAGAAACCCAGATTTATTTATTTGTTAGCCACTGTAGAGAGGTTTTACTGTATAATCATCTTGAAGCTGTCAGGTAACTCACAGTGTCATATGGCTTCTTGCCACCAATGCCGACCCAGAAGAAGTTCTCAGGCTCCTCATTCTCATTGATCATCTGAACCGTGTAGTTGTCCTACAACACATACATGACATGTATCACAATTACCTGTACCGTGTAGTTGTCCTACAACACATACATGACATGTATCACAATTACCTGTACCGTGTAGTTGTCCTACAACACATACATGACATGTATCACAATAACCTGTACAGTGTAGTTGTCCTACAACACATACATGACATGTATCACAATTACCTGTACAGTGTAGTTGTCCTACAACACATACATGACATGTATCACAATTACCTGTACAGTGTAGTTGTCCTACAACACATACATGACATGTATCACAATTACCTGTACCGTGTAGTTGTCCTACAACACATACATGACATGTATCACAATTACCTGTACAGTGTAGTTGTCCTACAACACATACATGACATGTATCACAATTACCTGTACAGTGTAGTTGTCCTACAACACATACATGACATATATCACAATTAACCTGTACAGTGTAGTTGTCCTACAACACATACATGACATGTATCACAATTACCTGTACAGTGTAGTTGTCCTACAACACATACATGACATGTATCACAATTACCTGTACAGTGTAGTTGTCCTACAACACATACATGACATGTATCACAATTAACCTGTACAGTGTAGTTGTCCTACAACACATACATGACATGTATCACAATAACCTGTACAGTGTAGTTGTCCTACAACACATACATGACATGTATCACAATTACGTGTACAGTGTAGTTGTCTTACAACACATACATGTCATGTACCACAATTAACCTTTCTCATGATAATTCAGTAGTTACATTTATCCACCTCCAGAATGATTCAACTAATTTACAGTAGAACCTGTCCTAAGTGGCCATTAATTGATTGAACATAGGAGTCTTAGAAAAACAGCTGGTAGCTTAATGCAGGGCAAAAGTAATACAGAAAGCTCTGACAAAAAGCATTTCTTTTGACCTACATTAAGCTACCACCTGCCTTACAGACCCATAATTAGACCTCCTTCTGATGGTCACTTAAGAAAGGTCTACTGTATTTTACTACTTGGTAGATTCAATATTAAATATTCAGTATAGAAGGGTTACCCCTTACCCTGCTGTGAAAAAAGGTCTGCTCAATTTTGGGTTTCGGGCATTTTTGACTACTTCCGGTTAAATCAAGCATTTGAGAAATCAGTGCGGCAATGTCATGACACACACTTTTGAGAAACTATTGGTCAACAATGAAATAGTCAGGATCCTGGTGAGACATAAAGTTACTCAGCTTCTCATCTGGAAACAAGCTGTTTGCAAATGCCACTCATGTCAGATTAGAACCTGATCAGACAGCTTCTGTAGGAGATTTCAGACGAGAGTCTAATCTGTTCGCATATGAGTTTATAAAGTAATATAGATCTAATTTAGATTTTGGCACATAATAATCAAATCTATTCTTACAAAACTTGTTATGAGTAAGAATAACATAATCAATGATAGTGCCTTACCTTATACATCATGTAAGCTATCTCCTCAGCCAGTGAGGCCTCCTCATGGTCAGCTTTACTGCCACACCACACATAAACAACCCCCTGTAGGTCCTGTGTGTCAAACGGGACCATCAGAATGTAACTGAAAATATATCAAACATACATACTGACGCTTTCTAGTTGTACCTATGATTGCAAAAAATCATTTCTGGCAAAAAGCAATACCAGAACAAGTCCACTGCAAACAGTGTAGACACTAATCAGAGAATATCCACAGATATTATAAGTCCTATAACAAGGGTCTGTGCTGTATCGCATTAAAACACTTTACTCTTTAAGTATGAATGTCCACACCTCTATACAATGTTAGAAGAGTCCATCTTGAAATTCTACATGAAAGAGTTGATGTATCTCAGACTTACCAGAAACAAGAATTCAGTAATGAGCCATGAGGTCGTATCTGGAAAGTAAGAAACATGAAGGTAAGTAACAATCATCAGAGCTGTAGATGAAATCTCAATAACATGTTGTTACATTTCTTTGAAAATCTCCTCTTCAAAGTGATTGCAATAAATGTCAGGAAGAAAAGAGAATTTAACCCATTCCTTCATAGACTTTTCTTTTAGATCCAACCTCTTTGAATAAATCTACCAAAAATTAGCATTTACTAGAGAAAAGGAATTTTTAGAATTGTGTAGTTTTGAAACCATTGATAAATAGAGCATTTGCTCCTATGGAGCAAATGCTCTATTTATCACAATGATTTCAAAAAGTTACTTTTACAGAGACATAGAAAGGCGTATTTATGGAGGAAAGGATTAACAGATCAGTATACGATATTGACATCAAATATTACATCAGTGTGGTCATTTGCCATCCTGTTATATTGGGTCCTTTCCAATTTGTTTGATTTTTATAAGTTATCAATTGAGTGTCAGATGACAGTTTTATGTGATCACTATGCACCTTACACAGACTTTCATTTATGTATACAACCAAATGCTACATACCCAATTCAATTGTCATTAACCCTTTACCTGACAGAGAGGACAAGTAGACCCAGATCAGACAGCTCCTATAGGAGCTCTGTTTGCTTTAATATGGAATAATATAGAACAAATTCTACATTATATGTGCCCTGACAAAAAAATCCTGAATTTATATACTATTATAAAACTTCAGCTAATAAATATTCATGATGTCATTATTAACAGTATCAGATTAACCAAAAACTTACAACCTAAACCAGCAAATACACTGTGATCAGCCTATCTCAGTACCTGTATACAGTACCTGTATACAGCGTGCAGATATGATACATCTAATACACTCTATCTAATACACTCTACCTAATACACTATCTAATACACTGTGATCAGCCTATATCAGTACCTGTATACAGCGTGTAGATATGACACCACCATTAGCTCGCAGTTCAAAGAACTCTACTTGTGGTTTGGGTGGGTCTTGGTTTGGAAGCTTTCTCTTGCCCTTCCTGATAATAAACTTGCGTTTGAAGTGCGACATGAATTTAAGGTTCTCCTGTTGTTGGTGAGTCCGAACAACCTCAAGCTTGTCTCCAAACAGGGCCTCAAACTTCTTCTGCAAACTGTAAGCAAATTAACCTTTTAAACACCAAGTAACCTTCATCTTCAATAATTAAAATGCTTACTGGTCAAGTAGTAGGTAAGATGCTTACTGGTCAAGTAGTAGGTATTAAAGCTGCTTACTGGTCAAGTAGTAGGTATTAAAGATGCTTACTGGTCAAGTAGTAGGTAAGATGCTTACTGGTCAAGTAGTAGTTAAAATGTTTATTAGTCTAGTAGTAGGTATTGAAGATGCTTACTGGTCAATCAAAATCTCTAATTTCTCTGTATAACTATGTTTTGCTGTTGATCACTAGAATTACCTGGGAGAGACACTTCTAACAATAAGGGGCTTAACCCTTTCCTCCATGTATACGCCTTTCTACGCCTCTGTAAAAGTCACTTTATGAAACCATTGTGATAAATAGAGCATTTGCTCCTATAGGAGCAAATGCTCTATTTATCACAATGGTTTCAAACTACAAAATTCTAAAATTTCCCTTTTCTCTAGTAAATGCTCCTTTTCGGTAGATTTATTGAAAGTGGTTGGGTGGTAAGGTTTGTCAGAGAAGTATAGAAACACTTTAACTGGATTTCCCCAATATTTTTCTTATCTACTGGTCTTTCTGCAGAATATGTTGTTTACAGTAGGACCTGTCTTAAATGGCCATAAAAATGGTCTAATTATGGGTCTATAAGGCAGATGGTAGCTTAATGCAGGTAAAAGGGGATGCAAAACCTCTTTTGCATTACATTTGACCTGCATTAAGCAATCACCTGCTTTTTAAGAGTCCTGTGTTCAATAAATGAATGGCCACTTACGACAGGTTCTACTGTACTTCAATGCATTCAATGTTAAAGTTCTTTCTCCGCCTACCTTTTTTTCATCAGCTTGCAAATAGTTCAGATCCTATAGAAATGCCATTATTTGGTATATCTCATCTTGATCTAGACAGGGTGCCATTGTTTTCTTGTATTCATATTAAGTGTGGAAGAGTGAAGCTAATAGTTTAGCCCTTTCCCCGTTCTGTGTTCATTCCAATTTTCAATACCTACTGAATATTCATAGATAAAATGATTATAACGAAATATGGAAGATGGTAAATTAAGTTGTAGCCATTTTAGAAAGTAAAGACATAGATCTTTGAAATTCTGATCAGACAGCTCCTCTAGGAGCCGTCTGATCTGGGTCTACTCTGTTTGCAAATGCGTGAAAACACGTTTATATGAGGGAAAGGGTTAATAAACATGATCCAAACTATAATCAACTCATGATTTACACTCTCAACATCAGAACCGAGCTCTTTAGCACCATATCATGTATTTTTACCTGACAAGTCTAGTCCAGTAGGATCATCTTTTGTAAGACTTTTCAAACGCATTATTGTATTTGTACTTCAGTGACACATAACTCTTAATAATAATAATAATAATAATAATAATTTCTCTTTGTATTCCCTTACCTGTGTACTGCATAGATAATGTGTGCCTTCTGCGAACAGAGCAGACCCAAATCAGACCACACTTGTAGGAGCCATCTGATCAAGGTCTATTCTGTTTTCTGTTTGCTTATGGAATAATATAGATCTGATTCCAAAAATTCTGCCATAGGAAAGAAATTATATGTTCATATGTCATAATAAAAACTTAGATAACCAGTATTCCTAATGTGATAATTTTTGTATATAAATATTCATGAAGTAAAGGGTTACCTGAAGGTGAAGGTGAGGTAACCCATGTTACTGGCATCTCGACCCTGCCAGAAGTATACGACACATTTGATCTGCTCCTCTGGCAGCTCCTCTGGTTCATCCTCATCTTCTGGGATATCAACTGGCAACCAGTACCGACACAGGAACACGTAGCAGTCCCCTGTGTGGAATACGCCTGGCAAAAAGAAATTAATCATAAACATTATATGAATAAATTCACGATTACCTGTGCAAACAGTTTAGTTTCAGAAAAAAATTGAGGAACTTGTTGTCTCGTGCTGATCAAAACGGTTTGACATTGGTTGCTTTTGGAAAGAAATGCAAGATAAATTATTATTATACCACATTTATATAGCGCTCTTTTCACACAGGATATGTGCGTTCAAAAGTGATAAATCAAATGTAAAAACAAAAATAAAATTTTCCACTGAATTTGCTTTTATTACACAGGCTTAAGGTTTAAATTTTATAAACAGAAAAGGTATTTCAAATTCTACATTTCTCACTTCTTGAAGTTATATGAATACTCCATCAAAGAGTGTCAAAGGTACATGTGTGTGAAAAAAAAAACCATGATGCAATTAGTGTGACAGATGGCCAGACAGACTGATTGACAGACAACAGAGAAGAAATCCCTAAGTATCATCCTGCAAAAGCTGGTGACAAAAAAGCCAGGTTTGTATATGCAATGACTTTTTAACCATAAATAAACCTTTGTAAACAGTAGACCCAGGTCTGAAACCCATTCCCTCATATTGACGCTTTTTGATGCCTCGGATAAAGTCACCTGTTAAAACCATTGTGATAAATAGAGCATTTGCTCCTATAGGAGCAAATGCTCTATTTATCACAATTGTTTCAAACTACAGACTTCTAAAATTTTCCTTTTCTCAAGTTAATGCTCCTTTTCGGTAGATTTATACAAAGAGGTTGGATCTAAAAATAGCCTATGCGGTGATGTGTTAATATGCCTTTTAATGCCTCTGCAAACAAAGTGGACCAGATCAGATGCCATCTATAGGAGCTACCTGATCAGGGTTTGCTATGTTTGCTTACAGAATAATCATACAGATCTGAAACTCTAGTTCCTGCCAAGACCAAAATGTTCATATGACATATTGTTTAAATACTGATCCAATTTCATTATTTGAATTATCTTTTCTCAATCTATAAGAGTGTTATATCTCATTCACCTATTTCTTCCTCTGGCAGTCTGACAAACTTCTTGCCCTCCAGGACAAATGCCTCCATCCCATCCAGATCCTCATTCCACTCTTCAATCAGCTGTTCCTGTAAACACAAACATAACACTCACAGTGGGTTTACTGTTACTATACCAAGTCCAATGTAGAGACAGAGGGGTGACAGAAGTCCAATTTTCTGCTCCGATCTGACTAACGGCAAACGAAATGCGAGCTTTACTGGTGATATTATATACACATACACTATGCCTTATGGTTTCAGAAGAAATATTTAAAGCAATTGTTGACAAACTGATGGACTGACAGCCAGATGATAGACGATCAGAAAAGCTCACCTCACCTTGTTTATAATGTTATTATAAATCAATATTGATAGTCATTACCTTTACATGAATATTGATAGTCATTACCTTTACATGAATATTGATAGTCATTACCTTTACATGAATATTGATAGTCATTACCTTTACATGAATATTGATAGTCATTACCTTTACATGAATATTGATAGTCATTACCTTTACATGAATATTGATAGTCATTACCTTTACATGAATATTGATAGTCATTACCTTTACATGAATATTCCTGAAGAAGCAGTTTGATCTAGGTCTGTACTTTTTGCATAATTTAACCAGCCGAATACTCAGGGTAATAGCTGTAAGCTTATTGCTCCAATATTTAGTTTGGTAATAACACAGAACCAAAGCAAGTGGTATGAAGCAAGTTCAATGCAAAAACAATGAAAGACAGCATTAAGTGACAAAGACAGCATTAAGTGACAAAGACAGCATTAGGTGACATTTCACCCTTAGTACGCGGAGTGTTTGACTTGTAATGTTTCATCATTGTTTAACCCTTTGTACGCGGAGCGTTTGACTTGGAGTGTTCCATCATTGTTTAACCCTTTTCCTGTTCTGTGTTTATCACAAATTTCAATACCTATTGAATATTCATGGACAAAATAGTAATAATGAAATATGGAAGGTGGAATATTATTGCCGTTTTACAAAGTAAACACAGATCTATCAAATTCCATTAGCAAACAGAGCACACCCTAATCAGACTGCTCCTGTAGGATCCATCTGATCTGGGTCTACTCTGTTTGCAAATATGTGAAAACACGTTCATATGAGGGAAAGGTTTAACCCTTATCTGTGACCTTGACCCTATAGCTATGTGGGTGTATACTTACTGCTTCATCCTTGGGCATGGACGGTTGTCTGGCCATAAATAGAGCTGCCAGGTCGGTTTTCATCTTGTCTCTTTCCATGATTACCTAGGTAAGAAAGCCAATCACCATTTCATGAAAATCATTTTCAACCATACAAATTGAACCTTTTACACAAGAGTGTGAGCATATGGCCAAACTAAGTATCACTGAAGTATTGTTGATAAGGGGTAAACTAAATTTTTCTCCATCAAATCCAACATAGGGTTTGCTAGAGATATGAAGAAACTAAAACTACAGTAAGGCCTCTCTATAACGGCCACTAAATTGTGTTAATTAGTTGGTATTTAGGGCAGGTGGTTGCTTAAAGCAAGGTGAAAGTAAAACAGAACGCTCCTATAGGAGCGTTCTGTTTTACTTTCACCTTGCTTTAAGCAGCCACCTGCCTTTAACACAAAATACTTGGTGTAATTTAGTGGTCGTTATAGAGAGGTTTTACTGTAACTTTAAAGGGGATTAATACCACCCTCATGGCAGACTTGAATGCAAATCCAAGGGGAGACAATTCTGCAATACCTCGCACTGAACACATGAAATTTGTGTCATGCATAATTTATCTACTTGTCGTATTACTCATGGTAATTATCAAATCAATAACTTTCAAATTGAAAAAGAGGCATTTGTGAGGTGTAGAAATGCATACCAGTTTTCATGGAGTAAAGGCTTAAGAAGCCGCCAGCCTGACAAGATCTAAATTGTTCTTTATTGAAAGTTTGGTTTAGAAGTTTTACTGTATTTTACTGTATTTCTTTTCAAAATAATAATTTCAACTTATTAACCTTCATGTCTGCACCTCTCCTGATAACAGACTCAGCTGTTCTGGTGTAGTCGACAGGCAGCACATCATCCCAGCCAATGAATTTGGTTTTGAAGATCTGAGGTTCTGTGCCCTCTAGACATCGCGTCACACTGCAGTACTCTGGTCTGTCTAGCATATTGTTGAGTTCTTGTGACAACTTCAGTGCCGCTGCACGTACAAGCTTTGTCGACTTTTTGCCAATCCAGACAAACACATCCGTCTTGCAGTCCAGGATGTACACTTGCTTGGTGTCCAGTAACTTATGGCGCAACTTTCCTTCGGGAATTTCCTCTGTAATAAAGGTTTGTCTTGGTAATAGAAACAAGTAAGAATGCAATTCAAGAATGCTTATAAGTATTCCTTCATACTAACAGAGGCCTGGATAAGAAGTGTAAATCAAAACATTTTAAGAATAGCTCCTTTATTTGTCCACCAAACCCTATGCTGTGATCACTCTACAGTTTTGATTTACAGAGATGATTCTAAAAAGTGGTCAGACTTTGACCTCTGTTTGCAAATGCGTGAAAAGGTGTTACTATGAAGATAAGAGATAAATGGCATATGAACACGATGTCTGGCCACAGAAGAAACTGTAGAATAAGATCTATATTAATTAACCCTTTCCCTGTTCTATGTTTGTTTCAAATTTCAATACATACTAAATATTCATGGACATAATAGTAATAATGAAATATGGAAGCTTGGATATTGTAACCATTTTAGAAACTAAAGAACCAGATCTATCAAATTTTATTAGCAAACAGAGCAGACCCTGATCAGACGGCTCCTCTAGGAGCCGTCTGATCTGGGTCTACTCTGTTTGCAAATGCATGAAATCACGTTTATATGAGGCAAAGGGTTAATCCATCAGCAAACAGAGCAGACCCTAATCAGAAAGTTCCTACAGCAGCCATCTGATCTGGGTATACCCTGTTTTCAAAATGCATGAATATGTGTCTCTAAGAAGTAAACTATTATTCCCACCTTGTGGTAACTCCAAGTACCCCATTCCTAGCCCAACTTTATACAACCGGGGCTCAGCAAGCTCGAAATCATCTGGTACCCATTCCTGTAAGAAACCAGCAAATCAAATCTTATCGCCTTGTAACTTTTTTCTTATTTTCATTATTATTGTTTTCTTATTATCATGTTAGAATTAATGACATGAATAGATTAATTGTTATAAGTAGCACAGACACAATAATTATTGTGCATGACAAAATCATGCCTAGATTATATCATAAGCAAACCGAGCAGACCCTGATAGACATCTTCTACACAAGTCATCTGATCTGGGTCTACTCTGTTTGCAAAGGCTATATATATATAAGGTGTATTTATGAAGTAAAGGTAAGTAACAAATCTACTCTGTAAAAGATATAAACAGTCAGTAAAATATAATAAATTAAAAGAATAGATTAGGCAGTCTAGGTTAACAGAGCAAATGGTTAACCGTTTCCTTGCTGAATATTCATGTAAGAAATGATATCATGAACATTTATTTGCTGTATTTTTATAATAGCATACATATGTACACAGAACTTCTTTTGTATTGGTATACACAGTAGAGTCAGTTCTATTATAATTTCATAAGCAAACAGAGCAGGCCCTGTTCAGATGGCTCTTACAGGAGCCGTATGATATAGGTCTACTCTGTTTGCAAAAGCATGAAAAACCGTTTATATGAAGGAAAGGGATAACGTTTAGCACTCCACCGACAAACTCATCATCAACACTGCAAACAGTTTGGATCCAGATGAGACGCCGAGGTAACTTGGCGCATTGTCACGATCCAAATTGTTTGACACTTTCATCATGTTTCTGGCAAAAAAAGATCAGAAAAAATGTATGTTGAGCCTCGTGGCAGACAATTTATGCAAACACCAGTGTATAAGAGTGCTAAAGGTTCAACCTTATGAATGCCTGATATATGCTTATGCACATGAGCAAACAGTAATAGTAATTAATTGGTAAGCAATATCTGATAATGGATTTAACCCTTTACTCCATACAGGCACCTTTGCAAACAGGGTAGACCAAGATCAGATGGCTCCTGTCTGCTCTGTTTGCTTATGAAATAATACAGATCTGATTCTACAGTTTCTGCCCTGGCAAAACTTTCCTGATTTCATATGCCATTTTAAAAATTCATCTTAAATTCATTATTTCATTAAAGAAAGACATCATGATTATTAATTAGTTGAATTTTTATATCGACATAAAAAATCAGGACATTGTCGCCAAAACAGAAACTGCGGAATTAGATCTATATTATTTTACAAGCAAACAGAGTAGATCCAGATCAAATAACTCCTACAGCAGCTGTCTGATTTGGGTCTACTATGCTTGCAAAGGTGTAGAGAAACTTTTATAATGAAATATGAACAAGAGAATGTGCCATGGCAGAAACTGATGAATCAAATCCATATTATTCCTAGAAGCAAGCAGAATAGACCCAAATCATACAGCTCCTATAGACCAAGATCAGACAGCTCCTATAGACCCAAATCAGACAGCTCCTATAGACCCAGATCAGACAGCTTCTATAGACCCAGATCAGACAGCTCCTATAGACCCAAATCAGACAGCTCCTATAGACCCAAATCAGACAGCTCCTATAGTTGTCTGGTCTGGGTTTATTCTATTTAAAAAGCATAAACTGAACTGTTTGAAACTGATGAACATTTTAACATAAATATCAGGCATTCACAAGATGAAGAAATGCTAGTAATAAGTATGAACACTTTTTATTGAGAGAATTACTTGTTATTAGAATTTTTTAATTAATAACCGAAAGAAGCTGAAACAATGTTTACCAACAGCTTCGATTTAGGGAAATGATAATGAAAATAACAGAACTTTATTCATGGACATCACTTTGTACATTATCAATTTCACTTATTTACTAACATGAATTTTTCATTTCAAATTCAATAACATTGTTTCAGCAAAACTAAATATAATCTACACAATTAAAAAACAACTTTGATAACTTAAAAATCAAATCACTAATCCTTCTACATATTCTAACTCTAACTCAACGTGGAAACATAAAATACAGGAAAATATTTATTTAATTGTACATGTATTAATTAATCATTCTGCATATCAACAACATCCCTAATAAAACAAATGTGTATACGTGTAGATCCATCAGGAAAATCAATCACTGATAAAAAGCATTTGAAGAAGATGATTAGAATCTGCAAGCTAGGCAATGCCATATGATATATATCTAGTCAGAAAGTTTAAAACTAGTTAGAAAACACATAATAAATATCAAACTTTTAATCTCCATTGACAGATGTGAGTCTCCTACACCGTTACCACACAAACAGTCCTCACTCAGATAGTAGTTTACTGCAGTAACCCTTCCCTTAATGAACATTTATTCAGAAATTGATGAATATTCATCAGCTTAATGTTTAAAATCTAAACTTTTTAGGGGCTTTTTTGTTTTTGACAATATCTTTACAATTTCATGAGCAGACCCTGATCACACAGCTGCTAAGGAGCTGTCTAACCTGGGTCTACTCTATTTGCAAAAGTATGAAGAGATGTAAGTAGTAACTTAATCATCTAATTAATTTTCATGGAGTCATGAATCATTACAGACTCACTCAGAAGATGTGTACTGTTTGCCTATGTCCCCATAACCCTTTCAGTACAGACTCGCTCAGAAGATGTGTACTGTTTGCCTATGTCCCCATAACCCTTTCAGTACAGACTCACTCAGAAGATTGTACTGTTTGCCCACGTCCCCATAACCCTTTCAATATAGACTCACTCAGAAGATGTGCACTGTTTGCCTATGTCCCCATAACCCTTTCAGTACAGACTCACTCAGAAGATGTGTACTGTTTGCCTATGTCCCCATAACCCTTTCAGTACAGAGTAATTCAGAAGATGTGTACTGTTTGCCTATATCCCCATAACCCTTTCAGTGAAGATTCACTCAGAAGATTGTACTGTTTGCCCATGTCCTCATTAACCCTTTCAGTACAGACTCACTCAGAAGATTGTACTGTTTGCCCATGTCCCCATAACCCTTTCAATATAGACTCACTCAGAAGATGTGCACTGTTTGCCTATGTCCCCATAACCCTTTCAGTACAGACTCACTCAGAAGATTGTACTGTTTGCCCACGTCCTCATTAACCCTTTCAGTACAGGAAACACGTCACTAATGTCCTTTGCAAAACAGTGTAGACCCAAATGAGAGAGTTCCTAGAGAAGCCCTCTCATCAGGGTCTGCCTTGTTTGTCATGTTTTCCTTAAAAACGTCTCTGAATAATCAAGATAAGCTTAACCTGTGTGAATTTTGGAATAATCCATTTGATAATTCAGCATTGATAGGGTTAAAGAGGCAATTTTATACTAAATGGCAAATAATTTGACTTGATATGCAAGAACTGAACAAATCTGTAACAATTAAAGAACTGAACAAATCTGTTATTATTTAAGTGAACAAATCTGCTAAAACATGTATTAAATAAATGAACAAATCTGTTGATTATCTTAATTATTAATACAATGTATCAGTAAAATGCAAACAGTTACCATGCACTTGCTGCCCTTGGACAACAAATCATGCCATGCATACCCCATTACCATGGTAACAAAATATCAATCACACTGCTGAAAATCACAAAAATGTGAGGACACTGTTGTCTGATTGATCATTCTGTGCAGCTGTGTGTACAAATATGTGCCAGTGTAAAGACAAGAAGACATTTTGGTTGAAGCTTGCACCAGCTTGCTTGGACAGGACAGGGAAGATCATTCATGCTTACATTTATTTCTAATACAGCTGTACATAGTTACAAGGTGACTTTACTGACAGGACTATATACAGTAGAGTACACTGATATACCACAATACTATGATAAGCATGCTTAGGGCCAGGTGAGCATCCAACCATTCTGAGACCTCATACTTAGGATTACTCTTAACCCTTTATCTGAGGAATATTCATGTAAGAAATAATGACATCATTAATATTAGCTGAATTTTTATAATCTAAAAATTTCAAGTGAATATTTTGCTTTATCAAAAACTTTTGAATCAGATCTATATTATATCATAAGCAAACAGAACAGACCCTGATCAGACGGCTCCTATAGGAGCCATCTGATCTGGGTCTACTGTGTTTGCAAAAGAGTGAAAACGTGTTATATGAAGGAAATGTTAATTTAACAAACAGGATTCCAATTCCGGAACAAGAATTTAGGTTAAGAGATTAGAACAAAAATAACAACTTTAGAAAGTATTTCAATCCCTAAGATTAGATGCATTTTTACCTCTTTGAAAACAAGGCAGACCCAAAGAAGGCTATGATGGCCCTGCATCACTCACCTGAGACATTAAGCAATGAACTATAGTTTGTTACATGAGAACATGTGGTCAAATTATTGCTTAAATCATAGCAAGAACTTAACCCTCTAGCAGTCAGGTTTAATGAGGAATCATAATAATATGACAGCTATGTATTTGTAAAGAATCACAACAGTCTGAACAAATTTTGCTAGTGGGTCACCTAAGCAACATCCCTGCAAAATAATATTAAAACCTGGCTGGTGGTTGCAGACGAAAAGACTGTTGAACTATTAAAAGAAAAGAAAAGGCTTATACAGAAAATTAACCCTGCTCCTAGAGGCTATTTCAGAAACCATTGTGATAAATAGAGCATTTGCTCCATAGGAGCAAATGCTCTATTAATCACAATGGTTTCATTACTACACAATTCTAACATTTTCCTTTCCTCAAGTAAATGCTCCTTTTCAGTAGATTTATTCAAAGAGGTTGTGTCTAAAATTAGCCTAT
The DNA here is from genome assembly GCA_963576725.1 of Azorinus chamasolen. NCBI lineage: Eukaryota > Metazoa > Mollusca > Bivalvia > Cardiida > Solecurtidae > Azorinus > Azorinus chamasolen. The sequence goes on from OY755236.1 coordinate 111,487,620, forward strand.
GAGGGAATGGATTAATAACCATACAGTCATTACTTCATACACAAATATTTCAAGTCTCAGAATTAATTGCTGCCGGTTGTGTGGAATAATGGAATATAGGAAGACCTATTAACATATCTGGCGAGAAAGTAGAGATTCCTTTTGGTTATAAATGCTGCAAATACTTAATAATGCTACCATTTAATACAATATGACAACTCTTTTTATTTTTTACTTCAAGTTTGATTGTATAGGTGACATACTCAGATCTTCTAATTTTAGTATCAAATCAGTTTAAAATTATTAGTTTTAAAGAAGCAACCATGATAAGTTTCTGCTTACAAATATTGGTTCAAAAGCAACAAGTATTAAACGAAAAAGCTTGTCAGATGAGTTGCAAACATTGTTTTTCCACCACCAAATTCAGAATAACATTTACCAAACATTGTGAAATCATAACAAAATTATGTGAACCCTACTTCCCAGGAATCAGTGTAATAGAACTTTAGGACGGGCATACACAGGAGTTATATGATTGGACAAAACAGACCATAGCAGCCCAGCACATTGATTAGATGCACATGATCAACTCTCAAATAATGCTCCCAGATGTTCTTTCTCTTTAACCCTTAATTTGCTGAATAACTAAAACTGGATCCTCCTTTTCTAAATAATAATTAAAACAAACAGTATTATCAAAACATATCAGTGACAAAAAAGTTTATATGACAAACAGTGAAGACTCTGATCAAAGAGCACCATTAGTTCTCTGATTTGGGTCTACACTGTTTGTAAAGGTCTTATATACTCAGTTCCTGCACATAAAGGGTTAATCCTTTGTACACTAAGTAAGGATTAATCCTTTGTGCACTAAGTAAGGATTAATCCTTTGTACAAGTAATTATCATATGCAAATGGTTGTCATCTGCCACAATGTTTTTTCTGTTTCCCTTTTGTAATTCAAATCCAAGTGTAAAACAATTTGAATTCTAATGAGATACTGAGTTATTCAACGTCTCATCTTTAACTTCAAATGCTAAAAGTTTAATCTGTTTCATTCTGTCTACAATGTTTAACCCTTTCCTTCAAAGATACAGTGAACATGCATGTTGGAGTCTTGACGATAGTCAGCATTTCAAAACCTCAATACAAACACTCAGAAAGTACATCTGTGCTCCCTGAACTTTTGCTGTGAGGTGACTTTCTCAGACCATATGAGAGCATTACAGCAGAATGAACCACTGGATTACATAGAGTATATTCCTGTGACATATATATATACACAAGTGACTTACATGGTACAGTGTGGTTTTGAAACAAGATTTCCCAGATTTACTATACTGAAAAATGCATTGAACATGATGATAAAATCACAGAAGAAACACACGATTTCATACATATGTACATGGTTAAATTTCCCTGAATAATACAAAGAGGTAGACTTACCAGTCAAACAATGTATTCCATAGAAAATGGAATGCCGTAACTCTTTATTCCACGAATATTCATGTTCCAATATTGCTATGAATATTAACCATCTTTCAGGTTTTATGATGGCATATGAACATAGAAATACTTGGCAATGGCAAACACTGTAGAATCTGGGTCCATTTAGTTGAGTCTGAGTTTGTTCTCAAGCTTTTGATTGGTCAGATTTGAGCCAAAGGCTCAAATCTGACCAATCAAAAGCTTGAGAACGAACTCAGACTCAACTAAAAAGTTTTATTAGCATGGATACAGATCTATATTACTTCATAACTAAGCTGTGCAGACCTAGATCAGACGGTTCTTATAGGAGCCATCTGATCTGGGGCTACTCTGTTTGCAAAGACTTTGGAGTAAAGAGTTACGCTGTACAAACCTGTTGTTAATACTGACACTCAACACAAATATCAAAACCCAAATGGGTTCTTTTTCACTAAGTCACTGTGACTGCTCATCTACATATCAATGTTGTTCATCTGTGAGAGTTTCAAACAAATCTTATCTTTAGTATCAGAGGAGTTTTGTAATATATCTTAACAAGAGCACCACAAGCGGGTGCAAACGCTCGTCTTGTCGTCATTGTCAAGATGAACATGCATACCAAAAATGAAGGTTGTAAATGAAAAATTGAAGAAGTTATGGTCAATGTTAAGATTTCGGACGACAACGACGACGCGGACGCTAGAGTTACAAAAATAGCTTGTGATTTCTTCGAAACAGACCAGCTAAAAATCAAACAAAAAATTTAGAGACATAATTCTGTCAAAAAAATTATCATAGCTGAAATTCCATATTTTCACATCAATGTTGTTCACCTGTTAACATTTGAAACTAATCTGATTAAAAATGTAGGAGTATTACGAAACAATATTTTGTACTAATAATGTGTATATACATGAAATAACGTAAAAATTGTGAAGATGCATTTAATCCTATCGATGTTGGCATAAAAATAAAGAAACAATTGATAAAAATAGCAACTAAACATTCTAACATGACTGTATAAAATTATGGCTAAAACTGAGGAATATTCTGAAATATGTTGTTTTTGGTTTTTAGTTTCTACTAGATCAGTAAAATCCATTCGGAGAATTCCAAGCCCAGCTGAGGAAGCTTTAGGAACTATTCTACTGTAACTGGTGTCTGTTAGACTACTGCTAATAACAACTCACAGCTCCAGATAAAATGTGTAGAGTAAAACATTTTCAAAAATAACTCCTTTATTTCTCCACCAAACCCTGTACTGTGACCACTCCCGATTCTAAAGAGTGGTCACAGTATAGGGTTTGGTGGAGAAATGATGATTTTAGTACTTGTGTACGCACCTTTATCTGTAGCTCTGACAACCTCATTAGTTTAACCATTTCAATGCTGAATTTTCAATGGACTATTCCGAAATTCAAACTGATCAAGCTTACTGTGAATTATATTAATGAATTTTTTAAAAGAAAAACAATGCAGACAGGCAAACGGTGCAGACCCTGATGAGACAGCTCTTATCTTATAGGAGCCCTCTTATCTGAGTGTACACTTTTTTGCAAAGGATGTTAGTGACTTGTTTCCCGAATTGAAGGTTAATCTTTTACTCCATGAATATTTCTGTAAGAAATGGTATAACCGTGAATATTAATTAGATTTACTATTCCTAATGGCTATATGAACACAGGAAGTTTTGGCCATGACAGAAATTGTGCAATTAGATTTATATTATTCAATACACAAACAGAGAAGACACTGATTAGACAGCATCTACAGAAGCCATCTGATCCAGGTCTACTCTAAAAGGTATATCTTTGGAATAAAGGGTTAATACTTTGGAGAGACAAATAATTTCTCTGACATTTGAAAACATGGTGTAGTACCATATCTGAGGGCTCCAAGAAATGCCCTCTGATCAGGGTCTGCACCGTATCTGAGGGCTCCAAGAAATGTCCTCTGATCCAGGTCTGCAATATTTGCCATTGTCAATTACTTCAGAAAATAATCAAAAGACAATAAATTCCTCTAAAGCGGAATTTTAATAAAGTAGAAATAAGGTCTTTTGAAGCTTTCTGCATAAGACTGGCATTGATACTAATTTGAACATCAGCTATAGAGCTGTTTCACTGTAATACTAAATAGATAGAGAGATTTATTTCGACAAGACAAGACAATGGACTCTACTGTTAGATAATGATGGAACATTTTACAATGAAAATTCAACATTCAAATGTTAATAGTAGGAACAACTCACAAAACTACTTAATTCAGTGCCAATGACATGTCTCTTTCAGCCAGGCACCACTGCTTTGTTTCTTTTTTCTCTATTCCCCTTAACCTTCTCATTCACTTTTGTAACAAAAAACTCTACTTTTGAGTTTCACTTCTGTAGCATCTTACAGGCCTACTGACAAAATCTCTCTATATTCTTAAGACTTATATATTTAAAACTTTAGCCTGCAAATTATGCTCAAACAGCAGCAGACTAATGGTTAAATTACTAGGAAACCTATTTCTTTCTATTCATTTTAAACAAATGCAGCTGCTGTATCAAACTTACAAAGAGTATCAATAAACAAGATGGCCTAAACTATAGAGAATGTTTATATTCAGTCTGGTTGTTTTCTTCTATACTATTTTATGAATATTTTTTCTGTGAATTGTTCCAATACCACTATTCTATCTAAAACTCTAAAATAATCTACAAGCACTCTACAGTACATGCACATGTGTTAAATGCTAGCATTTTGATGAAAATGAAATCATCTTCTTAAGATGAGCTTGTAAACCTTTACTGACATACTGAGACAGTGCTGATAACAAAATATTCATGAAGTTAAACTATCATGAGCAGAATTTCTACCCTGAGCAAATATGAAATCAACAGTGTAAATTAATTAACCCTTTCCCTTGTTAATGTTTGTCAGTGAATACTAGTCCTAATCAGCTACTTTCTATTCAAGATTTAACAGTAAAGAACTTTACAACAGGACCTAAAAATGAACTACAGCCTACAATGAAGACCGACAGTTATCATAGACTGGTTGTATCACAGTGGTGAGGCAGTCGTATACATGTATATCTAAATATGTATACAGATCAACACTTTGTGAGCTAAGAGGAGTCACAATAGTTTCGAGTATACCTATCTATGTTGCTTCATGTAAAATGGACCAGTGTGTTGCTAACACAGCAAGATGATGACCTAACATTTGCATTATAAATTATACACAAAATACTTTAAACTGGACAAGCTCAGCATCAAACAAATAGAGACTTCTACATATTTTAGTTTTACCCAACTGATACAATATTTTCATAATATATATACTGGTGCCAGGAAAAGAATGGAACTCTGTCACTAGCATTATTCAAGTTTATAAACAGTGTTATCTCAGATCAGCTGCATCTTTTTAACTCTTTCCCTCAAATAAATGCATTTTCATGCATTTGCAGAATAGACCAAGATCAGACAGCTTCTATAGCAGCTGTCTGATCCGGGTCTGCTCTGTTTGCTTTTGACATGATATAGATCTGATTCTACAGTTTTTGTCAAAGCAAAACACTTCCTTAGAAAGTTGACATAAATTCAGCTAATAAATATTCATTATGCTGTTATTTCTAAAATAAATATTGAACTTGGAAAGGGTTAGGGTATGCACAATTTGAAATTGTGGCTAAAACAGATTTATGTTCCATACAATTCACAAACAGTACAGACCTTGATCAAGAACCATATTCAACTAAAACAGCTGATCTGGGTCTACACCGTCTCTGAGTGATGTAGGTCCGAGGTTATAAAACTTCTGAGTGTGAGTCTGAGTTCATTCTCAAGTATCTGATCAGTATCTGATGCTTGAGAATCATCTCAAACTCAAACAAAATGCTTTAACCTTGGGGCCTAGTTTCCCTGGCACCTGTCCTAGCATATCCTACGATTACTTGTACAGATGCAACCTACCTTAATTGCCACCACCTCTTCTGGTTTAGATACATTCAGGGCACGCCAGAAGTCTGGGGTCTCCTGGGTCTGGAACAGTACTTCTATCTCTGACTTGTTCTTCCTCTCATTCTTGTTGATCTTCTCTGCTATCAGTCTGTACAACAGCAATATCAACAGCAATATCAACAACAATATCAACATCAATATCAACCAGGACCCAAGGTTATTAAGCTTTAGGCTTTAGTCCGAGTCCATTCTCAAGCATTTGATTGGTCAGATTTTCAGTTTGCTCAAGATCTGACCAATCAGATACTTGACAAAGAACTCAGATTCAGACTAAGAAGTTTTATAAGCTTGAACTGTGAGTAAAAGGGTAAACAAATACCCCATGTTCCAATCTTTGTAACCCATGAAAAGAAACAAACAAGAGCTGTCCGCAGACAGCGCGCTCCACTTTCTTTAGTGCTGGATAGTGTAGTGGAAGTCTAAGTCAGAAAGGGGAGATAACAACAACAAAATTAATTTTAGGATTACCTACCCTTGTGAAGTGGGTCCCCCTTGTTTTAGTTAATATGTATACCAAAGATGAACCAAATATATTGGACAGTTTCTGAGATATGGACCTGAACATACTTAACCAACAATGAAAATTCTAAGTCGAAAAAGGGGCATAACTATGGCAAAATTAATTTTAGGGTTACCTACCCTTGTGAAATGGGTTCCCCTTGTGATAGTTAATATGTATACCAAAGATGAACCAAATATCTTAAACAGTTTCTGAGACAAGGACCTGAACATAAAACTTAACCAACAATGAAAATTCTAAGTCGAAAAAGGGGCATAACTATGGCAAAATTAATTTTAGAGTTACCTACCCTTGTGAAATGGGTTCCCCTTGTGATAGTAAACATACATACCAAATATGAACCAAATATCTTTGATGGTTTCTGAGAAAAGGACCTTAACAAAAAGGTTAACCAACGCCGACGCCGACGCCGACGCCGACACCGACGCCGACGCCGACGCCGACGCCGACGCCGACGAGAGGGTCATGACAATAGCTCCTCTTTTTGAAAAAGTGGAGCTAAAAATGGCAATAACTCTGCTATCAGATCCCAATGAAAACTGCAGATGCTAAAGTTATGATTCTTATATGTAACACACAATCATGATGATTGCCTGGACAAATACACACAACTGCTGTTGTATTTGTGGAGCTTTCACAAACAGGCTTGATTAACAATGACATCATGAATAATAATTAGATTCATTTTTATAATAGCACATGGACACAGGCATTTTTAGGAATGGCAGGGAATGTAGAATCATATCTACATTATATCATAAGCAAACAGACCAGACCCTGATCAAATGGCTTCTACATGAGCCATCTGATCTGGGTCTACTCTGCAAAGGCGTAGAAAGGTGTATTTAAGGAGTAAAGGGTTAAAATAGATCAACAAATCTGTCACAATCACTGGTCAACAGTCACTCATCAGCCACTCAAACTGAACAGTTGGACTTGGACTACACTGTTTGCAGTTGCAAACACCAAAACACAGAGTAACTTTTTATCTGGGTGTTAACCCTTTCCCTGTTGAACATTCATGTAAGAAATATTTGGTTGAAAGTGTTGAATCAGATCTATAATTATTTTATAAGCTAACAAAGCAGACCTGATCTGGGTCTACTCTGTTTGCAAAGGCATGAGAAAGAATTTGTATGAGGGAAAGGCTTAATCAGTCATATATTACATTTATCCTACTATTAGAACACTTGTTCTCCCTCCTCCACCAGTTTATAAACCAGAATAAGTCCATCTAGCAACATTTTGAGAACTTGTGTAGACTTTAACTCATTCTTCCAAAGGCTAATTTTAGATCCATCCACTTTGAATAAATCTAAGGAAAAGGAGCATTAACTAAAGAAAACAAAATTTTTAGAATTTTGTAGTTTGAAACCATTGTGATAGAGCATTTACTCCTATAGGAGCAAATGCTCTATTTATCACAATGGTTTCATAAAGTGACTTTTACAGAGGCGTAGAAAGGCGTATTTATGGAGGAAAGGGTTAATCAAGCTGCTCCTTTGGTTCTACACTATTTGCCTGTCTGTCTGTCCGTCAAACATTTATGGTAGGTACAGTACACAAACTTCTGACTTACTAACCTAACTTTAGTTTTCACCACTCCTTTAGACTTCTTCCCCACCCACACAAAGAGAAGCCTGCCTATGTCCACGAGGTAGACAAACCGCTGATCCAGGGATTTCATGTCCACAGGACACTATAAAACAGAAAAAAGAATTTTAAAACTGCACAATATTCAATGCATTTCACTCAATATCTTTCTTGATAACTTTTACCCTTTCTTCGTGAATATTTACCCTTTACTCCATAAATACTCTGTTTAACCCTATCCCTCATATAAATGTGTTTTCACGCATTTGCAAACAGTGTAGACCCTGATCAGACTGCTCCAAGAGGAGACGTCTGATCAGGGTCTGCTCTGTTTACTAATAGAATTTGTTTCTTTCCTTTCTAAAATGTGTACAATGTTCCACCTTCAATATTTCTTTATAATTATTTTGTTAAAGAATATTCAGTAGGTATTGAAATGTGGCCTACATACAGAACAGGGAAAGGGTTAAATTATAATGCCTTTGCTATAACAGAGAAGACACAGATCAGATGTCTCCTACAGGAGCCGCCTGACCAGGGTCTGTTCTATTTGCTTAGGAAATAATATAGATCTGATTCTATGGTTTCTGTCAAGGCAAAAATAACTATGTTCATATGCCATTATATATATTCAACTAATTAATATTCATGAGGCCATTTATTTCTTAAATGAATATTCATGGAGTAAAGAGTAAATGTGAGAATTTCTTACATCATTAATTTTATGTACATTGTGCTTAAAATATCTTATAATTACACATTAACAAAGAACTCATTGGTTGTGACAGATACTTCAGATTCAGAACTATTTCACTCAATAAGCAAACAGAGCAGACCCAGATCGGACAACTATATTAATCCATAAGCAAACAGAGAAGACCCAGATCAGACAACTCCTACAGGGGCTATCTGATCTGGGACTACTGTGTTTCCATGTGTGCTAAAAGAGGTCTCTATGACGGAAAGGGTTAATATGTGTTTGAAGGATATGTATCACATGAAATCATGAAAGACAGGTATGACAGACAGATAGACTAATGCAGATGATGCAAATTAGTGCTTTCTTTCATTTTTTGTTATTCTATGTTTTTGTGGAAAGAAAGAATGTTGAAAATACTAACAGCAACAGACGGTTTCAACATAAACCATTCAAAAGCAGTCAACTTACCCTCTCCATGTGGACAGACTGCAAGCCTATTGCTCTGTACACCTTGGTCTCATAAATCTGCAAATGAGAAACCATGACCGATACAGAAATTGAGATACCTTCACTAACTATCTGGATATAGTGAGAAGATGAGTAACTTGGTGTCTTATCAGGATCCAAACTGTTTGCTGCTTTGATTATGCTTGCTTCTGAGAAGATATTTAATTGTTTTGCTGCCATGTATTGTAAATGGGGTCCAGACAAGATACACAAATTAAAACATTTTCAAGAATAAGATCTTTATTTTTCCATCAAATCCTATGTTGTGCCCACTCTTTAGAATCGTTTTGAAGAATCTTATGGGTAATTGGTTCAAATTAGCAAATGCTGCACAGTGATGCCTCACCTGTATGAAAATTTGAATATGCCTTCACATATTTGATGTTTAAATGGTACAAAATTATTTCAATGTTCTAATATAGTGCATTTTCATGACAAATTAATGTGAAAAATGCAAAGTCTGATTCAAAATTTCTATTTCTTTATAATGTTTATATACTATTTGGATAAAATTCAACACCAAATAATACAGTTTAATATACAACAAGAAATGTCGAAACGACATCAAACTGGGTTTTACTTCACTATTAACAGGTGATTTCTAAGTTCAAAGGGGTATAAATCCAAGAAAAATTGCAGAAGGAACAAGATGTGTTTGTGAAACACTATGCCCCCTCAATATGATATTTAACCCTGAAGGATGACATTGATCTTGACATGTCACTCCTCAAACTGTGCAGCTTCATGGGGTACACATGCATACCAAATATCAAGTCTGTATCTCTAATGGTTCAAAAGTTATGGCCAATGTTAAAAGTTGGTGACCTTTGACCATGAAGGATGACCTTGACCTTGACATGTCACCCCTCAAACTGTGCAGCTTCATGAAATACACATGCATACCAGTATCAAGGCTGTATATCTACTAGTTCAAACGTTATGGCTAATGTTAATGACCTTTGACCTTCAAAGATGACCTTGACCTTGACATGTTACCCCTGTGCAGCCAAATGAGAAACACATATATACAAACTATCAAGTCTGTGCCTCTACTGGTTCAAAAGTTATGGCCAATGTTAGTCTGTGACCTTTGACCCTGAAGGATGACCTTGACCTTGACATGTCACCCCACAAAATGTGCAGCTTCATGAGATACACATGCACACCAAATATCAAGACTCTATCTCTATTGGTTCAAAAGTTATGGCCAATTTGAAGTTGGTGACCTTTGACCCTGAAGGATGACCTTGACATGTCACCCCTCAAACTGTGCAGCTTCATAATATACAAAAGTATGCCAAATATCAAGTCTCTATATGTACTGGTTCAAAAGTTATGGCTAATGTTAAAGTCGGTGATTTGACCCATATGTTTGACCTCTGACCTTTAAGGGTGACCTTGACCTTTACATGTCACCCCTCAAAATGTGCGGCTTTACGAGATACATATGCATGCCAAATATCAAGTTTCTATCTGTACTGACTCAAAAGTTATGACCAATGTTACAGTTACAGACAAAGAAACAGACAATTTGACCTTTGACCCTGAAGGATGACCTTGACCTTGACATGTTACCCCTCAAAACGTACAGCTTTATAAGATACACAAGCATGCCAAATATCAAGTCTCTATCTTTACTGGTCCAAAAGTTATGGCCAATGTTAAAGTAGGTGATTTGACCCATATATTTGACCTCTGACCTTGAAGGATGACCTTGACCTTGACATGTCACCCCTCAAAATGTGCGGCTTTATGAGATACATATGCATGCCAAATATCAAGTCTCTATCTGTTCTGACTCAAAAGTTATGACCAATGTTAAAGTTGCGTTAAAGTTACAACCCAAAAACAGATAATCTGACCTTTGACCCTGAAGGATGACCTTGACCTTGACATGTCACCCCTCAAAATCTGCAGCTTCATAAGATACACAAGCATGCCAAATATCAACTTTCTATCTCTACTGGTCCAAAAGTTATGGCCAATGTTAAAGTCGGTGATTTGACCCATATATTTGACCTCTGACCTTGAAGGATGACCTTGACCTTGACACATCACCCCTCAAAATGTGCGACTTTATGAGATACATATGCATACCAAATATCAAGTCTCTATCTGTACTGGGTCAAAAGTTATGACCAATGTTAAAGTTGCTGACAAACAAACAGACAAACAGACAAACAAACAAACAGACAGGGCAAAAACAATATGCCCCCCAGATTTGATCTGGGGGGCATAATAATTCCTGAAAATATGCACATCTACATATTGTGTCCTTGCTACATGCAAGGTTTTATGAAATTCTGTCGAACGGTTTAAGAGAACTGTTGAGCAGTTTCAGAGGAATTGCGCTTACAAGGATAGGGTCAAAAGTCCTAGTGATTTCTAAGTTCAAAGGGGCATAACTCCTAGAAAAATTGCAGAAGGAAAAATCCCTGACAATATGCACATCTACATACTGTGTCCTTGCTACACGCAAGGTTTTATGAAATTCTGTCGAACGGTTTAAGAGAAGTTGCGCTTACAAGGGTAGGGTCAAATAACCGAGTGATTTCTAAGTTCAAAGGGGCATAACTCCCAGAAAATTGCTGAAGGAAAAATCCCCGACAATATGTGCATCTACATATTGTGTCCTTGCTACAAACAAGGTTTTATAAAATTCTGTTGAACAGTTTGAGAGTAGTTGCGCTTACAAGGGTAGGGTCAAGAGACCTAGCGATTTCTAAGTTAAAAGGGGCATAACTCTAAGGAAAATTGTAGAAGGAGAAATCCCCCAACAATATGCACATCTACATATTGTGTCCTTGCTATAGGCAAGGTGTTATGAAAATCTGTTGAGCAGTTTCAGAGGAGTTGCGCTTACAAGATTGGAAGCCACCCATTCAACTGCCCACCCAACCGCCTGTCCACCCAACTGCCCGCCCGCCATACATCACCATTTCAATAACCGGATTTTCCGTGGAAAACCCGTTTAAAAATACTCCAAACTTTGAAAAATTTCAACTAAAATTTGGAAAGCACCTTTAAATTTTTATTAACACCAATTACATACATTTTCATTAACACCAATTACATAAGTATGGCAAGTGGCAATACTCACCACTTCCTCTACAGTGTAGAAGCCACTAGACGTCCTACCGCCCTCTATGTAGGCTATCTCAGTGTCAAACAGGTCAAGAAATTCGTCAGACTCATCGTTCATCTCCTCCCGAATCGTTCTACCATCAGCTCCAAGCATGTTCCTCAGGTTTACAGCATGAATTGCAGAACAGGCCTTCTTATCCAACTGGAAAGTTACATGAAAGTAAAGATTAGAACATACAACAAACAGGATAGGATAAATAGTTAACAAAGTACAAGAACTTGTATTAGCAAGTTATTTGCAAGTAACAAAAAAAGAGCTAAAACAAAACTTTTTCTAAAGAAAAGTGTAACATGACAAAATGTGCTCCTCTGGGGGCCGTCTCATCTGTGTGTGTACACTTGTTTGCAATTGACATTAGTAACTTGTTAACCCTTTACCTGATATAAACACTTTTCATACATTTGCAAACAGAGTAGACTCAGATCCTGTAGGAGCCAACTGATAAAAGTGCTTCCATATTAATTCCATATATTTATATAATGATTTACACATGTATAAATATGTATAAGCATGCTTAATCCTTTACGTCATGGATATTCATGGAAGAAATAATGGGTTCATGAATTATAATTAGGTAATTTTTATTATGATACACAGACACTTGAATGCTTGGTCATGGCAGAGGTTGTGAGATCATATCTATATCATACACAGAGCAGACCCTGATCAGAGGATCTGGAGCCATCTGATACAGATCTATTCTGTTTGCAAAGACATAGACAGGCATATTTATGAAGTAAAGGGTTATTCATGTGTATTTTGATATAATTTCTTTTGTTTCGTGCTTCTGTAATGTTCTATGTCTCTTAATGTAAGTTGTATGTCATTAGTTTTTCCTGTGCTACAGATCATTTCTAATTGATAGCATTTATATCAGTATTTACATGTTATAGTTTTTTGTATTCTCTAGATATATAATCGATGTATAACTCTTCATGTTTGGAGGTAAATAAAGAATCAGCAAAAAAAAAAAAAATTGACTCGTAATTAGATCTTTTCCCTTGATTTATGACCTTGACCTTAATAAATCACTGCTAAAAATGTTCACCTCCATAACTTGCACATGCATGTCAAGTTTGAAGTATGTATGTACAATGGCTACAAAATTATGCCAATGTTAAAGTTTGGGTCAAACCAACAGTCAGAGCAAAGACAATATGCCTCTGATGTCATTATGTCTTATATGATTAATGAATAGGTAAAGAATTAAACTTAAATGGTGTAGACCCAGATCAGGTAGCAGTTTAGTAAGTTTTTGAGAACTGTTAACCATTTCCCTGTTGAATATTCATGTAAGAAATAATGACATTATGAATATCTATTAACTTTTTCTTATATTGGCATATGTAAAAGGATCTTTTACGATTATTAATATCTATCATAATTTCATAAACAGAACAGACCCTGATCAGGCGGCTCCGATCTGTTTATATGAGGGAAAGGGTTAATGAAACAAACCATTATAAGTAGTTCAATTTAGTTTATCTCTCAGTACACCTACCGAGGCCTTTGCACCTATCCAGTAGTAGATCTTCCAGCTCAGGCTATTGTTTTCATCAATGTATGTCTGTAGTAAAATGTAGCAATCCGCCTCATAAAACTTCCCAATTAGAGCTAAAAATAAACACATACAGCAATTAGAGTAGCAATTTTGTCAAAGCAATGCAACAGTAGATACGTAACAAAACATTAGCCTGTTGTTGCTAATTATATGTGCATCTTATCTATAATTTCATTAACCCTTTCCCTGTTCTATATTCATGTTAGAAATAATGACATCATGAATATTTATTAGTTGAATATTTATAATGGCATATTAGAACTAGTAGAAACTGGACATTCAGACCTATTATAATTTCAGACAGCTCCTACAGGAACCCTCTAATCTGAGTACTCTTTTTTCAAAGATGTGAAAAGACATTTATAGGAGGGAAAGTGTAAAATAACTATGTATACTGAAAGTGAAATGGCTGGTCAGTGTTTAACAATAGAGTCCATTTGGTAAGAGAGGCTTAAAATTGCTAGAGGATTTTAGGTGACAGACAGTGTGAATCCTGATCAGAGTGTTCCTGTTGGAGCCCTCTGATCTGGGTCTACAGTGTTCACAAATGACAGTACACTTTTTTACCGCATCCAAATGCTTCAGGTAATTTCAGAAATGACCGATACAAACTCAATACTCTGTATTGTTCTATGATGGCATGTAGCAAACAAAGATATTTAACCCTTTCCTCTATAAATATGCCTTTCTACACCTCTGTCATAGTCATTTCTTGAAACCATTGCGATAAATAGAGCATTTGCTCCACAGGAGCAAATGCTCTATTTATCACAATGGTTTCTATACCAAAAAATTATAACATTTTCCTTTTCTCTAGTAAATGCTCCTTTTCGGTAGATTCATTCAAACAGGTTGGGTCTAAAAATAGCCTATGGTGGAGGAAAGGGTTAACAAAGTAAAGACACTGTTTGGTGTACTGTAATCTAAAGCAAACATTTAGCCATGTTTGTTAAAGCTTTTGAGCTGGGATAAGAAGCCCATCTTACTACAGAATATTTCTCAGTCAAACCACATTTTACTGGTAGTCATTAGAAATGGAAAGGACATGATTTTAACTCTTAAGTCTTTCGCTGCCAAATTTTGTCGTCTGCTACAATTTTTCCTTTTTTCCCCAAACAGTTTAGATCCTGATGAAATGCCGAGTTACTCTGCGTCTCATCTGGATCCAAACTGTTTGCATAGGTAATCACAGATGCAACATTGGCAGCAAAACTGTTTATGAGTACTAGCAAGACAGGGTGAGTAAATAACAAATACTCATTACAGATTTCCTATAACAAATACTGATCACAAATTTCCTATGAACACCTCCTTTTTGGAACTCCAGCATGTTGACAGAACTACTCAACAGGATTAAAGAAAAAATCAGCAACTTAACATACCTTCCTCTACCAGATTTGGCAAAAAGTTTTCAATTTCCCAACACTGCAGACCTGAAATGAAAAAAAGAGTGAACACATCATGTTCCAACATGTACAATTATGAAGCATTATTTGCATGTATTTTATGTTCTTATACACATACCATGTATATCTTATACAGTGTCTCATCAGTATCCAAACTGTTTAACACTTGCATTCTATTATTGTAGAAAAACACAAGACATTCATGTTTATTAACCCTTTCCCTCATATAAACATGTTTTCACACATTTGCAAAGAGAGTAGACCCAGATACTAGAGGAGCCGTCTGATCAGGGTCTGCTCTCTTTGCTAGAGGAATTTGAAAGACCTGTTTCTTTACTTTCTAAAATAGCTACAATAGTTCACCTTCCATATTTCATTCTAACTATTTTGTCCATGAATATTCAGTAGGTATTGAAATTTGGAATAAACATAGAACAGGGAAAGGGTTAACACAAAGGAAGCCAAATATTAGGCAATTCAGCAGACTAAAGCGTAACACTTTCCCTCATATATACATTTTTCACGTCTTTGCAAACAGAGTAAACCCAAATCAGATGCCTCCTACTTTTCAGCTGAGGAAAAATATTGCATTATTACATTACACAACCTTATACATTACACAACAGAAAGCTTGATGGATTGGCCAACAGACTGAATGATAAGGTAAATATAAATGCCATCCTGTTTCAAAACTCATAGCAAGTGGGCGCATTATAGAGGATGACAGTAATCTTTTGAGTGGTCGGACTGGTTATACTGTACTTTTCATAGCAAAACATTGTAAAATGTTTCCTGGAATGCTTTCTGAAAACCATTATCTTAACTACCCATAACCCATTCCCTCATAGGCTATTTATAGACCCATTCCCTCAGAGGCTATTTATTGACCCAACCTCTTTGAATAAATCTACCCAAATGGAGCATTTACTAGAGAAAAAGATTTTTTTTAGATTTGCGTAGTTTTGAAACCATTGTGATAGTGGTGATTATTGAAATAGTTTCAAACAGCTAGTTTTTCAGAGGCCTCGAAAGGCGCCAATATGAGAGAATGGGTTAATATTGTGACAGAAAGATTAAGACAAATAGTTTATGCAGTGTGATCAGGTTCTACACTATTTTCTACCCAATTTGTTCCAAACAGACTTATTCATTCAGCTTTACAAACCCGTTTAACCCATTTGAAAGTGTAGACTGGGTGTCCCAAAATTAGGCAAATACAATACCTGGTATTTGTCCAACTTCCTCTTCAAAAATATCACTGTAGTCAAGATGTGGCCTGTTCAGATTCTCATTCCATTTCTTTGGCCTATAACATACCAAATACAGAAATGCATCATCATCCTTTGAAGACTCCGAGTTACTGTAAAAACTGAAAGAATTTACTGGCAGCAATCAATTATACACTTAAAAATCTGCACTCAATTAAAACTAAGTGTAAACAATAAGACCAAGATGTATTAATGTTTTAAGGCAAAGAGGGTCAACAGGATCATGCTATAATTGTACTGCACCACATTACATGTACTAGTTTCACTCACTTCACTTCAGCCTTCTCTTCCTCCTCCTGTGCAGCCTTGCTGGCCTTATCTTTTGCAATATCCCTCATACCCTTGAGAACCTTCTCACTGTCCTCCTGGTCTCTGCGACGACGCAGGCGCAACTTACGTGCTATAGGGTCCTTGTGAGCTGAATAGTAAAATAACAATGTTCTATACAACAAGAGGGGCATGATGGCTGTAAATCACTAACCTGTATATTGTAGCACTAGGTAGAGATGAGCTAGTCACAGCCATTGCCGGAAAATGAAGGTAAGAGAGAATAGTAGCTTTAAACATTTCAACTGGGCACATTAGATCAGTTTTACTGTGCAGCAATACCCCTCTAAACCAGACATTAAATTTAGTATCAGTGTCAGTTTGTCAGATATGTAGTGAGCTTACTGAAGGCTGAAAGTCACACAGGAAGATCATCCGCACTAAGCAGCCATCTGCCCAAAAAGACCTAAATTGTTCTTTAATAAAATTCTGGTTTAATGGGGTTTAACTGTACATCATTTTAATCTTCAATCCAATTTTGAACAGACACAACCATAGTACACTTACGCTGTGGGGAAGTGGCAGACGCTGCCTGTGGAGCTCCCGCCAGTCTCAGTTGGTTGTTCAGAGAGAAGTCAATGTTATAGAAGGCCTTGTCCCTCGTCAGCTCGGCAGGTTTTGGTGGCATCACAAGGTCAGAGTTGTCTCGTACATCCAGAGTCTGAAAACGTCATCATCAAACCATGACTCTTTCTGTTAATTCTAGGTACAACTATATATCTACAAATAAATCAGGTATGACTCTACAGTAAGCAAACATAGTCTTTACCTCTAGTTCTGGGAGCAGATGAAGTATATCAGGCAAGGTTATAAGTTTGTTACTGTTCAGTAACAACTTCTTCAGTTTTCCACATCTGCAAATAGAAAAATTAATATAGTGTTACTTGCTTTTTTATTCCATAGATTTAAATAATGTAAATAATGATGAAGCAAAGTAAACCCAGCTAAACTAGAATGTCAGAAAAGAAGACTAGATCTACTGTAGACAGGTGAATGCTTAATGCATAGGGAGCTTTCTGCATGACTCTCACCCTGCATTAAGCCGCCATCTGTTTCACAGACCGGCAATGGTAACAATCTGAACAGTCGGTTTTGAGAGTTTTTACTGTGTCTTATTTAGAAACAAAACCGTAAAATCAGTTTTATTAGCTTATATTTTATACGGGTACATGTTACATTAGCTTATATTGTATACCTGTCACACTTGTGCACTTTTTTCTGGTGTGCCTTTGAAGCTGATATCAATATACACATATTTCCAAAGGAAACTGGTATACTTTCTGAGAATATTTCATCACAGATACGGTAGGTCTGTTAAATCAATAATTTTCACTGGAACAAGAAGTGCAAGAAAAATCATTAATAGATACATTTTGTTCCAAGATAAATAACCATTACAATCAACAGGCAATGTATGTTTTCCTTGTACAGTAAAACATCTCTAAACTGGAATTCTAGTGGAGAATAATTTAGATATTTTTAGACAGGTGGCTGCTTAATGCAGGGTGAAAGTCATGCAGAAAGCGCCCAGAGGAGATTTCTGCATGACATTCACTCTGCATTAAGTTGCCACCTGTCTCCAAGACCGATATTTATACTAAATTGAGTGTCCAGTTTAGAAAGGTTTTACTGTATTATGTATTTGTCTCAGTTTTCATTTGATCTAACAACAAAACAAGCATTTATTGTTCAGAGGTTGTTTCCACATCTCTTTCTAACACTCATCTAAACTGCTCTATTAACTCTTTCCCTGTTCTATGTTCATTCCAAATTTCAATAACTACTGAATATTCATGGCCAAAATAGTTATAACGAAATATGGAAGGTGGAACATTGCAACCATTTTAGAAAGTTAAAAACAGATCTTTCAACTTCCATTAGCAAACAGAGCCGACCCTGATCAGACGGCTCCTATAGGAGACGTCTGATCTGGATCTACTCCGTTTGCAAATGCATGAAAACATGTCTATATGAAGGAAAGGGTTAAAAAAAAAACCACATCATTATAGAACTACAATAGTGAACAAAGCTAAAGATTTCTTGCTTGATCCACATATAAGAATGTATAGTTACACTTCTTACCTGCATAGACCCTCTGGTATCATCTCAATATTGTTGTTAGCTGCGCTGAACACCTCCAGATTGTGTAACTTGCCCATACTGGATGGGATGCCCTCAAAGTCCAGGCAGTTTGAATTTAGGTACAGTTTCTTCAGGGAGGTCAACTTGTGCAGTGATGCCTGAGTGAATAGTGTTCTCATGTTAAAATCAAATACAGTGAAACCAGCCTAAAACGACCATGAACAGGACGTGTAAATCCTGAGTGATAAGGCAGGTGGTAGCTTAATGCAGGACAGAAGTCATATAGAAAGCGCCAAAAGAAGCTTTCTATAAGACTTTGCCTTTCATTTAGCAACCAATTGGTTTTTTAAGACTTATCTCTTTAATCTGTCAATGACAGCTTTAATAAGAAATTTTGAAGTGTACAATGATTTCACTTTGGCACATGCTTCAAACTTTTCTGTTCTTTTACAAGGAAACGGTTTCTTATTTCATTACATAATTTAATTATTATAAATATCAAGTGTAATGCATTTAAACAAGTAAATTATTATTATCTGTGGTCAACATTTAGAAAAAACATACATTTGAAAATGGAACTGATAAACCAGATTTAATTAATATATTATATAAATATCACACCTTATGGAGGGTGACAGCACATATTGTCAACCCGAGGTTAGTAATGTCCACCGAGGCATTAGCCGAGGTGGACATTACCATACCGAGGGTTGGCAATACATGTTGTCACCCTCCAATGATGTGATATCTATTTTATTATACCAAACATCACAATCAATTACTTCAGCAAATAGATTTATTCAATGACGACAATAAACAGTTTGAAATAAAAGTTATACTCGGTGCTTAAAAATCAAATAACAGCTTCACACTTCTATTCATTACACATCTGGTACTGGTAGAGTCTTTTCAATGTCCAATCTTGACAGATTTCCTCCGAAATAGTCGCAAAACCCTACATTTCTCAAATTGTTAAACAAAAACAAAAAATCTGTCAAAATGACGTTAGGTGATCAAACTGCAAGCATCAGATGAACACAGACGAAGACGTCATGCACACAAATTAATAACCGTTCACTGACCTAGACGTAATGTTGCCCGTACGAGATAATGTTGCATGGGACAGTAAAAATTGTTTCATGGCAGGTATATGGAAAATTTGTATAGGAAAGCCACGTGAGGTATAATAATTGTAAATAATGACTGCATCTACTTCTATATTTACATAATGTTATGCTAAACCATATTTGGTATCTATGTAAACATACCAACAGATAGACCAAATAGATAAGTTATGTGTAGTGTAGAGCTCTATTGCCACTCACAGCATAGCTCCGCCTCTTTATGTTAATTACCTACTGGCCCTCTCTGATAGCGTTTTAGGCTGGGGACAGTTTACTTGTAGCATTCTTATAGTATGTATTAACCATGTAGCTAGACCAATAATTAAAGTGCTTAACTGTTCAACTGTTCTTCCGTCTGTAAGCCCTACTACCACGCGGACATAACAATGGCGACGAGGATGTTAAATGTTTCTTAATTGATGCAGAAACAGACTGTTCATTTTCTATTTTGTGGATTTAAAAAGTGAATAACTTTGCTGGATATTACCTGCTAACATTGTAGTGAATTATTAATAGAATTGATTCTTCATTAATGACAATGGCACAAGGATTACCAGTTTTTCCCAGTTTTAGTGTAAATGAACCAGCTGTAGACACCCGTTGGAAGAAATGGTGTAAACGCTTAGAAAACCTACTTGTAGGCATGGACATAAAAGACGTGAAACGACAGAGATCACTTCTTCTTCACTATGCAGGTGAGGAAGTGAACGATATTTTTGACACACTTCCTGACACAGGTGACAACTTCGACACAGCTAAGACAAAGCTAACAGAATACTTTGCACCAAAGAAATGTACGGAATTCGAGGTCTACAAGTTCCGTCAGGCACAGCAAGAAACAACTGAAAATATCGACACTTTTCATACTAGGCTACGCAGACTTTCAGACACATGTGAATTTGCAAACTGTGACACTGAAATAAAATCGCAAATAATACAAGGATGCACTTCTACACGGCTGCGAAGAAAAGCTTTGAGACAGGATATGTCGCTGGATGATCTATTGAAAGAAGCTCGAGCACTTGAACTATCTGACAGACATGCATTAGAAATTGAGAAAAAGTATGTAGAGACAAATTCAATCAGAAAACGAACACAAAAACCATCACAAAATCGACATTCTAAAGCATTTGAAACGAGAAACACCGCGAGCTCCAGAAAAGTGACAAAATGCAGAAATTGTGGTCAAGACTACCCTCACAAAAACTCTAAATGCCCTGCTGATGGAAAGCAATGTAACTTCTGTCACAAGAAAAACCATTTTGAAATTGTTTGCCGTGCAAAGCGAGGAAATGCAAAACCGAAAACTATTCATAATGTTGAAAACCCTAGATACAGTGATGATAGTAGCCGCGACAGTGAAAATGAAACAACAGCCTACTCATTTGGATTGAATGAAATCGTAAAAGCAATGTCGTCAAGACCCAAAATAAACATACAACTGAACAATCAATCACTCAGAATGTTGATAGACACTGGAAGCTCAATAAACGTCATAGATGAAAATACATTCAACGCTATGGTAACCAAACCAAAACTATGCAAAACAAGCACAAAGGTATACGCATATGGTGCAAACGAGACAGTGAAATTGCTTGGAAAATTTCAAGGCACATTTGAAACACAACACAAAATGACTACTGCTCCAGTATACGTTGCAAAAGGCAGAAGCGGTAATCTTATATGCTACATGACTGCTGTGGATTTGCAAATCATTCCCGAAATCAATGTTATGCAATCAATCAACACTGATGATCTTTGCAACAAATATTCAAAAGTATTTACGGCAATTGGAAAACTCAAGGACGTGAAAGTCGAGTTACACGTGGATGAAACAATTCAACCTGTTACACAACCACACAGACGCATACCATTTCATCTCAGACAGCAAGTTGAGAATGAAATCAAACGCCTTGAAGACTTGGATATAATTGAACGTGTTGATGGACCAACAGACTGGGTCTCGCCTATCGTTGTAGCACCAAAACCGAAAAGCAAAACAAACGAAGTACGTATATGCGTAGATATGCGACTTCCAAATCAGGCAATCAAACGCACGCGTCACATAATACCCACAATAGATGATATGATCCTGGATCTGAACGGTGCCAAAGTGTTAAGCAAGTTAGATCTTAATCAAGGATATCATCAGCTGGAATTATCGGAATCGTCTCGAAATGTGAAAACGTTTACGACACACCTAGGTTTACGACGCTACAAACGTCTCAACTTCGGTATTACCTGTGCAAGCGAACTGTTCCAAAATGCATTGCGCACAGCTTTAGAAGGACTTGAGGGAGTTCGAAACATTAGTGATGACATAATAGTGTTCGCACGTACACAGAAGGAGCACGACGAGAGACTTGAGGCAACTCTACAAAGGCTCCAAGACAAACATTTGACACTAAACAAAACAAAGTGTGAATTCAACAAACGAAAGTTGGAATTCTACGGTTATGTGTTTGGAGAAAACGGCATGTCGCCTGATCCAAAGAAATGTGAAACAATCAAATCTACTCCACCGCCAACAAACGTATCGGAAGTTAGAAGCTTCCTGGCGATGACAAACTATGTTTCAAGGTTCATACCCAATTACTCAACAATTACAGAACCATTGCGCAATCTGACACACAAAAACACCAAATGGAAATGGAATGCTGAAGAGCAAAACGCATTTGAACTGCTGAAATCAAGGCTGAGTAGTGAAACAGTTATGACCTACTTTGACCCCAAGAAAGAGACACAGATAATAGTAGACGCGAGCCCTGTGGGAATTGCAGCAATTATGCTACAGGAAGGAAAAGTCGTCTGCTTCGCAAGCAAATCGTTGACCGACGTAGAGAAGCGCTACTGGCAGACAGAAAGGGAAAGCCTTGCACTTATATGGGCAATTGAACACTGGCACATATATTTGTTTGGACATAAATTCGTGTTAGTCACAGATGCAAAAGCACTGGAAAGCATCTACAGCAATCCGAAATCAAAACCCCCTGCACGACTAGAACGTTGGAGAATGAGACTTCAAGCGTATGACTTCAAGGTCATATACAAGCCAGGTGAGACAAACATGTCGGATTACCTGACTTCAAGGTCATATACAAGCCAGGTGAGACAAACATGTCGGATTACCTAAGTAGACATCCACATCTTACCAAAACGCACACATGTCATTCATCGAAAATCGCAGAGGAATACCTGTCATTTATTGTACACCACAACGTTCCCAAAGCAATGACTCTGGACGAAATTGCTCGTGAAACGTCCAAGGACACTGACCTACAAACAGCAATCTCGAATGTAAAAAACGACACATGGAATAAGTCATACAAATCAAACAGCACACTTGATACATTCACGCGTTGCAGAAATGATCTAACAGTTGCTACTGTAGATCAAGGTGAGGTGTTACTTCATGAATCAAAACTGGTTATACCCAAATCGCTGCAGAAGAAAGTTATTTCGATCGCACACGAAGGACACCAGGGAATAGTTAAAACCAAGCAACTGCTTCGAGAAAAAGTATATTTCCCAGGAATCGACAAACTAGTAGAAGACACATGCAAAAGTTGCATACCCTGCTTAGCTTCAGTCAACAAAAACGTACCAGAGCCGCTCAGGATGAGTGCAATGCCAGAAAACGTGTTTGATGAAGTTAGTTTGGACTTTTGCGGACCTTTTCCTGATGGAAAATATCTCTTAGTTCTGATTGACGACTACTCAAGATTTCCAATCGTCGAAATTGTAAGCTCAATCAACGCAAACACAGTGATCCCCGTGTTGGATAAAATCTTCTCGGAATTCAGAATTCCGAAAACTGTGAAAAGTGACAATGGTCCTCCCATGAACTCTCACAAATTTGCACAATTCGCTGCATATCTTGGATTTGCACACCGCAAGATCACACCTCAGTGGCCACAAGCAAATGGAGAATGCGAAAGATTTATGCGTTCAATAGGCAAAGCAATCAAGAGCAGCACATACTCAAAATGCATCTTGGAAACAAGAGATGTATGCTTACTTACGTAACTATCGTGCTACGCCACACGCGACGACAAAGATTTCGCCAGCAGAATTATTTTATGGTAGACAAATCAACATCAAACTACCAAATGCACCACAGAAACCAAAATCGACTGGCAAACATATAAGAGCTAGATCAAATGACAAGAAAATGAAAGGAAAAATGAAACAGTACACAGACAAAAGGAGAAATGCCAAGCCGTCAAATTTTCAAATTGGTGACAGAGTTCTCGTTAAACAAGAGAAACAAAACAAACTCACACCGCCATTTGATCCTAGACCTTATGAAATTGTTCAAAAGAAAGGAACAATGATTACAGCCAAACGGGAAGACAGACAGATCACCCGAAATTCGTCGAAATTTAAGACTGTATCAAATCCACCCGATCTGCCTGGAAATGACGAATCAGAGGACACTTTCGTTTCAAATGGAAAACAGCAGACGAAGGGACGCCCGAGCGGTCTCGAGTCTCATGTTCCTGATTCTCATGGTCCCGAGAATGCCAGCAACCTGCCACGTAGATCCACCAGGACACGTAAACCACCTGATTATCTCAAGGATTATGTGTGTAGTTAATTGTGTTAAAATAGTGCATACTTCAATGGCATAATAAACCATTGCATCAAACAAGTGCAGTTCTAATATTCCACTGGATTACTATATTCTATATGGAATTATTAAGTGCATTCACAAGTGGATTATTACTATTTAGAAATTCACTATTATGTACTACATTGCTGTAACGTATATATGTATACAATGTACAAACTTACACTTGTATGTTGTGTAACCTATATGCATTTAGATACCTTCATTAGTAAATATTAGTCATTTACTTTTACAATGTATTGACATTTTAAAGGTGTTGCAATTAAATATGAAACAGAACACTTGCTAAAGACAGAATCCGGCTAGAGACAGAAACATTAATTCTAAGACACTGAAATTCACAGATACCAGGTATCAGACTCAAATTCAGTAATGCTCTGTGAAATGTGCAATTAAGACTATCAAGAACTCATTAACTAAGCCGAGCCAGCCAGCAGTGACCTGATATGAACTGTGCTAAGGTCAAGCAGAAGTAATAAATTCACTGGAATGTTTGATACTCCGAACAATGTTTACATCTGGAACTATTGTAATCTAACGGTGATAATTAAGTGTGAAGCGAAATCAGAGATGGCTCTTTTGATATTTCACCACCTTACAATTAATCTAAGTTAAGGGGAGATGTAGTGTAGAGCTCTATTGCCACTCACAGCATAGCTCCGCCTCTTTATGTTAATTACCTACTGGCCCTCTCTGATAGCGTTTTAGGCTGGGGACAGTTTACTTGTAGCATTCTTATAGTATGTATTAACCATGTAGCTAAACCAATAATTAAAGTGCTTAACTGTTCAGCTGTTCTTCCGTCTGTAAGCCCTACTACCACGCGGACATAACATTATGAATGTGAAGCGTACTTACTGGTAAATTCTTAAGTTTATTCCTTGATAAATTCAGAGTCTGCAGATTTACCCAAGTGTCTGAAAATAGAAAAGAAATATAATTCACATCAAAAACTAGAAATGCAAATCAAAGTGTACAGATTCCTATGAAGGTAAGAATAACTACAAACTTCCAATAAATTTTGCACAAAACTGTACTCGTTCAAACTCTCATCTTAAGCCAGACAGATGAACGGACACATGTACAACATGACATTAGTACATGAATAATAATATTCATCAACACCAAAACTTGATATTCATTACTATTACCTCTTTCCCTCATATGAATGCTTCATGCCTTTGCAAACAGAGTAGACCAAGATCAGGCAGCTCCTGTAAAAGCCATAAGATCCGAGTCTGCTCTGTTTTCTTACAAAATTAAATATATCTGCCTCTACAGTTTCTATCAATACCAAAATATCCTATGTACATATGCCATGGCAAAAAAAATCAGCTAATAGATATTCATGATGTCATTATTTCTTACATGAATATTCAACAGGGAAATGGTTAAACATGTCTAACTAGACTGAAGTTCTCTTGTCCTCCTTATACAAGCAAACTAATCACTCAACACATTCACTTCCATGTTTGTCACCTGTAAGCCTGTTTTGACAGCTAATATTTCCAAGTTTGACTATTCTTCTTTTTTGTTTTGTTTCTAAAAACATAATTACTAAAACAAGCTGTTTGGATCCAGATGAAAGATAATCAAAGATTCATATCTAAGTACGGTAAGCATTCTGATGAGACTCAGACTGTTTGCAAATGATATCACAAATTCAACAGCAGCTGCTAAAGGCCAATTAACCCTTTACTCCATAAATATGCCTATCAAAGTCTTTGCAAACAGAGTAGACCCATATCAGATGGCTCCTACACTGATCAGGGTCTGCTCAATTTGTTCTTGAAATTACACTAGATCTAACTCTACAGTTTCTACCAATACCAAAACTTGTGTGTACACATGTACAATCTGTATTAACTCTCTCCCTGTTCATTATCCATGTCAGAAATAATGACATCATGAATATTTATTACCATAACTGAGTCTTTATAATGGAACATGAATACAGGATTGTTTTACCTTTGCAGAAACTGTAGAATCAGATCTAGATTTTTCATAAGCAAACAGAGCAGACCCATACAGGAACGGTCTGACCTGGGTCTTCTCTATTTTCAAAGGCATGTAAAGGTGTTTGTATGAAGGAATGGGTTCAAAGAAACCTTAAAACAGGCAGCAGCTTAACACAGGACAAAGTATTTCATACATTTCTCATAGAGGCTTAAAACAAGGTTCTGCTATACTTACCAATAAGAAGTGATAGTTCTGTAATTTGGTTGTCTGACAGATTCAGGAACTTCAGGGAACCCAGCTTGTACAGCGGTTCTGGTACTCTGGGCAGGTCATTGTGAGACAGGTCAACATCTGAAAACATCAGTACAAAGCATGTTAACCCTATACTACTAGTCTACATACATATGCCTTGAAACACAATTAAAATCAGAGTAAACCAAGATCATACAGGAGCCATCTGAGGATGGTCTGCTCGGTTTGCTTTATAGAATAACCCTTTCCTCCATAAATACGCCTTTCTACGACTCTGTAAAAATCAACTATTGAAATCATTGTGATAAATAGAGCATTTGCTCCTATAGGAGCAAATGCTCTATCTATCACAATGGTTTCAAACTACAAAATTCTAAAAAAAATCCTTTTCTGTAGTTAATCTCCTTTTCCGTAGATTTATTCAGAGGCTGGATCTAAAAATAGCCTATGAAGGAACGGGATACTATAGATCTGATTCTTCAGTGTTTGCTCTGGCAAAACCTTCCTGTGTTTAACCCTTTACTCCATGTAACAAATGATGACATCATGAATATTGATTAGATTAATTGTTATAATAACACATGAACACATAAGTGTTTTGGCCATGGCAGAAACTTTAGAATCATATCTATATTATATCATAAGCAAACAGAGCTGACCCTGAGTAGATGGCTCCTACATGAACTGTCTGATCTGGATCTACTTTTGTAAAGGTGTGAAAAGGTGTTTGTATAAGGGAAAGGGTTAAATTACGTTAACTGAAAATGCAACAAACTTATAAAACATTGCTTACAACTGAAAAACCTTCTTTAACCCTTCAAATGCAGGAAGCAAGTACACTGCCATTTGCAAACAGTGTAGACCATGATCAGAGATGTAGAGGAGCCCTCTGACCAGGGTCTGCACTGTTTGTCTACATGATCAGTGATGTAGAGGAGCCCTCTGACCAGGGTCTGCACTGTTTGTCCTAGAGGAGCCCTCTGACCAGGGTCTGCACTGTTTGTCTACATGATCAGTGATGTAGAGGAGCCCTCTGACCAGGGTCTGCACTGTTTGTCTACATGGTCAGAGATGTAGAGGAGCCCTCTGACCAGGGTCTGCACTGTAGTTCCTAGAGGAGCCCTCTGACCAGGGTTTGCACTGTTTGTCTACATGATCAGGGATGTAGAGGAGCCCTCTGACCAGGGTCTGCACTGTAGTTCCTAGAGGAGCCCTCTGACCAGGGTTTGCACTGTTTGTCTACATGGTCAGAGATGTAGAGGAGCCCTCTGACCAGGGTCTGCACTGTTTGTCTACATTAAATGGACTCCATTGTTACACAACAATGGAACATTACACATTGAACATAACATTCAAAGAATTAAGGCAATAATCAGTTTTCAAACAAAACTACCTATTACCATATACAAAACAGTCGTGAAGAATAATTGTCAAAGACAAGAAATTTGTTACTGTTCACATTTATTATGACAAGATGAGTTTTTCAGTACGAAATATTTCATAGGCTTGTATAAATATTACCTTGTAGGTTAGCGAGCATGTCATGACCAGATGGGAAGTTGGCAACAAACTTACCTTGTAGGTTAGCCAGCGTGTCAAGACCAGATGGGAAGTTGGCCAACGTCCTTTGAGTGTTTCTCATGTGTAGGGTCTGCAGTGATGTCATGGCTGGCAGCTGTCGTAATTGTGCATGCACCAGAGGATTATTATTCAGAATCAGTGTCTGCAGGCTCGTCAGTCGACGCATTTGAGGGGGTAAAGTTTCTATTAGAAGAAAACACTAGGTTATGGGTTGTATAAGAATGAATTAATTACCATATGAATAGTAATCAATGTATTCCTTAACCTTTTACCTAAAAGATACATTTTATGCATTCATGAGCAGAGTTGATCCAGATCAGAGAGTTCCTGAAGATGTCTGATCAAGGTCTGCCTTTTGCTTATTGAATAATAAAGATCTGATCCCACTGTTCCCTTATTCATAATGCCATTAACCCTTAATATGCTTAATAATTAAAACTGCCCCCTCCTTTTCTGATTATTAACCCATTACTCCATAAATACGCCTTTCTATGCCTTTGCAAACAGAGTAGACCCATATCAGACGGCTCCTATAGGGGCCGTCTGATCAAGGTCTGCTCTGTTTACTTATGATATGATATACATATGCCAAACCCAACAGTTTCCATGTCCATGTGCTATTATAACAAAATCTAATTAATATTCATGACGTTATTATTTCTTACTTAAATGTTCATGGAGGAAAGGGTTAATAAAACAGAAAACATGTATAAAAAATTTCACAGAAGAAAATTATTTATATGACAAACATTGCAGACCCTGATCAATGGGCTCCCCTAGGAGCCCTTTGATCTGGGTCAACATTGTTTACAAGGGTGTTAAAAACTTAGTTCCCATACATTTAGGGTTAATAGGATTTCATAGACTTGGGAAAAAAAGTAATTAATTATAAATACCCAAACTAACACCTGGATGCTAACACCTGCCTTTCTTTACTAAAAACAAGACTAAGTCATTTACCTAGGTTGTTGTTGCTGAGATCAATGTAAGTCAGATCCAGTAAGTTGATAAACAGCTGGTTTGGAAGCAATTCAATCCTGTAAGCATAGCATTTAATCGTTTACTCAATGAATATTCATAAAAGAAATGTCATCATGAATATTAATTAGATAAATTTATAAATTGGCATATTTTTGTAAAAGCAGAAACTGTAGAATCCAATCTATATTATTCTATAAGCAAACAGAGCAGACCCTGATCAGACAGCTCCTATAGGAACCATCTGATCTGGGTCTACCCCACTTGAAAAGGTGTAAAAAGGCGTATGAATGGAGTAAAGGGTTAATCTGAACATTCAGTCACCAAGTCTCCCCTTACCACTTGTTTGTGTAGCTGAAGAAATCAGTTTGACTTTGAATTAGATTAATAGAGTTGTAATAGTATAGATCCCTAGCATACTTCTCCTTCAGGAGTAGTTAGATCTGGGTCTGCATTATTTGCCTATATCTATCCAATAATTAGGACATTACCAACACAAATATATCTGACTCTAGATTACATACCAACCTACTCAGCTTCTGATCTGGATTCAAACTGTATGTTATTGTAAGACAAGAAGACTAATATACAGCACTGATACCAGATTTCATTATAGTCTAGATAAGATGACAGAGCAATGAATAAAGATGTGTATGCAACCACTAAAATCATCATTTCTCCACCAAGACCAAGAGCTACAGATAAAGGTGCATACCCAAATACTAAAATCGTTATTTCTCCATCAAACCTTATACTGTGACCACTCTTTAGAATCGTCTCCAAGAGACGATTCTAAAGAGTGGTCACAGTATAGGGTTTGGTGGAGAAATAAAGGAGCTATTGTTGAAAATATCCAAATTTATGCATCTTATCTTGACCACTGGTGACCATTCTTTAAAATCGAGCTAATTAATATTCATGGTGACATTATTTCTAACATGTCTATAGTTTACTACCTATTTACTTACTTCTTACTTACTTCTTGTTGCTAAAGTTGATTACTGTATTATATCTACAGTTTACAACCTATTTTAGTGTTTTATGTTTACAGAACTTTTTACTATCCATTTTTCATGACTTACTTGTTGCTGCTAAGGTTCAGGACTATAACCCCTTTACAATTCTCCAGTTCTGGAGGAACTTCTGTCAAGACATTATTACTGAAATCCTGAAAGAATTAAAAAAACAAGATGTGTTTGTGAAACACTATTCCACCCCCAAATTTGACCTTTGACCTTAATGTATGACCTTGACCTTAACAAGTCACCACTAAAAATGTTCCCTTCCTAAGTTACACATGCATGCCAAGTTTGAAGCATGTACGTTGAATGACGACAAAATTATTGCCAATCTAAATTTGACCCGAAATTTGACCTTGAACTCAATAAGTCACCCCTAAAAAAGTTTGTCTCCATAAGTTGCACATGTATGCCAAATTTGAATGACGGCAAAATTATCGCCAATCTAATTGCCAATGCATGCCAAGTTTGAAGCATGTATATGCAATGGCTAAAACATTATCGCCAACATTAAAATTGGGGACAAACCCACTTACCAACAGACAGACAGAGCAATAACAATATGCCTTTCCACCCCCATGGGGGCACAAAAAGATGAAACAAGAGTACATAAAAAATACATAAACATACCTAGAAAATAATATCAAATGAAAACTAGACTGCTGAGAGCTAACATCAACCCGCATCTGATAGCAAAAATTCTGAATTCTCAATATTTTTCAGTCTGTTAAATTGTAGGCAAGAGTAACTTCCCTTCCATAGTCGGCTATCAGATCATGAACAAATATGCATTAAGCTTGATGTTGCAGTCCCCAGAGACTTTATAATATAATGGAAAAAGTAACCATTTACATGCTACAATAATTCAAAAAACTAGCCCCATTACAAAACAACAGCTGTGCTCCAGACAGCGTGCTCCACTTTCTTAAGTGCTGGATAGTGTAGTGGAAGTCTAAGTCGGAAAGGGCAGATAACTATAGCAAAATTAATTTGAGGGTTACCTGTCCTTGTGGAATGGGTCCCCATTGTAATAGTTAATATGCATACCAAATTTGAACCAAATATCTTGGACAGTTCTGAGACATGGACCTTAACATAAAACTTAACCAACAATGAAAATTCTAAGTTGAAAAAGGGGCATAACTATGGCAAAAATAATTTTAGGGTTACCTAGGCTACCCTTGTGAAATGGGTTGACATTGTGATAGTAAACATACATACCAAATGTGAACCAAATATCTTTGACGGTTTCTGAGAAATGAACCTTAACAAAAAGGTTAACCAACGCCGACGCCGATGAGAGGGTCATGACAATAGCTCCACTTTTTGAAAAAGTGGAGCTAAAAACCAGACTATTGCAATAGTTCCATCTGTTTCTTAATAACAAACAGATCAGCTCGCTTAAATTGTATTTTTTTCATACATATACATACAAAAGCGTATTTTTATATCACTCAAAACAATACTAGTATGTGATCTAGATCTCATCAGTTGCTAGGGTCAAGCAATTCTTAAAAGACTTAAGAGTTTTGCACACTCTTTGCATGCTATGTAACTTATATATGCAAATATTGTCATCTGCTGAAATTCTTAATGTTCATTTATTTCTCTTCAAACATGCAATCAATCAGAGTTAACCCACTCCTTCATATGCTATATTTAGATCAAACATCCTTGAATACATCTACTGAAAAGAAGCACTTACTAGAGAAAAGTAAACTTTTAGAATTGTATTGTTTTAAAACCATTGTGATATGGAGCAAATGCTCTATTTATCACAATGGTATCAAACAGTGTTTTTTACAGAGGTAACAAAAGGTGTCCATATGAGGAAATGGGTTAAACAGTTTGGATGTCATGAGTAACTAGTTATGGCATCTCATATGGATCCAAACTATATACACAGGTAACTACAAACATGCCTCCTGTGTACAAAAAGTTAAATAAGATATCTGGGAATACCCACCACAACAGAGAGATCTGCCAACTGAGACAGTTTGTCTGGTATGCCCTTGTCTGTGAGTTTGTTGTGTCGACAGTTTATGGTCCTTAACTGGGTTAAATTTTCGAGATCATTACCTAGCGTCTCAATCTGATTTTTAATCAAAGACAGGTGCTCCTATGGGAAAGAAAACAGAACATAAGCTCAACATTTTTAGCATACTGGTGCCGTAAACAATTTTAGATTTATTCTGACGCAGAACTACATAGGTATCATACAAATGTTACCCACCTTTCTTTGATATATATATCACTATATAGCCTAGGTATCATACAAATGTCACTCACCTTTCTTTGAGACACATGTATCGCTCTTTACTTGATAATCCAACCATTTTACAGCTTTGCAAACAAAGAAGGACCATATCAGACGAATCTTTGCAAACAAAGCAGGCCCATATGATATCAGATGGCTCCTATAGGAGATGTCTAATCTGGATCTGCCCTGTTTTCTCATATCTTATTCTTTACCATAATAGCAATCATTTTCTTTATTTTCAATTTAAATCTGAAGATTAATTTTATGATTCATTGTGGGCATAATCTTGTATGAACATTCATCAGGTAAAGAGTTAACCCTTTCCTTCATATAAACAGTTTCCATGCCTTTGCAAATAGAGTAGATAATGAATATTGTGAAGTGATCAATTTATACATAAATGTTCATTATTGAAAGGGCTAATGCAATCTGGTTTTTTATCTACTGGTAGTTACATAAGAGTTGTAGTGTGCCAGATACAAGGTATATCCAAACATCTGCAGAAACTACTTCTCTGTCTATTTTGTTGGAAAAAAACAAGAGTACATGTCCCACTAATATAGAGTTTGGCTCTGTACAGCTCCAAATTTACAGAGATAGTCCCTACAATAAACACATAGTTTCAATAACATCATAAAACATGGTATTCATTATGTTCAATCATTCTTAGGGAAGTTGACAAATTGAACCTGTATTGAAAAAATGCCCTTGTGATATATTTAAAAAATCTTAGAATTTTTTTGTTGCACAACATAATATTATCAATCTATGTTGAACAGTTACGAGACCCAAATAAACACTAATATACGCGAAGCTTCGATATCAAACATTAAAGTTTTCCAAGCGTTTTCCAATCAGTTTTCTTGCAATTCTTTTCAGCATTTAAACAAATGATAAAATGATGTAATTTTTAGGCATTTCTAAAATGTGTTGCCAGTAGAAACTATCACTTTAAATCTTAATACATAGTGGTTGATGTTTACTCATTTAAAGCTGAATGAAGTTAAGCATTAAATTCATGAAAAGTTATATAAAATACACCTTTACATATTATTGACCAAAGCAAAGTTAAGTCTTTGTAACCTTACCAATTTCTTTAAATTACTCAATTCTTTTGGAAGAGTATCAAGACTTGTGCAGTTCAGTTTCAACCATCTCAACCCAGTCATATCAGCTACGTGTTTTGGAAACAGTTCTCCCTGAAAAAAAGTACTTTATTTAAATTCCCTGCATAAAACAAAAATCACAATCACAATTACCAAATAAATGATATGGTTAATATTACAACTCTGTCAGAAAGGCTAACTGCTATTGCAAATGACATGAACATTTCTTAGTATTCATATCATATTGCCACTTGCCTTTCTTGTACATTTCACATTTGTAGCCGGGTAGAGATTGTGGTAAAATAAGTTGATAGGCTTTACTGTGTGGCTTGGTAGCTCAGTCGGTAGAGTGTTGGCATGGTAAGCCAGAGGCCCTGGGTTTGAGTCCCAGACGAGTCACAACTTTTTCACCATGTTACATTTGGCGCCCAGCGTAAATAACCCACAGGATGATTTATATGAAGATAATATGAAGATAATTTGTAATAATTACAAACTTGTGGAGTGTTCTTTGAGTAAAAATTTGGGACGAATTCTTGTGTAGAGGGGGTGTGTGTAGCCAGGTAGATTAATACATCTTTATACTACTGCATAACACCATGATCATTATATTCTTTGTGAGAGTAAAATTCTTAATGGATTTTGCTGACTGATCTAATGTAGTTAAAGAGGCCTGATTGTGAGACTTTAATGCTACAGTAGTGTAATATCACCCAAATCAAAAGTAGCTCAATCACAGGGGTGCCATTTCATGGGTCTAAAAAGTCCAAAACATTGATGGGGCTGATTTAGTGTTATATTATATACAAGGGTTCCAACTGCCGATTCGCAGATTTCCAGACCCATTCGAAATAATGCCCGGTTTCAGACAGTGCCGACGTAAAATTCCGACAAAATATACTGATTTTTCTTACCTGAACGAGAAGTCGCAACAAGGATTGAAGCTTGGCCCCCTTGTAAAACGGCCATAATTGCGATGCCTTGGGACAAAACAGTTGTGCAATCAATACATATGACAAAAAGCTATCGTTTACCTCTCAAGCTCTCTACAGACACTGATGCAGATCCAAAATGCAAACGAATTTTCATGCAATTAGCAGATTTAAAGCTCTTTCAGGCCACTACGAGTCACATGATCCGCTTCCTTTACAATAACAACATCCGGTGCCTGTTATCTTGCTTACCCTATAAGCGTTAATGAGAATGCAGGGCACCATCGCTCAGTCAATCAGGTGCCTTGTTACTAAGTAGGAAGTGGGTCATGTTGTTGCGACTTCTAGTTTGAGTAGGAAAAATCATCATATTTTGAAGGAATTTTGTGTCGGCACTGGCTACGGCTTAGTTGGAATGTATCAAAAGTTATATTATTTGAAAAGTACAATGTCCCAGCTTCACGTTCGTACCAATCATTAGTGGTTATTCCATCTTGGCTGTCTGAAACTAGGTGTTATTTTGAATGGGTCGGAGATCTGCGAATTGGTAGTTGGAACCCTTGTATATAATATAACACTAAATCAGCCCCATCAATTTTTTTGACTTTTTAGACCATCTAGACCCATGAAATGACCCCCCTGTGAGCACAATGTCACTACCCCGAGTTCACATATATATGGTCTAGTAGTAGCTACGGAGTGCTGGATAGGACAAATATGTTTTGTTGGAGCATGCATTTTCAGTAACTATCATCTGGTTTGAACATTGTCTCGGCTACTATGTGATACCGAAACAACATGACAGCTAAAATTCAAGAATGACAAATAGTGCAAACTACTGTGATATTTATTAAATAGCTCCAGGACAAACTTATAATGAATCGGGTCTTTTTTTCTCGACAGTCATTGTAGGAAAATATCCTGTCAGAAACTCAAAACTACGGTTTCAACACCAAATCCATATATGGTTAAAAATAGCAAAATATCTTATGAACCTAGGCAAAGAGCAATGACACAAAAAAAACTTTCGATGTCGAAAAGATAGTGAAGAATAGTGCTAAGTATATCCACACAGGTAAACAAAATAGTAATTACATGAAAATCATTCTTAGTCAGGTCGATGCCACGAACGAACGGCAACACCCCCGTGGCAGCCATCCTGCTGCGAAAAATAATTAGGGATCTAGCAAAAAGTCGACCAGTCGAATACGGAAGTAGCCGGTGTCGACGTAAGTTTTCACTCTATTGTGATACGGTATAAAACGCGGACAGTCACAGTACCAATTGTAACTACTCTGGTAAGCTCGGAAAAGTTATTTAGGTAGAGTCCCCGAGGTGTTTTGATTGAGTAGGGGGTGGGGTTACACATTTGTTTTAAAGTATGTTATAAATCAAAATCTAATTTATTGAATCAAGGTTAAACAAGTATCATATAAACTCAAATCACAAAAAGACTAAATTATCCGAAACATTTTAATTCATGACAACTGATACGGAAAATAATAAAATGAACTATTTGAACCAACACTGATTATAGACATAAAAACATTTTATTTTCCGTCCGATGCAATAAATAATACAACATAAACTTTCCAGGACTTTTATTCCGACAAAAAAGTGTAAATCAACAAATATCATATAAAACATGTATAAACAATTGACCATGCAAAATTAGGACTACAGATAAAATCAATCTCAATTGCAAGCAATTACTAAAAAACACACGACCCCCTGCTTGTGGTATTTAAACAAGCAACGCAGACTAAAATGCATACAAAGCAGATATTGAGGTTAAAATGATTATATACGTGCTACATCAAAAGATAATAAAAACAGTGGTGCAGCCTATATTCAAATAAGTGTACGATATATAGGCTCTATGCCTTATAAGGATACAGGCTGTTGCCACTGGGCCTGATACCCCGGTGCCCTGGAGTTCAGAAACTAGGCTAACACAAACTTAAAATTAAAAAAAAGCTAGATTTGTAAAATAACTATTAGAACAAAAATAAATAAATAATAATATGCAAATTATTAAGATACAAATTAAAACAGCAACTGTAAGGCAAACTAATAATGCTTTAGATTGAACAGTACAAGCACTCACACATGGAGCGGTCCCAGGCCTGCAGCATTCTTCCGAACTTTGGAAAGTTCTCTACAGCCCGTAACTCATTTTGGAGACTGTTCAAGATCCGGATTGCCTCATACCTAAATGATCTAAGTCCATACCTGGTATTTTTTACTCTCGGTAGAACAACTAGATTTACTTTACCTGAATTGTAATGAGAGTTTTTAAAATTTACTAAATCGTTCAAGTAGGATGGAGACTAAACATGCAAGATCTTGAAAACTTCTCTAGCCATACACTTCATTCTACAGATATGTAAAAATGTTCTTTTATTTGCAGCTAGACGGTATGAGAGAGGAGACATAAATCATCATTGATAAATCTCAGTGCCCTCTCCCGACTCTTTTCCATTTGGTCGGTGTTGGCTTGACTGCAAAAGTGACAAGCGATTAGAAAATGGGCAGTAATAAAATTAGAAAGAATTAAACACCGTTATCTTTCCTTTTCCTGAGAAGTTTTTTAAATCTTTTAAGAACAGCAAGTTGCCTTGAAACCTTTTTGCAGATAACAGATACATTATCATCAAACACAGCATAAAGTCAATGTTTATATCTAAAAGTGTAACGTTTGATTCACAGTTTATTACAGTGTCATTTATTTGAAAATTGGAGTTAAATCCTTGAGTCTTTCTTCCTGCGCAAATAGCCTTTAACTTGTCAAGAGTGACTTGCATCATATTATGCCTCCAATATTATCAAGCATATTATTAGGTTCGGTACCGTGACATTACCAAACCATACCACAAGTTGGAGACTATTTCTCTAGAACTTGTTTTAAGTCTATTTGCGTTACTATGAATAAAACATTATGTATTGTCATCTGCGTAATTGTAAATTGTAGAGTCATATACAAAGTAAAATATGTCATTAATAAAAACATTAAAAAGAAGAGGTCCTTAACTATATCCCCGAAGAACTCCCTTAATCAGATTTTGCCAGCAACTGCTAGAGGACCCCATCTTTATCCTTTGTTGTCTGTCACCTAGGTAGCTGCCAGTAGATCAACAGCACCCGGGGACGGACCATAGGCTGGAAGTTTTGCTAGAAGACTGTGTGGGAGGCAGTCAGAAGCATTGGATAGATCCATAAGAATGACAGCAACATGCTTATGGTCATCCAGGGCCTGACGCATGTCCTCTAAAAGACGTAGAAGAGCCGTTTGACAGCCGTGTCCTTATCGTAAAGCAGCTAGAAAAGGATTAAAATGTTTCGCAGTATTCTTAAAGTTGATTATTGATGACACTATCCTTTCGTAGAGCTTAGACATAGCTGACGGGATACTTACAGGTCTATAATTTTCTTTTTTAGGGATCTTTTTCTTTATATAGAGGAAGAACATGGGACATCTTAAGAGTTGTCGGAAAACAGAAGTTGAAAAAGTATGATTTATAAGCTCAGAAACAGTATGACTGATATGTTCTGCATATTGTTTTAGGAGTTTGGCCGAAATGTTACATGCTCCTGTAACTTTTTTTGGAGCCAAGATTTGAGGTTACTTTCAAAATATCTTCCTGAACTGGGAGAAAGAAAAAAACTCCTGCTTGGGGTGGATCATTACCATTTATGGTTTGTAAACTTGGATATTCAGTAAACATTTTGTCATACTTTTTTGCTGTTCTTAGCAATATCACCAGCAACATTAATAAAAAAATTTATTGAAAACAATAAAACGAGGGTCATTTAAATACTTGTTCATAGAAATAAATGGAGATAGTAAGCATTTGCGAATCTATCTACTGATTGTCAAACAGCACAGATACTTACGAGACACTTGTGTGAGGTACTCAGCGTCTCATCTGGATCCAAGCTGTTTGGAAATTCCATTTTGGTGGCACTAAGCAGGCAAAGGGTTAACAGAGCAACAGCTAACGGTGCGTACACATGCTCTAAACTCGTCACTTCTCTACCAAACCCTATGCTGTGACCACTCTTTAGAATCGTCTCTCCGAGAAATAAAGAGGTTATTCTTGAACATGTTTTAATTTACGCATCTTATCTGGAACTCTTTTACTTAACAATAGCCTATCTTATAATATGGAGGATTTTATTAAAAGAGCTTGTTAATTGAAGACCAGCGTGACCTGAAAACAGTTTGGACAGAGTTAATAATGAAATGCTCGATGGCAAAACAGGTTTAATCCTTCACTTCGTATAATATAGTTTAGTTAAACAGTATTGTAGTTTGGTGAACTCTAATCTCGTAAAGAGTTAAAAAGTATTGTAGTTTGGGTAACTCTAGCCTCGTAAAGAGTTAAACAGTATTGTAGTTTGGTGAACTCTAATCTCGTAAAGGATTAAACAGTATTGTAGTTTGGTGAACTCTAGCCTCGTAAAGAGTTAACAGTTTTATAGTTTGGTGAACTCTAGTCTCGTAAAGAACTAAACAGTATTATATTTTGGTGAATTCTGCCCTCGTCTCTTTTCTCTTTTAATACTAATTAACTTTCGTCTGCAAAACGTGTCGTCTGCTACAATTCTAAAAGTGCACAAACTTCCATTTCTTTTTCCAGTTTTGTTTTCAAAAACAAGCAACACTGTCAGAGGATCAAGCCGTTTGGAGCGTAATGAGATCTGAGTAAACTCTCATCTCACCTCAATCCAAACTGCATGTTTGGTCATATAAGTTGAATATCTACGGGAAGCTTGACCTGTTTGAATTTTAGAATTACTGCATTTGAAAATCTAGCGTTAAAAGAGTTAAGCTTCATCATGCTGTGAGCGAGGAGAGAGAGAGAGAGAGAGAGAGAGAGAGAGAGAGAGAGAGAGTTAAGAAGCTTCATCATGCTGTGAGTGAGGCGAAAGAGTTAAGCTTCATCATGTTGTGAGTGAGGCGAGAGAGTTAAGCTTCATTATGCTGTGAGTGAGGCGAGAGAGTTAAGCTTCATCATGCTGTGAGTGAGGCGAAAGAGTTAGACAGGCGAGAGAGTTAACGTGTTCTTCATATGAACGTCTGATTATAGACCTGATTATACAGCTGTTGTCTAAGCCAACAATTCCCTTTTATTGTTTACTGTATAAAATCAGTTAATGGGTAGTCATGAAGTGATCAATTCAGGCATAAATGTTCATCAGGGAAAGTGTAAACTGCTTCAGTCCCAGCCTAGCTGTATGTTTACATTCCCACAGAACATTTTTATTACACTTATATGTCCAGTAAACCCCCTCTAAATCGGACTTTCAAATCAGTATCCGTGTCAGTCTTTAGAGAGATGGTAGCTTAATGCAGGGTGAAGCCGTACATAAAGTTCCTAAAAGGAGCTTTCTGCGTTACGTTCACCCTGTATTAAACAGCCACCTACCTAAAACCATAACTCTTCTTTACTAAAGTTCCGGTTTAGAGGAGTCTACTGTATTCAGTTTTCAGAACGTATTGCCTATATTTCGTAAACTGTGACAATAATAGGTATATTATGCTGATCTATTCTGCTTATCTTCCCATGAAATCACCTAAATTATTTCTGTGATTTGATCCCCTGCCTCGTCATTCAGAAGAATTATGAAGGTACTTAAATATCAAAACAACCTTTTTTGATGCCCATGCGACATTCCCATTACTCATATCGACAAGTAGTAGAACTATACACACCAAATGAAAAGCAAAGTGACTTAGGGCAGTCCTGGACAAAATCTGCTGATGATCGCTTTTCCTAATAATGTGAAAATTGGTCAAGAAATGTTAAATCTTAACAGACGATCTTCAGAGGCAGGTGACATCTTCTGTCATTAAAAGGACATCTAAAAGAAGCGCGGCTTTGTTGACTTTTTCACTGCCGATGACGAATCTGTGATTACCTATGCAAGCAGTTTGGATCCAGATGACGTGCCGAGTAACTCGGCATCTCGTGAGAATCCAAACAATCTGATATAGTCTGATTATGTTTTAGAAACAAATAAGAAGAAAAACAAAAACTTCAAAATTAAATCTGACCACAAATATGGCAGACAATTATACATGACAACGAAAGAGTTAAAGATATTCCATTATTTCCACTTAAAAACTGATCATCTTCAAAGCGCATTGCCGCCTGTTACACTTTTCAAATGAGCATTTTCTCATTTTCTCTCGTTTCCATATAATAAACAATCACATTGAAAAACAGATCAGATCCCAATTTAAGGGAGAATAAGACATCTCATTTGGTTCCAAACTGTTTGCATCACGAACTTATTGGCAACAGGCTAATAGTTAGAAATAATATTTGCTAAAACAGCCACAAAGGAAGTTATTTGGTTACAGACTAAATAAATTTATACGTTTATGTCATTGTAGTAATATCATTATACAACAAATGGAGGAAATTAGCTCCAAAATGCTGTAACTGCACTCTATGAGAGAATTTGTGATCATTGGTACGAACAGTTTGTATACAGAAGAGACGTCGAATGACTTGTCGTCTCATCAGGATCCAAACAAGAGGCGTCAAATGACTCGTCTCATCAGGATCCAAACAAGAGGCGTCAAATGACTCGTCTCATCAAGATCCAAGCATTTTGACACCCTGTTTTATATGGACGGACTATCTGCTTTAACATGTAGTCTGCTGCGGGTGGATGAGTGATTACCAATGCAAACAGTTTATATCCAAGAGGAGACAAGTAAATCGGTGTCCGATCAGGATCCAGACTTCTTAACACCCTGATTTAATTTTGGCAGACAAACTGATTACAGCTGGAGCTGTGTAGCGTATGAAAACTTGTGAAAATATAGTTTGCTCACCAGGCTAAAATTTGAAAGATTCAGATGGACACTGCGAAATAGTGGTTAACAAGAAGGACCCGAGGTACAGTGGTTTTGCACCAATACCCCGCAATAGTCAAATTATCCGATGAATGGACCCTATTCATCATAGCACGGTCATTCCAATATAAAACGGTATTGAATATTTGTAAATATAGCCTTTAATCAGAGTTACATTTGAATCGGAGTTTTACTGAATCACACGGTACATGTATACATGTATATAGGACTATGGTACAAGGATTCTATCATGATTTAAACCTTGAAGTGCGGGAGTCGAAACTATAAGAACAAAGAGCTCATGAGGGAGCTCCTGAGAGAGCCCTTTGATTAAGATCTGCACTGTTAATAAAATTCATTTTCTTCAGTTATAATTTTGATACAATTTTTGTTTAGTAAATATTCAGAAAGGGAGGAGCCCTGTTTATTAATTCAGCAGGTTAATGACTTAATTTCAAATGCACTGTATGCATGACCCTCAGTAGGTGGTGGTGTTGGGCATATCATTGCACTCAGCCACTTTGTGGCCATTGTCACGTTTCCAAACACAGCAGAATTAAGATACTTACCTTTACAAATAGAATAGACCCACGAAGCCGTGTGATCAGGATCTGCTCTGTATGCTTATTATGACAGATCTGACACTACAGTGTGTTGACACTACAGTTTGTACCAATACCAAATATTCCTGAGCACATATGCCGTTATAAAACCTTCATGATATTGTTACATATATTTCTTGCATGAATATTCAGCGGGGAAATGATTAAATTCTTGGTTCCCAGTCTCTCAGCTTATAACATTTATGTTGAAGAAAATGTTTTAATATAAAGCCAAAGACCACATTGATGAACACTTAAGATGATACATCTGATTCAATGACATATCCAGTATAATAGGACGAATTGATAAATCATGGAACTTCAACGCACAGTCACATTATATTTACACTAGAAAAATAACAGATTTAGTAGAAAAAAAGGTTCATTTGTGGATAATTCTTTTTTGTCTATATTTATTTTGATATTTCTATATATGTTTAGATATTTCTAGATATTGTTAAGATATATTTCTAGGTATGTTTAAGATATGTTTCATTTGTGGATAGTTCTTTTTTGTCTATATTTATTTTGATATTTCTATATATGTTTAGATATTTCTAGATATTGTTCAGATATATTTCTAGGTAAGTTTAAGATATGTTTTAGATATTGCAATATCTTTTTGGACATTTTTTATCATAATTAACCCTTTAGCTGCCAATGCCGGGTCTGTGGTTACCTATGCAAACAGTTTGGATCCAGATGAGACGCCGAGTAACTCGGCGTCTCATCAGGATCCAAACTGTTTGTTACTGTTACTATGTTTTTGAAACAAAAATAAAGAAAATCAAAATAATGAAAATTCGTAGCAGACGACAAAGTTTACAGACGATAGAGTTTGGCAGCGAAAGGGATAATGTGGCGGAGAACACGACTCGCGCCGTTCAGCTATTACAGATGAAGGAAGACCTCCGGATGTTTTTTCTGTGCACGGAACAAATTCCATTTTTCCGTGCACAGAAGAAAGAACATTTGGGTAGAACCATAGACCTACCACAAGCCAGCTGGAAGGCTTCTGAACGATAGACCTACCACAAGCCAGCTGGAAGGCTTCTGAACCATAGACCTACCACAAGCCAGCTGGAAGGCTTCTGAACCACAGACCTACCACAAGCCAGCTAGAAGGCTTCTGAACCATAGACCTACCACAAGCCAGCTGGAAGGCTTCTGAACCATATACCTACCACAAGCCAGCTAGAAGGCTTCTTAACCATAGACCTACCACAAGCCAGCTGGAAGGCTTCTGAACCATAGACCTACCACAAGCCAGCTGGAAGGCTTCTGAACCATAGACCTACCACAAGCCAGCTGGAAGGCTTCTGAACCATAGACCTACCACAAGCCAGCTGGAAGACTTCTGAACCATAGACCTACCACAAGCCAGCTAGAAGGCTTCTGAACCACAGACCTACCACAAGCCAGCTAGAAGGCTTCCTCACATGAGAAATCCGAATGTCCTGGCCGGGATTCGAACCACAGCGATGAGGGCGATTGCCAGTCGAAGAAAAGGGTATACATGTATTACCCTTTACGTGGAAGAAATAATGAGGTTATGAATATGTATTTATTTGCTGCATTTTTATACATGTAATAGTATATGAAATTGAGAACGAGCAGTAAAACCTCTCTATAATTAA
This sequence comes from Azorinus chamasolen, assembly GCA_963576725.1. Lineage (NCBI taxonomy): Eukaryota > Metazoa > Mollusca > Bivalvia > Cardiida > Solecurtidae > Azorinus > Azorinus chamasolen. Next base: position 111,531,129 of record OY755236.1, read on the forward strand.
CGGCCACTTAATTACATTAAGGTGTTAAGTGCAGGTGGCTGCTTAAAGCAAGGTGAAAGTAAAACAGAACGCTCCTATAGGAGCGTTCTGTTTTACTTTCATCTTGCTTTAAGCAGCCACCTGCCCTAAATACCAACTAACGCAATTTAGTGGCCGTTATAGAGAGGTTTTACTGTATTGACTATGACAGAAACTGTAGGAGTAGTCTGATCAGAGTTCTGTTTGCTTATCTTATGATGTTGTCATACATCTGAAGCTATAGGTTTTACCAGTAAAATATCCCGTGTAAATAAGTTTATGTCATTATAAAAAAATAGCTAATAAATATTCATGATGTCTTTATTTCTTATATGAATATTCATAAGTAAATCGTTAATTAAACGCGAAGAAAACGCCCATTAGCCTATTAGTACGACATGCTTTGCCATGACAACAGTCAACAATCAGACCTGTAATATATGAGAACTAAAGCAGATCCTGGTCGAATAGATTTCTACAGGAGCTGTCTGAGCTGTGATCTTAGTTTCCAAAGACGTAGAAAGATAGGATTATCAAACCCTGATCGAACAGTTCCTACAGTATAGCTGTCTAAGCTGTGATCTTTGTTTCCTAAGAGGTAGAAAGATAGGGTTATCAGACCCTGATCTAACAGTTCCTACATGAGCTGTCTGAGTTGTCTTCTCAGTTTCCAAAGATGTAAAAAAAAGATCGGAAAAGAACATTGATCGGATAGTTGCTGTCGGAGCTGTCTTCTCAGTTTGCAAAGACGTGAACAGTTTATCAAGTAGCCTACAAGGTTTAAACTGCGACTGACCGCGATATAGTACAACTTTTATGATATATCAGATTCTTCAGAAACAGTGTGATACTTGACTATACGACAATATTTGAACGCAGTTGATGGTGGTTTTCAAACTAACCGATTGTTCTTGCATGGGGCGATCAATATACATTAGACATTTTCTATTGCAACCACTTACTGGATATTCATGTCGTTTAAAGTAGGTGGCCGCTTTCGCCTTGCATTCATTTAATACCCCCTTGTGTAAACGCCTTTTCACGTCCTTAAAGAGTAGACGCAGACCAGGCGGCTCCTGTAGAAGCCTTCTGACCAGGGTCTGCTCTGTTTGCTTATGCTATAATACAGATCTGATTCTAATGTTATTGTCACTGTCAAAATAGTCTGTGTTCACATTCAGATAATGAATAATAGATCTACAGTTTCAGAGCTCCAGATAAGATGCGTAAATTTAAACATTTTCAAGCATAACTCCTTTATTTCTCCACCAAACCCAATACTGTGACCACTCTTTAGAATCGTCTCGAAGAGACGATTGTAAAGAGTGGTCGCCGTATACGGTTTGGTGGAGAAATGACGATTTTAGGATTTGAGTACGCATCGTTATCTATAGCTCTGGATCTACCCGTGATGACAGTGTTTTTTATATGAATATTCATAAGGTAAAGAGTTAAAATTCAGAGTTCGACTTCTGTTCAATGGTTGTTGTAGAGAAGTACACGGGGACGTCAATATGATACATGTATACTAAAATCGAAAACAATTTAACCATTTATATGTACCTGTTGAATATTCATGAAACAAATAGTGACGTCATGAATATTGATTAGATTTTTTTATTATGACATTAAGTATTGCTAAATGCAAAGTTATAGGAGGAGTTCCCTATACACACTTAAATAATTCTATGATCTGTCCAACAATTAGTTACGGTGCTTCTATTTGGGGTCATACATCTTATTCTTGCATCAATGCTGTGCAGTATAGGGCCATGCGATTTTTTCTTGGGGTTGGTCGATACACTCCGAATTCCGCTGTTGCTTGGGAAATGGGATGGACTAGCCCAGATGTCAAACAGTGGAAGTCTGTTTGGGCTAGACTATCTAGTATGGATAAGAGTTGGATTAACAAGAATATAGCACTATGGGCGAATGCTTTGTCTGGCAGATTATGTCAAAACTGGTTTCACAGTGTAAAGAATATGCTTAATACTTGTAATCTTAGCCAATATGTTGATTTTGCTAAGTATCCCTAAACGAACATTGATAGAGAAGGCTGAATCGTCTCTTCATGCTAAATATTGCGTAGAGTGACGACAGTCTGTCAACAATGTAGATGGACCATCAAATCGTGGAAACAATAAACTTCGCACGTACCGACTATTCAAATATGATTTTAGTCCAGAAAAGTATTGTGAATTAATTATGCCACCACGTCACAGGGCAGCATTCAGTAAATTTCGGTGTGGTGTGGCTCCTGTAAGAATTGAGACTCACTCATTGAGAGATATTCAGGCATGGCCGTCAATGAACGTAAATGTCCATTCTGTGATAATGTTGAAGACGAAACCGCGTACTGTTGGAATGTTATCTTTACAATGACTTAAGAGAAATTTTGTTTGATAGAGCATCTAATTTTGAACGCAATTCTGTGAACCTGGCAGGAAAGGATGGACTAGTATTTTTATTCATTAATACTAATATGATACGGTTGTGTGCAAAAACCTGCTTTAATATTTTACAACGCGGAGCCTTTTATTTGTGTAAGTAATTGTACATTTTAGGTATTATGTAGCATATTAGCTGTTATGTAATCTTGGCACCATCGCCTTTTAATGTAATTAATGTCTTGACGGCATTGTTTACCGGGACCTGTTTAGTCAATATTCTGTGTCAAATCGTATCCATTTTTATAAATGCACTCGCTAGTTCGTATAACTAGTTAATGGTTATAAGGGATTGTGTACATTTGCCCGCGTCAGGGGCATTCCAGTGAGGCAGCGCTATATATAATTTGTCTCAAGCGGGTACCGTCTGCAAATAACTGAAATACTGTTGGTCGGACGTAAAACCCAACTCACTCACTTCTTTTTCTCTTTTTATTGAATATGTTTAGAGTAGGGCTTCTCTATTCTGGTCTTTCAAATTCAGTTATACGTGATTTGTGTGAGGTAGGGCTGCTTGGTGCAATTTTAAAGTAGTATGGTGTGCTCTTAATGGGGTTTTCCATACTGCTTTAATTCTGCATCGGAAGGCCACCCATCGAAAGTTGGGTCCCATATGCCTGAGTGACTACTTTGTAGATTTTATTATATACATGCTACCATCTTAGTAGTTTCTCATAACTCTATATTGAATGGCATGGGTCCTATTAGTTGATAATACATTTTTACCCGATAATGCAACCGTAGTGAGACTAGATTAAAGATATACTACTGGGATAGTTTGGTAATGTGATGTTTGCAAGCAACCCTGTATTTATCTAAAGTACATGCTATTTGTTCTTTTTTATGTTCATAGTCTATTGGTATCTTAGTAGGGGTGAACATGAAATTACAAAGAATTGAAATTGGTGCATAGTATATGTTACATGTTTGTGCCTAATCTGAAATAGTCTCCTGTAGTTCTGGATAGAACGGCTATGTGCAATATTCACTAAGCATATATTAACACGAGAGAGACCCATATAGATCGTAATCTTAGTATTTGAAATAATCTCTTGTAATTCGGTATAGAATGGCTTGGTGTAATGTTGATAGTGTATATGTTGACGCATGTACAATATAACCTCTCTATAATGGCCACTAAATTACATCAAACATTTTGTGGTAAAGGCAGATGGCTGCTTGAAGCAAGATGAAAGTAAAGCAGAACGCTCCTATAGGATCGTTCTGTTTTACTTTCACCTTGCTTTAAGCAGTCACCTGCCCTAAATATCAACTAATTAACACAATTTAGTGGCCATTATAGAGAGGTTTTGTAAATCCTAAATCTGGTATAGGTTAGGTACTATGCGTATAACTGTCTTAACATAGTCCTTGGTTTTTATTTTGTCATAAAACTAGACAGAGGTATTAAATGTTGATTCTTTTATTGTAAATGATGCCTATAACTTACTTAAATCTTTGCTGTTTATTTAATGTATTAAGTCTCTGTTAATCAGTTTATCTCAAATCTGATTTGCGGTAATAATCGTTTTAAGGACGTTTTGTAACATAGCTTACTTGGCCGTTTTTTCTAAACTCAGTTTGTATGTGCTTTATGTTTTAAGTAGTTTTTAAACAAACAGTCGTTTGTACTTATATGTGTGATAATATCTTGTTTGTTAGATTAATAGAGGCTATATATTTTTTAATTATTGTATAGATATAGTGCAATAAGTATATAGTGACACTGTGACACTATAGTCTCTTGTAATTCATATATGAATGGCATGGTTTATTTATAGACATAATGATGACTTTGTATGATTGTTACCATGAAGAGACTTAAATAAAGAATAAATATATGACATTTCAATACAGGAATGTTTGGCTGTAGAAAGTGTAGACTCGGGTCTATATATTTCAGTGGCGAACAGCGTGGAAACTCGTCTGATCTGGACCTACTCTGTTTGCAAATGGATCTAACTTTAGGCATCCGGTTTAAGTGTTACATTTTAGCTGCCCTGTATTGTCGTACCTGAAAAAAATATTCGTCTCTTTTCAATTCCTTTTTAGTTTTCTTCCCTTTTTTTCAAAATCATAGTAACACACCAAGCAGTTTTGATGCCGAAGTGACAAACAGCGTTCCTCGGTGTGACATTTAGACCCATCCTAATAACACTCGCACATTCGTCATCTACAGCGTAAGAGTCAACTATTATTAGTTAATCGTTTTATGGATTCTTTCGGATCAACTTCGCAAATCGAATCACTTTCAATGATTTTGATAGTTTTGGTACATGTACATTAAAGTCTCGTTAATGCGACCACACGCTTTATTAACATAGAGGTATGGTAACCCTTTACTTCATGAATATTCATATAATGACGTCATTGATATTGATTAGAATATTTTTTATAATTTTTGTCAATGGGGAAACTGTAGAGTCATATCTATATCATTTCATAAGCAAACATAGCAGACCCTGATCAGACGTTTCCTACAGGAGCCGCCTGATCTTTGTCTACTCTGCTTACAAAGGCGTAGAGCGTATTATATTTAGGGTTAAAGCAGGTAGTTGCTTACTACAAGGCAACAGTGACACTGAAAGCTCCTGTAGGAGTTTTCTGTTTAAAATTATTATTATGTGCTGCGTTAACCCTTTCGCTGCCAAATTATGTCGTCTGCTAACGTTGTCGTCTGCTACAAAATTTCATTTTTTTTTATTTTCTTCAATTTTGTTTCAAAAACATAGTAACAGTTACAAACAGTTTGGATCCTGATGAGACGCCGAGTTACTCAGCGTCTCATCTGGATCCATACTGTTTGCATAGGTAATCACAGATCCGGCATTGGCAGCGAAAGGGTTAAGCTACCACTTAATTTAAAAATTCAGATTTATGTTACTGTATTAACTTTTGTTTAACCTTTACACGTATTGACTTAAGCAGGTACTACACAGAAGGGGAAACGTTCTGTTTATTGTATAATTTGCTATATATGGTCTCAAACACTTATTCACGACCCTGGTCAGGTTTACTTTGGGAATTCAGGTCAATTAACACCCAAGAGTTTATAACTTATGTCAACATTTGCGGTAGTTCGGATCATATTTAAACCTTATCAGGTGAAGGAATTGTTAAAACTACTTACGTGTCTTTGAACATTACAATAATACAAAATACATGTATCGGATTATGGCGACCATGCCGTGTTCAGTTATCTTGCTGAAAAATTACTTGACCTTAACTCTTTCCATCATACACGTTGGATTTTGTCACGCTTTTGCAAACACAGTAGATACAAAACAGACACTTTCTATAGGAGCCGTATATATATGCTCAGAATCTGTTCTGTTTATGGCATGACCTGATTCTACAGTTTTTGTCAAAGCTATCAATTCCCTTGATAAAAAATAGCTCATAAGTATTTTTGATGTCATTATTTCTTACATAAATAGGTAAAGGGTAAAATACAAACAGTGTATTACAGTAAAACCCCGCTAATGCGACCACCTAAAAGAGGTACAATTCTGGGTGTTATATGCAGGTGGTAGCTTAATGCAGAATAAAGGAGCTTTCTGCATTACTTTTGTCCTAAATTAAGCAACCACCTGCTTATAAAGACACCCGTGTTTATTCTTTAAGTGGTCGCATTAGAGGGGTTCTACTGTAGTGTGTTAGGGTTTACTGCATTGCAAACAGTGTAAGAAATAATGCCATCATGGATATTAATATGTTATAATGATATCTATACTGTATCATACGCAAACAGAGCAGACCCTGAACAAAATGCTCATACAGGAACTGCGTCTGCTCTGTTTGCAGAGGCGTAGAAAGGCATATTTATGGAGTAAAGAGTTAATCTCGCAGGCTAAGTTGCCGTTTGTAAAATTGTCGGTCGTATTAATCACAGGGGGTCATTTCGTGAGTCTAGACGATCAAAAAGCAAAAAAAATATGAAATGGCCCCTGTGGTATTAATGCTCATAAAGGACACATGTATTTCGTCCAAAAGTTTGAAAAGAACGAGGTGTCCGTCATTTTTGGATCCTGGTGAGAAGCCGAAGTCTCATCTGGATCCAAACTGTTTCATGAATTTATCCGAGTATGTTTAACTGTTTACCTCATGATTATTTATACAAGTATTCATAAAAAAAAATTATCATGGCAGAATCTATATTGTTTACTTTATAAGGCCTACTTTATAAGGCACTTTATAAGGCCTACTTTATAAGGCATACTTGATAAATTGTTAAATATGATACCTGACCCTAGGTTATACGTGATTGGAATGCAGCATACAAAAACTAATCAAAAAGAACCTGTATTAAAATATGCCTGAAAATTATGGTCTCCATTACATACATATTTGGTATGTATTTGTTAAACCCTTTACTTGACAGATGCCTACATTTACGCACTTGCGAACAGAGTATACCCAGATAGTACAGCTTCTGTAGGGACTGTCTGATCGGAGTCTGTCCTGTTTGATAACCATTGACTCCATTATATGCATTTTAAAGCTTTGCAAACAGAGCAGAGTCGGATCAGACGGTTGCTATAGGAGCCGTCTGTTCAGGGTCTGCTCTGTTTGCTTGTAGAATGAATTATATAAATCTGATGGATTCTACAGCTTGTACCAGGGTCAAAGATTACATTGTTCGTGGTGTAGTTATAAAAACCCAGCTACTTAATATTCATACATTCATTATTTCTTAATGAATATTCGCGGTGTAAATGGTAATTAACTACAGGTTATTATAAATTGGATTTTACCATTTCTGTCATGACCAAAACGGTTCGCGTTCACTGTCGATGTCAACATTCAACATGTTAGTCTGGCACTTGGCCATCTAGGACAGCCGAAGGGAGAATTCTGAACCCTCTTTGTGTTATCCTGTTCTTAAACCCATTACTTCATGAACATTCTTGTAAGAAATAATGACACCAGGAATATTAATTTGACTATCAAGAACACATAAACTTGGCAGAAGCTATATATTCAGATCTGGTCAGACAGTTCAATAGGATCCGTCTGATCTATGTCTACTCTGTTTGCAAATGCACAGAAAGGCGTGTTTATGGAGTAAAAGTTTAAAATGTTCTATGTAATACACTGCTACACGGTGGGATTTAAACCCTCGCCTAGTCATATTATCATAATATGATCAAATATCATATATCCCACATAACTGATACCATATATCCCACATAACTCTTGTCATATATCCCACATAACTCATATCATTTATCCCACATAACTCATATCATATATCCCACATAACTCTTGTCATATATCCCACATAACTCATATCATATATCCCACATAACTAATATCATATATCCCACATAAATCATATCATATATCCCACATAACTCATATGGTGCTGAGCTTGATCTGACTATCACGTGCAGACAGTTTGAATTAACCCGGTGTCTCATTAGGATCCAAACTGACCGACACTCGGCCAGTAGTTCTACAAAACTTGAAGGAATTGATGTACAGTAAATATTATTACAGCTCAACGTTGATCCTCTCCATCATACATGCGCTTTTTCATGTTTCTTTCTTACAGGAACCGCCTGATCTGATTCTTCTCTGTTTTCAAAGGCGTGCAAAACATCTGTATGAAGGAAAAGGTTAAGTAACATATGAATCAACAGGACCTTTTCACATCTAAGGACAAATATATTAACTTTGTTTTGTTGTAAAATGTAGGAATAAAAAACCCAGTCATATTTCATTGTTTTATTAGTTTCTTTAAACATTCGTAGACAACTGATTACACATAAAGTAAAACGTTCAATATTGATAAAATTCACATATAAATACATAATTATATGTAAAGTCAAATCGTATTCATACATGCATGATACATTTGCCTTCTGTAACAAAAACGTTAGCACATTTTGTCACAAACAGAGTGTATTCTATACTTTTACTCTTTGATCATACTATTACAATTGTACATGTACAGTCATTATCCTGATAGAAGCGCGCGTCTGACGCCTTTAGCAAACAGAGTAGACTTAGATCAGATGATTGCTAAAGGATCCCTCTGACCAGGGTTTGCTGCTCGTGGAATGGTATAGATCTGATTCTACAGTTTCTGTCACGGCCAAACACTTCTTTGTTTCAATACTATTATAAGATTCAGTCATTATTCTTACACGAATATTCACCAGGTAAAGGGGTTCTGTTCTTGTATAAGATGGGCTGGTATTGCAATAGAATATCTTCATGTGGTCATAATTTGATAAAAAATAATCGAATCGAATAGTCGAACTATATGATTTATTACTTGTCATAAGAGTATTCTTAACTTTTTCGCTGCCTATTATTGTCGTCTGCTACCCATTCTATTTGTTTAATACTCTCTCATTTTCCTTTAAAAATATTTATCACACTAATAAATACTTTAGGTCATGATGAGACGCTGGAGTTACTCAACATATCATCTGGATCCAAACTGTTAGCATATGTAATCACAAATGATTGGCAGAGACAGTTAAATACATATAAAGTGATTATAGACAACAACCCTCTGTTTGATATTATTGCACGTGCCCGTAGTTGATATATCAGTAACTGTATCTGCATCGCGTAATAACTTCGTAACATTACTTCGTCATTATTGTGACGTCGAAGTTTAAATACTTACAGGACAATATTATCCTAAAATATAATCTCAAACATCCATAATGCATTTGAAGCATTTTACAGTTTCACAAAGTCCCACCAAGTTTTTCTTAACTGTCGTAGCTCCCATTTCACCAAAAGAGCTAATAACTATTAAATGTAGATTCGTGCCTCTCTTGAGATATGAAATTCGAGTTCAATTTAGGTCCACCAAACTTGAGAAAACTAATCACTGCCAGATTGAAAGCTTCTTTGATGCTTTTGCACCAGTAAACAACGACACAAGTGTTACTGCCACGTTCCCTTTGTCACTACCCCACGAGGAACAAGCTCTGTCCCGCTGGCACCCGGTACAGTGTGCTTCGTAATGATGGGATTTCCATGTGCTTCCCGGCCACAAGCTTCTTCCTGACATGCAACTTCTTAGGTGAGTTCCGTTCGCTGTATGTTCGTGTGTTTCACCGGGACCGTTGTTCCAGAGACTTTTCTGACCCCACGCATTTGAGTTTCCACTGTTGCTTTTGCCCCAAGAATTAGACCACGAAGAATTTCCCCAGCTCATCCTTTAGAATAAGAACGTTGCTTCAAAGCTCTGAATATTTCTGTTCTGTGATTTGTGGAAAGGTTTCTGAAAAAATAGCACGAATAATTTTACATTAAATTCTTCATAAATAAAGTCATAATACATCTCTGGGCTAATTTAATATATATTTTTAAAATATACATTCAATTAAAACAAAAACTAATACGAACATCAGAATGCATGCCAACAATTGCGTCTAAGTGTCTGGCACCAGACTCCGCACAATCCACGATATTTTCTACATCGAACTGACTATCCGTTAACAACCCCGACAATGCGATTTAATTGACAAACTTTCCTCATGGCTAACAGCAATTTCAGTGTAGAAATTTGAACAGTGTAAACTTCGTAATTATCTGATTTAGATCTACTGTATTAGTCTTTTTCATGGGTAATAATTTAGCTGCATTTGTACTATTTCATTTTTTCGTGTAATATCTAATTAACAAAAGTTCAATGATAAAGTTCTTAGAGACATTATAGAGACCATATGGGTATTTTATTTATTGTGAGTCGGCTACTTAATCTGCAGAAGAGCTCGTCTGCTGCGATTTTGAATGCTATTTTTTTCTTTCATTGTCCCTTAATGCAATTAAATGTCAACCAGTTTGTGTTTTGATGAAACATCAAGTTACTTTGCGCCTCATCAAGATAAAACCTGTTTACATAGGTTATAAACAATCGCCGCTAGCGTGTTGAGAGTTGATTTTAGACTTTTTTTTCAAAATAATCAAATAATTAACCATTGCGTAAAGAAAACGATTAAAGAAACTCAGATATTTATTTAAGATGCGAAAGTCAAATATTCTATTATTTACATGTTTCTCTGTTAACCCTTTCAGTGTGGGAAGCAAGTCACTAATTAATTCATGTCCTTTGTAAACAGTATAGGTCCAGATGTATAGATCCAGATGAGATGTATAGATCCAGATGTATAATAATAATAATAATAAATCCAGATGTATAGATCCAGATGAAAGGGCTCCTAGACTTCACTTTTATTTTTATAAAAAAACAAAACAAAACAACAACTGAATAAGTTTAAACCTGGATAAAATTAGAAATGGCCCATTCGAAAAGTCACCGTTGGGTGGGATTAAACTATTCACAATTGCATAGCACATAAGTGACTTAGGAAAACTTAATGTAAACTGAACAATTGACATGCGATAACTTTTTTTCCGGTTCTGTATTAGCCGGCTTTAAACCCCCAAACAAAACTGGCACTATGACAAAATCGAAGAAAACGTACAAAGTCAACTTTATATAAGCTCAGTTTATATTTTGTTTAAAAACAAATTCAGACAAAATTGAAATTACCTTTTCTTTCCAGTGTTTGTTTTTCTTTCGATAATTATCATCCAGCAAAGTTTTAAACTTCAATATATTTGTAGGTCTTTGCTCTTGGATGCGAAGTTCTTTGTGTTAATTCACCAGGAGTCACTGTGCCTTTTATACCAAATACAAATTGGATTTTCAAAACTGTGTATTTTTAGGCAATGTTTAATACATATACCCAGGCGACATTGCGCATTTTCTATTTTTAAAATGGGGAAAACACCAATGCGTTTGCGGTTGTTTTCATTTTTGTTTGTTTGTTTTGTTTCTACTTTTCTTGCCAGTCTGGATGCCTTAAAACCGTTTTAATCTTGTCCCTCATATAAACGTTTTCCCCTACGCCTTTACAAACAGAATAGACCCAGGTCAGATGGCTCCTGTAGGAACTGTCTAATCAGGGTCTGCTCTGTTTGCTTATGGAATTGTAATAGATCTGACTCTATAGTTTCTAAAAATGCCAAATTTTCCTGTGTGTAAATGTGTCATTATAAACATTTAAGTCAAGTCAAGTAATATTTATTTACACGTCGGTACAGATTCAACAGGTAACATTTAAGCTCTGTGTATAACCGCTGTACAAGGTAAACCATGTCAGCAGTTCCTGTTTAAGAAAATTCGTTTTCTTTTACTTTTACAGAAAACGGATGCTACGCGATTCCTAGAGTTAACAGCTTTGGTAAAAAATCACTTCTTTTCAGAGGTGTCCACTAGTCTTGTGGAATGGTCTTCGTCAGACTTTAAGACTAAGTAAATATTCCAGTCAATTTAGATTTGAAGTTAAGAAGTTCTTGATAGATAAAGAATAAATTCAACAACAGATTTCTATAAATTGATGGTACTTCTGTATTTATTGCATTTCTTGAATATCAGGGTTTCACTTTATTCATTTGCTTTCTTATCTTTGTTAACCCTTTCGCTGCCAATGCCGGATCTGTGAGTAACTCGGCGTCTCATCAGGATCTAAACTGTTTCTTACTGTTACTATGTTTTTGAAATAAAAATGAAGAAAATAAAAAAGAAAAGAAATTTGTAGCAGACGACAAAGTTAGCAGACGACAGAATTTGGCAGCGAAATGGTTAATTTGAAATTTTTTGTTTCACTGTACTCTTTATTATGACTCTTATGAATTGTTCTGATACTCTGCTGTGTTAATTAGTGAACACGATCAAAGACATTCTGAAACCGACCAATTGTGAGCCTAACAGTTTTTATAGGGATATTTCTGTGATACTTATATTTCAAGAAAATATCTGTGATATTTATTTGTAATGATACAATGACTCTCTGGGTCTTGCCACTAGAATCAAGAACCACAATGGAAATAAGAACACCATTTCCCTTTTTGTGTTATCCTTTATGTCTAGTGCGCATTGCGTGACTTTCATATGGTGTCTTAATTATGTTATATCTATCTATCTATCTATCTATCTATCTATCTATCTATCTATCTATCTATCTATCTATCTATCTATCTATCTATCTATCTATCTATCTATCTATCTATCTATCTATCTATCTATCTATCTATCTATCTATCTATCTATCTATCTATCTATCTATCTATCTATCTATCTATCTATCTATCTATCTATCTATCTATCTATCTATCTATCTATCTATCTATCTATCTATCTATCTATCTATCTATCTATCTATCTATCTATCTATCTATCTATCTATCTATCTATCTATCTATCTATCTATCTATCTATCTACCTACCTACCTACCTACCTACCTACCTACCTACCTACCTACCTACCTACCTACTAGCTACTACCTATCTACCCACCTACCTACCTACCTACCTACCTACCTACCTACCTACCTACCTACCTACCTACCTACCTACCTACCTACCTACCTACCTACCTACCTACCTACCTACCTACCTACCTACCTACCTACCTACCTACCTACCTACCTACCTACCTACCTACCTACCTACCTACCTACCTACCTACCTACCTACCTACCACTACCTACTACCTATCTACCAACCTATCCATCTATCTGTCTGTCTGTCTGTCTGTCTGTCTGTCTATCTATCTATCTATCTATCTATCTATCTATCTATCTATCTATCTATCTATCTATCTATATATCTATCTATCTATCTATCTATCTATCTATCTATCTATCTATCTATCTATCTATCTATCTATCTATCTATCTATCTATCTATCTATCTATCTATCTATCTATCTATCTATCTATCTATCTATCTATCTATCTATCTATCTATCTATCTATCTATCTATCTATCTATCTATCTATCTATCTATCTATCTATCTATCTATCTATCTATTTATCTATCTATCTATTTATCTATCTATATCTATCTATCTATCTATCTATCTATCTATCTATCTATCTATCTATCTATCTATCTATCTATCTATCTATCTATCTATCTATCTATCTATCTATCTATCTATCTATCTATCTATCTATCTATCTATCTATCTATCTATCTATCTATCTATCTATCTATCTATCTATCCATCTATCTCTGTCTGTCTGTCTGTCTGTATGTCTCTGTCCATCTGCCTGTCTGTCTGTCTGTCTGTCTGTCTGTCTGTCTGTCTGTCTGTCTGTCTGTCTGTCTGTCTGTCTGTCTGTCTGTCTGTCTGTCTGTCTGTCTGTCTGTCTGTCTGTCTGTCTGTCTGTCTGTCTGTCTGTCTGTCTGTCTGTCTGTCTGTCTGTCTGTCTGTCTGTCTGTCTGTCTGTCTGTCTGTCTGTCTGTCTGTCTGTCTGTCTGTCTGTCTGTCTGTCTGTCTGTCTGTCTGTCTGTCTGTCTGTCTGTCTGTCTGTCTGTCTGTCTGTCTGTCTGTCTGTCTGTCTGTCTATCCGTCTATCCGTCTGTCCGTCTGTCTGTCTGTGTCTGTGCCTGTCTGTCTGTATGTCTGTCCATTTGCCCGTCTGTCTGTCTGTCTGTCTGTCTCTGTCTCTGTCACTGTCTCTGTCTCTGTCTCTGTCTCTGTCTCTGTCTCTGTCTCTGTCTCTGTCTCTGTCTCTGTCCGTCTGTCTGTCTGTCTGTCTGTCTGTCTGTCTGTCTGTCCGTCCGTCTGTGTGTCTGTCTGTCTGTCTGTGTCTCTGTCTGTCTGTCTGTATGTATGTCTGTGTCTGTGTCTGTGTTTGTCTGTCTGATTTTAACGTCTGCATAAATTCTGCATAAATAAAACATTGCTCACATAGTTTTGTATCTTAAATGTTATCTTTTATTTATTACAATGTTCAATTCCATTCAATAAAATTTCACATAGAGTTGGTCAAAAGTTATACATAGCTTATGTTAATTTTTTAATGTCATCCGACAATAAATAACATTTGTATTAGTATAAAATTTTGTATTTGAACAAAGACCTATGATAACACAGTGTTATCATAGGTCTTTGATTTGAATTTGTACTTATTTCTTGACTTTTACAGAACAAACCACCGTTTATCTTTCTTAAAATATATTTGTAACCGTTTTAGCCCAGTCCTTGATCACATGACATCAAAATGGCGTGCATCAAAATATTGGGGATAGTCATTCGGGTCATAGAGTAAAAATACTTGACAGTTGTAAATTCGACATCCTCTGGATTGCTAGACTTTGTAAAAATATATTTAATGAACTGTTGTAGAATTATTGTTGGAATACACAGCTATAAATGACTATGTGAGTTAATTTCCAAAATATGAATACGGACAAATGGAAATAATTGTGTTCTAAAGGCCTTTGATATGGATACATAGTTATGGTAGTTTCATTACCCTACAGTGGGTTTTTTCACTTTTGGGGGAATGGTTGCGGGGCCCTTAGATAGGGGAAAAATGCCTTATGAATGCAAAATAGGAGAAATAGGCGAAATTAAATATAACAATGTACATAAGAGATATTTCTATTCTTTTTACTGTAATAGAGTAAAAACCTGGACATAGACATCTTATAGGGTTGGTTTACCAGTCAATTGTCTGTTTTTTCCTCCAAATATTTCAAAATTTCAGTTGACATCAGCATCACTGAAATTGGAGGGGAATTTTTTTTCCAATTAGGGGGAAAACATATACTTTTCCAGGAGGGGAATGGGGCCCATTATCGGCTCCAAAAAGGCCCGAAAAAACCCACTGCCCTTTATGCTAATTCTATAAACTTTAGAGTATTGTAAATGTGCAAAAACTGAAATTTTATCGCAGTTTAAACGTCGTCTTGAAGCAACCCCAGCCAAGGTATTGGAATACGAAATTCGGAATGACACAATCCTCAGATTAAATCCACAGGTATCCGGCTCATGAAATATGTCTAAAATAAGTTTCCGACTAAATAAAAAACACGGTTTTCTGAAGGTATTTGCCCCTCATACTTGCTAAAACTGACACCATGTATGGGATATTTGGTACCAACGTGTCTATCTTCCGTTTAATGTGAAGCCCCTCGCGGGGACGTACACATGTTGCACATCAAGCTGTGGAGAATGTTAATAAAAATGCAAGATCAGAGATAAAAGAAGTGAATGAAGGAGTGTTAAAAAGCTAAAAGTAAAAGATCACATCAGTTTCCCGATTGCTATGGTTAGATGTGCTCAATGCTGCTGACAGCTGCATGAACTGATCTAGCTTTGTTCATGAGGGGTGATGGTCTTTCGTCAAACTGCCAGTTCGTCAAAAAGGTTATATATATAATACAGTACAAAAGGGATTGTCGTTTCGTCAAAAGGATTATTTAGAGAATTGATTTATATATCCCCTTTTTGACTAACTGGCAGTTTGACGAAATGACCTATATGATTAGATCTATTAGTATTAACCTTAGTTTGGATCTAGATGAGGTCTGGATCAGAACTGTATGCTTTGTAGTGATTAAATAACTCAGAAATAGTGAAGAATGCGACAGTACGTATACTTTAAGTTTATGCACGCTATGGGCCAATTCATTATTACTGTTTCAAATAGTTTTGGTAGATATCAGATCTGGATCAGAATTGTAAGCTTTTTAGTGATTAATTAACTCAGAATTAATTTAAAAAAATTAATTATTGAAGAATGCAACAGTACTGTATACTTTATGCACGCTACGGGTGAATTCGTAATTACTGTTTCAAATAGTTTAGATCCAGATGACACTTGGATGCTATTTATAATGGCAAATCCAAGATAATTAACTCAGAGAATTATTGATGATGGCAACAATGAATTAGCAAACAGACGGTAAGCCATTTTGAAGGCGTTATTATTGTTGCAAATAGTTTGGATCCGGCTAAGATCTGCATATCAGGTAATATATCCTTTTTGACGAAACGTCTTTCGTCAAAGCTACATATCGCCTTTTTGACGAATTGGCATTTTTACGAAACGACTGTAATTCGTTCATGAGAGACACGATATCCTTGGAAGATTGTTCCGGTGGTAGACTGTCCTGGGGAAGTAAGAATACTTGTAGTAGTCAGTTTTG
Source organism: Azorinus chamasolen (assembly GCA_963576725.1). Lineage (NCBI taxonomy): Eukaryota > Metazoa > Mollusca > Bivalvia > Cardiida > Solecurtidae > Azorinus > Azorinus chamasolen. Next base: position 111,547,573 of record OY755236.1, read on the forward strand.
GCTGATATCAGTCTGTAAGAGAGATTGTGGAAATGACTAGAATGTCATGTTACAGGGATGAGAAAGTCTTCGATGGGAATGGCCACAAGATTATTTGTGATTTTATATATTAGTGAGAGTCTAGCGTCAATGCGTCCAAGGTCTAATTGACGTAAATTTAAGAATTGTAACATATTTGTAACACTTGAATTTTAGCCATAGTCATGCATAATCCAGCGTGCCGATCTTCACTGTACTGCCTCTGTTTGATCAATTTGGGTATGTGTATGTGGCGACCATACCTCAGAGCCATACTCTAGTAAGGGTCTTACAAGTGTCTTGTAAGTGTTTGCCTTCAGGGGTTCTGAGCGAACTTTTATATTTCTGTGAAGAAAGCCAAGAGTTTGGTTTGCCTTTTTTGTAATTCTGTTTATGTGGTCCTCCCAGGATAAGTCATGTGAAATATCCAAGTTCCAAGGTACAGTACTTTGCAGAGTCTACAGACTGTAGCTGTGTGCCATGAAGGTAGTACTGGGTGGGGATAACCTGATTTCTTTTAGTGACATGTACAACTTGGCATTTGGAGAGATTAAACTGTATATCCCACTCTAGTTCCCATCTTTCAAGTAAATCTAGATCGTTCTGAAGAATAGCTGACTGGCTTGCAGTTGACAGGGCCAGGTAAACGGCAGTATCATCGGCAAATAAACATACCCTGGACTGTATATTTGTTGGGAGATCATTTATATAAGCTAAGAAAAAAAGAGGACCAAGCTCAGACCCCTTAGGGACCCCGGTTGAGACGATGATCACTTCTGAGGAGACGCCATTAAGTACTACAGACTGGGATCGGTTGTTCAGGAAGCTTTGGATCCACTTTTGGTGTTTGACCTGATCAGATGGCCCGAGAGTTATTTGCCTTACTTATATAGAATATACAAAATTTCAGCTTTGTCTCAAAATGCCCCAAACTTTATTTTTTTCGGCTCCAAATGTTACAAAAACATCAATTTAGGGACATTTTAACTTATTTTAGACATATTTCATGAGCCGGATTCCTATGATTAAATCCAAATAGTCTAACTGAGTTTGAAAAGTAATAGTTGTAAGCTATCCTGTCATACTTTGTACAGAATGATGAAAGCATCACTAGCTTAAGTACATTTATGTGGGGAATTCTATCTAATAATGTTTACCCCTTCCCTCTTGATTATTCATGTAAGTAATAATGGCATCATGAATATTTATTAGCTAAAATTTTATAATGGCATTTGTACACAGGATATTGGTAGAAATTGTAGGGTCAGGTCTTTTTATAATTCATCAGCAAAAAGAGCAGACACTTATCAGACAGCTTCTACAGGAGCCTGGAGCCATCTCGTCTGGGTCTACTTTGTTTGCAAAGGCAGGAAAAGGTGTTCACATGTGTATGAGGAAAAGGGTTAAGCTGTTTTAATATGTTCTGAATAATATTCTTATCTGTTTTACAGGATGTTTGGAATAGAGGTGTTCAAATAGGAGGAAAAAGTGGATTAATACTGTATTCGGTCAAAATGGAAATAAAAGAACTGTGCCTGCTCTCACTGGTGTTAGTATGCAACAAAAGTTTCCTATTGGCAGTTGATATCGGTAAGTAGATAAAAGGAAACTGTAAATGTTTCACCTGTTTATGATCACTCTACTCTATGTTTTAACTTAAGAATATTGTTATTGCATTAATTTGCACTGGTATAATTGGTTAGCCCATTTTGGTTATAATTTAAATACAATGCAATCTTCTGAATATCGAAGACTGTATTTGATAGTGATGTGCCGATTAATAGCATTACTCTGCAATTACATCTAGAATATTCTAGATGGTTATGACATGATGATGATGATCGCTGAAAGACAGGCCATCGTTGACGATTTATACATGGCCATATTGAGACAGTACAGTTAAGCAAACAGTAAATGCCAGGCAAGGCCAAACATCTAACTTGAGGGGTTTACATATTGTTTGTCACACGTTATCATTTTGTATTTTAATAGATCTAACATTTAAAACAGAGTTAACCCTTAAAAAATCAAATGTCGTCTTTGAGACAAAGAGACTGGGTTTGGATTGCACTGATTGCAAACCTACATCCCTTATTTGGCATTTACCCAAACTCAAATTATAAGCCCACCATATTAGAATTTAATCCTGATTTTTAATTCATGATCAATCGTGATTGAGAAAAATGTTTGGGTCCAATTCCCAACACTAGTATAAATTGCTTAGATGCTAATTAACCTTCAGCCTGCTATGGGCAGGCTAATGAGTGAATACTTTTTTCAAACAGTAAAAATGATTTGAATGAGACACTGAGCAACTCTTATCAAGAGCCAAAGTGTTTGACACCCTGGGTCCCTGCTTATAAAGCTTTTAGTTGAGTCTGAGTTTCGTTCTCAAGCTTTTGATTGGTCAGATTTGAGTTCTCAAGCTTTTGATTGGTCAGATTTGAGTTCTCAAGCTTTTGATTGGTCAGATTTGAGCCAGAGGCTCAAATCTGACCAATCAAAAACTTGAGAACGAACTCAGACTAAACTAAAAGTTTTATAAGCAGGGACCCTGATAGCAATATGGTTGACATGATGAGCATGTCTACCGTATTGTGCAGCTGATTATAGCTTTAATTTTGAAAGGTAGTGGGTAAAAAATTGTGTAAAAATAATTCTCTTAGCAGGCTAAAGATTAATAAGAATTTTTATATGAAGAGCATGAACTGTTAGTATGTTCAGACAGAGAAGGACAGAAGAGTATGTTTGACAGTCTTTATCGCTGTCTGTTAGAAAATTCCCGGAATTACTGGGTGCTTGCAAGAGATCTATAACAGGGAGATGTGGGATTCTCTAGCTAGAGTCCTGAATTAATTATTACACAGTATCAAGAAGTTCTATTCATATTATAACCAAATATGGTCAGCCATGTGTCCACTGGATACTGGTAATGTAATGTGATGAAGAACCATCTCAGGATGGTGTACACTGCTTGCTGTAGGCAGTTTTATTTGCACTTTATGCCAGCTGCTTATGCTGCTTAAAATATTTTTTATATGACGTCACCAAATGAAAACTAGATTTGTAAAGTGAAATACTATGTGACATGTACACTTGAAACTTTTGGTATAATTAGGAATATCTGATATGGTGCTTGTAAATATTTGCCTCTATCAAGTGACGGATTAACCCATTCCCTCATATTGACAACTTTTGGCGACTCTGTAAAGTCACTTTGTGAAACCATTGTGATAAATAGAGCATTTGCTCCTATAGGAGCAAATGCTCTATTTATCACAATGGTTTCAAACTACAAAATTCTAAACTTTTCCTTTTCTCTAGTTAATGCTCCTTTACAATATGTTTATCCATAGAGGTTGTATCTAAAAATCTCCTCTGAGGTAATGGGTTAAAGATTTGTTACATTAAAACATGTTAAAACAGATTACACACACACTTCATTAATCACCCAATCTCATTTTTAAGCTCTAATCTTTAACTTCATATGATTACCAACACCTTTTTACGTCTTTGCAAATAGAATAGACCTAGATCAGATGGCTCTTCTAGGTACTAGCTGATCAGAGTTTGCTATGTTTGCTTATGATTTTACATAGATATATTCCTAACAGTATTTGCCATGGCAAATATTCCTTGTTCATGATGGCATTATAGAACTTTAGCTAATTTGTAGCCAGGTAGAGATTGTGGTGAATCAGTTGATGGACTTTACTGTGTGGCTTGGTAGCTCAGTCGGTAGAGTGTAAGCATGGTAAGCCAAAGGCCCTTGGTTCAAGTCTCAGTCGAGTAAATACTTTTTCACCATGTTACAAATTAATATTCATAGTCTTGACTTTTTACAAGAATATTCATGGAGTAAAAGGTTAATTGATATGCCATAACTATTTTTGTTTGATATATTTGATGACAGCTCTAGGTACTGATGTATTAGATAGCTCATTCCTTTCATAATTTCAGGGTTGCCCCAATCAAAATCAGATCAGATGTAATTTCATAAGCAAACAGAGTAGACCCTGATCAGATGGCTCCTATAGGAGTCGTCTGATCTGGGCCTGCCCTGTTTGCAAATGCATAGAAAGGCATATTTATTGATTAAAGGGTAAATGCCAGTCTTTTAAGGTAGGTTGTAGCTTCAAGCAAGGTGAATGTCATGCAGAAAGTTCCCAGCAGAAAGCTTTCAGCATGATTTCCACTCTGCATTTAACAGCTACCTGCCTAAAATCACTTAAATTCTTCTTCATAAAATTCCAGTTTAGTGGGATTTAAGTAAATTACTGTATTAATTATTGTCCTTCGTTTCAGTTGAAGATTACAATGTAACGCTGTTCAATTCTGGGCCAGTGTTCTATGGTTCTAACTTGACTTTCACTGCCCAGCTTTATAGTGGAACAAGCCAGGTTCCCAAGGACGCCAAGTTCTTTAAATACGAATGGTCAAGTGATGCAACCCATCTGACAGTAAGAAATGTTATTTTTTTGTGTCACAAGCATATAGTAGCAGTTCCTCGTCTGTTGAGCATAATTAAATGTCTGCTAACCCTGTTGGATATTCATGTAAGAAATAATGATATAATGAATATTAGCTGATTTTTTATAATGGCATATGTACACATGAATGTTTGACATGGGTAGAAACTGTAGAGCCAGATCTACAGGAACTGTCTGATCTGGTTCTACTCTGTTTGTAAAGGCGTGAAAAAGCATTTATATGAAGGAAAGGGTAATAAGAAACTGCTATAGGTATACATGTAGATAAGATGTGAAATTAAACCATTTCCTTATAGGCAATTTTTAGACCCAACCTCTTTGAATAAATATACCGAAATGCTCTCTTTGTCACAATGGTTTCTAAAAGTGACTTTTAGAGAGGCGTCAAAAGATGTCAATGAAAAGGAATGGGTTAAACCCTTTACAAGAGTAACTCCTCCATTTCTCCACCAAATCATATGATGTGACCAATCATTAGAAATGTCTGTTATAGACAATTCTAAACAGCATTCACAAGATATGGGTTTGCAGGGAAATCACGACTGTAGCATTTAGGTACGCTCTGGCCCTGACAGTAATTGCAGATGAACGACAAATAGTGTAGACTTTGATAAGTTTGGTTGTAAATGTGGCTGTTGATCTGGGTATATGGTTTGCTAATTTTTCAGTGTCCTCTTATGTGCTATAGATGTAAAGTGAGAACGATGTATCACGAGTTTTCAATTGATGTCAATTTCTACTAAACTAGTTCTGGAAAAGTTCTTACAGGAGCCTCTAGCAAGTTTTATAATATTTTCCAGAACAAATTTGATAAAAGTAAGAGGTCCAGATCTGGGTCCATGCTTATAAAACTTTTAGTTGAGTCTGAGTTCGTTCTCAAGTTTTTGATTGGTCAGATTTGAGCCTCTGGCTCAAATCTGACCAATCAAAAGCTTGAGAACTCAAATCTGACCAATCAAAAGCTTGAGAAAAAAACTCGACTCAACTAAAAGCTTTATAAGCATGGACCCAGATGCATATTTTCAAGAACCAGTAAACCACTCCATGATATCTCCACCATACCCTACATTGTGACCACTCCTTGGTATCTCCACTATACCCTACATTGTGATCACTCCTTGATATCTCTACCATACCCTACATTGTGATCACTCCTTGATATCTCCACCATACCCTACATTGTGATCACTCCTTGATATCTCTACCATACCCTACATTGTGATCACTCCTTGATATCTCCACCATACCCTACATTGTGATCACTCCTTGATATCTCCACCATACCCTACATTGTGATCACTCCTTGATATCTCCACCATACCCTACGCTGTGATCACTCCTTGATATCTCTACCATAGCCTACATTGTGATCACTCCTTGGTATCTCCACCATACCCTACATTGTGACCACTCCTTGGTATCTCCACCATACCCTACATTGTGATCACTCCTTGATATCTCTACCATACCCTACATTGTGATCACTCCTTGATATCTCCACCATACCCTACATTGTGATCACTCCTTGATATCTCTACCATACCCTACATTGTGATCACTCCTTGATATCTCCACCATACCCTACATTGTGATCACTCCTTGATATCTCCACCATACCCTACATTGTGATCACTCCTTGATATCTCCACCATACCCTACGCTGTGATCACTCCTTGATATCTCTACCATAGCCTACATTGTGATCACTCCTTGGTATCTCCACCATACCCTACATTGTGACCACTCCTTGGTATCTCCACCATACCCTACATTGTGATCACTCCTTGATATCTCCACCAAACCCTACATTGTGACCACTCCTTGGTATCTCCACCATACCCTACATTGTGATCACTCCTTTATATCTCCACCATACCCTACATTGTGATCACTCCTTGATATCTCCACCATACCCTACATTGTGATCACTCCTTGATATCTCTACCATACCCTACATTGTGATCACTCCTTGATATCTCCACCATACCCTACATTGTGACCACTCCTTGATATCTCTACCATACCCTACATTGTGATCACTCCTTGATTTCTCCACCATACCCTACATTGTGATCACTCCTTGATATCTCCACCATACCCTACATTATGATCACTCCTTGATATCTCCACCATACCCTACGCTGTGATCACTCCTTGATATCTCTACCATACCCTACATTGTGACCACTCCTTGATATCTCCACCATACCCTACATTGTGATCACTCCTTGATATCTCCACCATAGCCTACATTGTGATCACTCCTTGATATCTCCACCATAGCCTACATTGTGATCACTCCTTGATATCTCCACCATACCCTACATTGTGATCACTCCTTGATATCTCCACCATAGCCTACATTGTGATCACTCCTTGATACCTCCACCATACCCTACATTGTGACCACTCCTTTATATCTCCACCATAGCCTATGTTTTGACCACTCCTTGATATCTCCACCATACCCTACATTGTGATCACTCCTTGATATCTCCACCATAGCCTATGTTTTGACCACTCCTTGATATCTCCACCATACCCTATGTTGTGACTACTCTTTAAAATAATCTCAAACAGACAAATCTAAAGAATGGTCAAAATATAGCGTTTAGTGGAGAAAGAACAGTTTAAGTGTATAAATACACACCTTTATTGCTCTGAAGAGTTGATAGGATTTAATAATGAGTGACATAAACAACATGAAAAATCAGAAAGAACTGGTTTGCTTATATGAACCAGTTATACATACTGGTATTAACCCTTTCCCTCATATAAACGTGTTTTCACGCATTTGCAAACAGAGTAGACCCAGATCAGCCGGCTCCTAGTTTGCTAATGGATTTGGATAGATATGTTTCTTTAGCTTCTAAAATGTCTACAATGTTCCATCTTCCATATTTCTTCATAACTATTTTGTTAATGAATATTAAGTAAGTACTGAAAATTGGCCTAAATACAGAACAGGGAAAGGGTTAAGCTGGGTTTTGGTGGTTTTAAACCTTCCCTGTTCTTTATTCATGTAAGAAATGATGATGTCATGATAATCTATTAGCTGACTGTTTATAATGACACATGTACACAGGGTTTTTTTTGTAATTGGTAGAAACTGTAAAGTCAGGTCTATTAGAATTTCATAAGCAAACAGAGCAAACCCTGATATAGGAGTCATCTGATATATGGGTCTACTCTGTTTGCAAATGCATGATATCATGTGGTGTTTATATAAACCTTTTCTGATGTTAGGAGACGCAGGATGCTGACTTTAAGACAAGCCTGACTCGCTGTTATAGTGCAGCGGACCCTGATACATACCAGATGTCTCTGAGAGTCTACAATGCAAAAATACTGAGAACATTGGTGGCCAAGGCTACACAGACATTTACTCTGACTGGTAGGTACAAGCCTGTAGTCATTTCAAAGTGGAATGGTTCATCATTGTATCATATGAATGTTCAGTATGGAATGATTCAGTTAAGTAGAGGATTTTAAATAACAAACAGTGCAGGCCAGTATTTAAAGGCTCCTCGATGAACCCTCAGATCTGGATCTGCACTGTTTGCAAGTGCCAGCTACTTTGAATCTCTCTTTCAAAAGATTTATCCAATTTTGTTAGTGAGTGAGTGATTTTAGTTTTCATGTCACCATGGTCCAAGGTTATAAAACTTCCGAGTCTTGAGTCTGAGATAATTCTCAAGTATCTGATTGGTCAGATTCTGAGCAAGCTCAGAATCTGACCAATCAGATGCTTGAGAATTATCTCAGACTCAAGCAAACCACTATACAGGTTTTGAGTTTTTCCCCTTTTTCTTCTGACTCTTCTCTCAGCAGGTGACATACACATGACACTGCTTGTATTTGGGATAATGTAACAAATTTGTATATTAAATTTGCCAACACATACTTTAGTTTGAAACTTAACATCAGCTGTGTACATGTACTTCAAACCGATGTTCATTGTGCGTCATCATTTTTTGAAACACAACCGAAGTGTCAAAAGTTTGGATCCTGATGAGATGCTGAGTCACTCGGCATCTCATCTGGATGCAAACTGTTTGCAACTGGCATCATTGTCTAAAATTAGGCATGCTAAATATGACATCTTTTAATGCCCCCTTTTTTCATTGGCAGATACTTTGAATGGGAAGATGATTGGCTCACAGAAGGGAGGGAGTGGCAATCAGGGTTTTTCAACACAGAAGCCTGTAATGGTTAAGTTAGACATCCATGACAAGTTTAAAGAGAACCCAGAGTACAGGTACGAGTGGTTCCTTGAAGGCAGCAATACAACGACCATCTCCACAACATTCCCCTCCCATCAGTTCGACATAAACACTCCAGGGATGCATACAGTAAAGGTCAAAGTTCACAGTGACCGTACAGTTGATGGTTGTGGTGGATTTGAAGATCTGAAGCCGAAAGGAGAGTTTCAAACAAACCTACAGATGTATGGTAAGTCCGAGACTGGCAAATAAAGTATGGTGATGGTTTTTAACCTTTTCCCTCTTGAATGTTTTTGTAAGAAATAATGACATCTTTAATATTTATTCCCAAAATACTACAATAGAATCTCTCTATAGCAACAACCCAAAATACTACAATAGAATCTCTCTATAGCAACAACCCAAAATACTACAATAGAATCTCTCTATAGCAACAACCCAAAATACTACAATAGAATCTCTCTATAGCAACAACCCAAAAGAGAACTGTTTTAGGAAATTTTGATGCAGGTTGCTGCAAAAAGCTCCTTTAGGGGCTTTCTATATTACCAGCATTCTGCTTTAATTTACCGTTCCCTCATACAAACACTTATTCATGCCCCTTTGCAAACAGAATATACCCAGATCAGATAGCTCCTATAGGAGCCATCTGGTTAAGATCTGCTCAGTTTAATCTGTTTAGCTTTTAACTCTTTCCATGTTGAATATTCATGTCAGAAATTATTACATCATGAATATTTACTAGCTGAAGATTTTTTTAATGGCACATGTACTGATGAATTTGTGTTATTGGTAAATACAATAAGGGAAAGGGTTAATCAGATTACCAAATAGATGTGGGTCAAACAAAGTATGCAGTCACTTTCGTCTATTTCAGATAAGATAATTGTTTATCCAGTATCATTGGTTTTGAAATACTGCTTCCTTCACGTAATATGTCATCTGCTGTACATTTGTCATCTGCTGTAATTTTCAATTACGAGGTAACCTTTTGTGGTCTTGATAAAATTGCTGTGCAATGTTGATCCTGAGCTGACTCCAGTTGTACTATCTTTCCCATGTATGAATATTCATCACTATATATTAACCCTTACAGCGCTGAGTTTTCAAATGGACTAGTCCAAAATTCAAACAGGTCAAGCTTATGGTGATTGTTTAGGGATTTATTTTAAAGAAAAGTGAAACATGACAAACAGTGCAGACCCTGATGAGAGGGCTCCCCTAGGAGCCCTCTCATCTGGGTCTACACTGTTTGCAAAGGACATTAGTGACTCGTGTCCCGCACTGTGAGGGTTAATCCTTTGAATATGGGAAATGCTATATTTAACCCATTCCCTCCTGTAGACACTTTTCATGCCTTTGTAAACAGGGTAGACTCAGATCAGATGACTCCTATAAGAGTCATCTGATCAGGATCTGCTCTGTTTGCTTATGACATTATAATAGAGATGATATGACATTATAATAGAGATGATATGACATTATGATAGAGATGATATGACATTATAATAGAGATGATATGACATTATGATAGAGATGATATGACATTATGATAGAGATGATATGACATTATGATAGAGATGAATCAACAGTTTCTACCAATACAAAAACATCCTACCGGTATATACAATAGGGAATGGGAAAACATTGCATCCCTGAATCAAATTGTGGGATCTTCCTCCTCCTTTAAACCATTCCCGCATATTGACGCCTTTTGACGCTTTTGTAAATGTTACTTTGTGAAACCATTGTGATAAATAGGAGCAAATGCTCTATTTATTACATTGGTTTCAAACTACAAAATTAAAAAAAAATCCTTTTCTCTAGTTAATGCTCCTTTTCGGTAGATTTATTCAAAGTGGTTGGATCTAAAAATAGCCTATACGGTAATGGGTTAATTAGATGGACATCTATGAAAGTTTGTGAAAATGTTATGTAGCGTTAGGATATGAGGCCCTCCAAGTATCATTTATATTGACTTGGGAACACCAGAGTTATGGCCCCTTTGCTTTCCAAAAATATAACGTTTTGCCTGTCTGTAACTATATTTCAGAAACTTATAAGAATTTTTCTATGAAACATTATGTAAATGATAAATACCATGAGGAAATACGGTATCACTAATATTGATATTGGAATACCAAGTCATGGTACTTTAACATTTTTTCTGTCTGGAGTTGTACCATTAGGAAATGTGGCTCTACAAGAATCACCCACATTGACCATGGAACACCAAACTTAACCTTTTTTGTTTGTCTAAGTCATATCTCAGAAACTGTTTGGAGTTTTTCATCAAAACTTAGTGTAATTGTCTTGTACCACAAAGAAATGCCGCCTGCAAGTTATTAACTCTTTGCACGCTGGCGGCAAAACTGTGATTATCTATGCAAACAGTTTGGATCCAGATGAGACGCAGCATAATGCGGCGTCTCATTAGGATCCAAACTGTTTGTCATCTTGACCATATTTTTGAAAAAAAAAGAGAGAAAGTTTATTTTAAGAATTGAAGCAGACGACAATTGTTGCAGACAAAAAAT